>JAQPPZ010017250.1:4800000-6000000 GCA_028583015.1 Wollemia nobilis | reverse complement strand
CATAAGGTGTAGATATAGTGATATTTTTGAATATTTGAGTAGAAAGGACAAAAATTGGAATTATTGGTTTTTTTGTTGATGACCATTTCCTCACTAAGAGTGTTGAAACACATACCAAGTAAATACGACATTGATGGAATGTTTAAGATGGCAATACTTGGACTTTTTCACTATTATTTGGCTATAGAGGTCAATAGCATTTATACTTTATGAATAGAATATGTAATGTAAATCTTTCCAAACTCCCATGGATCAGAATTTGAATCTTTTGAAGGATAGTTCTGTAGATGTAGTTGATGTCACAAATATAGACAATGCATTGGTAGCTTGATCCACATGATGAACGCTTAACCAAACATTTCTTTTATGGTGTGATATCTTTCCCATTCATGCATGAACCAAGGGAAAGTTATTTGCCAACTACAATGAGAATTCCTTGATATTTGTACGGTAAAAGATAGTTTGGTTTAGAATGAAAGGAATAAAAAATTTCAACTTGTAGGATATTCAGTGTAGAATTTGATGGCTTTGTTGATGAAAAGGTATCTACTATAGGTTGCTTAATGCATCTTGGTACAAATCAAATAGCATGGATTATCAAGAATCAAAACAAGATTGCAAACTCAACAAAATATCAACACATAACTCCATGGGAACACTTTGTGAGATTGTGCACTTTGACATATTCTTGAAGCATTATAATGTGTTATAATAGGCCTACAACTTTGTAGATAAGTAGTAAAAATTTGATTGCAAACTCAACAAATTGTGAACACACCATGTGAACATTTTGTGAGATTGTTCATCTTCGACATATTCTTGAAGAATTGCAAATGAGTCATAATAGACCTACAACCTTGTAGATTAGTGCTAAATATCAAATGTTTCATGTCAAGACAAAACACATGGATGTAAATTACAATTACTTTAGGATCTTAGTGTCATAGAAGAAACTAAATCTTCTTTGTTGTCCCATACAAGTCTAGGTTGTAAATATTTTCACTGTCATTGGATAATGTGAAATTCAAAATTTTCAAAAGTCAGCTTTAGCATGGTTTATGTCACTTATAGTTGTTAAATAGAAAAGGAAATGTTGGAATATTGATTCAAATGACACAAGAAGTGTAATATGTAAATATGTTGTTGATTTTGTCCAGTGTGCATGTTCTTCACAAAGTTAAAGGTGAAAGGTCGTGACAATTGATCTTTCATCTTTTGAAAGTTGCATATTATGGGGGTTTTATTGCACAATTATTGTATGATGCATCTTGATGTTGCGAATGCAATTTTAGGTGCTTCGTTGTGTGTTACTAATACAATTTTAAGTGCTATGTTGTGTATTTTTCTCTTCTTGGAATTAATTTTGTTAGTTTTCCTTTTAGGATTTTGAATGGGTATTTAGTAGGCCTTCCTTTTTTGGAATTAAGCTAGTTATAATATTCATTCTTGACATTTGACACTTTGTTAGACATTTATATTTGGCTGGCATTGGATTATTTATTATTTGGGTTCATTTTGAGATTTTTGTAACTAGTTTGTACTATGCGTTTGAGGCATTGGTTTATTGGTTTCCACAATTTCTTGTTTTAATGGGTTTGCATTTGCTAGCTCATTCACATCAATTGGTAGTTCACTTTGTGATTTTAGAGCTCAGGTTACATATTTTCATGGTAGGTGTTTTTGACTCTTAGTGACAACCCAATGAATACCAAATCTCCCTTAGTAGAATTTATGCCAATAGTGCACAACTTGGATGGTCATCTTATCTTCTTTAAGACTTCGTTGAATTGGTTCAGTTTGATATGAGGTGTTTGTATTTGATGGTTGTCTTCTCTCTCAAAACTTTGGTTTGATGGAGGTGCATTGAGAGCATGTCTAGCTTTTGGATGCCCTGGCGGAAATTAATTATATATATATATATATATATATATATATATATTAGTAGTTATTATGTTACACTATCATGTTTGGTATATCAAGTAGTTGGTTGGTAAATAGCTAGTTATGCATGTGGAGTACAAGGTCCCTACCTCCCAATACCCTATATTTATATTAGGATTTTAGTCATGGCAATTAATTGACCTTTTCTTCTTGCAACACATCATTCTTCTTGTGCACCATTGCACACCAAAGGTAATTACTACACAATATTTGTGAAGCCAAAATAGTCACAATATGTTCCAATTAGAACTCTCATTATAATCCAAGATTTAGGATTCAAATAAATAATGGGTGAATTCAAGGACAAAGACATCAAGAGGAAATTGGTGTTTGAAAGTTGTAAGCTAGCTAAGAAGCCCAACAAGTGAGTGCAAAAGCAAATTGTTATAGATTAAATCATGTAGTACACGGGAGTTGTGGCTAGGCATTGATAACAAATAATAAAACAATGTCTTTTAGGATGTCTTAACTAAAGCTTAATTCAAATTTATAGACAATTCAAAAGCTCAAAAAAGAAGATAGGAAGACTAATTTCTTTGAATGACAAAAGCATATAATAAATGATATTTATTGTTGTATGCATGCCAAAAGTTCTTTGGATAAAGAGAGCATTCATGATAAGGTAGAAAATGGAGATGAAGTTTACCATAGAGAACAAACACAATTTCCTTGAAGAGTTGTGTGGTCCTTCCTTCTCAAACTAAACAAAAAAAGACATTAGTTCAACATAGTAATCATGGTCTTTAGAGCCAATGTACTTAATGTATTCAAGATTTAATTTTAACGTTGGTTGATGTCATAGATAAGGGGTTACGAGGGTGTTATATACAAGTGGGTTAAATATTTACATGTGAAGCTAATGACTTTCCTAACGAAATCGTATAAGGCGTTCTATACATTTCTTTTTATTTTTGACATTGTTTTTTTATTTTAATGTTTGTGGAAGGATGAGTGTTTCGAGTAAATAGTGATACAACCTAATTGCGCTTCTTAGAGGTGAAGCCCATGCTTTTCAAATGGTAAACTTGAGAGTAAGGGTACTTTTATTATAGTAAAAATAGAACACCAAAAAAAATCCATTATAAGATTCGATGACCCTTTCCCATAGAAGATATTTATTATAAGGTTATTTTGTTTTAGGTCACAGCCAAGCCAATATGCCTCTTAGTATTATGAAACTCCCTTTTGTGAGAAAGAGAAAGTCTTCTACTTCATCATATATTATCAGTTTAGTAATCAACGTCTACGTATTCACCACTTTGATCAAGATCAAGATAACTTACAAGTCTTGCCCATCAAGATCGTGATCAAGGAGGTACATGGAACTTCCAATTCAAAGTATGGGGAGGATGACATGGTGGAGGTAAAGAGTTCTACCAATTCTAATAGCTTTGATGACTAATGACAACTAATAAGACATGCCTTTTTCTAGAGCACTTGAGTGGGATATACAAATCACTTTCTTAGAGAGTGGAAATTGAATGATATGAAAATAACAATATATACAAGAATAATGAAGTGAAAGAAATGAGTACCTAAATGTAAGATGGAAGAACATTAAATAACTCAAAAAAGTGGCATGAATTAGCCTTGAATTTGTTGGCTTCCAAGGTGAACCTTTGATATGGATACATTATGACTTGAAAACATTGAAGTAGAGAGGCAACACTTTTTAGTTAACTTTAGAAAGGGTAATCAAAATTGGAAAAGAAGTAACGAACATTGAAAGTGAAGTCAGTTAAGCTAAAGAAGTCACCAAGTAAAGACTAGGAAATGACAATACACTTGGGAAGTTGCATGAAATGTTAAAGCAGAAGCACCAATAGTTGAAAGGGAGTACTTCAGCCATCGTTTTATCATCAATTTTGTTTTTAAAACAACCCTCTCTAGTGTTTTTGAGTTCTATTCCTTAGTTAACACTAGAATCTACTAAAGTATCTATTTTAATACTTCTATTACTTGGTGTCAATGGGGATGCCTATAATTCTAGAGTGAGAAATAGATGCATAGGTTGTCCTAGCAAGTTGGCAACATTCTACATATACGACAATACCATTTAGAAAAGTGTTAAACCTTTAATTAATGTGATGTTTTAGTATGCTTGATTTAATATTGAATTATCCTAGTCACTAGTTAATAAGATATTTTATATTGACTTATCATTAATTTTTGTGGCCAACATTTATCCCACCCTTATCATTTTCCAATATACAACTTGAGTCTACATGATTAAAGTTCTTTAGTCGAATTATAGCCAACAATTTCATCTATCCTTACCATTTTGAGTTCTCCATTAGGAGTCCAATATCATGGCTTAGTAAAGTCAAGCCTCTAAACCCTACATTTTAGAGATCATACACTTTATTACTATGATGGCCAGTAAATACATCTTTTCATATATTTTGTTTTGTACATTTCTAATATGATCATGGTTTTATATGAGTTCTCATAAATACTTTTTTGCCTTGTATACCTATGTAGGGAATTATTTGCGTTGCATTCTACTTGTTATATAATTGCTAGCTATTTTGGTCACTTGATGGCCGTTATACCTTAGATTAATTCATTAAGAGTGTAGGGAGTATTTTGTTGTACTACAAATAGAATTGCATTGTATAAAAAGAGCCAAGGGGTTCAATATTTAAGGAGTTTTGAGGAATTGAAATGCTTTTCCCCTTTCCCCTTCCTTCTTTTTGAGTTTCTTTTGTTCTTTAGTTCAATTGCAATTGGAAGATGAGAGAATCTCTTGTGATCATCAAGCTTAGGAATTTTATCGGATAAAATTTTTATTATCTATGTTTGTCCAAGTTAATTGGTTCTTATAGTTATTTCCCCTTGCCCATAAATGAATTCAAAATGGCATCATGTGTGATCTAAACATTATTACTTATGCAATGTTAATTAGATCACAAATTTAGTTGCTTTGTACTTTTTAGCTTTTAGATACATTGATCAAGCCTTTTGTTTGCTTATTTAATTATATTTTATCTAATCCATTTAATACTATAGTATTTGTTTAATAATCAAGATAGATATAATTAATAACATAGTCTAATGAGTTATAAATGTCAATTTTTATTCAAGAGGACCTTTGTTTAAATTGTCTTTGACATCTTTCAGCAATTGTTGATAGTTTTTATTATATTATCATTTGCATTGTGCTTCATCATGCTCTAAAATAGCATTTGCATTCTTACTCTTTTATGAGTTCTTTCTTTTCAATTTTTGCATTCACATACTTTATAATAAATGAATTTCAAGTGAATATTTTTATATGTTTTTAACATTGATATATTGTATTTTTGCTTGAGTTTTTTTTAGGTAAATATGCTACAAAGAGGATTCAAGCATGTGGAGTAAAGGATATTGTGGTTGGGGAAGTGATGCATCCTAGTCCTGCCAATCCAAAAGCCAATAAAGAATGGACACATATATTTGAAACGCAATTAAAAAAGCTTGGTGTTGTATGAGATTCAAAAGAATGGTTCTTTTTTTTCTTGTCTCTCTAGGATGAGTCAATCCTTTGAAATGAATTTCAATTTCTAACTGGTAGTATTTATGTTAATTGTATTTTAAACACTTATGATGGAAAAGCTTTGATTCCATCATTTTTATTGTAATGTCTTAAATTGTTGCCCCTTAATGAAATAAGTGATTCATCATTATATTATGATTTAAAATGACATTTAACGCGTTTCAAATTAATTCTAGGAAAGGTTAGAAAATTTAGAAAGGCATGTTATGATGATTTTATTTTGATTTTGTAATCTCTTGTAAAGCTAAGGCATTTTCCAATCAAATACTACAAGACTCCAAAAAATAGTAAATGATACTCTTTTCATTTGTTTATTTGGGATTTAGCACAATTTTGAAATGGTACTATTTTTTTCAATTGTTTATATAGGATTGATACAATTCTCACCCATATTACATCATGATTATATTACAATGGTATTTCAAACAACCCACATTATTGCGATAGTATAATAACGTGAGGATCTGAATGTGGGTCACATTCATCTAATTAAATCATATTTTCCATTGTTCTATAATGCCTTGGACAAAATTGATGACCATTATAATTCACAAAAAAAAATTAACATTTCAAATAAAAAATAATATTGATCCATTTTAATTAAAAGGTCTAAAATATGCCCATAGGTTCGGAGTTTAACCGATGAGACTTCTATTTTTGCTTACAAAGAGTACACTGAGATTCAGTTTTCATACATACCATGATATACAATTTGTTGTAATACCATTTTGATTCATCAAAATAATGATGATCATGATATAATAGGAACGTGACCTATTTAATGTAATATAGTTGACACTTGTTTCAATTATATACAACCAATTAAAAACTAGTCTGATACTATATATGGTTAAGAATATGATGGCAAGAGTTCTTGTAACTTAATTATATTTCTCCTTCAAATTAAAATAGCTTGGTAACATGTGCACATCATACTACTACCAAAGAAACAAAGGGAAGATATATATAATATATTTACATTCCGAAGCTCTATTTTCAATAATAAAGCTTCATTTTCAATGATACATGCCACTAACAATCTTGTAGTTCTAAAGTGCATATTGTTATATTGAAGTATTATAATCCTTAGTTTGAAGATAATTATTACATTTGGAATGGATATGCTTCATGAAAGACTTCAATAGCCATATGAGAATTTGATGAGTTTTCCTATAAATATTAAGACTGTTAAGTTTGACATTTGCAAGTGATATTAAAGCATTGTATGAAAAATATTCAAATTTTATAATATTGTTGTCTTTACCAACAATAAAATAGTTATAGTTACAATTTGTTTATATTGGTTATAGGTCATTATATAAAAATATATTTAGATTTTATCTTATGTTTTTATCCACGATAAGATGGTTATAATTAAAATTTGTTTTAATTGTGAATATGATGAAATAGGCCTCATTTGCATTTCATCATAATTGCATTATATTTGTATTTCAACAATCACATTTGTGTTATTACAATAAATTGTATTATTATAAAAATATCCATCACAACGTGGGGAATTGAACTCAAGTAGCACTAAACAATTACATCCTACCCAGTTGTTGCTTCATAATGCCTTGTACTCCAAACAAACTGGGAAAAATGTTCAGGAATACTTTTTAGATTAGAACCTTGGCTTATAGTATGAAATTCTTCAGTTCCTATCATTTGTCCAAAACTCCATGGGATAAAGTGTTAGGGTTCACCCATTAGATTGAAACATTGGCTTATAGTGTGAAATTCCTTGAACACCATCTCTTTTTCGAAAGTAAAAAGTTTTGGTTAACCTATGAGATTGGAACCTTGGATCATGATGGGAATTCTTCACTTTTCCATCACTAGCCCCAAACCCATAGGTCAAAATATTTGTAGCTTCGAAGCAATGCTAAGGTTTACCTATAGGATTGGAACCTTGGTTTAAGATGTAAAATTCCTTGCTCTTCACCATTTCTCTATATCTATTAAGCAAAATGTTTATGTTCACCTATGTGATTGGAACCTCATGCAACTCATTGCTTGTCATTGCTTGTCCAAATGCATCAAGTAATACAATTAAAATTTCTTATGATAATAAAAATTATTATCAAACCATAATAAAGAAAAATAAACTATTAGACATTTCTAGTAAATTAGAAGTAAGGTGGGAAATTTCAAAAGGAAACAAAATCATCTTAACCTTTAAGAAGGCCTTAGGAAAGAACACAAACTATGTTGTAAATTTTACAAAGTTTATAAACAAGGCAAAATGTTTTTAAAGAAAGAGGTGTATAAACATAGGGATTAAAGCATGCTTTTGAGTCTAAAGTGCAATAAATAAAAAACAAAGGATAGGAAATCAAATGAAGCTTAAGCTTCTTGTTTTATGTTTTTGGTTTTTGAGTAAATGGTAACAAAATAGTTGGTTTGAATATTTATTTTTATTTCATATGTTAGATAAAAGTACGTCAAAGATCGAATGATTTTTCAAATCGCAAAAAATGAAATTGCAAAGTGCGAAGGATTAGGGTTTTGTCCTGAAAAATGTCTCATCTTTTAGGAGCAACATCTTTGCGCAAAGTTATCTGATTCAGTTGATTCTTGGACCAATTTGTGCAGAATTTGAATATTTTTAAAATGTGTGGTCATATGCAAAACTTTGAGCAATATTGAGGGAGATACAATTATATGAATTCAACCATTCGGAACAAGGGTAGTGACGATTTTTCAAGTTGCAAAAAACAAAATTGCAAATATTTGCCAACTAGGGTTTGGGTGATGGGAAGAGCAATGAAGAGCTAGGACTTCAGCAAAACAATACATTCTATCTAGACAAATAATTTTTCAGCTAAGTTCTTTTTCTCTTTCTTTATCTTAGAAATCGTGAATGAAAATTTTATAAAGTTTTTATCAAATATTATATTTGTTATAGAATTTTCAGATAAATTTCATTAGATTTTGAGTTTTAGTTTTCTTTCCATGCATTGATTTATAGTTAAATCCTTAGAATCATCCCTAGTGGTAGAGGTTAGTGAGCGCACCTCAGAGAGATCCTCATTGTCCCATGATAGGCCAGTTTTTGGTAAATTTAATGGGTATTGGCCATGGGCTTCAACCTTGAGAAAATGGATTGATATGAGTTGGAAGTCTCCAGGAGTGATTCTATCATTTCTTTCCAAAGGTTTCTTCTTAGCCATTTTTTTTTCTAGGGAAGAAAGAGAAAGAATCCTAAAAGGGGGTCCTTGGTTTATGGGAAGAGCAAGGCTCTTGTTGGCAATTTTTCACTATTGCCACATTGAGAATTTTGCTTGGATATTTTGATGTATTTTGATGCAGTATGTTGATAAACTTTTGATTGTCTACGGTGGCTTTTATTTCAAGCACAAATATTCCTTGTCTACTGATGCACTCTTTTTGTACTAGTGTTATAAGTGTTTTTGTAAAAATTTGTTCGGGATTTGAGTTCGCTTTACTAAAAATAATGGCATCTTTGGGCCCGTAGAGATAAAACACACAATGGATGATTTGATGAAAAACGCTAAAAATTTAAGTGTTTTGGAGAAGTTAGTGCATTCGTCCCAAACTAGGGGCGAACGTCCCATTTGCCCCATGCCCGGGTGAACGAAAAAACAAATATTCAAAAACTCTTAAGAAAGAGTAAGAAGGGGTGCGACAAAATATATTTGCGTTCGCCCCAATTGAGGGACAAACCTCCTGTTCGCCCCTCCTTTGGGTGAATGCGCACCAACAGTCGAACAAAGTTGCGTTCACCCGAACGCAAATTAACATGTCGTTCTCCCCAGTTAAGGGGCAAACATCTCGTTCGCCCCTCCTTTGGGCGAACGTCCCAGAAAATAGAATGATGCCGCATTCACCCTGGTTGAGGGGTGAACGTCCCATTTGCACCTCCCAGGGGCGAACACGTTTGCAAAGAAATATCATGCACGCTTAGAAGATGATCGGGCGAAGTAGATTTTGCCAAAGCATGAACGTAGTTTTTGTGGGCGAAATGGATCACGGTCAAAGCTTCCACAGGTGTCATATTCATAGACATTAAATGATGGTGGTGATAAGTAACTCAAATCATGGATCCCGAGTAGAAAATAAGTTGTGCAAGAAGAGCAGGGGGATTTTCATAATTTTTGAAACATGGAGATGTTTTCAAAATATTCGATAATTCCCAAAGTTATCTGTGCACCAACGCTTAAGTTGCTGATTTCCTGGAGGTTGTTCCCTGATTAATGGATCATTTTTTCAGAGGAGCAGATTTTCAATGATTCCAAGGAGGAATTTCCTCTTTCTTGTTTTTGATCTGCGATCATTTTGTTCTCTTGTGTATTAAATGAAAGAGGCGAAAACCTCTATAAATACTAATCAAATTTATATTGTAAATAAGGTTGGACATTCTGCAAGAAAACATTCTAAGTCCTCTGCATCAATAGAAGAGACTTGGCTTCTAAAATTTGCAAGCATTATTATGTGTGTGATTTCCTTCTAATTTCTTAAGCATTTTTGTTTATGCTCATGTTCATGTTGTTAAGTTTAAAATTCTATTTCTGGATTTAAAACATTGCTGGTGAGTGAGTGAATTTTGGAATGCAATTTGGAGGTTGTCTCTGCAAAGGTGTGAGTGAAATTTTGCTGCTTTCCCTCTGTTACATGTTTTAAATTTTAGTAGAATTCTTGTTGCTAGTCTGCCCCAAATCCTGCACTTCGGCCTGTGGCCATATTTTTCATTTCTTTTTTCATTTTCTAATTTCTTTCTTGCATCTCTAGTCTTCTACCAGTGTAGGATTTAGTTTGGGAACCAGGCCTCTCTGGAGATTTCCATGGGGGACATTCCTTTCCTTCGGCATTTCAATGTTGGTCATATCTAGGGCGCACAAACATAGTGTTTGTTGATTAGGCATATATTTGACCAGCAATTTTTGGCACGCCCGGTGGGACCTAAAAGTTCCACTTCCAGCAGTATTAAGGTTTTATTTTTGCCTTCGTGCTGTAATATTAGAACATCTGGCGACTTGACTATACTCAAAAATCTTCGAATGTGAGAGTAGTGAAAGTTGTCTCATGAATACAAGATCAAAAGCTAAAAATCTAGATCATCAAATCAAGTTCTACGAACTTGATATTCAAAGGTTGGGATAACATCCCCAATTAGCTACTTTTTGGCGTACATCTTCACTACCCCATATATCCCACATACCATCTGTAACGTCCTCACGGTTGGTTGGTGTATTTTTTGCTCCTGTGAGCCCAGTTAGTACCGCCACAAGTTTCCCTCCACCTTCACCTCATAAGACCACTAGTGTTCCTCAACCGACACCTCATATACCAGTCCATATGGCTTAGAACCCTTCGCCCTATAAATAGCAACCACCAAGGCAATTCCCAGCATGGAATAGCTCAGGAGCCCTGAACTTGCAAGCACAAAATCTAGTGTCCCAAGCTGCTTTGAAAGCTTTGCCGACCTATGATGGTATCGGTAAAACTGTGTATGAGCACATCCAAGATGTGGTCTCTTTAGCGACCATTCATGACATAACAGATGAAGATGTAATGATAAAGTTGTTGGTATTATCATTGAGAGGAAAGTTGTATCGGTATCGATCACTGCAACCAGGTACTATTACCTCATGGGATCAGTTGGCGTAGTTGTTGATTAAAAATTTTCACGAACAAGCTAATCCATACTCCTTGTTGCACCAGTTCACAATGATTCAAAGACATCCGTAAGAGGAGATCATATATTTTAATGTCAGATTCATGCGAAGCTGGCAAAGAGTCCCTGATGGTATGTGGCCTATGCATGAGCAAGCTGCATTTTACTATATCAGGGCGTTTAGCACTAAGATTGGTATGGTCGTACGACAGGCCAATGTGACTACATTTCCAGACCTGTACACATAGGCTCAGAAGGCCGAATCTGATTTGATTACCGTAGGCAGGCTTCCTCCGAAAACAACTATGCCAATTCTTCCTGATCTTCCTCAATATTTATTCTCCAGTGCATTTTCATAGCCTATACCGTCTATGTACCTAGTGCCTTCATGGAGCTCAAGTCCGCCTCATATTGCTTTGATTCCCGTCCTGCAACATTCAGTTCCAAGTTTTTCATAGCTACCGACATATGTTCCTTTTCCAATGTTGCTAGCGCCTCCGAATCCCTTGTCGTTACCTGCACCGCAAGCACCCTTACCTTTTCCAGTGCCCACTCCATCGTCTAATCCTGACCCTCTCACGATGTTGTTGCAAGAACTAAAGTCCAATAACACAATCTTGAGGACAATATCCAATGAACTCACAACAGTAAGGAAGAAGCAAGAAGAGGCTGAGTTTCGATCACGGAGATTTCAAACTCCACCAATTACTCAGGAACAAGCTTCTACCAGCAAAGGCCCTCAGAAGAGTACAACAGTGCTAGCAAATGAGGAGACTAGCGCAACAAAGAAAGCATATTGGTGTTTGACATGTAATGATCCTCATGGAGAAGATACCTATATGGTGCATATGAATTATGTGTAGACATTAGCAAAGAGTTCGGCTAGTGAACAAGTTAATATGATCAGAGAAGCGGATCATAATTTTATGATGCCCTCTTTGGAGCAAGTTTTGATCCTCACAAGGTTCGGGAAGAAGCCAGTTACTATAGATCTGGTGGAGCTCGAACCTTTGAAAGTGCCTGCAGAACTAAAGGTACAAAATGAGAAATGGCTACCTCCAGTGAAAGCGCCCGGTGTAAGGGCTAAGGAGCAAGATTCTATCAAATTAAAAGACTTATTGCCTAAGCAAGCTCAAGAGAAATTACAAACTAAGGTGTCAACTTCACAACTTGCAATGCCTGCTCAAATGCAGGGTGAAACAAAAGAGCAGGCCATGGAGTGACTCAAGTACCCATCATTGACGAAGAGGCAAAGAGTAGAAGCTACTTAAAAGTATCAGGACAAACATGAACGAGCTCCAAAAGAGAAGGTTTCAACTCCCCCAAGTTACAACATTGTAGAATAAATGAAGAAGATTCCAGCAAATATTAGCTTGTATGATGCGCTATAATTGCCAGGACAAATTGATTTTTTACAAGAGTCCTTGAAGACTTCTAAATATCAGAATAAATATCCCTCTCAAACAGTCTTAGTGCATGCACTACCAACTTTCGTAATAGGGAAAAATAGGCCTCCTCCATTTTACTTATTTTTTAGAATGGAAGGATGAATTGTACATAATTGTATGATCGACTCTGGAGTTGCAACTACTGTCATGCCAAAGGTAGTATGTGAAGTAATGGGGATGGAATATACAAAAAGTAGCCCAAGAGTATTGCAATTGGATGGGACTCCAGTCAAGATTGTGAGGGTAATCAAAGATATCCCTATTGTCCTTCATAGTATGTTGCAGATCACAGTCATCCAAGAAGTGGTAGTAGTTGACTTGGAGCCATACTTTAGCATGTGCCTCTCAAGGGAGTTCATGGATAAGCTGGGAGAATACCTTTCCTTTGACTATTCACATTTAGAGATACCATTCAAAGGAAAACATATTCGTATCCATAATGAAAAGCCTTTGCCATTTCACATTGAAATGCAGGAAGAGAAAGAACAGTCTCCAAGCGTAGTGAACATGATGACTGATAGAAGAAGTTGACTTGGTATAAGAAGCATTGGGTGAGCTTCGCTTGGAAGATGAGTTTTTACTCAGATTTTAATGCAATTATTGAAACAGATGTTGGTTGTTATACAATAACTAAACCGAAGAAAGCTAAAGAGCAAGTTCCCGTTTCACCGGGTTCTGACACAGTTCATCTATGGAAAATGTATTTTGATGGCGCTAGATGTAAGAATGGTGCAGGAGTTGGCATCGTATTGATCTCTCCCAAGGGGATACAAAAGACTTATTCTTATAGGTTGACTTGGAGTTGTACAAATAATGCGGTAGAATATGAAGTGTTGTGTCTGGGATTGAAAAAGACTAAAAAGTTGGGCATTAAACAACTACATATTTTTGGCGACTTTGAGCTTGTTGTTAACCAGACCACTAATAAGTGTGTATCAAAGCAACATTACCTAAAAGCTTATCGCAATAAGGTCTAGGATTTATTTGAAGCTTTTATAGCTCTAAACATCCAGGTGATTCCTCGAGAATAGAACAAACATGTAGATATTTTATCTTCTCTTGGTGCAAACTATTACCCTGCGGAACAAGTAGTCTGAAAGCCCAAGACTATTGGGATGATCTATAGACCTTCAATCCTAGATAATAATCTTTATTGGCAAGTATTCGACAATGATGAAAAAATAACTAATTTTCTTCTCAGAGAAGTTGCTAGCGCATATGATAGAGTACTTGTTGAGGAGGAGAAGGAAGGGATGATTCAATTGAAGAATAATCACATTCCTCGAGGTTTAATGTCCCTAGAGAGTCTATTTGATCAAAATTATAGAGATGATAAGCGTAGGATTAAGGTGGATGCCAAGGAGTACAAGGAATTACAATTGGAACCTAAAAAGGTTATTAATATCGAGATTGATTGTGTATCGGATGAACTAGAAGGCATTAAAAACATGTGCTACAAGTACCCTAACATTGTAGCATGGAGTTAGCATGATCTAAAGGGATATGACAATGAGGTGATCTTGCATACCATAGAATTGTAGGAGGGGGTAAAACCTTTTCGGTAAAAGTAGTGTCCTATCAATCCTAAGATCGAAGTGCTCATGAAGGTAAAATTGTTGAAGATGCTAGAGGCAAAGATTATATATCCGATCAAGCACTCAACCTGGGTGGCAAACTTGGTCCCAGTAAGAAAGAAGAATGGAGACACGATTGTGCGTTGATTTTCGTAACCTAAACCAGGCATCGCTCAAAGATCATTACCCTCTATCTCAAATCGATCAAATTCTTCATGTGGTTGTCGATGCTCAGAGATTCTCACTGTTAGATGGCTTCTCCGATTATAATCAAATTTGGGTGAAGGACAAGGATCGATACAAAACAACATTCACTACGAAGTGGGGCACATTTTCCTACCATTGGATGCCCTTTGGACTCTCCAATGTTGGTGCTACCTTCCAGAGAGCCATGGACGTCGCCTTCAGTGAGTTACTAAATAAAATTATTGTGATATATCTGGATGATATGACTATGTTTTCGCATCCTAGAGAAGATCATGTTGCTCATCTAAGGTAGGTGTTTGAGAAGTATCATGAGTTTGGGATCTCCATCAATCCAAATAAATCGATCTTTACCATAAAATAAGGGAAGTTGTTGGGCCATGTAATTTCACAAGAAGGATTGGCAATAGATCCCACAAGAGCTGAAGCGCTCTTGAAATTACCGCCGCCTGCTAATAAGAAAGACCTACAATCTTTCTTTGATTAAATAAACTTCGTCTGCAAGTTTATCACCGATTTTGCTCAGGTTGTGAAGCCCATAAATGAGCTTTTGAAAAAGAATGCTAAATTTAAGTGGACAGAAGTTAGGAGGTAAGCTTTTCAGGAAATCAAAGAAAGAATCACTAAAGCTCCAGTTTTAATTAATCTTGACTATTCGAAAGACTTCATTCTTTATGCAGTAGGTGAGCACAAAAGTTATGCTGCAGTGTTGACTCAAATACAAGAAGATGGAGAAGAAAAACCAATCGCTTTCTTGAGCCAAGTTATTGCACCACATCAAAAGTACAACTTTATTGAGAAGCAGGTTTATGCAGTGATGAAATCGCTGAAAAATTTTCGACACTTTGTTTCTTAGAGCAAGAATTTTGTTTATGTTATTCATCCTGATGTACGAAATTTTATACTGTAAGGAGAACTAGGCGATAAGAGAGCAGGATGAGTCTCTAAAATCCAGGAATATGATGTAGATATTTGTTCAACAAAGCTAATTCGTGGGTGAGCTTTATGCCAATAGTCAGCTAAAAGTGTTGTCATTGAGACATTGGATGATGAGTGTCGTCAAACACATCATTTAATCATTATAATTGTCAGTCCAGGGCGGTGTCCAATGGTTGTATACGAGAGCAGAGGTAAGCAGCTTGGAAATCAGTCTACTCAAGAAATGGCTTTATTGATGAGATCAGTTAGTTTTGGGGGTTTCTGGTGTCACCTCTAATCCTATGAGCTAAATTGAACTCCTAATTACAATTGCTGAAACAAAATTGCAGAAATGGAAAGTTTGCAGGAATTTGAAACTAATTACTTTTGCAGAATCAAAAATAACAGAAATGAAACCTATTTACGCTTGCAGAATGGAAATGACAGTAAGGACAACTTTGCAGAAAGTAAATCCTAATTTTATTAGCAGAATTCAAAATGTTGCAGAAATGAAATAGCTGAATACACAACTGGAAATGCCAAGAACTGGAAATAAATGTTGGAAACAGGGAAATCAACTACTGTAAGAAATGCCAAGAACACAAAAGTGTTGTAAGAAAAAGCCTACACTAGGTAACCAACTATCATGCACATACATCCATACTACAAGCATTAATACTACAGTTAACAGATGAAATGGAAATTGATAGGTTTCTGCTAACCTGCTGCAACAAGAAATGAACAAAAACTGTCAAGAGTTGATCCTTCCCCTAGGCCTGGAAGTGGGCCCTTGCTCCCTGATCCAGAAGAAGGCAAGAAAACTACTCTAAAACTACCTAATTCTCACTCAATCACTCAAGAAAATAATTGAATGAAGAAACTGCACTTTTTATTGAATTAAAACATAACATTGCAACAATGCAGGAAAAATCCTACAGAATCACTGCTCTGTTAAAACTGAAACAACTTTTCTATTCCTATCCTTCTATGCAAATGTCTATCTATATGCTCAACCAATATGGGAGCTTGTTATTTATACTATTCTATTACATATGTGGATTTGTTCTGTTGCTGCATTTCAGGGATTCAACAACTGTTCTGAAGTTGTCTTCCTGAAATGCAGGAAACTGTTCTGCTACAGTTTATCCATTTCACTTTTTGGGTGCAACATATTAGAAGAAATGTAGTGGAAGGGGTGAGAAATCTTCCCATACAGTTGTATCCATCTTCATTTCACCATTTTCCACCTTTCTGACCATTCTGTTGATGGTTTTGACCAAAACTGGTCCTGCTCCGCTCATTCTGGAGCTTGCTCTAAAATATCAAGCAGTGTAACAGTTCTGATGCTTTTCATGCATCAATTGCTCAGGATGATGGGTTTGACCAGCTCGGTAGTCTTCTTAGGTCCTCATAAGACTTATTCCATAGGTTTTACGTGCTGGAATTTGTATGGTCAAATTCTGTTTTCTGCACAATCAACCTAGTTTGAACAGGTTTTGGCACCTTTTTGCAATTTGAATAGGTTAGAAGGCAAGGAAAACAAATAATATGATCCCATAATGGAATACACATCAACATACATTATTGCATATTCAAATAAATATTTATTTGCTAGGTAAATCAGCTAAAATAGTGCAAAAAATGGTCAAAATAGAGTGCTATGCTCCTGAACATCTAAACATGTAAATAATAGTAGATAATGCATTCCATCATCAAAATTAGCATAAAAACATAGCATAAGGTCTATCAAATAGTTTATGAAATATCCAAAAATGGTCTATGAGTGAGGCAATTTTTGGCCTCATCATTTTCCCCCAACCTATTATAATGCATGTCCTCATGCATTCTATGAAGCCACAACAACACAAAGATCTATGTCCAGATTTCATTCTTCATAACTCAGTTTCAGCCCTGGAACCTTATAGTATCCTCTGATTTCCTGTATCTTCTTGAGCCACTCCTGGAACTGCTCATCTGGCTGGGGATCATTATCAAAGAAATATGGAACATGAGTTATAACAGTTGGCAACCTATACCTCAAACCTACCCAATGATATTTTAATTTTTGGATGATCTGTACTATGCCCTCAACTCTTCTCCTGGACCACAACAAGTTGTTGGGTGAGATAGGTTCCCTTTTCTGAAGTGATATTGACAATTCTCCCCACCTGCTCTTACAAGCTGATAGAGCATTACCAAAATGTTGGTTACAAAAGACCTGAAAACTCATTATACAATCAGTAAGATTGCTGATATAAACTTCTCTGATTTTTTGCTCCCTCATCATAGTGAAATGTTCATTTATGGAGACCCTATAATTGGCATGGGAAGGCCTTATTAATAGTTCAGATTTCAACTCCATTTCCTTACTTGCCTTTTTCTCCTCCTCCCAATGCATCTGGTTTTGTAATGTAGATATGAAGGCTCTCAACTGGATATCTCCTATGAAGATATTTGGCAAGAATGTTACATTTTTAGGTATGAAGAAGTTATGCAGAAACAACTCACAAAGTAAATTCTTCTGTTCCTCTGGACTATGCAAATATGTCTCTACAAATTCTTCAGCAATGTTCAATTTGTAAGGAAGATTAGAAATAATCCTCATTAACTTCCAACAGAGGTATTTTTCTTTTAAGATCAAAGTATAAAACCTTGTAGGCCTTTTGCATTGAACTAGGTACTCTGCAATTTGGCTCATATCCTGTATCTGCTCCTGTAACTTAGTTATTTCTGCATTTTGAGTTTCTAACTTCTGCTTCAAAGATTTCAAAGATGAAATTTGTTCCTTCATCTATTGACATTGTAGTATCCAATGTGCTATATCCTCATTATACTTTGTCAATGTAACTATTTGTGGGGGCCTTATTATTGGTTGCATTTTTGGAGGTAGATCCACTTGTATTCCAATTTCTAATGTGTCTACAAAGGGTAAATCCACTTGCACCCCAATTTCTGTTGTTTCAATTTGAGGTGAATCATCTGTAGTTAATTCAATAGAAACTTGAGGGGAATGCACATTTACCTATTCTTGTACTTCCTCTTGTTCATTGGCCTCCTTAGCTACTTGTGATGTTTGTGCTTCCTATTGTTGCAAACCATCAGATTGTTCTACAAAAGCCCCTGAATCTTCATGTTCTGTCATACTGACATCCTACTAGAAGATTTGTGTTGTTGTCTCTTCTATTTCTACTCCTCTGATGGGTGATTCTTCTTCAGGTAGGGCTACTTCCCTATGCTCTTCTACTAACTCCAACAGAATTCTGGCCAACTCATCTTCAGAATCAGATTTTGTAGATTGTTGCTCCAGATTTGACAACTTAGCTCTCATTTTAGCTACTTCCTCTTGCAAATCAGCAATAAGCTTATCCTTTTCTTTGATAGAGGCTTCATGTTGTTCAATCCAACCCATATGTGTCTTAATGACACTTCTAGCAGCATGCAACTATTCTTGTATATCTTCCTTTCCTTCCTCTGCTATGAACTCTTCTTCAGAATCAGAATCAGAATAATCAACAAGTGAAATATTCTTTGTAGGCATTGCTATATCTATGTCTGTAATTGTTGTACCTACCTCCATATCCTCTGTGCCTATATATGCTTCTTCTGTACTTATTTCTGCACTCTCATCCACAAACACTTCTCCCTGCAATATACCTTCAGCATATGTATCAATGTATTTTTCTTGTTCTGCACTCACTTGTTGGGATAGTGATACTGCCTCTACATTCACTACTTCCTCCATTGCTTCCTGCTTCTGAAGTCTAGAGGACCTTCACAACCCAATAGTAGATCGTTTGATATTTTTAGGGGTTCTTGGAATAGATTCTGACAATTCTAGAGCAGAATCAGCTCTAGGTGTTTCTTTCTCCATTTGCCCTTCTCTGCTTGAACTGCCAGGCTGCTCAGTGGGTTGTGTTGGAAAAATAGTTACATTTTTAAAAAATGTAACTTTCCTTCTTTTCCCTACAGAATCATCCTTAGATTGTTTCTCTCTTTGCTTCCTGGTCCTAGAGGATGGAGGTCCCTATGGTGAAGGAGGAATTTCTTTTTCATAGGATTCAGTTTCAATTTCAGGTTCAGATCTTACAATTTCTGCTTCATCTTCAGATTCAGACCTCTCAACCTCTGCCTCCTCTTCAGATTCAGGGCTTTCATCCTCCAATTCATTCCATGTAGAGAAAAACCTTTCAAAGCTTCTAGGGTTTCCCCTAAAATGATGTTTACAAATCAATTTAATAAGCCCATGGTGTTTTGGAGTCCCTCTCCCTGCTTGGTACCATTTGGCCATATTTTGTAACTCCTGGTATAAATACAGAGGGAGATTTACTCTGACTTCAGGGTTTGAGCCACCATGCCTCAAATGGTTTAATATTCTAATATGATGTCTAGACAAAATGGCAAATTGCCCATCATAGGTAAGGAACCGGATTACCCAAACTGCTACTTCCCCCCAAGGGTGTTGTAAACTGGTTCGTTTTACCCCTTTGCAAATGTTATTATTCATTTGAAACTCAACAGGTCTATCTTGTTCTTCTCTAAACTGATTAACTATTTTTGTTAGGGTATTTTTACCAGCTTTCAAAATTTGTAACCCTTGCAATGGTAATTCAGTGATTTGACTCAAGATTTGCGGTGTTACCTGGATTGCCATGCCACTGATGTGAGCCTGGTTGTTCTTGAGAGTGCACGCAAATTCTACCACCAATCCTTCGGAGTGTCCATCAAATTTATGTAAAAATGGCATCAATCCTCCTTCTGTAAAGATACACAGTGATTCAGGATCTCCCCATAGATAGTCTACATTTTTTGGCTCAATTTTATTCTTCTTACCCCCCATTTTCAATTTTTTGTGCTCTGTTTTCTCTCAGCCTTCTGAAATAGGTCGGTCTTGGGTCTGGATCGAACAATTTGCATCTACGAGGGCTATAATGCTTTTGGGCTATAGAATTAAATTTTCACAGCGTAGGAACATGCTTCGGAATGTGTCGAAGCATTTGGAAAATTAAATTCCCTTTTACGCATCACGTGGTAGACTTCTATTCCCCATAGGAACATGATTTTATCCCTTTTTGCTGCATTGGACTAAATAGTTACGATTTGTTGAGGTGGCAATTAACTGTTGGCTACATCGTGTACATCGTGCATAATTTCCCTTTTTTCAAAGTGTCTTGTTAGGTGTGCCAAATATTTTGCATATCATGAAGCATGCGATGACTTCCAACGACCTTGTTCCCACCATTGATGTTGGAAACCTGCATCTTGAAATTTGTGCCATGATTTTTCCTTACTTTGAATGGTAAGAAAATAATTTTGATGCCACGTGACATTTCATCTTTTGCCCGTTCATTCATTAGTTTTTTTCTCAAAGTATGAACACTTCCTCATTTCGAAGCATAACCATTCTATTCTAAAGTTGTTTTTGTTTAGAAACAATAGTTTTTCATTCTAGAGCTTCCATCATTCTGAAGCTAAGCAGTATTCTCATTTTGGAGAATCATATCATTCCAAAGCTCTTTCAAGCTACAATTCTCCAATCTCATCTGCTTCTTTCATCCCCTTAAAACAACTTATAATGTTTCATCTCCCATTGACCAGATGGATATCTTTTGGATCAAACCTTATGAATGCTTTAGGTACTAATTTGTGATTTTACACACTATATACTAACTATCTACAATGTTTAAAATGTAAAGGGCACATACCTGATTTAACCATTTATCTACATTTGTACAGGTGGATGTTTCGGCTGACTACCAATTGACTTCTTCTACTGAATAAGATAGGTGTAGTTTTGAGAACAGAGAAAACAATGATTGTGAAAATATATGGGATAATGATGGTGAATCTGACAAGGCAAACATGTCGGATAACCGGTTTTCATGCAAGCCAATTTAGAAGTGCCTCCTAGGAGGTTTTCACTTTCTGAATTATTCATTTTTTTCATTTTTTTATTGTTTTTATCATTTTTATTCTACTGCAATTGTTGTGGAAGAAGTGGTTCCTTCCACCATGCATACATCCAATTGCTCCACTTGCTTTAGAAACTCATCCTTAGTTAGTGGTTTATGATATATCCGAAGACGATGCCCATTAACCACTAACTTTCTGCGTGAATCATCAATGGGTGAAAGGCGAACAACTCCATTTTCAAACACTTCCTCAATCTGATATGGTCCAAGCCACCTAGTCTGTAGCTTTCTAGGAAAGTCTTCATAACGAGATTCAAACAACAAAGCCCAATCACCTTGCTAAAATTTCCATTGTTGAATGTGACTATCATGCCACAACTTTCGTTGTGCTTGAATCACCTCAGTCTGGTGCAATGCATCCATTCGTAGCTCATCCAATGCATTGAGTTGCAAAATTCGGTCTGCTTGTGCCTATGACAAATCAATACCAACTTCCAAAGTAGTTCGAAGTGTTAGTAATTCAAATTCAATAGGCAAAAGAGGCTTTTTACCATAAACCAGTTCATAAGGTGTAAATCCTGTAGTGGACTTCCATGTAGTGTTATAAGCCCAAACTGCTTCAGGTAGTTTATCTAGCCAATTTCTCCTATGGGAAGCTACTATTTTGGTTAAGATTCATTCTAGTTCTCGATTTGTCACTTCAACTTGACCATTCTCCTGTGGGTGATAAGGTGAGGATTTCCTATGCTTGATTTCATACAGTTTGGTGAAGGCTTCAACAACCTTTGATGTAAATTGAGGTCCCTGATCTGTGGTAATAGTGTGTGGAGCTCCAAAACGTAGAAAAATTTGTGAATACAAAAAATCAGCAACCTTTTCCTCTCGCGCATGCTTAAAAGCACGCGCTTCTGCCCATTTAGTCACATAATCAGTACATACCAGAATATGCACCTTACCTTGAGAAGATGGATCTATAGGTCCCACAAAATCTAACCCCCATATTTCAAATGGTTCTACACCTACTTGAGGTTGCAATGGCATTTCACTGGTGTAGGTAGGCTTCCCCATTCTTTGGCATGCATCACAATGTTTGATATAATTCTTCACATATTTATGCAAATATGGCCAGTAGTAGCCAACACCCAAGATTTTTCGAATTGTATTCTGTACTGAATAGTGCCCTCCAGATGGTTCATCATGACATGCACGAAGAATGTCATACACTTCATCCTTGTGGATGCACCTGCATAGAATATGATCAGGACTACATTTAAAGAGTAGACCTCCTATCCATTTAAAGGAAGCACTTTGCTTGATTAACTATTTCTTTTGTTTAGGAGTAAAGTGAAGAGGAATTTTTCCTGTAGCTAGGTAATTAGCTATATCTACAAACCATGGAGATTGTACAGAAATAGCAAACAATTTTTCATCAGGAAAAGCATCTTCAACCAATTCCCCTGTGTCTGTGTTTGGCAATCTAGACAAAAAATCTGCCACTACATTAGCTTTCCCTGGTTTATTAACTATAGTGATATCAAATTCTTGCAACAATATTAACCAACGAATAATTCTTGCACTAACCAGAGGTTTATTCATCAGGTATTTAATGGCAGCATGATCTGTATGAATGAATACCTGATATCCTGTGATATAGTGTCGAAACTTATTGATAGCATATACTACAACTAAGAATTCCTTCTCAGTAGTAGTGTAGTTCTTTTCAGCTCCTGTCAAGTTTTTGCTAATGTAATAAATGGCATAATGCTCACCATTGTCAATCTGACCTAATGCAGCTCCAATTGTAGTATTAGAGGCATCAGTCTGAATATGGAATGGCAGTTCCCAATTAGGTCCTCTTAACACTGGGGGAGTTGTTAACTTTTCTTTCAATGCTTCAAATGACTCCTGACATTCTGTAGACCAGGTAAACTCAGAATCCTTGGTTAATAATGCAAACATTGGATTGGCTATGGTGCTAAAATTTACAATAAATCTACGGTAGAAACCAATATGCCCCAAGAAACTCCTCACATCAGTTTGAGTTTTTGGAGGAGGAAGGTTTTTAATGACTTCCACCTTTTTGGGATCAACCTTAATCCCATGAGGGGAAATATGATGACCAAGGACAATCCCTTCCTCCATCATCAAAAAATATTTTTCAGGATTTAGAGACAAATGGTATGTTTCACAACGTATTAAAACTTTTTCAAGTTGTTCTAAAGTGTAATCAAAAGTGTCTCCAAACACTGTGAAATCATCCATATAGATTTCCACACTTTCATTTGTCATATCAGAGAATATTGCCAAAACAGCTCGTTGAAATGTTGTTGGAGCATTACATAAACCAAAAGGCAGAACCCTATAAGCAAATGTTCCCCAAGGACATGTGAAAGTAGTTTTCTCTTGGTCTTCAGGTGCAACTTGTATCTGATTATAACCACTGAATCCATCAAGAAAATAAAAAAATTTCTTGCCAGCAAGGGTGTCTAACACTTGGTCTATGAAAGGTAATGGGAAATGGTCCTTATGTGTTACCTTGTTTAACTCTCTGTAATCTACACACACTCTCATTTTCCCATTTTTCTTTGGAACAATAACCAATGGAGAGACCCACCTACTATCTGAAATTGGATAAATGAACCCTACATCTAAAAGTTTTTCAATTTCTTCCTTGACAATATCTTTCAGAGCAGGATTCAAACGTCTTTGAGGTTGTCTCACAGGTTTAACATCTTCAGTGTATATCCTATGTGTGCACACATCCGGGTGAATTCCAGTCATGTCCTTGTAACTCCAAGCAAAATCCTGAACATGTTTTTGTAGGACAACAAACAACTTTACCTCTTGTTCATCAGTCAGCCAACTATTAATATTCAAAACTTTACCTGGCTGTATTTCTATTTGTTTAATCCCTGGATGAATAGAGTTGACTGCTCCATACTTGCTAATTAAGGAATTTAATGGACAGTGATGTGGTTGCAGAGTATGAAACACTCTGGATTCTATTTCAAAAGTGATACCTGATGGAATCATTCCTTGCATAGGACATGTGAAAGAAGTAAGAAGATGTTGGTGCCATCCATGTGGTAGTGTGAAAGAGCTTTCTTGTATTGGAATGGGTGACAGATGTTCTGAGGTCTGTTCTTCATCCTTCCATAGCAAGCGATGAACAAGGACTTGATCATATTTAAGTCCTTCTTCCTGTAATGTCTCAACTAGGACAGTTTCATCCTCAAATATTTCTCTTCCTGGTGAATTGATTTCTGCAATGTGTTCCTTTACTATGATTGTGGCCAAAGTGGAAATAGTTTCTTCCTGTTCTTCATCAGATTCAGGAAACCATATTTGTCCAAAAAATTTGGTTGAAGGTTGGGTAGGTGGATAAAGGGAAATATTTTTAAGATCAATACCATTTGAGATAGTCATTTCCCTAGATCTGCAGTCTATAAAAGCAGTTGTAGTGGCAAGCCAAGGCCTTCCTAGAATAATGGGATAGCCATTAGCTGAATTTCTAGGCTGCAATACTAGGAAGTCTACAGGATATTCCCAAGAAGAAACTTCAATGGAAATGTCTTCCAGTATTCCTTCTGGTTTGGCAACTGACCTATCTGCCATTTCCAAAACTGTAGTTGTAGGACTGAGATTATTGAGCTACAGTTTTTGCATTGTTTCTTTAGTCATTACATTGATTGCAGCACCAAGATCAATCAACACATTTGGAATTTGAACTAGACCAATAGTGACTGTAACAACTAGACTCCCTGGGTCACTATATTTTGGAGGAACAAGTTTTCTAGATAATAGGTCAGCCAATTTTCCTTCTACTTGCACAGTTTTAGGAAAGGATTTCTTCTTTCTGCCAGGTTTCTTAATGCACAACTCCTGAATAGTTTTCTTGATTAATGGCACACCCTTTATTGCTTGCAACAAAGGAAGGGATATAGTCATTCTCTTTAGTTCTGTAACTAATTCTGATTTAGGAATAGTGGCAGTATGATCAAACCTTTCAGGGTATGGTATTACACCTGCAGGGGGTACTTGTTTTTCTTGCTCATTTTCTGGTTTTTCTTTTTCTATTTTCACTTGTTCTAGGCTTGGAGACTCTTGCTTTTCATCAATTTCTTCAATGGTGGGTGAAGCAGGGTCAGGTAAGACCTTCCCTGAATGCAATTGGATATTACTACAATCGAGTACATGAACTACAATAGTTTCTTCAGACTCAGCTCCATAAATAGGGGTTGCTTGTCTGGTATTATTTGGGTTAGCCATAGGCTGAGCTGGAAGTGGAGGTTGTTTTACCTGTTGTGCTTGTTGTGGTTGCATTCTTCCTTGAAAGTTTTGATTAGGAGCTGGCAACAGGTTTTGAGTCTGTCCTTGATACCTTTGCTGCCCTTGATATGATGGGTATTGTGGCCCCCATATTTGCCCATATTGTTGATTCTGTGTCCAAGGTGGATTAACAGGATTCCAGGGAGGATGTGACCAATCTTGGGAAGATGTCCAAGATTGATTCCATGGTTGTGAAGGTGGTTCTGAATATCCCCATGGCATATTCCAAGGAGTTTATCCCCAACTTGTAGGAAAGCGAGGTGCATTTTGATATTGTGAAAAGTTACCTCCCTGCCTCTGCCCAATAACATTAAGTTCCTCAATCTGAGTTTCTAGAACATTTTTGAGTTGAGGCAAGAGATGGCACTTATCAGTTATGTGCTCTTTTGAGCAAATGCCACAAATGGCTGAAATGGAAGTTCTATTCAGAGGACAGTCTTGTAAGGCATGCTTGTTTCTACATCTTGGGCAATAGATAGCCAAAGGGGGTGTAGAGTTAGATTTTGCATTTCTTTCCCCTAATGCAGAATTTAATTGGACAAGAATATCAGTTTTCATATTAGCCATTTCTTCCATTAATTCCTTCATATCATTAGTACCAGGACTTCGCTTCTTCCTTCTTTGCCTAGTGCGAGAATAATTTTTGCATAACTCTACAATATCATTAATCTCAAGCTGGTTTATATCTCCTTTTCCCATTAAATCTAATACTTCTCTGGAATCATCCTGCAAACCTCTCAAAAATATAGTTTTTAATAAGTCAGTTTCTATAGGACCACATCTCTTTTGGATAAAGGTAAATCTATCAAGATAATCCTCAAGGTTTTCATCTTCTTCTTGTCTAATCTAAAATAACTCATCCTTCCTATTTCTCACTCTACAATACTCCTGATACTTATCCAAAAATACAGTTTCCATTTGATCCCAAGTGTGGATTGAATCAGGTTCAAGGCTCATAAACCAACGTAAGGCTGCATCTTTAAGTGTAGAGGGAAATAATTTCAGTTTTTGGTTGTCATTGACATAATCATAAGTCTGACATAAGACTTTGAATTCAAACAAAAATTGGTCAGGATCCTCAGAAACAATTCCCCTAAAGGTTGGCAATACTGAGGGTGAAATAGTTTTCATAGGAGCATTCTGAGTAGGATTCAGATGAATAGGGTATTCAAAAGTTCTAATAGGAGGATTGTCAGCATCATGACCAACAATATCCCTATCATGTTCTCCTTGTTCTGCCATAGGTGCTTCCTCGATTTTGACTTGTTCAATTGGTTCAGATGGATCAGCCCTATGGGTATGTCTAGAAGCAAGTGCCTCTAAGAGTTCTTCTTGCAAAGATCCTAAAATTTTAGTTGATGAAGAAGATGATTCTCGTTTAAGTCTTTCAGGGAGTTCATATACAGGTAAGTCTTGTGAAGAACGCCTAGGTGGAAAAGAACCAGTTCTGATAAACCTTCCTCTTTCATCTCTTGGCCTATGCATTCATGCTCATTTGCTAAATAAACTGAAGTACAAGTGTCCAAGAACTGTTACTTGTACCAAGACAACAATTCTTGGCCTACTTACTTCTCCTAACAACACCTAGGTTCCTCGACAATGATGCCAAAAATGATGAGTGTCATCAAACACATCATTTAATCATTATAATTGTCAGTCCAGGGTGGTGTCCAATGGTTGTATATGAGAGTAGAGGTAAGCAACTTGGAAATCAGTCTACTCAAGAAATGGCTTTATTGATGAGATCAGTTAGTTTTGGGGGTTTCTGGTGTCACCTTTAATCCTATGAGCTAAATTGAACTCCTAATTACAATTGCTGAAACAAAATTGTAGAAATGGAAAGTTTGCAAGAATTTGAAACTAATTACTTTTGCAGAATCAAAAATAATATAAATGAAACCTATTTACGCTTGTAGAATGGAAATGATAGTAAGGACAACTTTGTATAAATTAAATCCTAATTTTATTAGCATAATTCAAAATGTTGCAGAAATGAAATAGCTGAATACACAACTGGAAATGCCAAGAACTAGAAATAAATGCTGAAATAGGGAAATCAACTACTGTAAGAAATTCCAAGAACACAAAAGTGTTGTAAGAAAAATCCTACACTAGGTAACCAAATGTCATGCACATAAATCTATACTACAAGCATTAATACTACAATTAACAAATGAAATGGAAATTGTTAGGTTTCTGCTAACCTACTGCAGCAAGAAATGAACAAAAACTGTCAAGAGTTGATCCTTCCCTTGGGCTTGGAAGTGGGCCCTTGCTCCCTGATCTAGAAGAAGGCAAGAAAACTACTCTAAAACTACCTAATTCTCACTCAATCACTCAAGAAAATAACTGAATGAAGAAACTGCACTTTTTATTGAATTTGAAATAACATTGCAATAATGCAGGAAAAATCCTGCAGAATCACTGCTCTGTTACAACTGAAACAACTTTTCTATTCCTATCCTTCTATGCAAACGTCTATCTATATGCTCAACCAATATGGGAGCTTGTTATTTATACTATTCTATTACATATGTGGATTTGTTTCTGTTGCTGCATTTCAGGGATTCAACAACTGTTCTGAAGTTGTCTTCCTGAAATGCAGGAAACTGTTCTGCTACAGTTTATCCATTTCACTTGTTGGGCACAATATATTAGAAGAAATGCGGTGGAAGGGGTGAGAAATCTTCCCATACAGTTGTATCCATCTTCATTTCACCATTTGCCACCTTTCTGACCATTCTGTTGATGGTTTTGACCAAAACTGGTCCTGCTCCGCTCATTCCGGAGCTTGCTCCGGAATATCAGGCAGTGTAACAGTTCTGACGCTTTTTGTGCATCAATTGCTCAGGATGATGGGTTTGACCAGCTCGATAGTCTTCTTAGGTCCTCAGAAGACTTCTTCCATAGGTTTTACATGCTGGCATTGACAAATTCCAAGCCATGTTGTTTATTTACAGCTGGCTGGAATTTGTATGGTCAAATTCTGTTTTCTGCACAGTCAGCCTAGTTTGAACAGGTTTTGGCACCTTTTTGCAATTTGAACAGGTTAGAAGGCAAGGAAAACAAATAGCATGATTCCATAATGGAATACACATCAACATACATTATTGCCTATTCAAATAAATATTTACTTGCTAGGTAAATCAGCTAAAATAGTGCAAAAAATGGTCAAAATAGAGTGCTATGCTCCAGAACATCTAAACATGTAAATAATAGTAGATAATGCATTCCATCATCAAAATTAGCACAAAAACATAGCATAAGGTTTATCAAATTGTTTATGAAATATCCAAAAATGGTCTATGAATGAGGCAATTTATGGCCTCATCATTGAATGCGGTGCATGAGGAGGATGTAGGCGAAAGAATTTGCGAAAATCATACTGTGAGTGATCATGAATGGACATAAGAACTGGTTGACTATTTTACTTCTTGGAGATGTCCAACTCACCTCGATGCCTCACAACGACGCAGGTTCAAGCACTAAAGTATGTACTTCTAGCCAATGGGTTGTATCATAAGAACATAGATGGAGTGCTCCTCAGGTGTGTAAAAGAATCCAAAAAGGAGAAGATTTTGGAGGAATTTCATTATGGGCTATCTGGAGGACATTATGCAGATAGGCCCATGGCTTTAAAAATTATTCGAGTAGGGTATTATTGGCCTACTTTGTTCATCGACACTCATAGAATAAGTCAAAAGTGTGATAGTTTCCAACGGTAAGTTGGTAGAACTAGGAAAGGAGCTTTACCCCTACGTCCAATCCAAGTAGAAGCACCTTTCCAGTAGTGGGGCCTTTATTTCATTGGCATCATAAATCCAAATTCTTTCGCAAAACACAAGTATATCCTGATGACGACCAATTATTTCACCAGATGGGTAGAGGCCATTCCCACTAAAAAGGTCGATCAAGCTATGGTTATATCCTTTATAGAGGGGCTCATTACTCATTTTTGCATACCAGGTTCTATTGTAACTAATAATGGCACTCCATTCATTGGGGCCAAAATTACAAAATTTGCTAGCAAATACGATAGTTATTTGAAGACGTCGTCCAACTATTATCCGCAAGGGAATGGGTTGGTTGAATCCACCAACAAGAATTTGCTAAGAATATTAAAAGGATGATGGGCAGTAACAAGAGAAGTTGGCATGTGTTGTTGAATCAAGAACTTTGGGAATATCACATCTCAATAAAGAAATCTATCAATACTTCCTTGTATGCCTTGGTTTATGGAAAGGAAATTGTTCTTCCCACTCATATTGAACTACCGGTACTCCAAACATTGCAATTGTTCTAAAATATAGATGAGGAATATGATGCTATGAGTGCGAGGTTAGCACAGTTGCTACAGTTATATGAGAATAGAGAACAAGCTTATCACGTATTTGTCAAGCACACTAGAGAAATGAGGAAGTGGTTTAGAAAGAAAACAATTGAGCGCAACTTCCAGGTCGAAGATTTGGTGTTAAAATGGAATGAAAATAAGGCTAAGCCAAGAAATCATCATAAGTTCGATGCTATCTAGGAGGGCCCTTTTCAAATTTTGGTGGTAAATTTAGCAAATGCTTATCACCTTCGTCATCTGGAAGGTTATGATCTCCTCATCTCTGTGAACGGTATTCATTTGAAGGCCTATATTCAATGACAACATTTCAAGTGAATTAATACCTTGTCCTTATGTAAATAGTTTTTTCAGATTAATAATGTTTTAGTTATTGATGTTATTTGGAATAGTGATATATATATATATATATATATATATAAAGTAAGTACAAAGTGCATTCACCCCGAGAAGAGGCAAAAGGGTATTTTTGCCCTAAAAACAAGGCGACAACAAGCATGGAAGTAACATCGCGTTCGCCCTAAGAGAGGTGCGAACAGGCCATTCGTCCCTGTTATGGGCGAACGCATCCATAAGGGTGATAGAGCTTTATTTTTTTGCAAAGGTTTAAGATTAAAAGTGTTTGCTTTTTATGTTCAAATTTTTTTATTTATAAAGCGCTTTTGAAAAGAAAAAAGAGGGAAATTATAAAACTCAGATAAAAGAAAAAGAAAAAAAAAAGAGCTTTAAGTTATTTTTTAGAAAAATCTGATTTTTTTAGGGATATGTGAAAAAGCAAAAGCCAAAAAAAAATTTCTTTAAAAGGGGGTGTTCGCCATGAATTTTTTTTAAACAGATCAAAAATACCCTAAGCAAGTAACAACATGACATTTCAGCCTCAATTTCAAATTTCCCTGGGAAAAATGTAATTGCTTTGCGCCCAAAGTAATTTTACCGAAAGGAGAAGATAATTGCAGCAGTTTTAGAAGCACGTTGTGTAAGATATTGTGCCTCTCAGTTACGTGTCAGAAATCGGAGAACAAAAGTTTAGGTGAAAAAGCATTAAATTGAAAACATGCTTTGTGTCGAATTTTTATTTTCCAAGGAGCGACGAATGTTAAATGATTGGTTGTTGAGTAGCCAATTTAGCTTTCCTAGCAAGCTTTAGGTGCGAGGGCACAATTTACAATGAAACTATGCGACAAGCGGGGCACATTTTTTAGGAGGATCCGGAAGTGAATCAAAGGAGAAGTCGTTGAGATGTCGAGAATGGTGCCAGGATAGCAGTTCGATACCATTTCCCTCCCGAAAGTGCTTGCAATTAATTTTGTATTTGCTATGGCAGATGTTGGGTGGCTCTATAAAAATCATGAGGTAAAAGTCAGTTTATATTTTGTTTTTAAAATTTTACTGTTGTATTCGCGATTGTAGCTACAAAAGATTTCAGAATTTTCTTAGAGAATTTTTTAGAAGGAAGAAAAATGGGAAAATGTAGCAAGGAGCCCAAGGATGTTACAAAGGTTGTAGAGCCTAAGAAATCGAAGAAAAAGGAAGGAGGATCTAGAGCCAAAAAGGCTCAAAAAAATGATTATGTCGACCTGGACCCATACGAAGATACTATGGTAGAAATTAGAGACCGCCTCATCATTCACAAGGGAATTGAAAGGTTAAGGCAGGATGTAGAAGCGACGGTGAGTCAAGGTGTATATTTTAACAGTTTGCTCATAGTTCTCTATAATTTGTAGCTATTCTAGTATTTATGCCCGCCTGGGCATCCATGTCCTAAGTTGGTGTAGCTCATCGCTGAATTCTATGATCCATTTACTAAGGCAGTCAGGAATACCAGAAGGAAGATTTTATTTACCATCACTCTAGATGAGATTCACGAGGCGTTTGCTTACGGATTGAAGGCCCCCTCCCATGCAGTTAATAAAAAGCTACATACAAATGAGCAAGAAGATAGATATGTCTCCATGGTGGCAATGAGTCAATTTATGAAGAGAAAGCTCATTTGAGAGCCGCAGATGGGGAAACTTCCCAAATTGCCAAAGCCACTTTTAGAATTTAAGATTTTGGATATATACTCCATGTTAGCTTGGGTCATTGGGCTACCTTCAGATAAGACAGTGCATAAATATTAGGCGGTTGTGGTGCAGTGTATTTGTAGGGTTGAATTTTATTCTCTCATAGCCATGAGGCAGGATGGTAATCCCATTTTATTCAATTGGGCTGAGCATATTTCTTGAAGAATCAACTTTCAATTAGAAAGAATGCAAACTAGGGCGTCTAGGTCCTTTCGGCATACATAATTTTTGGTGTGGTTTTTTTCTTTCGGTTGTAGTGGTGCTTCTCCTATATTGTAGTAATGCAAGTGGGCAAAAAGAATGAACCCCTGCCAGTTTATATGTGGACTCCCATTTTGTCTAGAAAGGAGTCGGTGTATAGTTTTAATAGCTGGTTTTTGGGGTCAATGATAGAATTGCTCTGTGGTACTTGTGAGAGAGTGCGACATAATTTAAGGGACACAGTCATTGCACAGGAAAAGGGTAATATTTTTCTGCCTACCTAGGGCATAGTTGTACGTATTTTTAGTTTCATGGGTAAGCCATTTTTGTTACCATATTTCACCATGGAGCATATGTTTGCCATGGAGGTTGTGCGCTCTACTGATCATGTGAATGATATATATGGATCCGAGCGTAGGAAGAAGACTACATGCAAAATGTCGTTCAAATTCGACAACATAGAAATGAGCCAAGTTGGACAAAATAGGCTCTTGATGGTGGCACTGAAGGATTTGGGTTTGATCAAGTTGCCGCAACATTGGCGATATGATCCTTTGAACAAATTCTTAGCTATTGTGAAGGCTAAGTCATTTCATTGCTGTCATCAACCAAATATCCATAAGAGGAGAAACAATTTTTATGGGCCAGATATGAACTGGCATATTGAAAAAATGATGACCCTACCACCATGGCATGATTATTATGAGTAGGAGGTAGAATATAATCTAGCCAAAAATAAGACCCAAATTCCTCCATCGGATTTATTTGATTCTGTCAAGGAAGTTGAACCCGACTGGGCTAAAGAAAAAATAATGAACTGGTGGATTATGTGAATTCATCGTAAAAAGCAAACTACTTCTTATGGGCTGAAATTGGACAAACAATTTTCAGATACCTATGATGAATTTGTAGATTCGTATCAACTCGTAACCTTCACCAATATCTTGTCGTAAAGTTTTCAGCACTCTAAAAGTGGTGAAGGTGAAACTGAGCAAGAGTGCCCAAAAGTTGAAGATTAGACTCCGGAGGAAGAAGAACAGTAATATGTGTTTAAAATGAGGTCTCAACGAACAAATCGATAGGTAGAGGAGACACGCACATCAAAAAATAAAATTTATCGAAGGTGCCTCCATTTCCAAAGGAAACGAAAAGGTCAAGGACTAGTGCAGCCATGACTTCTGCCATTGAGGCCCCTAAAATTTTAGTTTCTAAAGTAATTGTTCCCATGGTTACTAAGGTGTCGATGGTTATTGTAAATCCTTCGCCCATGGAAGAGCTCTCGACCAAAGTTGCAGAAGTATTTTTTATGGCTCAATCGCTTGCATAATATCATCAGTTAGAGAGTTCCCATGTAGAAGTCATGAATGAAGGAGAAAATCTAGATGTTGGAGAAAGGATGAAAGTACAGGAAGAAGAAGCATTTTTGTAGCTGCCCCAGTCACCACAGCACATGGTGCTTGCACTCAAAAGTACGCCTCTTATTCCCCCTCCTTCTTCAGAGCACATATTGGTTTCCATTTCAATTTCATTTGTTCCACTTCCTTCATCATCCCCCTCTGTTTCTCCACCATTTGGTATGCCATCCACATCCATTTCACTTCCATCTTCTTCTGCCCCTGAAGTCATTGTTGCTCCTTCCTCTATTCCCATTTCTTCATCCTATGTTTCTTTCAGTTCATATGCATCAGGGCTAAAACCATTTTTGCACCCTTTCCATTCCATTCTTGCCTCCACCGCCATTGAGGTTGTTAGTACGCAAGCTCCTCCTAGGGTAAGTGTAACTGTAGTCAAACCCATTTCTTCCACCAAGACCATAATTTCCATTCCACCTACTGTTTCCATTCCACTCCTTTTAGTCGTATCATCCATTTTTGCTGATCTCCGTCACTCAGATGTTTTGGTTCCATTTACCCCATTTTTGGAGTTGTAGATAGTTCCTAATGTATAGGTGGACCAAAAACAACCTGACATAGATAAGATCAATAGGGCACACTTGAGCTCTTCGCAATGGTTGAAGAGTATGCAGCGCAAAGAGGCCTTGGCTCCAACTCGGTCAATTAACAAAGTTGCTTTTGATCTCATGGTGAAAGAGGCTCATATCACCATGATTACACCATTGGTCCAGAAGCCCCAAGGAGAGTTGTTTTTAGGTGATCTCATTTATAAGAATATAATAGAATATCTCACATGGATTGATCCAATGGAGAAGATAGACAACATTAAAGCAAATATGATCTCAGTGTACCTACATGGTGAAAATTTTAAGGAAAAATATTTTGAAAATTAGAAAAAAATAATTGAGCTTGAAAATGCCCTAGCTAGAAGTAGAGATCAGGAAGAGAAGATGGCCATCGAAAATGGGTACTTGCACCAGTAGGTCAAAGTGCACTTGAAGGAGCGTGACACTACCAGGATTGAGATGCACAAAATTCAACAACAACTAGAAGACATGAAGAAGAAATTGGCAGAGAAGGCAGCACAAGCCACTAGTTTTTCATGAGACAATGTCAAGGGGACCCACCTTCTTTCTACACAAAATTACGAAAAGTTGGTCATGCAAGTTGTTAAAGTGTTGCAATACTTATGGGGGACACATATATAGATACAGTTGGGGCAACAATTAATTGATACCATGGAGGATATATTGTCGCCCTATATGGAGATGGTCATAAAGATACAGGCCCTAGCTATTACTAATTTGTACATTTTCCCTCTCAATGAGATGGATCATTGCTTGGTCTAAGGCAAAAATAACACAGTGCAGTTACTTCCAGTGAATGGACCTAGTAAGGGAGGGATAGGATATTCTCAACACCATTGAACGTGAGCACACTATTTCCATGTCTCATTTTGAGACCATTGATGAGTTGGAATTTTTGACCTTCATAGATGATTGAGGAGAACCACTTCCCATGGAACAGTTGGAAGCGCTATGAAAGAAATTTTTTGAAGACACCTCCGAAATTGATGTCTGGGAAGAGCCTCTCATAGAAGCGCAAGTGTTACCCTTCATGCAAAAATATACGTGCTTAGAATTATCACTGTATGAATTGGATCGACTGGTGAAGCACCTTAGCTTGACAGATGTGCAGAATCTTTGCTTCATTTGTGAATACCTCAGTATCCCCTGCTTATTCACTTCTCATGCTTGGGAGGAAGTAGTTTGTGCCTTCAAGGATATTTTTGAAACCATAAAAGAACAAGAGGAGCAGGCAACAATGAAGTGCATAATAGTAGAGAAGGCAACCGAAGAAGCTGAGCGCGTTGAAGTCCTCAAAGTAGTAGCGGACACAAAAGAGGAGTGCACTAAAGCAGAATCACATCAAAAGGCATCTATGGCACCACCAAAGGTGTCGGCCATGGTAGCTGAGAAGAAGGACTCTACAGACCAATGAATAAAGGCCTAGGATCGCTTGCATCCATGCAAGCTAGATACCTCGTGAGTCGCTAGAAATGTTGTCAATTTTGCACTATTTCCACATTGAGAATTTTTCTTGGATATTTTAATGTATTTTGATGCAGTATATTGATAAAATTTTGATTATCTATGGTGGCTTTTATTTCAAACACAAGTATTCCTTGTTTACTGATGCACTCTTTTTGTACTAGTGTTATAAGTGTTTTTGTAAAAAAAATTTCGGTATTTGAGTTCACTTTACTAAAAACAATGGCATATTTGGGCTCGTAGAGATAAAACACACAATGGATTATTTGATGAAAAACGCTAAAAATTTAAGTGTTTTGGAGAATTCAATTCGTTTGCCTCAAACCAGGGGTGAACGTCTCATTCGCCCCATGCCCAGATGAATGAAACAACAAATGTTCAAAAACTCTTAAGAAAGAGCAAGAAGGGACACGAAAAAATATATTTGAATTCACTCCAATTGAGGAGCGAACCTCTTGTTCATCCCTCCTTTGGGCGAATGCGTGCCAACAGCCAAACGAAGTTGCATTCACATGAATGCAAATTAACATGTCGTTCACCCCAGTTAAGGTGCAAACATCTCATTCACCCCAGTTAAGGGGTGAACGTCCCGTTTGCCCCTCCTTTGGGTGAACATCCCAAAAAAGAGAATGATGTCGTGTTTGCTTTGGTTGAGGGGTGAACGTCCCATTCGCCCCTCCCATGGGCAAACACATTTGCAAGGACAGATCATGCGCGCTTAGAATATGATCGACTGAAGTGGATTTTTCCAAAGCATGAACGTAGTTTTTGTGGGTGAAATGGATCATGGTCAAAGCTTCCATGGGTGTCATATTCATAGACATTAAATTATGGTGGCGATAAGTAACTCAAATCATGGATCCTGAGTAGAAAAGAAGTTGTGCAAGAAGAGCAGGGGGATTTTCATAATTTCTAAAACATGGATATGTTTTCAAAATATTCGATAATTCCCAAAGTTATCTATGCACCAACGCTTAGGTTGCTGATTTCCTGGAGGTTGTTCCCTTATTAATGGATCATTTTTCTAGAATAGCAAATTTTCAATGATTCCAAGGAGGAATTTCCTCTCTCTTGTTTCTGATCTGAGATCATTTTGTTCTCTTGTGCATTAAATGAAAGAGGCAAAAACCTCTATAAATACTAATCAAATTTCTATTGTAAAGAAGGTTGGACATTCTACAAGAAAAATTTATAAGTCCTCTGCATCAATAGAAGAGACTTGGCTTCTGAAATTTGCAAGCATTCTTATGTGTGTGATTTCCTTCTAATTTCTTAAGTATTTTTGTTTATGCTCATGTTCCTGTTGTTAAGTTTAAAATTCTATTTTTGTATTTAAAACATTGTTGGTGAGTGAGTGATTTTTGGAATGCAATCTGGAGTTTGTCTCTGCAAAGGTGTGAGTGAAATTCTGTTGCTTTCCCTCTGTTACATGTTTTAAAACTTAGTAGAATTCTTACTGCTAGTCTGCCCCAAATCTTGCACTTCGACCTGTGGCCATATTTTTCATTTCTTTCTGAATTTTCTAATTTCTTTCCTGCATCGCTAGTCTTCTACCAGTGTAGTATTTATTTTGGTAACCAGCCCTCTCTAGATATTGGCATGAGGGACATTCCTTTCCTTTGGCATTTCAATTTTGGTCGTATCTAGGGTGCACAAATACAGTATTTTTTGATTAGGCAGATATTTGACCAACAACTTTTCCTTACCCCCTGGTATCAAGGCTTTTCACCTCAAAATGTAAATCTATCCCTAGTGCCAGTACGGGTTAGGATGTTTAGATTTCCCATTAAATTTTGGAAAATAGATACCTTCAAGGCAATAGGAAACACTCTAGGAGAATTCCTTGAGATTTTAGATACAACAAAAGATAGATTTTTGTCTATTTATGCTCAAATATTGGTCATTATTGATATAAGTAAAGCTTTACCAGAATCAATCATTCTTAAGTATGGGAATAAAATGTGGAACCAAACTATAGATTATGAAAATATATCTTTTATATGTAGAAGATGTCATGAGGTGGGGCATATTGAGAGATCATTCCCTAAGAAGAGCCCAACAAAATCATTTGTAGAAAATCATAAGAGAAATTTACAAATGGTTATGGATAAAGATGGTTTTCAACTTCCAAAAAATAGATCTAGAAAAATAAAAGAAAATGAACAATGGAGACCAATAATAAAGGATACTGGAAGAAATTCCAATTCTTTTGAGGCTTTAGCCTATGAAGAAAAAGTAGATCAAAACTTAGAGGACATAGGACAACAATTTCAACATATTAGCAAGCAATCATTTATTCAATATGATCCTAATTTAAGGAAGAACATTCTCGATGAACCCAAGGAATGTGTTTCATAAAATTTTGAAGACTCTCTTGAAGTACCATGCACCATTCAGGATAAAATAATTGGTAAATAAAATGTAGTTTTAGAAGTTAATACCTCTACCATTAATAAGGAAATACCAGAAAATGAGCAAGATAAGTCAAAAGCTTCTATAATAGATCCAGGAGAGGATAAATATATTGAAAAATAAAATGGTGAAAGAATATTGAGGAATAGAATAATAAGACCTACTCCTGATATAGACAAGGCAAAAATAAGAAAACCCTTAAATTATCAAGCAAGATCCAAGGAAGCAAGAACAAACATAGAGAAAGGAACACAAACTAAGTTGGTTGAACTTCTCTTTACTAAACAACAAAATGATATTGGTAATAGGCAGGAGGGGCCAAAAGCCCCTAATGAGATATGATTATCATCTCATGGAATATAAGGAGTTCTAATGCCCCCTCAAATCATAGGTGTATTAGGGACCTATATTTAAGTAATAAACCTGATATTCTTTGTATCCAAGAAACTAAAATGATAAAAGAAGTTTAAAAAAATATGAAACAATTTGGACAAGATGTGAATGGGATGCTATGGATTTTGAAGGAGCAGCAGGGGGAATTCTAACTTGTTGGAATCCTTATAGAACCTCTTGTGTAACCATTCATAAAACTAGGAATTGAATAGATTCTTTAGTCACTTGCTACTTTTTTTATATTCGCTTCATCCTTATCAATGTGTATGGTCCTACAACTCAGTCAGGTAGATTAGAATTTTGGAGTGGGATTGAGGCCTTTATGAGAAGTAAATATAAAGAAACATGTTTCATGATCATTGGATATTTTAATGCCATTACCAAGCTGAATGAAAAATTTAGGGGTATTATGAAATTGACCCAAAGTATGAAAGATTTCTTAGCTTTTATTTAAAACAACAATCTATAGAAAGTTGATTTTGAAGAAGACAACTATACTTGGACAAACAAGAGGAGAGGTCCAAACCTAATAGAAAAAAATTATATAGATGCATTCTCTCAGATCATTGGCTAGATGAAGAAACTTGTGCTAACATTAATACCTTAACAAGGATTGGTTCAGATCACTGGCCAATAAGAGTTAAACTGGTGGTTATGAATTCAAAAAATATCATATTTTAAATATGAGCAGATGTGGGAATACCATCCTCAATTTGTTGATATGATAGCTCAAACATAGAATTCTTTAGGTAATGGTGGGTTGTATGCTCTTCCAAACCAAATTAAAGCTATGACATCTAGATTAAAATAATGGAACAAGAACACCTTTGAAAATATTTTTGAGAAGAAAGAATAACTAAAAGATAAAATTTCAAAATTCCAAAAAGGTGATGAAAATAATACAAGCTTAGAGGAAAGGGAGTTGCTTAGTGAATATCATAATATTTTGAGTAAGGAAGAGAAATTATAGATATTAAAATCAAGACATACTTGGTTAAAAGAAGGAGATAAATATACAATTTTTTTCTTAGGATGGCTATTGTACATAGATCTTCGTCTAGAATTGGTAGAATTAAATCAATAGAATGGTTTTGGATTGAAGATCATAGTGAAATTAGAAAAGAGACTCGTTTTATCATAATATTCTAGGTTTAGAGGAGACCAAAGTTCTTAATGATAAAATTCTTCAAGATGTTCCTTCAATTATAACAAATGAAGACAATAGGAAACTAATGGAGCCTATTACTCTAGAAGAAGTTCATTTAGCTCTTTTATCTTTTAATAAGGATAAATCCCCTGGTCTAGATGGGCTCTCTGTAGCTTTTTACCAACATAATTGGAATATAGTGAAGGATTCTTTATTGGTGGCAATGGAACAGTCTAGGGTAAAAAAATACATTCCTTATAAAATAAATGCAACTTATCTTACCCTAATTCCAAAAAAGAAGGATGTTGAATTGTTTGATTATTTTAGACCCTCAAGCCTATGTAATATGGCTTATAATATTATTTCCAAAGTGATGGCGAATAGATTAAGGTCATTGTTAGACAAAATAATTTCATAAGAGCAAGGAGGTTTTATGAAAGCTAGACAAATTTTGGATGGGATCATAGTAGCTCATGAAGTTATATATTCAACAGCTTCAAGAAAAGAGAAAGCTACGATCTTAAAACTTGATATGAGTAAAGCCTATGATAGGGTTAAATGGAATTTTAATTTTGTAGTTTTAGATAATTTTGGCTTTGGAAAGAAATGGTTTATATGGATTAAATCTTGTGCCTCTACAGTTTCTTATTTAGTGTTGGTCAATGGGTTAGTGACAGAATATTTTAAAGCCAAGAGAGGCCTTAGACAAGGAGATCATCTATCTTCTTATTTGTTCATTATTATGGAAAATTTTTTGAGTAGGAACTTAAATAAGGCTTACAAATATGGGTTTATAAGTGGACTTAAGGTTAGTAATAACATCAATAACATCATCCATAAACATTTTGTAGATGATACAACCCTTTTTGGAAGGGCAAGGATAAATGAGGTCAGAGATTTGAATAACTTTCTAAAAGAGTAAGAAAAAGCTTCAGGGCAAAAAATTAATAGGACTAGATCCAAAATTTACTTTCTTAACACTCCTGCTAATATCAAAGCAAGAATTTATAGGTTGCTTCAAATGGAGGAGGTAAATTTACCAAAAACTTATCTAGGGATGTATTTATTTAAGGGGATAATGAGGATAGATTTATGGAATACAGTTATAAGTAAAGTTTAAAATAAACTTCAATCTTAGAAAGGTAGATGGTTATCATTAGCAGAAAGAGTGTAGTTAATTAAGTCAGTCTTACATGCCATTCCAATATATTGTCTTTGTATTCTATGCCAAAATCAGTTGAAAAAAATTAATCTTTAGTATGCAATCCTTTTTATGGTCAGGTTTCATGATAAAAGGAAAAATTCTTTTATGAAATGGAGCAAGTTGTGTGATGACAAAAATAGGTGACTCTTGTTTTAATAGCTCTTATAGATGCAAACTTAGCTCTTAGGGGAAAAGTTATCTAGAGATTGTACAAAGAGAGTCAAAGAAAATGGGCAAGAATTCTTCTAAGTATGTTGATCCCAATGACCCAAGTTTAATATTTACTACATTCTCTCTTCCAAATGGTTCTGCTATTTAGAATGGTTTAAAAAAATCTATTGATCTTATGATTAAAGGTTTAATATGGGTGGTGGGAACTGGAGAAAACAATTCTATTTGGATGGATATTTGGTGTGATAAAAAAAACCACTCAATTTAGATCCAGTTTTGAAACCTTGGATGAGATTGCTTCAAGACAAATACGGTGATAGGGTTTCAAACATTTTGTACAAGGATCAAGAAGGAAGATACAAATGGAAAGAAGATTTTTTACAAGTATACAAAACATTGATTCTAGGAGGCAATTGAGTAGAAAAATAACAACTATAATTATTCCAAGGGGTGCCAAGGATAAATTGATTTGGGAGTTGAATATCTCAGGAGAATAAACAACAAGAAGTGGATATAATGTTTAACACCATAATAATAATATCACTAGAATTTGGAGAGATATTTGGGATAGCCCAAGAATTCCTAAAGTCAAAATATTTGTTTGGCTAGTAGGTTATAGAAGAATTTTATCTTGGGATAACCTTATGAAAAGGGGTTTTCATGGCCCCTCTAAATGTGTTTTCTGTAATAATGAGGAGGAGAGTATTGACCATCTCTTGGGACATTGCTCAATAGTCCAAAAATCTATGGAAATGGATTCTTAATATGTTTGGTAAATGCATGGTGATGAATAGCAGAATTGAAGATTGGTTAAATCAATGGTAGATCACTTATAAAAGTGAGGGTTTACAGATAATATGGGATATATCAAAAGATACAATACTTTGGACTATATGGCTAGAAATGAATAGAAGCATTTTTAAAGGAAATAAAAACAGTTTAGAGGTAATGAAAAAGAATATATGTTTAGCCATAGAGGAGTCTAAACCAACCCTATCAACTCACCCAATCCCTAATTTGGAAGCAGAGTCTTGATTTATGGAGTCAAGTCATTAAATGGAATTATGATGTTGGGTACAAGAGAAGCAAAAATAAGGTAAAGAATATAAAATGGAAACTACCAAATGTATAATGGGTTAAATTGAATTTTAATCGAGCATCTAAAGGAAACCCAGGATCAAGAGGAGGAGGAGGAATAATTAAAAATAATAGAGAAGAGATTTTATCTCATTATGCTTTCAATTGTGGATTTAAGATAAATAATGAAGCTGGAGCTTGGGAAAATTTATAAGGTTTAAAAATATGTAAACAAATGAAATGGAATAGAGTTTGGATGGAAGGTGATTCTCTCATAGTAATAAATGCAATTTTGAGGAAAGCAAAGGCTCCATGGAACATACAAGAGATAATTGTGGAATTCAAGATCTTGCTAAAGAGTTTGAATAAATTAGGTTTACACATATATTAAGGGAAGGAAATAAATGTGCAAATAAGCTAGCCAATAGAGGGGTTTTGATTGAGGATCATGAAGTTAACATCTCCTTTCCATGGTTAGAGGAAGTAGAAAGTTTAGTTGAAACTGACAAAAATTGATGATTGCCTAAATCAATTATGATTAATTACTTAAATTTTTTCCATTGGTATGTTTTATTTTGTAACAATAATGTGTGTTCATTTAGACTATTTATTATAATTTTTGTGGTTGCACTTTTGTTTCAGGAAAGAAACTAGCAATCCATATTTGATAAAGCTGACTATGTTAGTGCGATGTTTTGGAAATATTAATCTACTAAGATGCAAGGCATAGATAGTAGAGGTGAATTTTTGGCATTGTGAAGGTTGCTGAAAATGTCAAGAAAGATGCTAAATTCTAGAGTAATTGTATTCATACATATATTTGAAAAGATCTAGAAAATGAAAATCAAGAATTCAGACATTTTATGTAAAATGATGTAGGTTTTTAAATTATAGCATCTCAATTTAGATGAGAAGTGTATATATTTGTAAACTATCAATATATAAATAAGAGAGATGTAATTTGTTAAGGGTGGGGAACCCGAGTACAACCCCTTTTTATCAAGCAAAAAAAAAAAAGTGTGTCAAAGACCTAGTATGGTAAAACAAAAGGTACCAACCAAAGTACCTTTAACAAGTTTGTCAAGATAAGAGAAGTTAAACTTGCAAACACATTACACTTCATAAGTTCATAGAACTATAAATGTATAAAATTGTTGACATGTTTGATTTCTAAATCATGAGTCATGAACAAATGTCAATAATGTAAATTTTGTTAGGTAATTTAGATAGGATAACACAAACTTGTGAAATTTTATGTTATAAATGAAAAAAAAACAAAAAACAAAAAAAAACAAAAATAGGACTAAAACACAACGAATTTTGCAAATGAAAATGGGCTCTTTATTACAAGAGTGTGTTTTAATGAATATCTATGGAAGAAATAGAGAGTGATACCCTGAGGCATGATCCAAATTTTGAAGATAAAATGTGAGAGGACATAAGCAAGATCTTTGTGTAGATTCATGAGGAATGTGATGACATTGTTAGGTCTATGTGTGAAGATATAATGGTTACAACTATGTGCTCTACATTTTTCCTAATTAAGTATCTAAGTGGTTACAACTATGTGCTCTGATTTTTGGTGAACCGCTTCCTCTTGTACTTGGAAGCCTTATGTGCAAAGGGTTGGCACAATATGAGGTTGAAGCCTATGAACAATAGACAAAAAAAAATTTATAACTATTCTTCTAGTACATCTAGGATGACAATCTAAATGTTTGGGATGATGAAATTCAAGGTCATATCTCGATAATAAATCACGATTTTGACCCAATAAAGTAGTGCTCTATTCTTCCAGTATATCCCTGATGAACTTTGAGACATCTTGGGTTTAAAAGTACCCATGGTTATCTAAAATAAGCATAGAAGTATCTAAGTGCTTTACCATTATCCATTATTTAGAGAGAAAAAATCAAGTTCTTTCAATATCAAATTGTTGATTCTCTTTTATACAATCTAATTCTTGTATATTTAAAAAAGTAAAAAGGAAAATACTCTAAGAACATGCAATATCCTTGGAAATGAGGAAGCAAATATATGTTAAATATTTACACAAAATGAAAAATTTCAATAGATTTACTTCATGACTTGAAAATATATATGTATATACACCAATCATGTTAGTAATGAAAGTCAATAAATAAAAGTTGAAGAAAACCATCATAAAATAATGTTCAATTGAGGTTTATTATCATAGGACATTGCTAATTTAGGACTCTTGATATATATCCATATAATCATCTAATTAATAGAACAATTTCATAATATCATCCAATAGAAACAAAGTGTTTTAAATACTAGAATTAATCCTATCACAAAATAAATGATATAGCTTTAGGCTCCATCATGGGACATAGACCAATCCTAGACAATAAAATTTCAACATTATTGTAAGTAATGTTTAGAAATAAATTAATGTTCATCAAATTTTGAGACCCGTTATTAGAGGATGGTCTAAAACAATGGTAACAAAACATAACCAAAACCTAAACTATGAAATATACCTTAATGGATTAATGTAATGGAAAAAGTATTTTTAAAATTGTACAAGAACAATTAAAAATTAGACAATCATTGATAATAAAATAAAATACATCAAATCATCAAGGACATAAGGAATTATGTGCCAAAGTATCTAGGGGAAGAAAACCACAAATTTTTTTTCCTACAACTTATATTATTGAAGTACAATGAAATTACAATGTGCATGAACTGAAACAAAGTTTGTCCAAAAAATTGAAACCACAATCAACTTGCACAATCTAAATTTGTTTGAGCTTCTATCCTGTCAAAATATCCCCCGAAAAAATGACTTACTCATTTCATGCTTTTTCGACAAAATTTGTTTTAGCTTCTATCCTGTCAAAATATCCCCCGAAAAAATGACTTACTCATTTCATGCTTTTTCGACAATAGGGAAAGAGAGAGGGTATGAAAGGTCAAAATACATGCCCCTTACTCTTCAACTCCTCTAGCGATCCTTCATTTTCCACTCTCTCTTCAAGCCAAAAAAATAAAATTTACTTTATTTTCCATCTTTATTTGTGACCATGCCTTGCTTGTTGAAGTCTTTTTTATTTTGTAAAAGCTCTAAAAAAATAAACTAACATATGTCTACTTATATAAGGTATTCTTTATCTGAAGAAATTCACATTTTTTTCAAAAATAAACAAGTTATTTATCTACCCAAGTCTTATAAAAAAAGTGAAAGAAAATATGAAAGAAGGAAAATAGACAAATATTTGGGGCACCCATAAGCACCATAAATAATCACTGTACAATCCATAAACTACATTCACTACACTCTGATAATCAAATGAGGAATGGTAGGAGGTATTTATACCAATATTAAAACCCCAATTACATAATAAAGTTTGATCTAAGCTAACATAACAAGAGGTTTAAGGTTAATAAGAAGTTAGAAAGGGGTTTAACCATAATAAGGTTAACCACAGTCTATAGGACTTACATAATAAAAGATTACAATAAATTCAATACATTGTACAATGAATTCTCTAAGGTCTATTTCATATTATATCATACAATGTCAACCTTGGCTATATAAATTAGATTACAATTTCAACAGTCCCCAAAATTTGAACTAAGGGGTCAAGGAGAGAATACATTAGTGACAATAACATCTTCCCCCCATAATGGATGCTCTAATAGACCTCTACAATTGAGAAAAATCCTTTAAAATATCCTTCATCATCTAGAAGATATCCATCGATCTTTAGGAACTTAGCTTCAATCCTTTGCAATTTCACCAAGCAATTCTTCGTTGGATATCCCTCCCTCTTATAGTATTTACAAGTGGTCTTCAACTTATTTGAAGATATAGCCTAGCCCTTGGATTTTAGCCTCCTTATATTTGAATTCCTTTGCATAAGACTATATTTATGGAATCTCACCATAATTTTGTGTTGCCATCTAAAAATGAACTAAGAGAGAAAAAAATTGATCAAGATAAGAGTTTTTTTGAGATTCCAAGAGCATAGGAATCATTTGAACCATTAGGTTTAGAATTTGAAAAGAAGGGGAGATATTAGCAAGGATAATTTTACCATATTCTAAACCATATTTATTTTTACCTCTAGAAGATGCAATATCTATCCTCAATGTCTTGAATCTCATAATATAGTCCTCAACATTATCAAACTTAGCCAATTTAAGAGAGGAAAGCTCTAGTTCCAAGTGAATTACTTCAATAGTATTAAATTTCCCAATGACTCATCCAAATTTCACAATACCTTAATAGGGTAACTCCCCTCTTTAATGTGGAAAAGTTACTTTGGTTTAATCATGAAGGAAAACAAGTGAAAAGCTTCTTCTCTTTAGTGTTAGGTTTCTTCATTAAGAACAATCGATTTATCTTCTTAAAATATGCACACAGGTTCTTACTACATAATAGGCCAATTATTTAGGTTGAACAAATATGGTAATTTTACATATTAAGGTGAGTAACTAGGGTTATATGATCCATCTTACACAATTCAACTCGTAACAATATAATAGGTTTATGAATAGATGCCACTAGTATGTAGAGATTATAAAATCATGTGATTTGAAAAAATAGTTTTAAAAAGCTTTTATTTGTAAAAGTTATAGCCTCTAGAATTTTTGTTGTAATGGACACCAAAAAATAAAATGGTCAAACCTTAAGGAATGATGAAGTAAATCATGGGCTACCACTTGTTGGTCTTTGGTTCATTGATGCAATACACTTATTTTTATCATCTCAGTTTCTCTCAACTAGTGGGATATCAATGCTTTGCCCCTTACAATTGGTAAAATAGATATTAATATAAAAAAATGGTTTGACATGGCATAAAATAAGGCCACAACAACTACCATGTCTCTCCTTTTTGGAAAAGTGGTTTGTGAGCATCGAAGAGACTAGAACAATGGTCTCTTTAGTGCTAAATACAATGCACTAGCCAAGACTTCATCACTTCCTTTAGAGAAGATAATTCACTCCCACTAATAACAACTCCTCTTTATCAAAAGTTCTAAAAAGGATGTCTTGAATACAATTCAATCTCAAGACCTTGTCTCCTTCAAAATAACTTGCTAACCATCCATCAACTCAATAGCTCTAATCTCCTATAGATAATCGATCACTTATTCAACTATGAAAAGAAGGGGTGTGGTTTGAACTCATGGCCTCTTCTCTACCATGCACAATAGGAATCATCATGCCATTACAATAAACAAATATTGGAAATTTGATTCAATGATTTATTCTTTTCAACTCAACATCAACTAGCATACTACTTGTAATCGACCAGAATAGGCCCATGGTGAGATTGAAACTTGGGTATTTCACGATGTAAGGTCCTATATTCCATCCTCATATCCATATTGGTCACCCCATGGTATATGCAGGGCCATACCCCTTCTTTGTGAAGAAGGGAACTACGTGCTCTTTTTCACACAAGTACTGAGACAAAGTGTAAAAGTGGGAAGTGACAAATTTCTAATTTCTAATTTTGGGAAGAGTAGTCTAAGTTCCCATGGCAACATGTAGAACAATTATTTTAAGTTACTTTTTGAAAAATAAATCAAGATTTATTTCCAACACTCTTGAGAATGAGAATCAAAAGGAAAAACTTTTTGAAGATATAGATAAAATTTTCCAAGGATTTAGAAGAAGAACAGAGGCTCCGAATAACACTTCTAGATGACTAAGTGAGAAAAATCCATACATGATCTAATAGCATGTTGAAATTCACAATATTTTCCAAAAACTAAAGATAAGCAATCCATCCACCCAAATATTACATAGAAAATGAAAGAAAATATAAAAGAAATAAAATATACATAGATTTGGGGCATTGTAGGCACCATAAATAATCATTGTACAATATATATATTACATTCACTACACTACTAATAAAATGGGAAGCGATGGGGTTTAAATACCAATACCAAAACCCCAATTACATAATAAAAGTTAACCTAAATTGACATAACAAGAGGGCTTAAGGTTAATTACAAGTTATAAAGTAGGTTTAACCATAACAAGGTTAATCGTGGACCATAGAGATTACTTAATAAAATATTACAATGAATTTAATATATTGTACAATGAATGGCCTTAGGCCTATGCAATATTACATCATACAATGTTGGCCTCGACCATTAATTAGATTACAATTTCAACATTATCTTCACAAAGCAATGGGATCATTAAATAATAAGGTACTAATATTCGTAAAAATAGCACTAAAAATTAAATTTGTAGATGGTGGAGAGTCTTATCCTCGTATATATAGTATAGTGGTGGACTAACTTTGTTAGTCGTTGGGTAGGATGATGATGAGCTAGTTAGCCAAAGATTTTGGTTCCCTTGTAAAGTCTTTGTTTGTCATTTTCCACCATCTTCTTCTAGCCATTTTCCTTTCATTGATCTTTTTCCCCTTTTCCATGATGTCATGTGCCACTTTTTTCCATTTTATGTTAAAATCCTTTAAATATTTTAAATAAATATTTAAATAAGAATTTAAAAGTTTAACCTTTTAAATTTAAAGTTTAAAACTTTAAATAAAAGAGGAAATTATTAAACTTTGACTATGGTCTTCAAGAGGCAAAATTATTCAATTCATCCACTATAAATACCCATTTTATTTCCTCATTAATCATCATTCTTTCATTTGCTCCTCATTATTACTAATAGTGCTCTCAGGTCTCCATATCTATTGCTACCATGACACGCAACCCCATTTCACTCTCTTTCTCTCTCCCTTTCCCTTGTAGGTACAATCAAAGTCATTGACTGTTAGTTTGTCACCTTTCACAAAGGAGGTTGGGATGGTCTACTAGAATGTGTAGCCAAAGATTCAAATCCAATAGTTAGAAAATTCATTTCAACTTCCACAAATTATTTCCAAAGGGTAAGAAACTAGTGGCATAATAAATTAGATTTTCATGTGGACCTCTCAAAATAATGACATGGAAGACAAAGAGGAATACAAATAATTTTAAAATCTTGTAAGCATTTTAGAAGGTACCAAGACGATGGGAGAAATCAATTATGTAGAAAGCATAGAAGTTTCTCATGATGTTAATGGTGCATACTTAATTACACGTAATTTGAAATATCTACTACATAAGTATTATATTATGTAAGAAACCTTGCTATTATAATCAATATAAGTATATGAACCCAATCAATCAAAGTCTATCAATGCAAGATTTAAGCATTCATGTTTTCTTGACCAAATTCAGAGAGATAAAAAATTATGTTCAACGTTCAGATATTATTGTTAGTGTATCAATAAAGACACCAAGTACACGCTCTAATATGAAACCATATTCAAGCAACTATTGTGTAGATACAAATAGGATTAGAGGAAAAAAACCTTGATCTGATAAAAGTTATTTCGAAGTAAAAGGCACCCAAAATAAAAACTCAAAACCAAAATGACTAGAAAGTTCACTAAGGATAAAATAACTAAAATGTGTCTCGTAAGCACTATAGAGGGAACAATGGAAGTTATATCCTTACTAAATTTAATGAGATATCATATGGACCATTGTATTATTAACACAACTTTTTCTTTTATCAGATCTCCCATATCAAGTTTTAATGGAATCAATTTCTAAATAAATGTCTTGCTTGATTAGTAGCTCCAATCTTAGTTTCATCCTTTACATTCTATTATATTGTATCAACTTCTTTCTATAAACTAAAAGCTTTTACTTCCAACCTACCTCTTTGCATTCATTATAATATTTATGACCTTAGTGTTGCAAGATAAATGTATCTACTTATCGATGGATTTACCTAAGAAAAATTGGTAGTGCCCAAGAATTCATCCATATCATTATAACCTAAGTCCATCCTATTTTTTTATACCAAGAAGTAAATATTTTTAACTTAATTTTTTGTAGCTTTTGGATTTGGTGTAATCAAGAGACCAATGCCAAATATAAAAAGTACAAAGCATTGTTAGATAATGGACCTACCATAAAAATATCTAGCTCTATTGACATTTATTTTCTATTATTCCATATTACTAGAAATAATTCACATAGTACTATAATATACAAAATAACAAGCAAGAGATTCAAACTATTAAAAAGTAATTAGACCATCTAAAAAAGAAATTGTCCAAAATTTTGAATCAACCATAAATCACTAGTAGAAACCTAAGACTCCCCCATAATATTGAACATTAATTTTTGATTACTTGAAGTAGACACAATTGAGAAAGCACAGTTATTGTCATCTTTAGATTATTGAATTTGGCCCATCTATTATTTCAAATGGACCCTAAAATTTACCATAATATTTAAATAATATAAAAATACTATCTTGTATAAATTGAACCAATATAATCTACCAATTTAACTTGAATAATCCAATTAAAATTACAAAGAGTGATATTTTGATGAAATAAAAATTTTTCAATGCAAGTTTATTTGATACTGTAGCAAGAACATGTCCAATTTTATGAAATATTTGAAACCCAATTATATCATAGGAAACCAAGAAAGCAAAATCCACAAAATGGGAGAGGTCCTCATGGAGTTTGAAATGAGGGAGAGTGGAAAATTATCGAGCGAGAAGGTGGGGAATGGTTGATCAAGTGGATAGTTTGGGAAGGTGGAATTTGGCAAATTGAGTGATGCTCTAGTGGATCATGAGCTCTGCTTGGACCCCTTGAATAGAGGTGTGGAACTACACCTAGGCCTACAAGAACATCATGTACCTTTTGATCTAGGCATGCTCTCCTATATTGTGGTGGTCTTGAACTATCCAGGTAGGCAATTATCTTCAAAAGTTCTTTTTGATCTTAATTCAGTTTAGAGGAAACTGTATGTTCCTATGGAACTCTTGAAGCTCAACATGAAGCAGGGTTCCTTTTACCTTGTGGTTAAATTCATGGGGGTCCAACCAAACATGGGTTTCATCAGAATATGGGCTTGCTTTAAAAGGAGACCACAATATCTTATGGAAATTGTTGCCCTCCCAAAATCCTTTTTCCTCATTAAGTTGAATTGTGAAGATGGTGTGAGTCAAATTCTTGGTGGAGGACCTTGGTTTTATGGCAAGAGATATTTTTTCCTCTAAAAATAGGGGACTAACTTTAATCTGGATTCTCAAAAAATAAACTTGATGCCATTGTGGGTCATATTCCCTAGTCTCCCCTTCTATCTATGGCATGATGACATTCTAAGAGGTATTTTAAATAATGTTGGAGATCTCATCTTGATTGATTATGCTATGAGATCAAAGTCAAGGATGATATTTTCAAGGATGTGTGTCAGCATTGATCTCAAATTAGACCTCCCAAGCTCTATCGAGCTCATATATGACCTTGACTCTTGGATTCAACCTATATAATATGAAAATAGACCTAATTTCTATTATTTTTGCAATAAAATAGGGCATCCTTTTGATATGTGTCCCTCTAAGAAAAAACCTGAGAAGAAATTTTGGGTTGAAGGTAAGCCTTCTCAAGGAATTGCTAAATATGTGGTTGACAATTCTTATGCTCAAGAAGTTGAGGAAGATCAAGCCAATGTTATTGTTCTTGTGGCTGCTAATGATCTACACTCTCTCTTAGAAAAGAAAAGAGTTCATAAAATCCAGGATTTGGTTTCCCAGGAAGTTGAATAAGAAAAAGCTATATTTGAAGTTTTGTGGATGCTAGTTCCCCTATGCTTCCTCGAAAGAGAACATTATCAACAAATTTCATAAGTCTCTCCTTTTGAAGAGTAAGGTGAATTTCAATATTAGGTTACCTAGGTTATTAAATCTCAAAAAGAATCTCCTAAAGTCAAGTCCAAAATGAGGAAAGGCCTTGCTTCCACAATATTGAAAATAAGAATAAAAAAAATAGAGTTGATCTGGGCATAGAACGTAAAGTTGGTAAGCCTTCAAATAAAGTTATCAGAAAAAATAAAATTGAAACAAAGATAGCCAATGGATCACAATCGATCTTGAAAATGGAGGGAGGGAAAGATATTTTTAAAAATCAAATAAGTGTTGCTTCCTTCAGATCTTAACCACCCCCTCCTTTTGTGGGGGAAAGAAACTCATTTCCAAGTCTTGTAATTGAATATTCCCTTTTGGAAGTAAGAGGCTAAAATATTCCAAGTTTATGTTGTGTATCTTGTGATGTGTCTGTTTAAAGTCTAGATCCAATATGGGAAAGGTCATTGTGGTTTCATTTTCAGGGACTACTTTCTTCAGTATCTTGTTGAAATCCTTTTGGTACCATCCAATTATTTTCAATTTTGAATCAATACTTATGGGCGTTAAACATTTGGTGACTAGGTTTTTTAATCTTCAATGGCAACAAGTACATTTCCTGGTGGGACCTCACAACCCTTTTAGTAATGCTTAAAATTTTTAAGGGATTTTGTCCCTTTTTTATTTTTTATGGGGCATTCAAGGTATGCCTCATTAATTATCATGTGGGTACAATATGCATTTTTAAATTTATCAACCTGACTCTAGGCTATAGCTTGGGCGAGATCTACTGGATTGTTTTGGAAGTTTCCCATTCCAAACCCACTCTCTTGTTAGTGGGTCCATAAAGTTCTTATGGATGGAAAGGTATCTATTGCAGATGTTATTAAAGGTTGATATGTGTTCTATTAGTTCTATTATCTCTATGTTCCTATATTTCTTCGCTTAGTCCTTTTATTTTTTAGTTTTGGATTGTGTATGTCTTATAGTCCGCCTATGTGGGAAAACTCCTTGTGTTTCTCTCTACTTTTTCTATGGAATCTTTAGCTTCTAGGTTAAAAAATGTTTGGGTACCCTTTCAAAACCCATTCTATTACTTAATAAAAAAATCCACAAAAAGGATAAAAAAATATTATTTAGATGACTTTGTAGCTTTTGGATCTTAAATATTGAGTAACATTTAGGGGAAAGTCCTAATATTTTTTCTAAATTAAACAATATTTTCAAGAAAAAATACAATCAATCATATTAAACAATAAAATGAAATTTAGTACTCATTAAGAAAAATACAAATATTAAAGGCGTCTTGGGATGCCAATAATATCTCAAAAATGAATAAACAAAAGATCTCCAACTAATGAATATATGGTTGGACAAGTGTGGCTATGAATATCAACCCATTAATTAACTCATTTAATGTAAGGTATTAAAACCCACCATTGGATAATAATAGAGTAATACAAATATGTTACCTTACAAGTTACATATGGGTGCATAGAAAAAGCAAAATGATTTCAATGCAAATGATAGATATGTCCTCAAGTGAATAATAACACATATTTCAGCATCCCCCTTTAAATTGAATGGTGATACAAAGAGAGGCCATTATGATAATCCATACTTTAGGAATTCTCTTCTATACCAAGATGGTTATAATCTAATGAATGTCACATTGAACATGACCTTGGACAAGATATCTGATGATAGGTCTATTATAATCACATACATTGGTTCAACCATCCCATGTAAATGAAGTTGTTGAATGTAGTGCATCCACATCTTAGTGTGTTTATTCTATTAATGTATCACTCAATTATGAACAAGCCTGGTTTTACTCCAATTATCATAAAAGGTATAACGAAATATTTACAAAGAATCCTTAACTGCTCAAGAATAAATTACATCCATATAGAATATTTGAATTCCTTATTAGAACTATTGTATATAGCCTCCATCAAGGACTAAGATATGATAAAATACTAGTAAAACAACCAATATATATGACGAGATCTAAGATAAAAATGAAAGTGATAGTGGACCAATAGTCATCAATATAATTGGCCCAAAATGAATTAAAAAATAACTATAACACAAGGGGAATTTAATAGAATAATGGATATATAATTAATAAGTACCTTTGATATAATATACAGTCTACCTGGTCATCATCCAATGAATCTCATAGGGTGGTTGCATGTACCTAGGATAATAACTAACAAAAAAGGCAATATCCCATTAAGTGTGCGGTATAGAAGACCTCTAACAAGATATAGATAAAGAGCAACATCAACTAATGGAGTGGAGAAATTAGCCGAAAGTTTCAACCTAGATAGAAAGGGTTGCAAGATTGTTGACACTTATTCATCCTAAAATGTTTTAGATAGTTTAAGAAAAAGTTGAGGGTGTGACAAATAAATTCTTAAGTATGATTTATCAATCTAATTCCATAATAATTAATACAAAGTTCTAGGTTTGAAATCTCAAAGAAGTCCTAATGGCCAGATTTTCAACATGCTACACAATGATAATAATTTGGATGTCATGAGGTTTGATGTACACATCATGGTTTACGTCACACCAACAAAAACCATAAGTAAAAAGTAATAAATAAATATTATCATATCAAGCATAAGGCAACTATTTAAGTCCATAAAAGCACCTATTGATTATACATACCAAGAGTGTAAAGCCATCCAAAATAAATATAGATGGTTGATTGGTGAAGCTCAAGCAACAAGAAACAAACCATCCACAGGTGTTTTCCCTTTGATCATGTCAGAATGACCAAGTAATTTTTTTCATTACTTTCTCCAACAAGAGGATACAAAATAAAGGAGCCTTTTTACCATTTCAAAATTTCCTTCTAATACCTTGTTTTCCCCTTTTCCCGCCTAAAACAATGCATTTGAAATTTGAATTTCAAAGGTAAACTTCACAGGGTCATAACTTCGTGCTCATTGCTCCGATTGACTTGCATGAGACCTTTTTGGAAAGGGCACGAGATGAAATACATGGGGCACAATTTTTTAAGTCTTGCATCTACATTATAATTCTCAAATTCAACCTCTAAGACCCTCAAAATTCACCTACAAGTTTGGGTATCTAGATTTTCATTGTTTTTGGTAGAATTTTGCCATAAAATATACATAAATCCCAAGATTTTTAGGGTATTGGGGTGATTATTTGGCCAATGGCTCTATTTTTCTATACCCTAGACAACTAAATACACTTAGCACAAAATTAAATCAAATACAAATTTTGGGTGATGCAAGATCACTCTTACACCACTGGATGCTCCTACATCATTGATGCATAGAAGTATCCCCTTAAAAACATCCATGGAGAAATACACTTTTGAGATCCATATGATGAACTTACCATCAATGTAATATATAAATGGAAAGGATTATCTAAATGGAGTCCATACAAGTCATAGGGGTGAAATTATCCAAATAATCAATTCTCTCCTTATTAAAAAAACTTTAGTATCAATGTAGACCTTGTGATTCTCGATTTAAACATCATCACGAAACATGATCTTATACCAATTTATAATATTATTAACCTTTGGCAAGGGAAACTACTACCAAATCCAATTACTTATGAAATAATAATACTTCTACATTACATCTTTCAACTCTAGATACCCCCATCCTAAGAGTAAATGAGAAGATATCCAAAATCATCCACCTCAAATAGTAAGGCTTGAGGAAAAGGAGGATTTTAATGATATTCCTACTAAAGGATAGACTCTACATCTTGAAGAATATTTTGGGATCACTTATACATTGGATGATATGTAAAATGGAAAGTCTTACTAGCCAGATAAACATGATGAGATGGAGGTATTGAAGAAACTACCATACTACTAAAATTTGAAGAATCATCCAACACATAAGACCAAGGCACATGAAGATGAAACCCGTATAAAAATTAATATGAAGAGGAGTAAGAAGGTTCCAAATTAGGAAGAAACATTGCATTGAATATATAAACTTCAAAATATATTGATGAAATCGAATCATACTGATTCAAAGACTAAATGTTAGTAACAAGATTTAAATGAGGAAAATAATATACAAGAATATTAGGGAGTTAGTCAAAAATATGGTCATTAGACCACATATTGAGCTTCATAAAAAATGCATAAGAAATACTGAAGTTCTCCATAACTTTATGGAAGTGTTAATCCTTCTTAATAATAGAGATTTTTTTATATGTATAGAATATTGGGAAAATAAGATCAAATCAAACATAAGAAAATGTTTTACAAACCAATGATCTTTAAATGGATTATCACTTAATCTTGAGTATCCTAGGAAATCACCGAGATTGAATACTAATTTAAATAATTAATCACATCCACATCTTAGTACAAAAATTAAGACTTACAATAGCAACAACATTTTTGAAAAAGAAAGAAATACTCGTACCACACAAAAGTCTCGAAAATTTTGGATAAAAGAAACATTCCATTTCTTCAATTACTATAATATGGGATGACAAATATAATCGACTTCTTGCAAAATTGGGAATATAGACCCTTTATCCTTCTATTTCATCCTATTCATAGAAAATTCTGGTTGGTTCTATAAAGCAACAAACTCCACTGCTTCTAATTAAATTTTATTAACTAATCAATATTCTACTTAGTTATTTACAATTTGTACAATGGACACACTTGGACCACCAAAAAAACACATCATACATTTTTTTAGAAACGTTTTCTTAAGGGGAAAGAAAGGGTAGGCTATGAGCTCACTAAGTAGCAACTCTATTAATTAATTTTCTTTTGGAAACCTTCTATTGATATCTTGTCATTGAAGAATATTAAATTCTTTGGTACATGCAAATGTACCCCATGGTACCTTCATGGTATAAATGTAAATATGTAATATATTAGGATATGATTCTATAGTTTATATGAGTGGTTTATATTATCTCTTCAAGTGTCAATGTGCAAGATATGCACAAGTGTCATGCAACAGTGTAATATGCAGGATATGCACAAGTGTCATGTACGTAAGTGTGCAAATATGTAATGTAAATATGTGCACAAGTATCTTGTATTAGGAGTGCATGTAGGAGAGTGTTAGCATTTCTAATGGATTAAATCATAGCAAAATTATTTTTGGATCAAGAATGAAAAAAATCAATGCTACTAATAAATCAAAAATCTCTCATAACCATGAAAAATAATATATTATAGAATATAACGAAAATGAACACAATATACACACTATTACATTAATGATATAGCTTGGTTACAATGCATGGAGCTTTACCTTCAATATATCCATTTTCATGACTTTTTAGTTCTCCAACTATTGCTCTCCTCTTTCATCTTGGAGATGCGATCTTTCATATTCCTATAATAAAGACAAAGCTCTCACCTTGCAACATATCATGTGACTCTTCATACTCTATTGATACTTTGTACTCTTTCTCATATTACCACATACATTATATAAAATATAAATCATATACCAAACTAATATTGCAAGGGATACCAAATAATGTAATATCTCCAATAGAGAGTAAGATTCATATAGAAGTGTGTAAATGTCATAGATTCAAGTATGCATGTAAGAAGAGAGTGAATATTCTAGTATACAAGTGGCAAGATGAGAAGCCAAAGGTCAAGAATAGGAAAGTTTGCATCTCTCAAATATGTGACTAGTACAATAGACAAGTATTGAAGAGTCACATTACTATGTCTATATTATAGAGACAAATATTCATAAAATGTAAGGGAATACAATCTGTAGCAATCACCACATAGAAAGCATTGATAATAAAGCTTGTAAATATATTTTGAGTAGTTTTATTATAAGTATTCTTCAAGCATGTACATGAATGATTTTAGCCATTTACATTCATATTTGATATTACAAGTGAATGTTATTTTAGTATTATATTGACCTAGATATTTATTTGATTGCTCATATATATAATTCTACTCTTGATTATTTATATTTCAACCTACAATATATGGTTTAATTATATTGGGACTTGTAATATTTTGAAATAGTTAGGCTTAAAATCCAATAGTTGCTTGGGCTCCAAGCTACATATTTAGGAAGTCCAATTTTGGATTTTCTATGTTGTACACTATAGCATCAACCATATTTTTTTCATGCTCCATTTACTCATGGTTGGTATCCATGGTACTCAACAACTTGGGGAGTTGCATTTTAGTTGAAAACAATCCTACAAACTTGCTCAAAATTGCATTATCAAACTTTTAAAATTTTAAGAAGTCCTCATTCCACTATGAGTCAAATTTAGAAAGAGCTACACCCTTGGTCTTCTTCACCACCTATTATAAGATTAAGTGGATGTTAATCCCTGCTCCTTGGATATAGTCATCCATTTTATTGACCTAATTATATGTCTTTTTTATGAACTTTTCATAATCTTTCATGGATTGATCTAGTGTTTCATTCCTTATTTCTACTTGGGATATCTAAAAAAAAGGACCACCATGCTCTTCTATGCAATCCATTATCATATTTCTCTTATTTATGACTATTGTATTACATTGTCTTAAAAATAGCTACCAATATGACTTGCATATTTTTATTTCAACACAAATTGCATCATCCTAGGATTAAAAATTGACTAGGATTTTTGCCTTCAATATCTAATTTTACTTTCTCTTCAATATTCAGATCTAAATTTGTTGTGGATGGATAAATAGTATGTGTCTACCTCTAGATCAATGTACTTGAGTTGTCTTTGGGTCTCTATATTTGGGTCACTACCTCTAGGTAATATCCACTGGTTCTACCTCTGGGTCACTGCCTCTGGGTCTCTGCGTATGGGTCATTGCCTCTGGATGACTTCCATTGGATCACTAGCTCTATATCACTACCTCTGGAACTCTGCCTCTGGGTCACCTATATATAATTATTGTCTCTGGGTCATCCACTATAAAATCACCATATCTGTAGTATCATCACTACAGATGCTATATTCCAAGCTATGCTTAAGTCTTCTTTTTCTCTCTATCTTCTATGGGACCTCTTTCCATGGGTCTCATTAATCTACTTTTCAATTTCTTATAGACTGCCTTCTATTATGAATATATTATTGGAATAGATAAACTCAATCAATCTTATACTTTCTTGAATTGATTCTTTCTCAAAAATTCTAAAACTTATTCTTCATTGGTTGTTCTTCAACCTAGTGGTATTAATCTTTATCTTCACTAGTTTTTCCTTCAATCTAGTGATAATACTTTTCTTTTGCAACTTTCAAGTTCTATGTAAGAAAAATTTGATTATACTTGGTTTCCTTCTATAGAAACCATGCAACATTCCTTTCATTTTATCCCATTCCTTTATAGATTATTCTCCATACACTGAGAGGTATAGTAACAAAATATTCATAACAATTATTAGCATCATTAAGAACACTTTGCATGTATTTTTGAAGTATTAAAAATTCTTCTTTTTCTGCTTCACTAGTAATATCAACAAGCCTAATGTTCAAAGTATTTTTTTCATCAATAAACTTATTCTTCAAATCTTTAATCATGTCCTCTTGTCTTCTATTCTTGTCTTTTAGAACTTCATTAGAAAGTAATGCCATATATATCAAATTTCCTATATCACTAGGTAATATAAAACCACTTTTAGAATATTTATATGCCTCATCAAGCTTTGCATTCAGATAACTACCAAGTTTTAAAATAATTTCATATTTAATTTCTCTCAACATTGATTGTAAGACACTCTTTTCACTTATTGATGTATCCTTTTCAATTTCTTCTATCATGTGTTGTGTATGGCATTTTAATCTTTCCACCATTTCTAAAATTTATTGATTGTCTAATTGTTTTTATTGGACACATAGGTTTTATTTTTCAAAGGTTTTTGACAACTCATGTCTTTCAATTTTTTGATAATTTGTATTCTTTTTCATTTATTTTTTCTTTGTCATGTTTCTTTGAAGTAGACTACCTTATATCTCCCTAGTTTTAAATAATTGATCAAAATCTAAATTTCACAAAACTATATTTTGATGTTGAATACCTTATAGCTCTCAAATTATGAATTTAGAGGTTTTGTAAAAATACATTTGCAAAATTAGTAATCCAAATTTGATGTTGAAAATATTATTTCTCCAAGTTTCAAATTATTTGCAAATATTGAAATTGATTTACAAAACTATATAAAATAATTAAAAAATATATTATTCCAATATAATTCTACTTATTACTCCTCTAGTTAATACTTATTACTCTACCTTATCACTCCATTATTAAGAACTTAATAAATCCTTTAATTTCAATAATTAATAAGCTTTACCTTATTACTCCAACTATTAAAGAACTTCAAAATATTAAACTGCCTCTATGCCACTAACCTTCGTCTTTCTAACTTGGTGCTATCTACATTAAAATGGACCCACTAATGGAGCGATCAAGCAGTCGATCGGTCATGCACCCACCACAAGGGATATGAGTGACAGTGGGCTTAAATTCGCTTTTGTAATTCCAACAACAACCGATTCTCCCTATGTGAAGATTGCCCTAACAACTATCATGAGGACGATTCCACATACACACTTTCACCTTTTAAAAATATTTTTAGAACCACCCATGATAAACTCTGTTGACCTGGAACATAAAATAAAAACCCTTTCATGTCCACGTGGCTTGAGATGACGTGTTGGGTAAATGTTAGGGTTTTAATCTATGGTATTTTTGCTAGCTTTCAACCTTAGGAGCTCTGATAATTTTTATTATTATTTTTTCTTATTTTGCCTATGCATGTGCAGGCACAAATGCACCTTCCACTTTGTTGAACTTAGCTACTGCATTACTAATTACTGCAATGGTCTTCTTGATTGCCACTGTTGGCTACAAAATGACTATCGTTAGGAGGAACTATTCATTTCACCAACCTTTAAGCATGTGCCTTCACCATGGAATGACTCCTCTTTAAAGAAGCATTTTACCTGCCAAATGAATCACATGAGATGCTCCATTGTGGTAGTATTTTGCTGCATCTAAATTTTTTTTACTTTCACATGCACTTTTGGAGACGTTGGTTAGCTTCAAAGATCTCAATTGGCTCTTCAATTTTTGCTCAATAGAGTGGTGCTCAAAATGTTAGGTATTATCCAACAATGGCACTACTATGTATACCTTTCAAATAGTTCTTTGACTTCTCACTTTCCTTGGTGCTCTCACTTCTTCATTTGCTCCCTTTGGTATGTATTTTTTTGGTGTTTCAATGATTTTCTTTTCCTATAGTTTCTTCTTGGATAGCGCTCTCCCCTGGCACTTTTATTTCTTTTATGATGCTATGGTTTCCTCCTAAGTAGTGCACCCTTATGATGCTTGGAGTTATCCTAAGTGATGTTATTTCTGATGATAAATCACTGCTCTCTTGTCTACCTTACAACCTTTGTTCTATGCTTCCTTTCTACATCACTTTCTTGACATGTTCTATGTTGTACTTTCATTCAATGTTTGGAATCCAATTCATGCATTTTTTTGCTCTACAACTCCCTTTGTTGTGATTTAATGCAGGTTTTAGGTGATTTAGATCATCATACACTACAACTTTTAACATTTGAAAGACTCATGCAAACATAATCTTGTTGCGAAATAATACTTAAAATTAATTCTTTCAAACCTTTCTTCAGATGCTTTTTTGAACTTTGTCACTTTGCCACATTAAATTTTGTTGAACTTCGATTGTAAATTTTTTGATAAATTGACTGAAGGAAGATGCTATAGTTTTGTTATCTATTTCACTGTAATTTTGTTTTGCTCTTTTTTAAATAGTATTGTTGTAAAAATAAAATGGAAGTCATGAGCAGAATGCAATGAGGAACTGTGTTGAGAAATGCTTAAGGGACAAAAGCGTTGACGGAAAATTAATTTTAAAGGAGAAGCACCAGGAAAAGAATGAGCAAACTAGTTTCACCCTTGGTGAAGGGTGAAAGTCCTTTTCACCCCTTTTAGAGGCGAAGCACGAAAAAAGGGTGATTTCACCCGAAATGAGGTGAAAACAATGGAGATGTTGCTTGGTTCCCAACCAGCTGTCGAATTACATGAAAAAAGGAAAACTTGGGTGTTTTCACCTTGCAAGTGTTTTCACCCCAGAAGAGAGTGCAAGTCGTGAGAGAAAGAAGTTTAAAATAAGAGAGGAAATAATTAGTTTCACCCCAATTGAGGGGTGAAAATCACTTTCACCCCTTTTGGAGGTGAAACATAATCGAAATAGGTGACTTCGTCCCAATGGAAGCAGAGTTTATAAGCATTTTGGGTTTCACCTTTGGGGGCGAAAGTCATAAAGTTTTGCAAAGAAAATATTTAAAGGGAAAAGCAAAATGCTTTCACCCCAAGTGAGGGGTAAAACTCCTTGTCGCCCCTTTTTGGGGCGAAAGACAATATTTATTTTACTTGCAAGGAAAATAAAGGATTGACGTCGTGGGGCCCTCTTTTAAATACGTTGGTGTTTTTACCCATGGTGGGGTAAATATAAAAAGAGTAGTGCTTGGTGCGAAGTTAAGGTGTAGTCAAGTCAAAGGCACCCCTGTTGAGAGGCACCATGTGGTTTCACCTCTCTAGGGGGTGAATGAAGTTTTTAAAATGAATTTTGGGTGAAATAAAGTTGTAACGTGCACTCATCTTGAAGCAAAGTAGTCAAAGTCAATATCACCTCCTAGATGGGGTGAAAATCCCTATCACCTTCCTTTGGGGTGAAATCAATTAATTTTGCTATTATTTAAAATTGCAAACATAATTTCCATCCTTTTCAATGATGAAATTAAAATGCAGATAAAAATGAAAGTGTTTTCTTTCAAGCAAAAGAGGATTATAAGAGGAAGAAGCATTTGAGGGGTGAAATCACCAAGACGTTAGTCAAAAGCCGAATGAAGTTGTCGTTGTCACCCATTATGGCCCCGAAAAGGCTTTTCACCTCATTTTTGGGTGAAATCAATTCCTTTGCATTTATTCTCAAAGGTGTTGCTTCCCAAGGTGCTATTTTTGTAGATTCTCTCGAGAAGGGTCAAGGAAGGATGGAATTTAATTTTTGAAGCAATGCAAGCAACGTTTCCAGGATTTTTACTTCAAATTTGCAAGATCAGATGCCATTCTTGTTCATTTCCAATGCACCACCCACCGACCTTGCTATTTCTCAAGATAAATTTAATGCTCAGTGGACTTTCCTAGTGAAGGTGGAGTTCCAAGGTGCAAGGGTGAAGCAAATTCAATGACCAAGCTCCCAATTTTTAGGCAACTTCACTGCATCCCAATGCACCGATGCTCAAGGCTACTTTCCATCATTTAATCATGCCGATTTCCCCATGTGATTCTCCCACCAAAGTCGGATCATGGTTTCCATGAAGAATATTTTGACTAGAACATCATTGATGTCGAGGAGGAAATTATTCTCATTGGTTTTTGATCTACCAACATTTTGTTTGTAAGTGCATTAAATGAAAGAGGTGCAACCCTCTATAAATACTAATCATTTTCATGTAAGAAAGGAGGATGGACACTCTATAGAAAAACACTTCAAGTTTTCTACATCAATAGAAAGACTTCGACTTCTGGTTCTCTGAATGGTGTTGCATTTGATAATTTTTTGTATGTCATTTCTGAATACATTCATCTCCATTATTTGTTATATTTAAATTTTACATTTGAATTTAATCTTTGCTGGTGAGGGAGTGAATATTGAGATGCTCTTTGGAGGTTGTCTTTGCAAAATTGTAAGTAGTTCCTATGCTTTCATTTCTATTGTATGCTAATCACTACTTGATTTGAATTTTGGTTGTTAGTCTATCCCCATCCTACACTTCTAGCTTATAGCCATATTTCCCCATTTCTTTCCTATTACCCTAAGCTTTAAACTAGAGTAGATTAGAAAGGGAGCCAACCCTCTCTGGAGATTGGCTCGAAGGACATTTCTCTCCTTCGACCTTTCAATGTTGGTCGGGTCTAGGGTGCACAAAATGTAGATTTTGTAACTAGGCGGATTCGTGACCAATAGTTTTTGGCACACCTAGTGGGACTCTCAAAAGGTTCCACTTTCAATAGTATTGAGGTTTGATGTTCACCTTTGTATTGTATGATTAGAACATCTGGTGACTCAGCTCTACCCAGAAGCCTCCGAATGTGAAGTGAGCGAAAGATTTCTTCATGATCACAAGATCGAAGGCCAAAAATCTAGAAGATCCCATTGAGTTTTATGAACTTGACACCCAAGTGCTAGGAGAACACCCTAGGTTAGTTACTCTAGCTGTCCCATCAAGTGTAACATCTTCTCAGTTAGCTAGTGTGTTTTCTGTTCCTTCGAGTCTTACTAGTACAACTACTAGTTTTCCACCTCCTCAACCACACACACCAGTCCACATGGCTCAAAATCCACCACCACAGCCACCAAGGTAGTTTCTAGCATGGAACCACTTTGGACCTCTAAATCTGCAAGCTCAAAACCTGATCCCACAAGCGATGATGAAGGCTTTGCCAACTTACGATGGTATGAGGAAGATGACCTATGAGCATGTTCAAGATGTAGCTACTTTGGCGATAATTCATGGTATCATAGATGAGGATATAATGGTAAGATTGCTTGTTCTCTCTCTTTGAGGAAAATTGCTTTATTGGTATCGATCGTTACAACTTACAACCATCACCACCTAGGACCAGTTAGCTAAATTTCTAATCAAAGGGTTCAATGAACAAGTGGATCCATTCTCCTTGCTACATCAGTTCACTACTATTCAGAGGTATCCATAGGAGGAAATCATGGACTTCAATGTCAGGTTCACCCAAACTTGGCATAGGGTTCTTGATGGTCTCTGGACGACTCTTGAACAAGCAACCTTTTACTACCTCCGAGCTTTCAACTCCGACATCAGTATGGCCATCCGATAGTCCAATGCCAATACATTCCCTGATCTGTATTCTATAGCACAAAAGGTTGAAGCTGATCTGATTGCTATCGGTAAGCTTCCACAAAAAATGGCCATGCCTATTTTCCCTGACCTTCCATAGTATTTGTATGCTAATGCATCTTCTCAACCTTTGCCCATGTCACCCATGTATCCAATTCCTTCATGGAATCCGAGTACATCCCAAACCATGATGATAGTTTCTATTCCTCAACTCCCTACTCTAACCATTCCATAGTTACCAACCCTAGTTCCATTCTTGGCACTACCATCTCCACCTGTTCCATTACCATTACCAGCTCCCCAACACCCTCAAACCTTGATCTACAAGACAAGGTGCTGAAAGAGTTGTAGTCCATGAATTCTGCTATAAGAGCGATGGGTAATAAAATTACGATGATAAAAAGAAGAAGGCTGAAAGTGATTTTAGACCAAGGAGATTTCAACCACCACCAATCACCAAAGAACAAGCAGCTACTCCTAACAAAGCTCTTGAAAGGGGTACTATTGTGCTTGCAAATGAGGAAGTTGGCCCATCAGAGAGAACATTCTGGTGTTCTACCTGTAATGACCCACATGGTGAAGATACCTGCATGGTTCATTTGAACTATGTGCAGACATTGGTGGATAGCTCTTCTGGTGGTCAAGTCAACATGATCATGGAAGTTGATCATAACTTCATGGTCCCATCTGTTGAACAAGTTTTAGTTCTCACAAGATCTAGAAAAAAGCCTGTCATTGTAGATCCAGCTAAAATGGAGCCATTGAAGGTACCTATTGAGTAGAAGGTGTAGAATGAAAAGAGGTAATCTCAAGCGAAAGTGCCTATGTTGGCACCTAAGGCAGATGAGCCCATCTTGTTGAAAGATCTTTTTCCTACACCAGTGAAGGATAGATTGCAAGTAAAACCATCAACTTCACAACCTTCAACTGCACAAGCATAGATAGAAACGAAAGAGCAGGCAAAGGAGAGGCTCAAATACCCATCCTTGACCAAGCATCAGAGGGTAGAAGCTACACAGTAGTACCAAAGCAAGTACAAAGCTGCTAGTGAAGGAAGGGAGCCCAACGTGCAGTCATACAATATTGTTGAAGAACTGAAGAGGATTCCCACCAAGGTGAGCCTCTATGATGCATTGCAACTGCCTGGACAAGTGGACCTATTGCAAGAATCTTTGAAATTTGTGAAGGATAAGAGGAAAAACCCTACGTAGATAGTGCTAGCTCAAATGCTACCCACTTCTACCATAGAAAAAATAGACCTCCCCCATTCTATCTGTCTCTAAGGATGGAGGGTTGGATCGTGCACAACTGTATGATTGACTCTGGTGCAATGACAACTATCATGCCAAAGGTAGTTTGCAAAATCATGGGTATGGAATACACAAGAAGCAGCCCAAGCATCTTGTAGTTGGATGGCACTCCTATCAAAATGGTGGGGGTGATCAAAGATATCTTGATTGTCTTACACAACATGCCCCAGATAACTATCATTCAAGAAGTTGTTGTGGTAGATTTGGAGCCATACTTCAACATGTGCCTATCAAGGGATTTCACAGCCAAGTTAGGAGGCTATCTATCTCTAGACTATTCTCACCTAGAGATTCCATTCAAAGGGAGGAGAATACAGATTTACAATGAGAAGCCCTCCACGTATCATATTGAAAATATTGAAGAAGAAGAAAAGGTTGTAGATTCGATCAATATGGTGACTGAAGAACTAGAGGAGATGGATCTGATGGAGGAAGCTCTAGATGAGCTTCGTTTAGAGGATGAATTTTCAATGCTTGATTTCAATGCAATGATGGAAATCAAAATCGGCTGTTACACCATTACTAAGCTTGAGAAGGTTGAAGTGAAGGTGTTTGATGATCTAGGTTTTACCCTTGACCAATTATGGAAAATGTACTTTGATGGTGCTAGATGCAAGAATGGTGTTGGAGCTGGAATAGTCTTTATCTCTCCTTCTAGAATTTAGAAGATATATTCATACCGATTGACTTGGAGTTGTACGAACAATGTCATCGAGTACGAAGCACTATGCTTAGGCCTAAAGAAAGCAAAAAACTTGGGATCAAATAACTATAGATTTTTGGATATTCTGAGTTAATTGTCAACTAGGTGACCAACAAGTGCATTTCAAAGTAGCACTACCTAAAGGTATACCACAACAAGGTATGGGATCTATTTGAGTCATTTATCACATTGAATGTTCAAGCGATTTTGTGAGAATGAAATAAACATGTAGATATCTTGGCATCCCTTGGTGCAAACTTCTCTCCTATTGAGCATGTGGTAAGAAAGCCTAAGACTGTAAGGTTAATCTATAGACCTTCAGTCCCTGAAAAAAATATCTATTGGCAAGTTTTTGACAATGATGAGCAGATTGTGAATTTTTTTATTAAAGAAGTCGGTAGTGTGGAGGGAAGGATGTTGGATGAAGATGAAGTTGAAGGTTTAATCCAACTCAAAAATAATCACATCCCAAAAGGATTGATTACTCTTGAGAGCCTCTTTGATCAGAATGATAGAGTAGAAAAGTATAGAATCAAAGTGGATGAGAAAGAGTATACTGAGCTGAAGTTGGAACCTGATAAGATAATCAAAGTTGGGATAGATTGCTCTCTAGAGGAGCTCAAACAAATTAAGGAGTTATGTTTTGAGTTCCTAGATATTGTTTCCTGGAGCTATCATGATCTTAAAGGCTATAACAAAGATGTGATCCAACATACCATCGAGTTGTAGGAAGGGGTAAAACCCTTTAGATAGAAATAATGACCTGTTAATCCAAATATTGAGGTACTAATGAAGGTAGAGTTACTAAAGATGTTGGAGGTAAAAATCATATATCCTATCAAGCATTCAACTTGGGTGGCGAATCTGGTCCTAGTGCGAAAGAAGAATGGAGACATTCACTTATGCATGGATTTTCATAATTTGAATCAGGCATCATTGAAAGACCATTATCCCTTGCCATAGATCGACCAGATCCTTCATGTAGTTGTCTAGAGCACAAATATTCTCACTACTAGATGGTTTCTCTAGCTACAATCAAATCTGGGTGAAGGATGAAGACCAACACAAAATGATGTTCACTACCAAGTGGGGCACCTTCGCCTACCAATGAATGCCTTTCGGTCTATCAAATGTTGGTGCTACCTTCCAGAGAGCAATGGATGTAGCCTTTGGTGAGTTGTTGAATCATATTATTGTGATATATCTGGATGACATGACTATTTTTTCTCATGATAGGAAAGAGCATGGTTCTCACCTGAGATAGGTTTTTGAGAAATACTATGAGTTTGGAATTTCTATCAACCCCAAGAAATCAATTTTTGTTGTTAAAGAGGGGAAACTCCTAGGCCATGTGATTTCAAAGGAAGGGTTAGCCATTGATCCTACCAGAGTTGAAGCTCTCTTGAAGTTGCCACTACCAGCCAATAAGAAAGAACTACAGTCATTTTTTGGATAAATTAATTTTATCTGAAAGTTCATTGTAGACTTCGCTCAAGTCGTGAAGCCAATGACCGAGCTTCTTAAGAAGAATGTAGATTTTAAGTGGATAGAGCAGAGAAAGTGAGCTTTCTAGGAGATCAAAGAAAGAATTGTCCAAGCCCCTATCTTGATCAATCCAGATTATTCAAAGGATTTTATCCTTTATGTTGTGGGTGAGCAAGAAAGCTATGCAGTTGTGCTCACACAAAAGAGAGATGATGGAGATGAACAACCAATTGCTTTCCTGAGCCAAGTCATCCAGCCACATGAGGAGAAGTATAATTTTATTGAGAAGCAAGTCTATGTGGTTATGAAATCTCTAAAGAAATTTTGGCACTTTGTTTCATAGAGCAAGACAATTGTTTATGTCATTCATCCAGATGTCAGAAGTTTCATTATTTAGGGTGAACTTGGTGATAAGAGAGTTAGTTGGGTTTCCAAAATCTAGGAGTTTGATGTAGATATTTGGCCAACTAAGTTGGTTCATGGTCGAGCACTCTGCCAAGAGCTTGCTAAGAGTGTCACTTCTCAATCAGTTGATCTCAAGTCTGATAATACACTAAGTGAGAGTAATCTCACTAATCAAGCTTCGATTGGTCATGATTGGATAGAGGACCTTATTGAATATTTTAACTTAGGGAGATGTCCATCACACCTCAACTCCTCACAAAGAAGGAGATTCAGATTGCAAGCCCTCAAGTATGTGTTGTTGCCAAGTGGCTTGTTCCACAAAAATATTGATGGAGTCCTTCTCATATGTGTTAAGGAGATAGAGAAATAGAATATTCTAGAGGAGTTTCACTCTGGTCTATCAGGCGACCACTATGCAAGAAGGCCCATGGCACTTAAGATCATCAAAGCAGGCTATTTTTGGCCTACTCTCTTTTCATATGCATTCAAAGTCAGTCAAAATTGTGATAACTACCAGAGATATGTTGGTAGAAGTAAGAAGGCATATTTACCCCTTCATCCCATACAAGTTGAAGCACCATTTCAACAATGGGGCTTAGAATTTATCAGGGTTATTGATCCCAATTATTCTACCCAACATAAGTATATTCTGATTGCAATAGACTATTTCACCAGATGGGTGGAGGCCATTCTGACTAAGAAAGTAGATCAGGCCATAATTATCTCCTTTTTGGAGGGGTTAATCACCCACTTTGGCATCCTAGATGCAATTGTGATAGATAATGGGACCCCCTTCATTGGTGCTAAAATCAATGAATTTGCAAGTATGGAATTTATATGAAAAATCATCTTCTAACTACTATCCGTAGGGGAATGGTTTGGTCGAATCTACAAATAAGAACTTTTTGAGAATTTTAAAGAGGATCCTTGGAGACAACAAGAGGAGTTGGCATCTACTGTTGAACCAAGCCTTGTGGGTAGATCATATCTCGGTCAAGAAATCAATTAAGGCTTCTCCTTATTCTCTGGTGTATGGTAAGGAGGTAGTTTTACCTATACATATTGAGTTGCCTATCCTCCGAACCTTGTAGATGCTTGTTGATGAGGATGATGAAGTTGACCCTATGAGCGTGAGATTAGCACAACTCCTGCAACTAGAAGAAGAAAGAGAGAAGGCATACAATGCTTTCATGGAACATGCTAGAACAACATAAAAATGGTTCAACAAGAAGACATCTGAAAGGGCATTTAAAGTCGGTGATCTGGTGTTAAAATGGAATGCGGATAAAGCAAAACCTGGCAAGCACCATAAGTTCGAAGCTATATGGGAAGGTCCATTTCATATTTTGGGGGTGAACTCAGTCAATGCTTATTATCTTCAGGACATGGATGGCCGAGAATTGCCGATTCTGGTAAATGGTCTTCATCTGAAGGCCTATTATCACTAAAATTTTTAAGAACAAGTATGTATATATGTACAAATGTTTTTTATTTTTCAAGTATTTTATGCTTATAAAAAATGAGTGATCTTATTCTACCCCTAACAAGTGATTTCACCCCGAAAGCATGTCCTCATTAGGAAAAAATTAATTTCCCCAAAAAGAGTTTTCAAGACCTTATTTTTAATTTCGGGTGAAAATTATTTAAAAAAGCGAAAGTGGAATTATTTAATTAACAGAGTGAAATGGGGGAATAATTATATATATAAATATATATATATATAAAAATATTTCAGAGGGAAAAAATTTTTCCCCCCTTTAGGAAAGAAAAAAAAAAAAAAAAAGAGGAAAATAAGTTTTTTCGCCCCAAGTTTTAATTTGACCATGCAATTTTTTTGGGAGGAAAAATTATATTTTGGGGTGAAACTCCTAGAATGGAAAAGCAAAGGGAAATAAAAATCACATGCATTTTAAAATCTCCCAGTTAAAAGGATATTTTTGGTAAAAGGGTGAAATAAATTTTAAAATTTTTTTTTAGCAAGGCATTTTTATGGGGTGAAATTAGAGAAGAAGAATTATTTTAAAAGGGCATTCAGGCTTATGAATTCGCCAAGAAAACAAGGAGGATGATTTTTAAGCGTTGATTGAAGAAGCAAGTTATTTTATGGAATTTTTTTTGTAAAGAATATTTTAGAGCCCATTTGATGTTTTTGAAGAAATGTGCACCCAGAGAGATTTAATTTTGCCGATTCACCCCAGATTGATGTTGTGAAGTTCTAAGGTGGTAAAATTGATTTATTTTCATCCCGAGGAGTGTCCTTCATTGACACATGGCATTTCTCATTCTCGAGGCTAGCCATTGATATCCAGGGGTGCACTTTTTAAGATTGAAGGTGGCCAAAGCATGAGGTTCAAGGAAGATTTTGGGTGAGAGGAGGTTAATGATAGTTAAAAATTATTAAAAATCATGTCTGGCGAGAGAATCAAGATGCACGTTCACCCAACTTCTTCGAAAATCAGCACATGCATTAAATCTGGTAGTTGAAGGTGTAGTTATAAATTTGGTGCATCCGTGACTTGGAGGTAAAATTTTTATATATTTTCTGGAGCATTGTCATATCTAGTTGCTTGAGTGTAGGAATTACAGGGTGTTTAAGAGTTGTTGAAGATGGGTAGAAAAACTACAGAATCAAAGAGCATCGTTGAGCCAAAGAAGGTGCAAAAGAAAGTTGAGGGAGGAAAGAAGTCCAAAAAAGCCAGGCAAAATGAAAATATTGACCTGGATCCATATTTTGACATGCTAGCTCAGGTTGGAGACTACGTTATTTCGAATAAGGGCATTGAGAAATTGCGCCAGGATGTAGATGTTGCAGTCAGATAGGGGTTGACACTAAAAGTCCTCTCACTATTGCATATCATGCTCAAATTTTCTAGTATTTGTGCACACCGGTCCATTATTGCCTAGAGTTGGTGGAGGTAATTTCAAAATTTTATAATCCTGATACTAGAGCTATCCAGAATGCAAAAGGAGATGTATTATTTACTATTTCATCTGATGATGTTCGGGAGGCATTTGCTTGTGGAATTAAACCTCCTTCCGACTTTATTTTTAAGAGATTGCATCTTGGAGAATAGGAGGAGAAATATCAGTCGATGGTAACGTTGCACCAATTTATGGAGACCCAATTGATAAAGATACCCCAACATGGTGAATTACCGACTTTATCAAAGCCATTGATAGATTTCAAGAGCCTAGATTTATTTTCTATGGTGGCTTGGGTTGTGGGTCTTCTGACTGATTCAATAGTGCACAAGTGGTAGGTAGCTTTGGTGTAGTGCATTTCTCAAGTTGAATTCTATGCCCCTACTGCTATGATGGCGAGGACAAACCCCATTTTCTTTGATTGGGTTGACTATATTGCTAGAAGGATGCATACCCAGCTGGAGAAAATGTAGAGTGAAGGAACCATGGCATTCAAGCATACATCATTTTTAATATGGTATTTCTTCTTTCACATGTATCAAAAATTTTCCTTCATAGCAGTTAGGCAGGTTGATAGAGAAAATAGGAGATTGCCAGTATATTTGTGGACCTCCAGCTTGTCAAGAAAAGAATCATTTTATAATTTTAACCGTATGTTTGTGGGTCCTACCTTGGAGCTAATTTTTGGCAAATGTGAGAGGGTACCAAGGGCAATGAGAGAGGAAATCATCTCAAAGGAGAAGGGTGATATATTTTTGCTAACGTAGGGTATCGTTCTACACATTTTTGGCTATACTGGCAAGCCAGTTCTTCTTCCATATTTTGCCACAGGTCACCTTTTTGCGTTGGAGGTCATTCACCAACATGACTTTATCAATGATGTTTATGGGGTAGGATGAGGAAAAAGAACCACGTGCACTATGCCTTTTCACTTTGGAGGCATTGAGGTGAGCCAGGTGGGCTAGAATCAGTTAATTACTAAAACCTTCTATGACATCGGTATGGTGGAGTTGCTAGTGATGGAAGTACGATCCTTTGGGTCACTTCATGGAGCAAATTAAGGCCAAGAGTTTTCATTGTTGCCCTAGGCCAGATATTGAGAAACATCAAAATAATCTGGAGGGGCATGACTTAGAATGGCACATGGAAAATATGATGTCACTCCCACCATGGCATAACTTTTATGAGATGGAGGTCGAGTATAACCTTGTAGTGTATAAGCATCATATTCCTCCTCTAGGGTTATTTAGTTAGATGAAGGAGCAACTTTCGGGTTGGTCTAAAGAAAATATTACAAACTGGTGGATTATGAGGGCTCATCAAGGAAAAATTGGGTCACCATATGGCCTGGTGATGGATGAAATATTTTTGGACACTTATGATGAGTTTTACACCAGTTATCAATCGATCACTTTCACTGGTATTGTACCTCAAAGTCTTCAAAAATCTAGTAGTGAGGAGAGTATGGTCAAAGAAGAACACCTCATGGCCCAAGAAGCACCACTTGTAGAAGAGGAAGAAGGACAAGTGTCAGAGGAGCCACTACAACGTCAAGTGAAAAGTAAATAGGAAAAGCTACCCATTATAAAGATCTCCAAGAAGTGGAGGACTAGTGTAGTTTCATCAAACCCTCCTCTTATAGTTTTGGTTGAATGAATAGAAGTGTTAGAAGCTATCCCCTTGGTCTAGATAGAGCCATTGGGCCAAAGTGTCAAGATTATAAATCTTGAGGAGGAAATTGTGGTAGAGCCAAAGGACCAGGTGGAGAAGGAGCCAGTGTCACAACCACTTTCATCCTTGTCGGCTCAAATAATGTTAGAGCTCGAAGGTATATTTTCTCCCCCTTCTCCTATTCTTGAGCAGTTGGTGACTGTTATTTCTCATCCTTTAGTTTCTACTTCTATTTCACCTCCATTCGGTATGCCTTCCACCTCAATTTTGATTCCTATCTCTCAACCACCGATCACCAATGCTCCCTCTTCTTCTATTCCCATTTCTTCTACTTCCCTTTCTTTCAGTTCTTTCACATCCACCCTAAATCCATTTTCACTTCCTGTATCTTCCATTCTAGTAACCTCCACTATGATTGTAAGCACACAAGCTCCTCTTCGAGTGAGTGTGACCATAGTCGAACCCCTTGCTTCCATTCCCACCACCATCTCCATTTCATCAACCATTTCCACTATGCCAGTTTCCACTTCCCTCGAGCCGATTCCACAATAGGCTCATTTCCCTTTTACCCTATTTTTGGAGCTACAGGTGTTGCCCAAATCAGAGATGGAGGTTGTACTAGAACAACCTATTGCAGCAAAGATCAGCCAAGCTCATCTGAGTTCATCATAGTGGTTGAAGAGCTATAAAATAAGGGAGGCTTTGGCACCAGCAAAGCCATTGAAGAAAGTTGCTTTTAATCCTAACACTATGGAGGCCCACATAGTGAAAATGTTCCCCTAGGTTCAGAAGCCTCAAGGAGAGATGACTCCGAGTGACTACACTTATGAGATCATCACTAAGGACCTTACAAAGATTGACACTATGGAGAATATGGGGAACATTCAGGTAGATACGAGCTCCTTGTACCTACATGGCGAGCACTATAAGAAGTGCTTTTTTGAGGTTGAGGCTAAGATCATCGAGTTGGAGGAGACTTTGGCTAAAAATCGAGCACATTTGCAATCCACAAAGTCAGAGGTGACTCTTTGGTAGAAGAAGGTAGAATATTTGGAGAAGATAGTTCAAAAGCACCAGGAGGCCAAGGAAGGAGTAGAAAAGTAGGTTGAGGCCTTGAAAGGCCAACTCTAGAGTTTGCAGGATCAACTAGCTATGAAAGCAACACAAGCGATTATTTTGACCAAGGAAAAGGTCAAGGAGGCACACAGCCAGTTGCTCGTTGATTGTAAAACCATGGTGACAAAGGTGACACAGGTCCTCATGTACCTTCAGGAGATACAGATAGTCATCTCATATGGTCGACATGTAGTGGAGTATGGTGAAGATCACCTGGAGCCCATCCTAGTAAAGGTGACACAAATGCAGGTGCTAGCTAGATCAGATCTCAGATTTCATCCCATGAGTGACATGGCCCGAGCTTGGGCAAGTGCTAAAGTTATATTGCACCAATATTTTTCTAAGCTGGATCAGGTTAAGGAGGCTCGCAAGCTACTTGATGTGTTTGAGCAGGAGAGAAGAGTTTCAACACTCTACTTTAATGTAGTAGCTAATAATGGTTTCCCTAGTTTCACTGATGATAAGGGGAACATTCTATCAAAGGAGGACCTAGAAGTAGTATGGGCAATTTTTGTTGATGATGCCTCCAAAATTGATGATTGGGATGAGCCTCTCACTGAAGACCATGTGCTGCCCTTGATGAGGAAACTTATACGCATTGAATCTAGTTTTTTGGAGCTCAGCTAATGGGTGAATTACATTGATATGGAGCAAGTGGAGACCTTTAGGTACCTTGTGGATTCACTTAATGGCCTGAAGTTGATTAGTGGAGATGCTTGGTCTGAGGCCATTGTAGTGTATGAGGCTACAGTCATGCATATTTTGGAGGAAGAGGCTATGAAAAGGAGGCAGAGGAGCAGAATGCTAAAGCAAGCAATAAATAGTCTGATGCACCAAGTGGAGTAGACACCTGAGCCCAATGGATAAAGGTCTGGGGTCGATTGCATCCATGCGAGTTGGATACCCCAAGAGCCACCAAAAATATTGGCAGTTTTGTCACTTTGCCACATTAAATTTTGTTGAACTTCGATTGTAAATTTTTTGATAAATTGACTAAAGGAAGATGCTATAGTTTTGTTATCTATTTCACTATAATTTTGTTTTGCTCTTTTTTAAATAGTATTGTTGTAAAAATAAAATGGAAGTCATGAATGCAATGAGGAACTATGTTGAAAAATGCTTAAGGGACAAAAGCATTGATAGAAAATTAATTTTAAAGGAGAAGCGCCCTAGAAAGAAGAAGCAACTAGTTTCACCCCTGGTGAAGGGTGAAAGTCCTTTTCACCCCTTTTAGAGGCGAAGCATGACAAAAGGGTGATTTTACCCAAAATGAGGTGAAAGCAATGGAGATGCGCTTGGTTCCCAACCAACTGTCTAATTACATGAAAAAGGGCAAACTTGGGTGTTTTTGCCTCACAAGTGTTTTTGCCCTAGAAGAGAGCGCAAGTCGTAAGAGAAAGTAGTTTAAAATAAAATAGGGGAAATAATTAGTTCCACCCAAATAGAGGGGTGAAAATCACTTTTTCCCCTCTTGGAGGTGAAACATAATCAAAATAGGTGACTTCGTCCCAATGGAAGAAGAGTTTGTAAGTATTTTTCATTTTTCCCTTTTGGGGACGAAAGTCATAAATTTTTGCAAAGAAAATATTTAAAGGGAAAAGCAAAATGCTTTCACCCCAAGTGAGGGGTGAAACTCATTGTCGCCCCTTTTTGGGGTGAAAGATAATATTGAAATTTTCAAGGCAAAAGGAAGGGTTGATGTCGTGGGGCCCTCTTTTAAATATGTTGGTGTTTTTGCCCATGGTGAGGTAAATATAAAAATGGGAGTGCTTGGTGTGAAGCTAAGGTGTAGTCGAGTCAAAGGTGCCCCTGTTGAGAGGCGCCATGTGGTTTCACCTCTTTAGAGGGTGAATGAAGATTTTAAAATGAGTTTTGGGTGAAAGAAGGTTGCAATGCACACTCATCCTAAAGCAAAGCAGTCAAAGTCAATATCACCTCCCAGATGGGGTGAAAATCCCTGTCACCTTCCTCTGGGGAAAAATCAATTAATTTTGCTATTATTTAAAATTGCAAACGTAATTTTCATCCTTTTCAATGATGAAATTAAAATGCTAATAAAAATGAAAGTGTTTTCTTTCGGGCATAAGAGGATGATAAGAGGAAGGAGCATTCAGGGTGAAATCACCAAGACGTCAGTCAGAAGTCGAACGAAGTTGTTGTTGTCGCCCATTATGGCCCCGAAAAGGTTTTTTGCCTCATTTTTGGGTGAAATCAATTCCTTTGCATTTATTCTCAAAGGCGTTGCTTCCCAAGGTGCCATTTTTGCAGATTCTCTTGGGAAGGGTCAAGGAAGGATGGAATTTAATTTTTGAAGCAATGCAAGCAATGTTTCAGGGATTTTTGCTTCAAATTTGCAAGATCAGATGCCATTCTTGTTTCATTTCCAATGCACCACCCACCGACCTTGCTATTTCTCAAGATAAATTTAATGCTCAGTGGACTTTCCTGGTGAAGGTGGAGTTCCAAGGCGCAAGGGTGAAGCGAATTCAATGACCAAGCTCCCAATTTTTAGGTGACTTCGCTGCGTCCCAATGCACCGATGCTCAGGGTTGCTTTCCATCATTTAATCATGCCGATTTCCCATGTGATTCTCCCACCAAAGTCGGATCGTGGTTTCCATGAAGAATATTTTGACTAGAACATCACTGATGTCGAGGAGGAAATTATTCTCGTTGGTTTTTGATCTACCAACATTTTGTTTGTAAGTGCATTAAATGAAAGAGGCGCAACCCTCTATAAATACTAATCATTTTCATGTAAGAAAAGGAGGATGGACACTCTGCAAAAAAACACTTCAAGTTTTCTGCATCAATAGAAAGACTTCGGTTTCTGGTTCTCTGAATGGTGTTGCATTTGATGATTTTTTGTATGTCATTTCTGAATACATTCATCTCCATTATTTGTTGCATTTAAATTTTGCATCTAAATTTAATCTTTGCTGGTGAGGGAGTGAATACTGAGATGCTCTTTGGAGGTTGTCTTTGCAAAACTGTAAGTAGTTCCTGTGCTTGCATTTCTATTGTATGCTAATTTTTGAAAGGCTCATGCAAACACAAGCTTGTTTCCAAATAATACTTAAAATGAATTCTTTCAAACCTTTCTTCAGATGCTTTTTTGAATTGAATCAATAGAGATATTCTATCTCTATTTTTATTTTGCTTTCACCTTTGTTAAATCTCTAGCTTTCTTGAATATTGCTCTTAAGATGCTTTTATGACCCTTAACTGTGCTCGTTGAAGGTGCAGGTTTGAATGGTGATAAAAAAATTTATATTTAGTAAATTCGAATCCATAGCTCCTCTTCTTATAATGTTGCACAAAATTTTAAAAATGTAGCTCCTTTACTTCTCAAAATTGCTACTCAAAAAATTACTTTGACTCCTTTCAATATGTTGCACAATACCCTACATTTTCTTCTTTCAAATTGATGTCCAAAAGACTTTAAATTTGTAGCTATTCTTATCTCAAATTGCTGCCCAAAATTATTATTTTATTCAACTTGTTGTCCTATGTAAAACACTATTTGGGCTTGTCCTCGAATGGTGATGATTGTCCCAATACCTTCACTTAGAATCTCGATGGATCTGATACCACTATTAGCATTTCTAATGGATTAACTCATAATAAACTTATTTCAAGATCAAGAATGAAAAAATCAATGCTACTAACAATATCAACAATCTCTCATAACAATGAATAATAATATCTTATAGAATATAACTTGAATGAACACAATATACACAAGATTACATTAATGATACAACTTGGTTACAATGCATGGAGCTTTACCTCCAATATATCCTTTTTCATGACTTTTCAGTTCTCTAACTATTGTTATCCTCTTTCATCCAGGAGATGTCATATTTCATATTCCTATAATAAATACAAATCTCTCACCTTGCCACATATCGTATGACTCTTCATACTCTATTGAAACTTTGCACTCTTTCTCATATTACCACATACATTATATAAAATATAAATAATATACCAAACTAATATTGCAAGGGAGACCAAATAATGTAATATTTCCAATAGAGAGTAAGAGTCATATAGAAGTGTGTAAGTGTCATAGAGTCAAGTATGCATGTAAGAGTTAAGATGAGAAACCAAAGGTCAAGAATAGGAAAGGTTGCATCTCTCAAATATGTGATGAGTACAATAGACAAGTATTGAAGAGTCATATTATTATGTCTATATTATGGAGATAAATATTCATACAATGTAATCCAAGTGGCAATATGAGAAGCCAAAGTTTAAGAATATGAAAGTTTGCATCTCTCAAATATGATAAGCCAAAGGCCAAGAATATGAGAAGCCAATGTATACAAGTGGCAAGATAAGAAGCCAAAGTTCAATAATATGAAAGGTTGCATCTCTCAAATATGTGATGATTACAATAGACAAGTATTGAATAGTCACATTACTATGTCTATATTATGGATACAAATATTTAGACAATGTAAGGGAAAACACTCTTTAGCAATCACCACATAGCAAAAATTGATAATAATGCTTGCATAAAGTTTTTGAGTAGTTTTATTATAAGTATTCTTCATGCATATACATGAATGATTTTGGCAATTTAAATTCATGTTTGATATTACAATCAAATATTATTTTAGTATTATATTGGCCTAGACATTTATTTGATTGCTCATATATATAATTCTACTCTTGATTATTGATATTTCAACCTATAATACTATGGTTTAATTATATTGGGACTTGAATATTTTGAGATAGTTAGGCTTAAAATCCAACACACTTGCTTGGGCTCCAAGCTACATATTGAGGAAGTCCAAGTTTGGATTTTCTATTTTGTACACCGTAGCATCAACCATATTTTTCCATTCTCCATTTACTCATGGTTGGTATTGAAGAACACAAGCTTATACTGAGAGGGGGGTGAACAGTATAAGAGCACTTTTTCTTTTCTTTCCAAATCAATATTATGCAATGTATAGATAGCAATATCAACAGTAGTAATCAAAGTAATGCACAAATCACCACACACAATAGAGACACCAATTTAACATGGTTCACCCAAAGATGGCTACCTCCACGGAGAAAATATTTCTTATAATTTTTTCTCAAATAATCTCTTGGGAATCCTTTCCCTACAATGTTTATGGACCTCTATCCAAAGGAGATGTTGATCCCCTAAATCAGGTTTGTGGATCTCTATCCATAGGAGAACTCCTTCTCCTCTGCTCTGGTTGGTGATCCTCTAGAAGACTACTACCTCCACTACATTGGCTTGTGGATCTCTCTCCATTGAAGACTCTTATCCCCACTCAGAAGACCTATCCTCACTACCCTGGCTGATGGATCTCTATCCACTGGAGACTACTATCCTCTCTACTCTATCACCTCCAAAGCTCTATCTCAAATATGCTCAATAGGTCCACTCATAACCTACTCAAATCTTCTCAATAAGTCCACTCAGAACTTGCTCAAATCTGCTCAATAAGTCCACTCAAAACTTGCTCAAATCTGCTCAACAAGTCCACTCAGAACTTGCTCAAATATTCTCAACAAGCTCACTCAAAACTTGCTCAAATATTCTCAACAAGCTCACTCAGAACTTGCTCAAATATGCTCAACAAGCTCACTCAAAACTTGCTCAAATCTGCTCAACAAGCTCACTCAAAACTTGCTCAAATCTGCTCAACAAGCTCACTCAGAACTTGCTCAAATCTGCTCAACAAGTTCACTTAGAACTTGTCCAAATATGCTCAACAAGCTCACTCATAACTTGTCCAAATTTGCTCAACAAGTCCACTTAGAACTTGTCCAAATCTGCTCAATAAGTCCACTCAGAACTTGTCCAAATCTTCTCAACAAGTCCACTCAGAACTTGTCCAAATCTTCTCAATAAGTCCACATAGAACTTATCCAAATCTATATTGTAAGCTTCCACAAAAATCTCACACAAAATCAGTCCACAAGTCTTCTCAAAGACTTACCTCAAATCTGCTTAACAAGTCCACACAAAACTTGTCCAATCTCATAGAAGCATAAAGAGAATTGTTAGAGACTCAATATGTTCTACACTCAATGCTCAATCACTTTCTCAACTCAAAATAGAATATAGAATAGTTTGTTTTAAGGAACTTGAACAATCACTTCACACAACCACTTGACTAGGCTCAATCAACTCTACTCAACCAATCACTTGATGAAACACCCCTTTCTCATAAACCCTAGTCCAAGCATATATCAACCAACTCAAAATGTTTCCAACAATGCTCAACAACAAATCTCACATAACAATGATACTCATGTTCTTTTCAAAACCCTAGTTCAAGTTCTTTGCACAACAACTCACTTCAACAACAATGCTTATAAATCAATCTTCACATAACAATGATACTCATGTTATTTTCAAAACCCTAACTCAAGTTCTTCACACAACCAATGGCTTCAACAACAATGCTTATAAAACAATACAACTCTTTATTCCAGAAAACCTTGAAGCATTAACTCAAACACTCTTGAAAAGGAAACCCTAATCAAGTCCTTTTCACTCCAAACTTATTTTCTAGAAAACCAATCAATCAACTCAACTATGGAAGAATGTGCTCATACCTTTTTCTTGATGATGAAGGGGTCTCATAAATCTGCCACAACCACAACAACTTCTATGCCAATCTCAAAGAGGTTAGAAGATAAATCTTTCTCACAATATAATGTAAATACTCAATTACACCTTATCACTCCACCTTTCAAAAACAATCATCAACATACATAAAATATTTATCCAATAACACCTTATAAACTCCCAACTAAAATAAACTTAACATCCACCAAAAATTAATTCAAACCTCTTTAATTTAATTTAATGGCAAGAGAAACTTTGATAAATATCAAATCAACTTTCTTTATAATTCCAATCACTCATCAATAAAACAAACTCTCATTAACCCTTATTACTCCACAATAGTATAAAACAATTATCAAATTAACAACCTTTCTCAAACCCTTATAGCTCCAACAATAATATAAATCAAACACAAATTAACAACCTTTCTCAAACCCTTATTACTCCAACTATATCCTTTAGAAAAACCTTAGGCAAAAATTAATTATCAAAAATTACCTTTGCCTCTTAGTGGGTTTTGAACCCTTAACCTCTGCCTCCATGAACGCCCTAGCCATGGGCTCAACCACCACATGCACTAGACGCATGTTAAGAGCTAAAAAGCTCTTTGTGCAATTTATTCCTCTCTTGGTGCTCGAACAAAAAACACAACCCAAAAACTTTTCCTTTTGGCGTTACCACTCCACGGTATTCGATCACAGGCTATTTCTCCACCAATGCCTTTGTAAAACGTGCACTGCCAATGGACCACCATGTCCAACATGTCTTAAGCAATAAACACCACTCTGTTTTAAACTTGGTGCTTAAGACAAGAAACTTTTTGTCTTCTTCCTCAATGAAATAATCAATCACATGAAATAGTTCACCTTAGTAGAATTAATCAAATCGATGAGGGATGATTTCGAAAGTATTTTGGCTACCATTTATACATGATTCCTCCATAGTCTTCGAACGTCGATGCTCCAATATTCTTGATGATGTCTATGTATTAAGATAACTTTATGTTTTATAAATAGTGCTTTATAATTTTTGATGACATCAACACTTAAACCTTTATAATTTATAAATTATTTAAATTCTAAAGAATTTAAATTTTATAAATTATATTTATAACTTTAGCTTTAATGAAATTAAAGCCTTCCTTGGGTTTAAACTTAAACCTTTAATTTGTTATTATTCTGCCACCGTGGGTCTTTTAAAATTTTAATTGCCATATCAAAATGTAAATGATCTTAATAAAAATAATTTAATCTTCCACCATGGGTTTACCACAAACCCTCATAAAATATTATTTTTCCCACTTTTTCTTCAACTCTTCGCATTGTTCCTGGTATTGATGATGGTGTGCTCCATGGTATTAATGATGAATTTTCACCTTGACATCAATGACAACTAAATGAACTCAAAATGTCCAACAATCTCCCCCTTTGTCATTGATGGCAACCCAATTTCCTTTTACCAAAAACTTGACCTTTCCTTTGTTCTACTCCCCTAGGACATTGCTCCCCCTGGCTCAATGCTCTCTCAAATATCAAATCTCTCCCCCTTACTCAAATCTCTCCCCCTTTGACATCAATGGCAAAGGGTCACCTTTGGGGCTCGGGGCTAAGAATGAGCCTCTTAGCTTAGCCCCTCCCCCACCTTCTTTTGAGGTGGTTAATTCTGGGGTGGGAGTATTTCTACTCCCAGAAAGCACTGTTCTTTACCTTTATCCTCTTTTCTTCTTATCTAAATTTTTTGATTCCTCTGACTATTTCTATCCATGTCCATGTTCCTGTCCATGTCTACATTCCTGTTCCTATTCATATTCCTGTTCATATCCATGTTCCTGTTCCTGTTCCTATTCATATCCATGTTCCTATTCATGTTCCTATTCCTATTCATGTTCATTGTTCCTGTTCATACCTATTTTTGGAATGTCTGCTCTACACCACTTTGTTGTGTGACCATCATTATTGCACTTATAACACTTAATGTTATTATTCCTTGGAGGTGCAAATGTCTTAGGATTTCTCCTAGTGAAGCCATATCCTCTTCTATCATGAATCCTGCAATTCATTGCCTTGTGACCAAACTGATTACATGAGTAACAATACCCATGGAAAGGTTGTTTATTCCCATATTCCTATCTTTCATGTGTCCTACATTGTGAAGCCATGTGCCCAAACCTGTGACATGAAAAGCATCTTCCATTGAAGTTTCCTTGTCTTGACCTCATTGGTCTCTTAGTCTCTCTTGACCTGTTCTGATTGTTGTTCCATTTGTATCTTCTTTGTGCATTGTTCCTATTTTTGTTGAACTCTCTATTGTCCAACTCATCCTCGGATGTCTCACTTTCTTTTACATTGTCCTCTTCTGAAGTATCTTCATCTGAAGTTTCTTCTCCTCCAAAACTTGAAGTTGACTCTCCTTCCCATTTCTTTTGAACTTGTTCAAATCCAAGACCTTATTTTCCTTGATGTAGTCTTTTGTGTCTTGATGAACTTATCCAAGTTCTTTGAGCTATTTTTAAACCCTTTCATCTTGATCTTGGAGTCCTCTAAATCTTCTTTTAGTAGTGCCACTTCTTGTGCTAACTTCTCACATTCCAAGATCTTTGCTTCTAACTTATCTTTGAACCTCTTTGCCTTAGCCTTTGATTTTTCTAAATCCTCTATGAGCAAACTTCTCTCTTCATCACATTCTTGAAACTGAATTTCAAGTTTAGAGTGTTGCTTTCTTACCTTCTTTACCATGTCAAGGGCATAAATAAGTTCTCCCTTGAGATCATAACCATCCTTTTCTGAATATTCCTCTATTTGTTTACCTTTGTCCACATATTTATTTTCTGTTGGCTTGTCTTCTATAGGATCACTTACTTCTTCTTCTAATGCCATTAGAATATTTTCATCTGGTCCTTCAAGTGCATTCTCATATTCATCATCACTAAAACTATAACCATCCCTTGTACAATCATCTTCAAGATGTCCAAAGTTACCACATCTAAAACACTTGAGAATTACTGGAGTCCTTTTCTTAACTTGCTCTTTTTCTTCAATCATAAATAGGACTTCATCTCTATCATTGTCTGAAAAACTAGCATCACTATCACTTGAGTACTTACTTGCCTTATCCACATAGTAGCTCCTCTTTTGTCTTTGAAAGAACTTCTTTCCTTGTATGTTTTGTCCATCCTTGCTTTTCTTCTGGTGCCTATATCTTTTTGATTCCTTGTACCTGTGATCCTATTTTTCTTCACCATTGTTGTTTTTGGGTTCTTGACAATCTGTTGCAAAATATCCATACTTTCCATAATTGAAACACTTAATAGATCTTAGATCTTTGGATCTTCTAGAATATTTATCTTTTCTACCATAATTAGCTTCTTCATCACTGGATGACTCATTGCTTGATTCTGACATCTTACCTTTTGCCTTCTTGATTGCTTTGAAGGTTGCTTCCTTCTAGGGAATGGAATATTTTGTTCTTATCTCAAAAGTTGTAAGCATACCAAGCAACTTATCTCTTGTTAAAGAATCACCATCCATTGACACTTCTATAGCAGAAACCTGTTCACTAAATCTTTTTGGAAGAGTTCTTAAGACTTTATCACAAACATCTGATTCATCAATCTTCATTCCAAGTCCTTGCATATCATTAACAACCTCATCAATTCGAATTAGATAAGCACTAATATTTTCTTCATCGTTCATTCTTAATGCTTCAAGTTGTCCTTTGAGATTTTGTATCTTTGCTTTCTTGACACTTTTATCTCCTTCATATATACCTTGCAATTTATCCCACATTTCTTTTGTAGTTCTACAATGCATAACTTTCATAGACTTTGTTCTACGTAAACCTCTCACAAGTGCATTCATTGCTTTTGAATTATAGTGTTGTAGAAGCTTACCTTCCTTATCTTTAGGAGGATTGATTACGGGATCATATCCAAATTCCACTACTTCCCAAACTTCATTGCCAAGTGCCATTAGGTAGATCCTCATCATCATACTCCAATACATATAGTCACTTCCATCAAATACTGGTGCTAAATTATTTGAGGACACCTCCTTAGGATCCATTGTGTTCTTGTTAGATTTTCCTTCAAGTTGTTAAACTCTTATGAAGGAACCCGCTCTGATACCAATTGAAGAACACAAGCTTATATTGAGAGGGGGGTGAACAGTATAAGAGCACTTTTTACTTTTCTTTCCAAATCAATATTATGCAATGTATAGATAGCAATATCAATAATAGTAATCAAAGCAATGCACAAATCACCACACACAATAGAGACACCAATTTAACGTGGTTCACCCAAAGATGGCTACCTCCACAGAGAAAATATTTCTTATAAATTTTTCTCAAATAATCTCTTGGGAATCCTTTCCCTACAATGTTTATGGACCTCTATCCAAAGGAGATGTTGATCCCCTAAATCAGGTTCATGGATCTCTATCCATAGGAGAACTCCTTCTCCTCTACTTTGGCTGGTGATCCTCTAGAAGACTACTACCTCCACTACACTGGCTTGTGGATCTCTCTCCACTAAAGACTCTTGTCCCCACTCAGAAGACCTATCCTCACTACCCTAGCTGATGGATCTCTATCCACTGGAGACTACTTTCCTCTCTACTCTATCACCTCCAAAGCTCTATCTCAAATCTTCTCAATAGGTCCACTCAAAACCTACTCAAATATTCTCAACAAGTCCACTCAAAACTTGCTCAAATCTGCTCAACAAGTCCACTCAGAACTTTCTCAAATCTTCTCAACAAGTCCACTCATAACTTGCTCAAATATGCTCAATAAGTCCACTCAGAACTTGCTCAAATCTTCTCAATAAGCTCACTCAAAACTTGCTCAAATCTGCTCAACAAGCTCACTCAAAACTTGCTCAAATATTCTCAACAAGTTCACTCAGAACTTGCTCAAATATTCTCAACAAGCTCACTCAGAACTTGCTCAAATCTGCTCAACAAGCTCACTCAGAACTTGTTCAAATCTGCTCAACAAGTCCACTTAGAACTTGTCCAAATCTGCTCAACAAGCTCACTCAAAACTTGTCCAAATCTTCTCAATAAGTCCACTCAAAACTTATCCAAATCTTCTCAATAAGTCCACTCATAACTTGTCCAAATATTCTCAACAAGTCCACACAAAACTTGTCCAAATCTACTCAATAAGTCCACACAGAACTTATCCAAATCTGTATTGTAAGCTTCCACAAAAATCTCACACAAAATCAGTCCACAAGTCTTCTCAAAGACTTACCTCAAATCTTCTTAACAAGTCCACACAGAACTTGTCCAATCTCATAGAAGCATAAAGAGAATTGTTAGAGACTCAATATGTTCTACACTCAATGCTCAATCACTTTCTCAACTCAAAATAGAATATAGAATAGTTTGTTTTAAGGAACTTGAACAATCACTTCACACAACCACTTGACTAGGCTCAATCAACTCTACTCAACCAATCACTTGATGAAACACCCCTTTCTCATAAACCCTAGTCCAAGCATATATCAACCAACTCAAAATATTTCCAAAAATACTCAACAACAAATCTCACATAACAATGATACTCATGTTCTTTTCAAAACCCTAGTTCAAGTTCTTTGCACAACAACTCACTTCAACAACAATGCTTATAAATCAATCTTCACATAACAATGATACTCATGTTCTTTTCAAAACCCTAACTCAAGTTCTTCACATAACCAATGGCTTCAACAACAATGCTTATAAAACATCAACTCTTTATTCCAAAAACCTTGAAGCATTAACTCAAACACTCTCGAAAAGGAAACCCTAATCAAGTCCTTTTCACTCCAAACTTATTTTCCAGAAAACCAATCAATCAACTCAACTATGGAAGAATGTGCTCATACCTTTTTCTTGATGATGAAGGGGTCTCATAAATCTGCCACAACCACAACAACTTCTATGCCAATCTCAAAGAGGTTAGAAGATAAATCTTTCTCACAATATAATGTAAATACTCAATTACACCTTATCACTCCACCTTTCAAAAACAATCATCAACATACATAAAATATTTATCCAATAACACCTTATAAACTCCCAACTAAAATAAACTTAACATCCACCAAAAATTAATTCAAACCTCTTTAATTTAATTTAATGGCAAGAGAAACTTTGATAAATATCAAATCAACTTTCTTTATAATTCCAATCACTCATCAATAAAACAAACTCTCATTAACCCTTATTACTCCACAATAGTATAAAACAATTATCAAATTAACAACCTTTCTCAAACCCTTATAGCTCCAACAATAATATAAATCAAACACACAATTTTTCACAAACCCTTATTACTCCAATAATAATATAAATCAAACACACAACAAACCCTTATTACTCCAACTATATCCTTTAGCAAAACCTTAGGCAAAAATTAATTATCAAAAATTACCTTTGCCTCTTAGTGGGTTTCGAACCCTTAACCTCTACCTCCATGAATGCCCTAGCCATGGGCTCAACAACCACGTGCGCTAGATGCACATTAAGAGCTTAAAATCTCTTCATGTAATTTATTCCTCTCCTAGAACTTGAACAAAAAATGCAACCCAAAAACTTTTCCTTTTGGTGCTATGACTCCACGGGATTTGATCGTAGGCTATTTCTCCACCAACACCTTTGTAAAACATGCACTGCCAATGGACCACCATGTCCAATGTGTCTTAAGCAATAAACCCTCTCTATTTTAAACTTGGCGCTTAAGACAAAAACTTTTTGTCTTCTTCCTCAACGAAACAATGAATCACAGAAATAGTTCACCTTAGTCGCATTAATCAAATCGATGAGGGATAAATTCGAAAGTCTTTTGGCCACCATTTATACACAATTTCTCCTTAGTCTTCGAACGTCGATGCTCCAATATTCTCGATGACATCGGTATATTAAAACAACTTTATGTTTTATAAATGGCGCTTTATAATTTTTGATGATGTCAGCACATGTAAACCTTTGTAATTTATAAATTATTTAAATTCTAAAGAATTTAAATTTTATAAATTATATTTATAACTTTAGCTTTAATGATAAAGCCTTCCTTGGGTTAAACTTGAACCTTTAACTTGTACTCCATTGGATATTATTCTGCCACCGTGGGTCTTTTCAACTTTTAACTGCCATCTCAAAATGTAAGTGGTCTTAATAAAAATAATTTAATCTTCCACAATGGGTTTACCACAAACCCTCATAAAACATTATTTTTCCCACTTATTCTTCAATTCTTCGCATTGTTCCTGGTATTGAATATGGTGTGCTCCATGGTATTAATGATGACTTTTCACCTTGACATCAATGACAACTAAATGAACTCAAAATATCCAACAATATCCCCCTTTGTCATTTATGGTAACCCAATTTACTTTTACCAAAAACTTGACCTTTCTTTTGTTCTGCTCCCCCTGGGACATTGCTCCTCAAATATCAAATCTCTCCCCCTTACTCAAATCTCTCCCCCTTTGACATCAATGGCAAAGGTTCACCTTTGGGTCTTGAGGCTAAGAATGAGCCTCTCCCCCCCCCACCTTCTGCTCCTTTTCTCCCTCTCTCTTTCCTTTTTTTTTTCTTCTCTCTCTTCTCTCTTTTTCTTCTTTTCTTCTTCTTTCTCCTTCTTTCTCCCTCCTCCTTCCTTCCTTCCCCTCCCCCCTCCCCCCCTCCCTCTCCCCCCCCCCCTCTTCCTCTCCTTCTTCTTCCTCCTTCTCTTCTCCTTTCCTTCCCTTTTCCTCCCTCCCTCCCTCTTCCTTTTCTTTCTTCTTTTTTTCTTCTTCCTTTCTCCTTTTTTTCTTTCTCCCCCCCCCCCCCCCCCCCCTTTTCTCTTCTTTTCTCTTCTCTTTTTTTTTTTTTCTTCGTGGTGGTTTTCTTGCTTTTTCTCCTCGCCCCTCCCCCCTCCTCCCCTCCTCCCCCCCCTTTCCTTCTCCCCTCGGGTCCCGGGGGGGTTTTTTTTTCTTTTTTTCTTTTCTTTTTTCTTTTTTGTGTGTCGTTGCCCCCGGGTTTGGGGGGTCCCTTTTTGTTTTTTTTTTTTTTCCCCCTCTGTTTTTCTTTTCTCTCTGCCCTTTTTTGATTGTTGTTCCATTTGTATCTTCTTTGTGCATTGTCCTTGTCTTTGTTGAACTCTCTATTGTCCAACTCATCCTCGGATGTCTCACTTTATTTTACACTGTCCTCTTGTGAAGCATCTTCATCTGAAGTTTCTTCTCCTCCAAAACTTGAAGTTGACTCTCCTTCCCATTTCTTTTGAACCTGTTCAAATCCAAGACCTATTTTCCTTGATGTAGTCTTTTGTGTCTTGATGAACTTATCCAAGTTCTTTGAGCTATTTTTAAATCCTTTCATCTTGATCTTGGAGTCCTCTAAATATTATTTTAGTAGTGCCACTTCTTGTGCTAACTTCTCACATTCCAAGATCTTTGCTTCTAACTTATCTTTGAACCTCTTTGCCTTAGCCTTTGATTTTTCTAAATCCTCTATGAGCAATCTTCTCTCTTCATCACATTCTTGAAACTGAATTTCAAGTTTAGAGTGTTGCTTTCTTACCTTATTTACCATGTCAAGGGCATAAATAAGTTCTCCCTTGAGATCATAACCATTATTTTTTGAATATTCCTCTATTTTTTTGCCTTTGTCCACATCTTTATTTTTTGTTGGCTTGTCTTCTATAGGATCACTTACTTCTTCTTCTAATGCCATTAGAATATTTTCATCTGGTCCTTCAAGTGCATTCTCATATTCATCATCACTAAAACTATAACCATCCCTTGTACAATCATCTTCAAGATGTCCCAATTTACCACATCTAAAACACTTGAGAATTATTGGAGTCCTTTTCTTAACTTACTCTTTTTCTTCAATCATAAATAAGACTTCATCTCTATCATTGTACGAAAAACTAGCATCACTATCACTTGAGTACTTACTTGCCTTATCCGCATAGTAGCTTCTCTTTTTCCTTTGAAAGAACTTCTTTCCTTATCTATTTTGTCCATCCTTTCTTTTCTTATGGTGCCTATATATTTTTGATTCCCTATACCTGTGATCCTGTTTTTCTTCACCATTGTTGTTTTTGGGTTCTTGATAATATGTTGCAAAATGTCCATACTTTCCAAAATTGAAACACTTAAAAGATCTTAGATCTCTGGATATTCTAGAATATTTATCTTTTCTTCCATAATTAGCTTCTTCATCACTGGATGACTCATTGCTTGATTCTGACATCTTACCTTTTGCCTTCTTGATTGCTTTGAAAGTTGCTTCCTTATGGGGAATGGAATATTTTGTTCTTATCTCAAAAGTTGTAAGCATACCAAGAAACTTATCTCTTGTTAAATAATCACCATCCATTGACACTTCTATAGCAGAAACCTATTCACTAAATATTTTTGGAAGAGTTCTTAAGACTTTATCATAAACATCTGATTCATCAATCTTCATTCCAAGTCCTTGCATATCATTAACAACCTCATCAATTCAAATTAGATAAGCACTAATATTTTCTTCATCGTTCATTCTTAATACTTCAATTTTTCCTTTGATATTTCATATCTTTGCATTCTTGACACTTTTATCTCCTTCATATATACCTTACAATTTATCCCACATTTCTTTTACAGTTCTATAATGCATAACTTTCATAAACTATGTTCTAAGCAAACCTCTCACAAATGCTTTTGAATTATAGTGTTGTAGAAGCTTACCTTCCTTATCTGTAGGAGGATTGATTAAGGGATCATATCCAAATTCCACTGCTTCCCAAACTTCATTGCCAAGTACCATTAGGTAGATCCTCATCATCATACTCCAATACATATAGTCACTTCCATCAAATACTAGTGCTAAATTATTTGAGGACACCTCCTTAGGATCCATTGTGTTCTTGTTAGCTTTTCCTTCAAGCTGTTAAACTCTTCTAAGGAACCCGCTCTGATACCAATTGAAGAACACAAGCTTATACTGAGAGGGGGGGTGAACAGTATAAGAGCACTTTTTAATTTTCTTTCCAAATCAATATTATGCAATGTATAGATAACAATATCAACAACAATAATCAAAGAAATGCATAAATCACCACACACAATAGAGACACCAATTTAATGTGGTTCACCCAAATATGGCTACCTCCATGGAGAAAATATTTCTTATAAATTTTTCTCAAATAATCTCTTGGGAATCCTTTCCCTACAATGTTTATGGACCTCTATCCAAATGAGATGTTGATCCCCTAAATTATGTTTGTGGATATCTATCCATAGGAGAACTCCTTCTCCTCTACTCTGGTTGGTGATCCTCTAGAAGACTACTGCCTCCACTACACTGGCTTGTGGATCTCTCTCCACTGAAGACTCTTGTCCCCACTCAGAAGACCTATCCTCACTACCTTGGATGATGGATCTCTATCCACTAGAGACTACTATCCTCTTTGCTCTATCACCTCCAAAGCTCTATCTCAAATCTACTCAATAGGTCCACTCAGAACCTGCTCAAATCTGCTCAACATGTCCACTCAAAAATTGCTCAAATTTTCTCAACAAGTCCACTCAAAACTTGCTCAAATATGCTCAACAAGTCCACTCAAAACTTTCTCAAATCTACTCAAAAAGCTCACTCATAACTTTCTCAAATATTCTCAACAAGCTCACTTATAACTTGCTCAAATCTGCTCAACAAGCTCACTCAGAACTTGCTCAAATATGCTCAATAAGCTCACTCAAAACTTGTCCAAATCTGCTCAACAAGCTCACTCAGAACTTGCTCAAATCTGCTCAACAATTTCACTCAGAACTTGTTAAAATCTGCTCAACAAGTCCACATAGAAATTTTTCAAATCTTCTCAATAAGTCCACACAGAACTTGTCCAAATATGCTCAATAAGTCCACACAGAACTTATCCAAATATGCTCAATAAGTTCACACATAACTTATCTAAATTTGCTCAATAAGTCCACACAAAACTTGTCCAAATATGCTCAATAAGTCCACATAGAACTTATCCAAATATGTATTGTAAGCTTCCACAAAAATCTCACACAAAATCAGTCCACAAGTCTTCTCAAAGACTTACCTCAAATCTACTTAAGAAGTCCACACAGAACTTGTCCAATCTCATAGAAACATAAAGAGAATTGTTCGAGACTCAATATGTTCTACACTCAATGCTCAATCACTTTCTCAACTCAAAATAGAATATAGAATAGTTTATTTTAAGGAACTTGAACAATCACTTCACACAACCACTTGACTAGGCTCAACTCAACTCTACTCAACCAATCACTTGATGAAAATCATACCTTTCTCATAAACCCTAGTCCAAGCATATATCAACCAACTCAAAATATTTCCAATAATGCTCAACAACAAATCTCACATAACAATGATACTCATGTTCATTTTCAAAACCCTAGTTCAAGTTCTTTGCACAACAACTCACTTCAACAACAATGCTTATAAATCAATCTTCACATAACAATGATACTCATGTTATTTTCAAAACCCTAACTCAAGTTCTTCACATAATCAATGGCTTCAACAACAATGCTTATAAAACATCAACTCTTTATTTCAGAAAACCTTTGAAGCATTAACTCAACCACTCTTGAAAAGGAAACCCTAATCAAGTCCTTTTCACTCCAAACTTATTTTCCAGAAAACCAATCAATCAACTCAACTATGGAATAATGTGCTCATACCTTTTTCTTAATGATGAAGGGGTCTCATAAATCTGCCATAATCACAACTTCTATACCAATCTCAAAGAGGTTAGAAGATAAATCTTTCTCAAAATATAATGTAAATACTCAATTACACCTTATCACTCCACCTTTCAAGAACAATCATCAACATACATAAAATATTTATCCAATAACACCTTATAAACTCCCAACTAAAATAAACTTAACATCCACCAAAAATTAATTCAAACCTCTTTAATTTAATTTAATGGCAAGAGAAACTCTGATAAAAATCAAATCAACTTTCTTTATAATTAATAACATTTCATCAAAAAACACTCTCATTAACCCTATAACTCCAACAATAATATAAATCAAACACAAATTAACAACCTTTCTCAAACCCTTATAGCTCCAACAATAATATAAATCAAACACAAATTAACAACCTTTCTCAAACCCTTATTACTCCAACAATATCCTTTAGCAAAACCTTAGGCAAAAATTAATTATCAAAAATTACCTTTGCCTCTTAGTGGGTTTCGAACCCTTAACCTCTGCCTTCATGAACGCCCTAGTCGCGGGTTCAACAACCACGTGCATTAAGAGCTTAAAAGATTTTTGTGCCATTTATTCCTCTCTTGGCACCCGAATGAAAAATGCAACCCAAATTTTTTTCCTTTTGGCGCTACCACTCCACAGGATTCGATCGCATGCCATTTCTCCATAAACGCCTTTGCAAAACTTGTGCTGCAAATGGACCACCGTGTCCAATGTGTCTTAAGTAATAAACCCTCTCTATTTTAAATTTTGCGCATAAGACAAAAATCTTTTTGTCTTCTTCCTCAACCAAAACAGTGAATCACACAAAATAGTTCACCTTAATCGCATTAATCAAATCGATGAGGAATAAATTCGAAAGTCTTTTGGCCACCATTTATACACGACTCCTCCATAGGCTTCGAACTTCGGTGCTCCAATATTCTCAATGACGTCAGTGTATTAAAATAACTTTATGTTTTATAAATGGCACTTTATAATTTTTTATTTCGTCAGCACATTTAAACCTTTGTAATTTATAAATGATTTAAATTCTAAGGAATTTAAATTTTATAAATTATAATCATAAACATTAGCTTTTAAAGCCTTCCTTGGGTTAAACTTGAACCTTTAACTTGTACTCCATTGGATATTATTCTGCCACCATGGGTCTTTTCAACTTTTAACTGCCATCTCGAAATATAAGTGGTCTTAATAAAAATAATTTAATCTTCTACAATGGATTTACCACAAACCCTCATAAAACATTATTTTTCCCACTTATTCTACAATTCTTCGCATTATTCCTGGTATTGAATATGGTGTGCTCGATGGTATTAATGACAAATTTTTACCTTGACATCAATGACAACTAAATAAACTCAAAATGTCCAAGAATCTCCCCCTTTGTCATTGATGGAAATCCAATTTACTTTTACCAAAAACTTGACCTTTCCTTTGTTCTGCTCCCCCTGGGACATTGCTCCTCAAATATCAAATCTCTCCCCCTTACTCAAATCTCTCCCCCTTTGACATCAATGACAAAGGGTCACCTTTGGGGCTCGGGGCTAATAATGAGCCTCTTATCTTAGCCCCTCCCCCAAATTTTTGAGGTGGTTAATTCCGAGGTGGGAGTATTTCTACTCCTAGAAAGCATTGTTCTTTACCTTTATCCTCTTTTCTTCTTTTTTGAATATTTTGATTCCTCTAACTATTTCTATCCATGTCCATGTTCCTATCCATGTCTAAATTCTTGTTCCTGTTCCTGTTCTTGTTCCTGTTCCTGTTCCTATTCATATCTATGTTCCTATTATTATTTATATTTATGTTCCTGTTCCTGTTCATGCCTATTTTTGGAATATCTGCTCTACACGACTTAGCTGTGTGACCATCATTATTGCCCTTATAACACTTAACATTATTATTCCTTGGAGGTGCAAATATCTTAGGATTTCTCGTAGTGAAGCCATATCCTCTTCTATCATGAATCCCAATTCATTGCCTTGTGACCAAACTAATTACATGAGTAACAATACCCATGGAAAATTTTTCTATTCTCATATTCCTATCTTTCATGTGTCCTGCATTGTGAAGCCATGTGCCCAAACTTGTGATATGAAAAGCATCTTCCATTGAATTTTCCTTTTCTTGACCTCATTGGTCTCTTAGTCTCTCTTGACCTGATTTGATTGTTGTTCCATTTGTATATTCTCTATGCATTGTTCCTTTCTTTGTTGAACTCTCTATTGTCCAACTCATCCTCAAATGTCTCACTTTATTTTAGACTATCCTCTTCTGAAGTATTTGCATCTGAATTTTCTTCTCTTCCAATACTTGAAGTTGAATCACCTTCCCATTTATTTTGAACCTGTTAAAATCCAAGACCTATTTTTCTTGATGTAGTCTTTTGTGTCTTGATGAACTTATCTAAGTTCTTTGAGCTATTTTTAAATCCTTTCATCTTGATCTTGGAGTCCTCTAAATCTTATTTTAGTTGTTCCTCTTCTTGTGCTAACTTCTCACATTCCAAGATCTTTGCTTCTAACTTATCTTTGAACCTCTTTGCCTTAGCCTTTTATTTTTCTAAATCCTCTATGAGCAACCTTCTCTCTTCATCATATTCTTGAAACTGAATTTCAAGTTTAGAGTGTTGCTTTCTTACCTTATTTATTGTGTCAAGGGCATAAATAAGTTCTCCCTTGAGATCATATCCATTATTTTTTGAATATTCCTCTATTTGTTTACCTTTGTCCACATATTTATTTTATGTTGGCTTGTCTTCTATAGGATCACTTACTTCTTCTAATGCCATTAGAATATTTTCATCTGGTCCTTCAAGTGCATTCTCATATTCATCATCACTGAAACTATAACCATCCCTTGTACAATCATATTCAAGATGTCCAAAGTTACCACATCTAAAACACTTGAGAATTATTGGAGTCCTTTTCTTAACTTGCTCTTTTTCTTCAATCATAAATAGGACTTCATCTCTATCATTGTATGAAAAACTAGCATCACTATCACTTGAGTACTTACTTGCATTATCCACATAGTAGCTCCTATTTTGTATTTGAAAGAAATTCTTTCCTTGTATGCTTTTTCCATCCTTGCTTTCCTTCTGGTGCCTATATATTTTTGATTCCCTGTACCTGTGATCTTGTTTTTCTTCACCATTGTTGTTTTTGGGTTCTTGAAAATCTATTGCAAAATATCCATACTTCCCACAATTGAAACACTTAACATATATTTGAACTCTAGATCTTCAGGAATATTTATATTTTCTTCCATAATTATCTTCTTCATCATTGGATGACTCATTTCTTGATTCAGGCATTTTACCTTTTGCCTTCTTGATTGCTTTGAAAGCTGCTTCCTTTTGGGGAATGGAATCCTTTGTTATTATCTCAAAAGTTGTAAGCATACCAAGAAACTTATCTCTTGTTAAAGAATCACCATCCATTGACACTTCTATAGCATAAACCTATTCACTAAATATTTTTGGAAGAGTTCTTAATACTTTATCATAAATATCTGATTCATCAATCTTCATTCCAAGTACTTGCATATCATTAACAACCTCATCAATTCGAATTAGATAAGCACTAATATTTTCTTCATTGTTAATTCTTAATGCTTCAAGTTGTCCTTTGATATTTTGTATCTTTGCTTTCTTGACACTTTTATCTCCTTCATATATACCTTGCAATTTATCCCACATTTATTTTGTAGTTCTACAATGCATAAATTTCATAGACTCTATTCTACGAAAACCTATCACAAGTGCATTCATTACTTTTGAATTATAGTGTTGTAGAATTTTACCTTCCTTATCTGTAGGAGGATTGACTGCGGGATCATATCCAAATTCCACTGCTTCCCAAACTTCATTTCCAAGTGCCATTATGTAGATCCTCATCATCATACTCCAATACATTTAGTCACTTCCATCAAATAATGATGCTAAATTATTAGAGGACACCTCCTTAGGATCCATTGTGTTCTTGTTAGCTTTTCCTTCAAGCTATTAACTCTTATGAAGGAACCCCCTCTGATACTAATTGAAGAACACAAACTTATACTGAGAGGGGAGTGAACAGTATAAGAGCACTTTTTACTTTTCTTTCCAAATAAATATTATGCAATGTATAGATAGCAATATCAACATCAGTAATCAAATCAATGCACAAATCACCACACACAATAGAGACACCAATTTAATGTGGTTCACCCAAAGATGGCTACCTCCACGGAGAAAATATTTCTTATAAAATTTTCTCAAATAATCTCTTAGAAATCATTTCCCTACAATGTTTATGGACTTCTGTCCAAAGGAGATGTTGATCCCCTAGATCAGGTTTGTTGATATCTATCCACAGGAGAACTCCTTCTCCTCTGCTTTGGCTGGTGATCCTCTAGAAGACTACTGCCTCCACTACACTGGCTTGTGGATTTCTCTCCACTGAAGACTCTTGTCCCAACTTAGAAGACCTATCCCCACTACCTTAGCTGATGGATATCTATCCACTAGAAACTACTGTCATTTTTGATCTGTCATATTCAAAGATTTGTCTCAAATCTACTCAACAGTCCACTCAAAACTTGCTCAAATTTTCTCAACAAGTCCACTCAAAACTTACTCAAATATGCTCAACATGTCCACTAAGAAATTGCTAAAATCTGCTCAACAAGTCCACTTATAACTTGCTCAAATATGCTCAACAAGCTCACTCATAACTTGCTCAAATATGCTCAACAAGATCACTCAGAACTTGTTCAAATATGCTCAACAAGCTCACTCATAACTTGCTCAAATCTACTTAACAAGCTCACTTAGAACTTACTCAAATATGCTCAACAAGCTCACTCAGAACTTGTTCAAATATGCTCAACAAGTCCACATAGATCTTGTCCAAATCTACTCAATAAGTCCACACAGAACTTGTCTCCACACATAACTTATCCAAATATGCTTAATAAGTTCACACAGAACTTGTCCAAATCTGCTCAAAAATTCCATACAAAACTTGTCCAAATTTGCTCAATAAGTCCATACAGAACTTATTCAAATCTATATTGTAATCTTCCATAAAAATTTCACACAAAATCAATCCACAAGTCTTCTCAAAGACTTACCTCAAATCTGCTTAACAAGTCCACACAAAACTTGTCCAATCTCATAGAATCATAAAGATAATTGTTAGAGACTCAATATGTTCTACACTCAATGCTCAATCACTTTCTCAACTCAAAACAGAATATAGAATAGTTAGTTTTAAGGAACTTGAACAATCACTTCACACAACCACTTGACTAGGCTCAACTCAACTCTACTCAACCAATCACTTGATGAAACACCTCTTTCTCATAAACCCTAGTCCAAGCATATATAAACCAACTCAAAATGTTTCCAATAATGCTCAACAACAAATATCACATAACAATGATACTCATGTTCTTTTCAACCCTAGTTCAAGTTCTTTTTACAACAACTCACTTCAACAACAATGCTTATAAATCAATATTCACATAACAATTATACTCATGTTCTTTTCAAAACCCTAACTCAAGTTCTTCACATAATCAATGGGTTCAACAACAATGCTTATAAAACATCAACTCTTTATTTTAGAAAACCTTTGAAGCATTAACTCAACCACTCTCGAGAAGGAAACCCTAATCAAGTCCTTTTCACTCCAAACTTATTTTCCAGAAAACCAATCAAACAAATCAACTATGGAAGAATGTGTTCATACCTTTTTCTTGATGATGAAGGGGTCTCATAAATTTTCCATAATCACAAAAACTTCTATGCCAATCTCAAAGAGGTTAGAAGATAAATCTTTCTCACAATATAATGTAAATAGTCAATTACACCTTATCACTCCTTCTTTCAAGAAAAATCATCAATATACATAAAAAATTTATCCAATAACACCTTATAAACTCCCAACTAAAATAAACTTAACATCCACCAAAAATTAATTCAAAACTCTTTAATTTAATTTAATGGCAAGAGAAACTTTGATAAAAATCAAATCAACTCCCTTTATAATTCCAATAAAGCAAACTCTCATTAACCCTTATAACTCCACAATAGTAAAAATCAATTATCAAATTAATAACATTTCTCAAACCCTCATAGCTCCAAAAATAATAAAAATCAAACACAAATAAACAACGTTTCTCAAACCCTTATAGCTCCAACAATAATATAAATCAAACACAAATTAACAACCTTTCTCAAACCCTTATTACTCCAACAATATCCTTTAGCAAAACCTTTATCAAAAATTACCTTTGCCTCTTAGTAGGTTTCGAGACCTTAACCTCTGCCTTCGCAAATGCCTAGACGTGGGCTCAACAACCACGTGCGCTAGACGCACGTTAAGAGCTTAAAAGCTCTTTGCGCAATTTATTCCTCTCCTAGTGCCCGAACAAAAAACACAACCCAAAAAATTTTAATTTTGGTGCTACCACTCCATGGGATTCAATCGTAGGCTATTTCTCCATCAACGCCTTCGCAAAACATGCACTGCCAATGGACCACCATGTCCAACATGTCTTAAGCAATAAACCCTCTCTATTTTAAACTTGGTGCATAAGACAAAAACCTTTTTGTCTTCTTCCTCAACTGAAATAGCGAATCACACAAAATAGTTAACCTTAGTCGCATTAATAAATCGATGAGGTATAAATTCGAACGTCTTTTGACCACCATTTATACACGATTCCTCCATATGCTTCGAACGTCGGTGCTCCAATATTCTCAATGACTTTAGTGTATTAAAAAAAATTTATATTTTGTAAATGGCGCTTTATAATTTTTTATGATGTCAACACATTTAAACCTTTGTAATTTATAAATGATTTAAATTCTAAGGAATTTAAATTTTATAAATTATAATCATAAACTTTAGCTTTTAAAGCCTTCCTTGGGTAAAACTTGAACCTTTAAATTGTACTCCATTGGATATTATTCTGCCACCGTGGGTATTTTCAACTTTTAACTGCCATCTCAAAATGTAAGTGGTCTTAATAAAAATAATTTAATCTTCAACAATGGGTTTACCACAAACCCTCATAAAACATTATTTTTCCCACTTATTCTACAATTCTTCACATTGTTCCTGTTATTGAAGATGGTGTGCTCCATGGTATTAATGACGTCTTTTCACCTTGACATCAATGACAACTAAATGAACTCAAAATGTCCAACAGGTATCCATTGTACTCAACAACTTGGGGAGTAGAATTTTAGTTGAAAATAATCCTACAAACTTGCTAAAAATTACATTATAAAACTTTTTAAATTTTAAGAAGTCCTCATTCCACTATGAGTCAAAGTTAGCAAGAGCTACACCCTTGGTATTCTTCACCACCTATTATAAGCTTAAGTGGATGTTAGTCCCTACTCCATGGAGATAATAATCCATTTTATTGACCTAATTAGATGTCTTGTTGATCAAAATTTCATAATCTTTCATGGATTTATCTAGTGTTTCATTCCTTATTTCTACTTGGGATATCTACAAAAAATGACCATCATTCTCTCCTATGAGATACATTCTCATATTTCCTTTCTTTATGACTATTGTATTACATTGTGTCAAAAATAACTACCAATATGACTTGCATATTTTTATTTCAACACGAATTGCATCATCCTAGGCTTGCAAATTGACTAGCATTTGGTTATCCATGTGTACACTAGCCATGCTTTGTTTTCCATTTCTATAAAATTATTATGCAACTCATCGACCATGTCGATGAGGCTTCTCCTATTTGAAATGATACTATAGATTCCATCTAGGTTCATTGTGATCTTTTCAACTTCTCATTCCTCAACAACTAGAGTTGCATTTTATCTCCTAATAGATTTTATAATTTTTTTAGTATGGTTAAGACCTTTTATGCTATCTTCAAGCAATGATAATTTAGATCTTTAGGAGCCAATATCTTCTTTACTAATATTCATCATGCTAAAATTGTTAAATATTTCTTCATATGCTCTTTATCTACTTTTAGCCTTGCATTCTTAACGACTAGATATCTAATGTTATTCTCTTTGATATTGAATGCTAATATGAGTAGTCCAATATTTTCATGGATTCTCAAAGTGGGAAAATAATTTGTGATAATTTAGAGGTCATTCCTATTAGTTTCTTGCTAGATGAAGTGTTGAGTTTCATAATAGTTTATTTTATGTCAAATTCGTCTTCCCTTTATTATATGTTATGCTTTAATTGACCTCTTCTTGTCTTTGGGGTTATCAAAACATTATCAAACAAGTTAGAGAGATTAGTTTTTTTTCGAATATTCTCTAAATGATGGTCTTATTTCAACATCTGCATGAGAAATCCTCATGAACATTGAGTGTCTGATCCACCAAATCCAAGGCCTTTTCTTCATTATAACCCTTAATTATTTCTATTGTAATTTTATCAATAGTATGAGCAACATTATTGAGGATCTCCTTATTGATGTTCTTCTTCTTCGATTTCTTCTTCCTTATTTTCTATAGTAATAGTTTCCTCTTCCTCCTAAGTTGACCATTTTATTATTGTCATCTCTATCTATATTTCCATATTCAACAATCACATCTATGTCTTTGGTCGATATTTTCCTCTATGAGGAACTTGTAGGGAACCATTGGAAATTGCTTTTAAGGAATATTTCTACAAGTGTTATTGTGTTTTTGAGTAAGTAGTTACCACTTTGACCATTTTTCTATGTTTGTATGTAGAAAATTCAATGGATTAGTTATTGGGAGAAACTCCTACTTTAGTACAAATATCATCTATGTGATCCTTCTTGTCAAATCTTATTTCCTCATCAAATAAATATTCATATATAGGAGCATATTTTGCAAAGATGACCTCCTTGAATTTGAGGTCATGTTGTCGCTTTCTCATAAATTTTCTAGACAAGGATTCTTTAGAGACCTCCTTATTATCCATATATCTAGATGAATCCTTATAATACTTTAACCTTGGTTCATCAATCACTTCCTATCCATTTGGAAATTTGATCCACATTGGAAAGCCTAAGACCCCAATCGACCTTTTAAACACAATGTAGTCACCATCATAATTTGCCTAGAATTCTTCATTTTAATATTCATATTCAAAAAATTTGTCTTCTCTTTTATAGGAGTTTGTCTTTATTACAACTCTCCTATCATAATTATTCCTCTATAAAATAGGAAGAAAACTAAACTATTAAATATTTTACTTCATGCTGATTAAATCTCTAGATGACTCTGAGGAACCTAAGGTGATTTCAAGTAACCTTCTAATGAAGTAGAAGAAACTATTAATATAACTCCTTATGGACAAGGTCATTGGTGGGACTAATGGGAAGTGCTACTAGCTTGCTCACTTCTTCGAACACTTGAATGTAAGAATAATTTGCACTTTTTATATACCAATCCACCTAAGGGTGTATTGTATTCATTATATCCTCTAACAACATAGTTTTGTGTTCTCTAATAAGGATCTTAAAAAAATCCTCAAAATATTATAATGGACAAATAATCCCTTGTCTTTCCAACTTTTTGTATAAAACATAGGGTAGCATTAGGGAATTAGAAATCCTTGTTTAATTCTATTGTTCACCCTTAGATTACCTTTTTTTGGCATATTTTTAAAAGAACGTAAACTAAATAAAATTTCATGTAAAATGACCTCATGGTTAGGATGCTATAGATATGGATGATCAACTATTGGAAAACTAGCTATGCCCAATAAATGAGTTTATTCTAGAATACAATCTTAAGAAGAGGTGAAATACAAGTATTGAAATGGTTTAATTTGATTTCTTATATAATGTGGTTGAGTATACAATTACATCTCTAATTTTATCCTTAAAATTGACCTTGGTAGTGCTTATTATTGTGTGGAAGTTCTTTTTTGAGGCTTTCATCTAGTAACTTATAATGAATTTGAGGAAAGACCCCTAATTATTTTCCTAGGCCTCTTCTGATTTTGTCTTGGTGGTGACTATTGTGTCTTCTAAAGGACATTGTAGGAAACATATAGCTCTTATTATTGAAGGATTGATATAGGTAAACACTTTCACCTTTGTGATGATTCAATTACCAATCCATCTATCCAAATATCTATTATAGATTATCACCAATTCTACACAAGATAATTTCTCTTTAAAAATCTATACCTTCACTAGTCTAGAATTGCTCAACTAGTTGTATCTTTGCTCATCATTGATATCTTTCTCTAAGGATTTGTAATATCACATCACCATATTAGTTAGTAACCTTGGAAAACTAGTATACCATATTGTTTCCCCTCATGGGATGTATTTGAACATCATATTCTTTGTGGATGGTAGGATATTCACTATGGTCTAACTCACAAGTATCTATAAAAGGTCAAAAATGTGATTAAGCAAGCCTTACCTCCATATTCTTCTATCTTTACATGGACCATCATGTAATTGTAAAAACATGTGCATAAGGGATGAATACACACAAGAAGATAAAATACTTTCCATAGTAATTCTACAAGTCCTTACTTGGAAGTGGATTTTGCTTAGTGCAAGGATGAAACTATATGGATAAAAGGTATTAAAAGGGGTTTTGAGTAGACTCAACTACTCATTTGGTGAGAAAGTCCACAATATTTTTTTTTGTTAGATTAAAAGTGGGTTTTTGTCAAGGATCCCAAAACCTGATTACAAAGGATCATAATACAACACGAAACATCAGAATAAAACAAAAGGAATTTGTCCAAGGATGGAAAAAAATTTAGGCAAGGTCATCCCAAAGGAAAAAAATAAGGAACACGCAATCCTTTGTGCCAGAGGAAGACGTCTTCCTTTGAGCCAAAGGAAAAATGGGCAGGAAGGGAAAGCCCACCAAAAACCCAAATTTGAAACACAAGGCATTGAAAAAGGTCGGGAGAAAGTGCCAAACTGTCCTAACCATGAAAATCCTTTTGAAACTTTCCCATGGGTGGGAAAAGAAAACAGAGCCAAGGATTTAAAATTTGAAACATCCCAAGGGTGGGAAAACCAGAAACCACCCTTGGGAAACAAAGCTCTGTAGAAAACCAGCATCCCACGTAGGGGAGCTCGAAATGAAGCAAAATGGAATAATAGCCTGAAGATGGTACTAAAGTGGTGCAATAGCAAAAGGAACACCCCAGGCCATAGGGTCCTTATGCGAAAAGGAAGCCTTCAAGAACATCTACTCAGAAAAGGAAGCAACAGTAGCATAATAGCACTTCTGAAGGAAAGGACGGGAGAGTGCCACAAGAATTCACTAAGAAGGAAGCACGAAAAGGCATGACTGCAGACGTTAGAGCTCAAACCAAAAAATAGCAGCCATACATCCCATACAACCTTCAACAATAGCTTCAGGTACAAATAAAAGGAAGTCCCTTAAGGAATCAGTAGCTATAAAACCAGAGGCCCCCAGAGGCCACAAAAAAAATTGAGACCCATAGGAACTACCACTTCAGACCCAAAGAGCAAATTCATGATAGAAAGCACATGGGCAACCCCACAAGAATAAAAGTATGTTGTGCAAAACTGCTCAAGAAGCCAGAATTCCTCAGACCCACCAAAAGCAGCTTCAAGGAAACAAGGAGGAGAACCTGCAAGGATTCAATAGCAAAATGACCAGAGGCTGCAAAGCCACGAAAGGAACTAAAATCCTACAAAACCCACCACCTCGAATCCAAAGAGCAGAGTCACAGTATCAAGCACGTGGTCCCTCCTCTGACCAAAAGGATGTTGTGCAAAACTGCTCAAGAAGCCAGAATTCCTTAGACCCAACCATTCACCACTGAAGATCCTCAATGAGCAGATGTGAAGAAGACTTCCAAAAACAACCTGAGAAAACCTAGGAAGAGTCCCAGGAAGAAAAACCTAAACCCAACCCAGAACCCTGACACCAGAGGAAAAGGCAGGACAATGGAGCAAAGGTGGAACACAATAATTTGATACACAACACTTAGACACATTTTGACGTTTTGTATAGGATATTTACATGAATACCAAAAGATACAATTTTTAAAGGGGAAAATAAAATAAAAGATAGAAATTTTCACCCTTTTTGGATTAAATTGGGATCAGGTACACTTGTGGATGAAAGAAGTATAATAATCCACAAAAAGTGGGGGTACTTGAGGTTGGGGAAATGATGACTAAGTCAACTCAAGGGTAACATGGATGTATACCTTCATATAGGCATGCATTCGTCTAGGGATAATCATCAATAGCTAGCCACCTTAAGCTCCATTTTATAGCATAATAGCTATCATAAACTCTTGGGTCGAGACAGATGACTAGGTTGATGGAAAGATTCCCTTTTTATCTATTGCATATGTTGATTGTATTTTACTTCATCACTATCTGCATCAATGGTTTGGAAAGCATTCAAAATTTGATTGTTTTTTAAAGCTCCTTGTTTTGCTTAAACCTTTCAAAATAATAGCATGATGTTAGTATTGGATAAGAAAAACTTTTATTCTATGTTGTATATTTATATGAATAAATAGTTGCTTATTTTTTAAATGATAATAGAGTTTCATTTATAAATAATAGTTGAATTATTTTAAATGATAACAGAACTTCATTTAATAATAAAAGTTAGTTTATTTTAAATGATAAAGGAAAATTTATTTAATAATAAAATTTAGTTTATTTTAAAATGATGAAGAAAATTTCATTTCAAAATAAAAGTTAGTTATTTTAAATGATAAAAATGAATTTCATTTTTAAAGTTAAAAGATAACTTATTCTATATGAAAATATAATTTCCATTCAATATATATATATATATAGATAGATAAATAGATAGATATTATAAACCCTTTAATTATTAAGTAGATTAAATTTTTTACAGAAGCTTGAGGCTTCTAGAACACAGCAGTTCATTCATTCATGGAAGCTCCTACCACCCTCTATCGACCTAAGGAAAAGGAGAACCTCATTTATGTCAAAGCATGGAGGAAAGTAAAAAAACAATAAAAAAAAGGGATAATATCCCAACCTACTGCCATGGAGTTAAAATAATTGATGACGGCAGTTGAAATTTGTTAAGGGATAAGACAAGAGGTCAAAAGAGGGGAAAGGGGTTGATCATTATCAAAAAGGAAGGAAGAAGTTCGCAGACGCTTAGAGAAGAAGGCAAGATCTTGTAGGGATCAATACTAGTGATCTCTACATTCAAGAATCTTGTGCCAAAAATATTTTGAGGATGGTAAATGAACTCTTTTTAGTTTTAATGAAATTTGCTAAGTAAGGGTGTTTATGCTCAATGTTTAATTTAAGCCTATTATTGTCGGTTGTATCTCCTTGTTGCATCATTATATCTTGTTGATAGTGGCTTATCCATAACTCAGACACCTCCTAAGTTTAGTTAGAACTGAAAACCTCTGTTCATGACTACTTGAGTCACACGCCTGTGTTCTTCCTACCAGCTAATAACATATAGGCATTGTGAGGCATACTCCCTATTCTTGCATGGATATTTGAACCCATACCTAAGTGTCATCGGGTAAGGAGAATGCCTCCCTGGTTTTTTCTTAACCCTCTCCACCTATGTGTTGGATGATGGGTGAGTATTTCTTTGTGCAACGTAACTTTTGCTAGCCAATGTAGCCTAAACTTACCCAACACCTAGACATCCATGATAATCCTTTTATTTCTCCTGTTGAGCAGCGTCGTTCACTGGGGGGGATGTCAATCTATGTTGTTATCCTTATTGGGTAGTAGTGAACCTTATTTCACCCTTCGATATTCGTTGTTTGCCCTACAAATCAATAGGAGGGGTTTGTGACTTTCATCTTCTATGATTGTCCGTCACCCTGTCATCCCTTGTTGGGTTCTTTCCATCTGGTTTATCGTGGTGTATTGTTATCCTTGGGTAAGGGTGGGAACTCGACAATCATTTGTTGATTACGAGTCAATTAGGGTAGAGCACCAAGGCTTACAAAGCTTCTTTTTTTAGTGGAGGCTTTATTTGTTGGTTTATGTTTTGTGATTTACTAATATGATATAGTTTATTTCATAAATTAAGTAATGGGACTTAATTTAGGGAAATAAAGGAATTTAGATTATTTTTATAAATTAAATGATGGGATTTAATTTAGGATAATAAAAAGATACAGTTTATTTCATAAATTAAGTAATGGGACTTAATTTAGGAAAACAATGATAAAATGGTTTATTTTATGAATTGAAGTGGGATGACTTTGATTTATGGAAATAAAGAAAAATGGTTTATTTTATGAATTGGAGTAGGATGAATTTAATTTATGGAAATAACGAAAAGGGTTTATTTTATGAATTGAAGTAGTATGACTTTGATTTATGGAAATAAATAAAAATGGTTTATTTTATGAATTGAAGTAGGATGACTTTGATTTATGGAAATAAAGAAAAATAGTTTATTTTATGAATTTAAGTAGGATGAATTTGATTTATGGAAATAAAGAAAAATGTTTATTTTATGAATTGAAGAAGGATGCCTTTGATTTACGAAAATAAAGGAATCTAGTTTATTTAATGATTAAAGGTATGGGACTTTAACTTGTTGAATAGAGGTTGGAATGAATTGGTTAAAGTAAAATATATGATCTAGTTGTAGTTGTTGAAGGTTTCTCTATGGGAAATGAGAGGAGAAAATAAAAATAGAGATTCTTATTATATCAACTATGCAGTATATGTTTAGATACTTTGATTTGATTGTATAGTTGCAATTTTTCAAAGAGGCTAGTAATGCGTTTAGAAGCATGTCTATCATGGAACCATGAGTGCCCTGATCCCCTAATATCCTCAAATGATCAAAGGAAAGAAATGGAGAACCAAAGAGGTAGTTGGAACCAATGCATTATCTTGATTCTACTTTAAATATTTTACTTATACTCAAATAGACTAGAATTGTAGGGAGATATCCCTAAATGAATATGATGTATTACTTATTCTTTAAAGTATGGAGGTTTTACCATACTTGGATGTATGTAATAAATTATGGAATGATGGGAACTATATCTTTAATTTACTTCTTGAATTATCTATGTTTGCATTTAAATTTCTTTTAATAAATGTATACCTTCTTTAAATGTTGCTTCCTTCTAGTAATGAGTTCTAGGGTGAACTTAGAGGGTGACCTAAGGGATTGAGACCCCTTAGGGTGAACATAGTGGACCTAAGGTATTAAGACCCCTTAGGAAGAATGATAACTAAGTTATGGAAAGACTACATATGAGTTAAGATAGTTTGTCATGTAGACAATATGGACAATCGAAATTGCAATACGCGTAGCATACCTACATAGATTGACTTGTGTATGGTATGGATATGGGCGTATACCTTCGATTGATTTAAGGTGATAAGTTTAGCTCATCAATAATGATGAGAGGGATAAATTTATTTACGCTAACACCTAATATGCCTACATAGATGGACTTGTGTGAGGGTATTTTGTAATATGTAGTTCTTCAATAAACTTAGGGGATTTAAACAATAGATCAGTTAAAGGTCGGTTAGGGGTTTATGAATATCTCACCCAAAAAAAGAAAGTTCTTTTATTTTTTGTGTGTTTTTCTTCTTGTAGTTAGTTTTGGGTCATTACATTTGGTATCAAAGCTCTAGGTACAAGGGTATAGAGCTTCTTAGGTTCTAAAGGGATTTGGATACCTTTCAATGAAGGATTCCTTAAGTTTTAAGCTAAATTTAGGAAGACCTAGACTCTCCTGCTTGCTAGAATCTAATAGGAATTAATCCCAAGGGTGAATTAATGTTATGATACCTTAGTATGGGCTTTGGTATTAATGTTATATCATGATCTTGGAATATCATCGTAATTAGATTATTGATACTTCTAGCAAGAGAACTATGTATGATGGACTGAATTTGTGATATAATTTAAGGTGAAGTTGTAACATAATATTTTCTTTGGATGTAACCAGGTTAAAATACCACCTAGGCTAGAAAAGAGAGACCTATACCTTCAACTAGATGAAATCAAAAAAATAATTTCAAAGAAGGGATTCGATATGAGAATATGGAAAATTCCAATAGAGAGGTAGAATACCTCACTGCTATGATTGTTTCCATGTAGGATTAGATGAGAAAAGTGTTGGAAATAATCATGAATCAAAACTAACAAGCTAGAGGCTCATATGTTGGCCAAACTAATGGGCTATAGTTGCAAGCTATAGCCCTTATAGAAAAGGAAATGACTAGGGATCAACTAAATTATATCATTGTAATTTTTTTATGAATGGAATGATTCTTGATGCCCTAGGTGTCATGTATTTATTTGATACATTAGGATTAACCCTAGATTTTACTTATATGTATAATAATATTGTAGTATAGCTCTTTAATGCTCTAGTTTAATTTTTGTTTGGATTAGGGCAATTTTAGCTTTCATTGTGAAATTATTATTTTATTATCTTGATTTAAGTATTTTGGTTTATCTTGTATTATTCATGTAATTGTGTGAGATAATCCTTTTTTCTTGCAATTAGCATTATCTACTATAAAAAAAATAGTGTAATGTATCACCCCAACTGAAAGTGGAAACCAAGATCAAAGTATGACAAGGTGCAATAAACATTTCTTATAAGCATGACATCCAAACATGAACCCATGTGTGATGTATATGAAGCTCATTACATCATGTGTCTTTGTATTCACTTCTACTTTCCCACATTAAAGATAAAAATATGCAACAAATTTATGATGTGCATCATAATCATAATAACAATGTTAGTAATGGTGATGCTATTGGTAGTAACACTTGGACTAAAAATAGTTTTTAGGGGAAAAGAAACCCTAAGTTGGTGAAAAAGGAGTAGTTAGTCCTCTCAATCTCAAACCAAATATCATTGTTCTTATCAAAGACCATAAAGGAATGCAATGTAACCTCTTCCAACATGAATTCAATACCTTTTTTCCTTGTCCTCAATGTAAATAACCACAAAGACACCAAATATTTTGCTTAACAATAAGTAAACTTAAATTGATTTTTTAAATATCAATGTCAATAATAATGCCAGACTTTCAAATCCAATAGTTAGAAAATTTATTTCAACTTCCACAAATTATTTTTAAGGGTAAGAAACTAGTGGCATAATAAATTAGATTTTCATGTGGACCTCTCAAAATAATGACATGGAAGACAAAGAGGAACACAACTAATTTTAAAATCTTGTAAGAATTATAGAAGGTACCAAGACGTTAGGAGAAATCAATTATGTAGAAAACATAGAAGTTTTTCATGATGTTAATGGTGCATACTTAATTACATGTAATTTGAAACATCTACTACATAATTATTCTACTATGTTTAAGAAAAATTGCTATTATAAACAATATAAGCATATGAATCCAATCAATCAAAGTCTATCAATGAAGATTCAAGCATTCATATTTGCTTGACCAAATTCAAAGAGATAAATATTTATGTTCAATGTTTAGATATTATTATTAGTATATATATAAGGACACCAAGTAAAAGCTCCATCAAGCAACTATTGTATTGATACAACTAGGATCAGAGGAAAAAAACCTCAATCTAAGAAAAAGTTTTTTTGAAGTAAAAGGCACCCAAAATAAAACTCAAAACCAAAACAACTAGAAAGTTCACTAGGGATAAAATAACTAAAATGTTTCTCGTAAGCACTATAGAGGGAACAATGGAAGTTATCTACTTACTAAATTTAATGATATATCATATGGACCACTGCATTATTAACACAACTTTTCCATGTATCATAGCTCCCATATCAATTTTTAATGGATTTAATTTCTAAATAAATGTCTTGCTTGATTAGCAACTTCAATATTTGTTTCATCCTTTACATTCTATTATATTGTATCAGCTTCTTTCTCAAAAACTAAAATATTTTACTTACAACCTACCTCTTTACAATCATCATAAGATTTATGACCTTGATGCTGCAAGGGAAATGTATCTACTTATCGATGGATTAACCTTAGAAAAATTGGTAGTGCCCAAGAATTCATCCATATCATTATAACCTAAATCCATCATATTTTTTTTATACTAAGAACTAAATATTTTTAACTTTTAGTTTTTGTAGCTTTTGGATTTTTTGTAATCAAGAGACCAATGCCAAATATAAAAAATACAAAGCATTGTTAGATAATGGACCTACCATAAAAATATCTAGCTATATTGAGATTTGTTTTCTATGATTCCATATTACTAGAAATAATTCACATAGTACTATAATATACAAAATAACAAGCAAGAGATTCAAATTATTAAAAAGTAATTAGACCATCTAAAAAGGAAATTGTCCAAAATGTTGAATCAACCATAAATCACTAGTAGAAACCTAAGACTCCCCCATAATATTGAATATAAAATTTTGATTACTTGAAGTAGACACAATTGAGAAATCATGGCTATTGGCATCTTTAGATTATTTAATTTGGCCCATCTATTATTTCAAATGGACCCTAAAATTTACCATAATCTTTAAAAAATCTCAAAATACTATCTTGTACAAATTAAACCAATATAATCTAGTTACATTATATTAATATGACCACCTACAACTATTCTCTATAAATGGATTCAATTTTTAAAAGTACCAATTTAACTTGAATAATCCAATTAAAAGTACAAAGAGTTATATTTTGATGAAATAAGAATTTTTCACTGCAAGTTTATTTGATACTATAGCAAGAACATGTCTAGTTTTATGAAATATTTGAACCCCAATTATATCACAGTAAAACAACAAAGTAAATCCACAAAAGGGGAGAGGTCCTCATAGAGTTATAAATGAGGGAGAGTGGAAAACTATCGAACAAGAAGGTGGGGAATGGTTGATTGAGTGGATAGTGCAAGAATGTAGATATTGGCAGATCGAGCAATGCTCTAGTGGATCACAAGCTCTGTTTGGGTCCCTTTCCTAGAGGTGTGGACCTATCCCTAGGCATGTAATAACATCATGTACCTTTTGATCTAGGCATGCTCTCCTATATTGTGGTGGTCTTGAACTATCCAAGTAGGCAAGCCTCTTCAAAAATTCTTTTTTATCTTAATTCAGTTTAGAGGAAACTGCATGTTCCTATGGAAATATTGAAGCTCAACATGAAGCAGGGTTCCTTTGACCTTATGGGTAAATTCATGGGGGTCCAATCGGATATGGGTTCCATCAGAAGATGGGATTTCTATAAATGGAGACCACAATGTATTATGGAAATTGTTACCCTACCAAAAAAAATTTCCTCTTTAAGTTAAATTGTGAAGATGACATGAGTCAAATTCTTGGTGGAGGACCTTGGTTTTATGTAAAGAGAGGTCTTTTACTCAAAAAATGGGGGACTGAATTTAATCTAGATTCTCAAAAAATTAACTTGATGCCACTATGGATCATATTCCCTAGTCTCCCATTCCATCTATAACATGATGATATTTTAAGAGGTATTACCAATACTGTTGGAGATCTCATCTTGATTTATTATACTATGATATAAAAGTCAAATATGATATTTGCAAGAATGTGTGTCAGCATGATCTCAAAGCAGACCTCCCAAGCTATATCGAGCTCATATCTAATCTTGACTCTTGGATTCAACCTATATAATATGAAAATAGACCTAATTTCTATTCTATTTGTAAGAAAATGGGGTATCCTTTTGATCCGTGTCCCTATAAAATAAAAACTTGAGAAGAAATCCTAGGTTGAAGGTAAGCCTTCTCAAGGAATTGCTAAGAATGTTGTTGACAACTCTTATGCTCAAGAAGTTGAGGAAGATCAAGCTGATGTTATTGTTCTTATGGTTGCTAATGATCTACACTCTCTCCTAGAAGAGAAATGAGTTCATGAAATTCAAGATTTAGTTTCCCAAGAAGTTGAATAAGTACAATCTATATTTGAATTTTCATGGATGATAGTTCCCCCCATGCTCCCTTGAAAGTGAACAAGATCAAAAAATCATAAGTCTCTCCTTTTGAAGAGTAAGGTGAATTTTAATATTAGGTTACCTAGGTTCTTGAATTTTGAAAAGAATCTCCTAAATTCAAGTCCAAAATAAGGAAAGGCCTTGCTTCCCCAATCCTAAAAATAAGAAGCAAAAAAAGTAGAGTTGATCTGGGCATAGAACATAAATTTGATAAGCCTTCAAATAAAGTTATAAAAAAAAAAAAAAACTAAAATAGAGATAGCCAATGGATTACAATCAATATTGAAAATGGGGGAGGGAAAGATATTTTTAAAAATCAAATAAGTGTTGCTTCCTTCAAATCTTAACCACCCCCCTCCTTTGGTGGGGGAAAAAAACTCATTTCCAAGTCTTGTAAATGAAGATTTTATTTTAGAAGTAAGAGGCCAAAATATTCCAAGCTCATGTTGTATATCTTGTGATGTGTCTATTTAAAGTCTAGATCTAGTAGGGTGGAGGTCATCATGGTTTTATGTTTATGGGACGCTCTCTTTAGTAGCTTTTTGAAATACTTTTGGTTCCATCCAATCATTTTCAATTTTGAATCGGTCCTTATGGGCTGTAAAAATTTTGTGACTAGGTTTTTTAATCTTCGATGGCAACAAGTACATTTCTTGGTGGGCCCTCACAACCCCTTTTAGTAATGCTTAAAAATTTTAAGGGAATCTCTCCATTTTTTATTTTTTTATTGGGGCATTCAAGGTATGCCCCATTAATTATCACATGGGTACAATATGCATTTTTAAATTTCTCAACCTGCACTCTAGGCTACAGAGTGGGCGAGATCTACTGGATTATTTTGAAAGTTTCACATTCCAAACCCACTCTCTTGTTAGTGGGACCATAAAGTTCTTGTGGAGGGAAAGGTATCTGTTGCAGATGTTATTAAAGTTTGATATATGTTCTCTTATTCCCATGATCTCTATGTTCCTGTATTTCTTCGCCTAGTCCTTTTGTTTTTTATTGGATTGTGCGTGTCTTCTAGTCCCGCTGTATGGGACAACTCCTTGTTTGTATCTCTACTTTTTCTATGGAATATTTAGCTTCTAGGTTGTAAAAGGTTTGGGCACCCTTTCAAAACCCCTTTTATTACTTAATAAAAAAAATCCACAAAAGGGATAAAAAATGTTATTTAGATGACTTTGTAGCTTTTGGATCCTAAATATTGAGTAACATTTAGGGGAAAGTTCTAATAATTTATTTAAATTAAATAATATATTTAAGAACAAATAAAATCAATCATATTAAACAATAAAATGAAATTTATTACTCATAAATAAAAATACAAATATTAAAGGCATCTTGGGATGCCAATAATATCTTAGTAATGAATAAACAAAGGATATCCAACTAATGAAGATATGGTTGGACAAGTATGGCTATGAATATCAACTCATTGATTAACTCATCTAATGTAAGATATTAAAACCAACCTTTGGATAATAATAGAGTAATACAAAAATTTTACCTTACAAGTTATATATGGGTGCATAGAAAAAGCAAAATGATTTCAATGCAAATGTTAGATATGTCCTCAAGTGAATATTAACATGTATTTCAGCATCCCCCTTTAAATTTAATGGTGATACAAAGAGATATCATTATGATAATCCATACTTTACGAATGCTCTTCTATACCAAGATGGTTATAATCTAATGAATGTCACATTAGAAATGACCTTGGATAAGATAACTGATGATAGATCTATTATAATCACATACACTAGCTCAACCATCCCAAGTAAATGAAGTTGTTGAATGTAGTGCATCCACATATTAGTGTGTTTATTCTATTAATATATCACTCAATTATGAACAAGCTTGGTTTTACTCCAATTATCATAAAAGGTATAACAAAATATATACAAAGAATCCTTAACTACTCAAGAATAAATTACATCCATAGAAGATAATTGAAATACTTATTAGCACTATTGTATTTAGCCTCCATAAATAACTAATACATGATAAGATACTTGTAAAAAAACTAAGAGATATTACTAGATCTAAGAGAAAAAATAAAAGTGATAGTGGACCAATAGTTATCAAGATCATTGACCCAAAATGCATTAAAACTATAACACAAGGGAAATTTTAATAGAATAATGGATGTATATTTAATAAGTACCTTTGATGTTATATATAGTCTACTTGGCCATCATCAAATAAATATCATAGGGTGGTTGCATGTACCTAGGATAATAACTAACAATAAAGGCAATATCCCATCAAGTGTGCAATATAGAAGACCTCTAACAAGATATAGATAAAGAGAAACATCAACTAATGGAGTGGAGAAATTAGCTGAAAGTTTCAACCTAGATGGAAAGGATTGCAAGATTGTTGACACTTCTTCATCCTAAAGTTTTTTAGATAGTTTAAGAAAAAGTTGAGGGTATGACAAAGAAATACTTAAAGATGATTTCTCAATCTAATACCATAAAAATTAATACAAAGTTCTAGATTTAAAATCTCAAAGAAGTCCTAATGGAAATATTTTCAACATGCTACACAATGATAAGAATTTGGATGTCATGAGGTTTGATGTACACATCATACTTTACGTCACACCAACAAAAACCATAAGTAAAAAATAATAAACAAATCCTATCATATCAAGCATAAGACAACTATTAAAGTCCATAAAATTACCTATTGACCATACATACCAAGGGTGTAAGGCCATACAAAATAAATCTATATGGTTTATGCATAGAAGTATCCTCTTAAAAGCATCCATGGATAAATAAACTTTTGAGATCCATCTGATGAACTTACCATCAATGTAATATAGAAACCAAAAGGATTATCTAAATGGAGTCCATACAAGTCATAGGGGTGAAACTATCCAAATAATAAATTCCCTCTTTATCAAAAAAATCTTTAGTATCAATGTAGACCTTGTGATTATCGATTTAAACATCATCATGAAACATGGTCTTATACCAATTTATAATATTCTTAACCTTTGGCAAGAGAAACTACTCCCAAATTTAATTCCTTATGAAATAATAATACTTCTACATTACATATTTCCACTCTAGATACCCCCATATTATGAGTAAATGAGAAGATATCCAAAATCATCCACCTCAAAGAGTAAGCCTTGAGGACGAGGAGAATTTAAATGATATTCCTACTAGAGGATAAACTCTACATCTTGAAGAAGATTTTGGGATCACTTATACATTGGATGATATGTAAAATGGAAAGTCTCACTAGCCAGATAAACATGATGAGATGGAGGTATTGAAGAAACTACCATACTAATAAATTTTGAAGAATCATCAAACACATAAACACAAGGTACATGAAGATGAAACCCATATAAAAAATAATATAAAGAGGAGTAAGATGGTTCCAAAGTAGGAAGAAACATTGGATTGAAAATATAAACATCAAAGGGAAGAACAAAGGATATGGTGAACAAATATTTGTGTGGTGGCACAGAGGTAGGCAAGAAGCAAAAGGACGGAACCAGGTGGTTGGAGAGTGGTGCAAATTCATGCGACAAAACCACTTACCATCCATCTAAGAATGAAACAACAGGAAAACCTCTAATATGTGCAGGGTGTAGTTAGAATGGAAACATCAAGGGGAAATACCCCCCCAAAAAACTAGATGACAATAACAAGAAGAATGGATAAATATCCTTCGTGGAGCTTCTCCAAGGGAAACCTAGACAGTCTACTACCACTCCAAATAGCTTCGTAACCCAAGGTTGTGACGTCCTTTACCCTAAACAGGTCATGGATGGATATGCCACATGAGATTCATTCTCCTTGGTAGGGAAGTTCATCGGTGGGTGCCTGAATATGGACTCAATCTGGCATTGGGTAGTGACCAAATGGAAGACTCTAGGAATTTTGGAGCTATTCGCAATGTCGAGGGGATTTTTTATGATACAAATCAACATGAGGGAGGATGCAGAACACATCTTGATAGGGGGCCCCTAGTTCTTCGTAAGGAGAAGCATTTTCCTCCACAAATGGGAACCAGAGTTCAATCCAGAGTCCTAGAGAATAAACTATGTTCCCATTTAGGTCTAGCTCCCAAACCTCCCCACCCATTTTTTTATGAATATGCACTCCGAGGAATAGCCCAAGCAATCGAGGAACTGATTGCCATCGACCTTGCTACCCATGCTAGGACTTGCTTCAGACAAGCATAAATTTGCATCAATATAAACTTGGAATCATAGCTTCCTGATCATATGAACCTAATCTACGATGATTACCATCAGATGCAGGCATTAGAATTTGAGAACAAACTTGCATTCTTCTTAGAGTGCTAAACTCAACGACATCTCCTATCCCAATTCATGAAATGCAAAGCCACAAATACTGTTATCCAAACTGAGGCCTGACCAGATCAAGGTGAAATCCAAAAGTTGAATACCATAATAGGACAAATCTTGAATCACTCGAGTAGGAAACACACCCACCCCCCTCCAAGCAAATAAGTGCAAAAGGCAATTAATATGTTCTCTACCTAAAATTAATTCAATTTTCTTAAAAATTTTGATATCATTGAGGTGTTAGAGGAAGGGGAGCTTCTTGGTGAAGCCATCCTTGTTCCAAATTCTATCCTCCAGAACTGCCCTAACACCATATTTCCCTTGGAAGACGCCTTTACCCACACCCCATGCCCTTCATCCCTCCTCCACTAGTTCCACTCCTTGAAGCTCTCCTCTTAAACACCCATCGTCCCCCAAAACTCCATCCTCATCGTCCCCACCTATAAGGAATGAGTCATCCACCTCTTTGGCTAAACCCTACAATTCCAAAATTGACAATGATGATTCTTCCCAAGAGTCCCCCGAACCTTGGAGCCCAAAATAAACCCAGAGCTTCAAAAAGTCTCAAATCAATGTAGGAGGTGAAAGGAAGAAGGGAAGACCATATGGCATAGAAAAAAGAAGCCATGACACAGCTGAGGACATAGCCAATGGCACCCAAAAAACCTTATTTCAAGAACTTGGAAATACCAATGGAGAAGAAAATAAGAAACCCAAACCCCCTATGCAGCAAGGCAAAGGGGGCAAAAAGCCCTCCAAAAGTTCCAAATGAAAGTCCTCTCCTGGAATGCGAGAGGACTAAATGGGGCAGCCAAACAAATATTGGCTACTACCATGAGGAAAGACTCAAACCCCACAATATTCCTTATCCAAGAAACCAAATTAGATGATCACTGGTCCTCGAGGGTTGCCAAGATCATCTAGAGAAAGTGTGAATACATCTGCACATAGGCTTTTGGCTCCTCAGGTGGTCTCCTCTGCCTATGGGACCCAGCCAAAGTCGAGGGTAGATTTATCTCAAGCGAAGGATGTATGTCCAACATCTTCTTTCATGATCATTGCTCCTAGCACTCATGGGTTATGACCAATGTCTATGCCCCCAACACACCGCAAGGTAGAGTGGCTTTGTGGAATAACCTCACTCAGATGAGACAAGCATTTGACAACATCCATTGGGTCCTAGCAGGGTATTTCAACTCCCTCTTACACTATTTAGAGAAGGTAGCGAGGACTGGCATAACTCCCAGAACCATAAGTGACTTGGCACATTTTGTAGATTCAAATGCTCTTATGGATGTGTAGTTAAGGGGATATCAATTCACATGGAGCAATAGAAGGAAGGGATATCACCTTATCCAAGAGCACCTAGATCACTTCTTACTATCTCAAGAGGTGCTCCCCTCTTTGGAGATGTCAGCCTTTAAGCTCTCCCAAAGATAGGGTTAGACCACAACCCTCTCATTTTCAAAACTATGAGCAAGATCCCATTTCAAGACTCCATTTAGGTTTGAGTCAATGTGGACTCAACACATTGACCTCAAAAACTAGAATGCTGAATGGTGGAAGGAAAAGGTCCCTAGGTCAGTCATAAATCAGGTAACACAAAAAATTAAACTAATCAAAGAAAACTTAAAGGTTTGGAACATGGAGGTTTTTGGAAATATATTTGAAAATAAGATCAACATAAAGGTAGGCTTGAGCAGATTGAGTATAATTTTCAACAAGGATAGGGGAATGGCAATCTCAAGGAAGAGGAAAGGATTTTTCTTTCATAATACCACAATACTTAGCAAAATGAAGAGATGTTCTAACACCAAAAATTAAGACATATTTGGCTCAAGGATGGGGATTCCAACTCAAATTTCTTCCATATATCTACCCTTAGGTACAGGGGTGCTAACAGGATCAAAGGTCTCACCAAAAAATATGGGTCTTTCACCTCCGACATCCACCAGATTTGGGATGAAGTTGTCTACCACTTCGAAAATCTCCTTGACCCCCAACCCTATTTTATCAAGCCATGGATACTCTCCTTGAGAACATTCCCAGATCCATTACCGAGGCTATGAACAAACTTCTCACCAACCCATTTACCCATAATGAAATCCATCGAGCCCTATTTTCCATGCAACCAGATAAATCTCTAGGTCTCGATGGGTTTTCCCCTAGGTTTTTCCAAACCTACTGGGACATCATGGGCCCTAATCTATGTCTTGCTATTTTTGAAATGCAGCTCACCAGAACCATTCCTAGGGATATCAACTCCACTTTCCTTACTCTCATCCCCAAGGGACCCAACTCCCAGTCCCTATCTGACTACCACCCCATCAGTTTATGCAATGTCATCTACAATATTTTATCCAAATCCATGGCTAGTAGACTCACTAACATCCTCCCTTCCATAATCAACCCTTGCCAAGGAAGTACCATTAAGGGGTAAAATATTGTTGATAGAGTCATTATTATCCATGAGCTTATCCACTTTGCCCATCACTCCAAAACCTCTACCTTTTTCCTCAAGTTGGATATGAACAAAGCTTTCGATAGAGTAAATCATGATTTCCTAACCAAAATTCTTCTCAAGTTTAGCTTCCATGAAAACTCATTTAATATGATCTCAAAATACATATCCTCTTCATGGTTCTCTATCCTAGTTAATGGGTCAGTAGATGATTATTTCCCAAGCACCAAAGGACTAAGATAAGGAGACCTGATCTCCCCCATTCTCTTCATCATTCTAGTTGAGATTCTAGGAAGAGCCATCAAGTGCACCTACGCTAAAATATTAATATCAAGCATAAATGTAGCCACCTATCTCCCACCATCCACCCATAAACAATTTTTCCATGACACTCTGTTTGCTACAACTACCTCTGTCTCTAAGGCCAAGACCATCAAGTCTATCCTCAACTTGTACGAAGAAGCTGCTGGGCAGAAAATCAACTTCACCAAGAGCAAACTCTACTTCATCAACACTCCAACCAAGAGATAGGTTAAAATTATAGGCATCCTAGGATGCACCATTGTTGATCTCCCGACCACATACCTAGGGCTCCCCATGTTCAGGGGAAGGCCAGTCAAGACTATGTGGAACAATATCACAGAGAAAATTCATAAGAAATTGGTAGGCTAGAAAGTGGTGCTCCTATCCCAAGAAGGCAAGGCAACCTTGGTCAAGGCTATCCTCCAAAGTATCTCTATTTACTTTCTATCAGTATTCAAAATCCTAGTGGTTGTGAGTGAAGCAATAAAAAATATCCAAAAGCAATTCCTCTAGGCAGGGAGTGATAGCCAGTGGAAGTTCCACCTAGTAGCCTAGGATAAGGTTTGCACACCAAAAAATAGAGGAGGGCCAGACCTGTTACAGGTAGGTATCATGAACCAGGTCCTTCTAACCAAGCAAGTATGGAAATTTATCACTAACGCAAATCTATAGTGGGTGTCTATTGTCAAAAGAAAGTACTTGTAGCATCACTCTTTCAGGGATGAGGAAATTCCCTGTAATGGTTCCCACTTTTGGCAATCCATAATACACACTAAGCATCTCCTCCAATGAGGGGTAATATGGTAGTTGGGTGATGGTTGTAACATCAATTTCTAGTAGGACTCATGGGCAAGGGATGAACCCCTAATACCCCAACATTGCTGCAATCAAACATATCACAAAAAACAAGTATAGTTCCAAGGTAGTTGATTTCATCACCACCGATCAAGGGAATAAAAAATGGAAATAGATTCACTTCAGAGTCAAAAATACTCCCATCAACAAAGCCCTAGCAACCCTCCAAGCTGTCCTCAGGATAAAATTCATCCCTCAGTCCCAGAAGGAATATGAAACTATGCTTGAAAGGTACCAATGATGGGTGGTTCTCAATTAGATCTATGGCACGGTTGGTAGAATGCCCTCCCAAGCATCTCAAAAGTAGTGATAGCCTGACCATGGCTAGAATTATTTGGATCAATTACTTGATCCCAAAAGTGGTACTTTTTTGTTTGCTCATAGTGCACAACAAAATCCTAACCATGGACAACCTGATTTGAAGGGGTTTCATAGTTCCCAACAGCTATTACCTCTACCATCAAGCATGGGAATCCACCCAACACATCCTCCTTGAGTGCCCCTTCGTATGGGATATCTTCTCCTCCCTGATCAGTAGATTCCACGTCACCTGGGTTTGGTCCAAGTCTATTATGGACATGTTCATCCAGTGGCCCTATGCCTTCAAAAATTTGAGACTCAAGTTCCTCTAGAAATCCATGCTTCACCATGCAATCTGGAAAATTTGGTTGGAGTAAAATAATCACATCTTCAATGAGAACCCTTGTAACATTGAGTTAGTGGCCAATAGAGACCTTGTCCTTTGCCATTGAGAACACTAGTCTCATCCCTTGCACTAATATTCCAACTTCTTGGATAGAGTCCCTCCTATTTGTGTCCCTTGGGATCTCCTCAGAATGCACCAAGCCTCAGACTCCCCCCAATTCTAGGAACAATGTCAAGTGGACTCCCCCACCCTAGGGCTTTCTCAAAGCCAACTTTGATGGTGCATCTAAAGGCCACCTAGGGAACATAAGGGCTAGATGGCATCATCAGGGACCACAGTGGCAATATCATCATGGCCTTTACCAAAAATTTGGGGATCCAAACCAACAACTATGCAGAAGCCTGAGCGCTATGGAGAACCATCGAGATAAGTAGATCTCTATCCAAACCAGTCATGTTCAAAGGTGATTCAGCTATAGTGATTGGTCACATCAACAACAATAGCAAAGGTGGATGGAACATCCACAACATCATCCAAGAGTGCCAAGCCTCCCTAAGTCATCACCCTCGAAGCATGATCAGTCATGTTTTTAGAGAAGCGAACAAGGTGGTAGACCTCCTGGCCAATAGAGTTGTCAACCAAACCACCCTGATCATTTGGGAAGTTGACTTCCCATAGGATATCATCATGGAAGCCAACCATGATATGGTTTGCAATTGCAACACATAGCGTTAGCTACCACGATGGTATTTTGTCAATACCAATGGTGTTTTCATTTAACACCATACTAATTTGGGGAAAAATCACAAAAGGTGGCTCTTGCCACCACAATGATGTTTTATCAACACCAACGATGATTTCACTTATCACCACAAAGCCTCAAAACTCCTCTCTCTCCATATTTTTGAAATGCTATCAGTTTGATCTCCCATGCAAATTACTTTGCCCGTGCCATCAACCCATGTCATCCTATTTTGCCACCATTATATTCTTCCCCCCACTCGATTGGCCTCATTTTCCCCACTCCCTATTTCGACCACTCCCCCATTTCCTTCCTTTTTGGCCCTCTTATCATGAGCCCTACTAAAGCCGATTTTCATGCATTATCAGTGTTCCTAGTGGTCTTTGGGTGCTGATCTTATTGCCTCCCCCAACCTATTAATATCTCCTTTGTGTTCTTGGCTAGCATTCAAAGGAATCATTATGAGGCGACTATCAGAATATTTATCTTAAGCACCACTTACGCTCGACTTAGCGACTCGATGGCTCTCATAGAACCTGTAAACCTGCATCTTGATGCTGGGACTTAGGCCCTACTCGATGCCAAAAATTTCATCACCTTCTTCAAGCTCTTCTCTGGGATGGATGATGAAGTCACCAATGATTTTGTTAATTCATGGAATGAATGCAAGGTCCAATTTTGAGGGGCATGCTTTGAGGTAAGTTTTCACACTATCTCTCAAGTTTATGAATTTCATCCTCTTGGTAGAGTAGTTCGTAGAGATAAACACAATTTTAAGGAAAATACAGACCATTTCCCCGAAAAATGAAGGACCTAGTATGGGAGAAAAAGGGTGTCCTTCGTTCATCTCTACCCAAGCCTTGGGACACGGCCATTGATCCCTGTTATCCAATACATCACTATCGACAACCCCAATAGCCCCCTCCGTGCTTACAATATTGCCTTTGTCAACCACCTATGAGATTTTTGACCCATTAACATCCCCTATTTTCTTTTATGTTCCATCAACATTACTATTTTCAATTACAGGGAGCACAAGTCCTCGAAGCCTCCTCGTCATCAAGGTCTCTTCCTTGTGTTATACAAGCATACCCTGGCCCATCAGGTGTCTGGCGGCTTCCCTTCTCACTCCTCCAACCCCGAGCACTCTTTGAATTCCACCCCCATAGTTGAGGCCAATCCTTCCTCATCACCCAATCCCACTAATCCCCCTCAATTTTTTGAGTCCCTCACTGGTTCCCCTTCAACCAAAACCACACAAGCCCAAGCTAGTGGTAATAAATTTTTGTCCCTGGCTCCCTCTCCCAATGTTGAAGCTCACCCAGGAAAGCATCTGAGAAGCAAGCAAAAGGTAGTTTGCCCCTCCCAAAAAAACAAAAAATCCTAAAAGCTCTAGTCCCAAAAAATGAGTGATCAATGCCCATCCCCTGAGGTCATAAACGATGAAGGCGAGGACCAGATCAACAATGCTAGACTTAATCTTCGCTCTGTTACTCTCAACCACATCCGCAAAGTGACAGACCATCTGAATACGGCCATCAACATCATCCACGAAGGTGGTCCCATCCTATCCAGCATGATTACCGAATTGTAGGATCTCCCGACTATGCTCTAGGTCCTCCTTGTCTCTTGAGAAGAAAGACAATTTATAGCAAGAGGAAGGAAATGAGTCCCAGTAGATCAAGGAAGTTGATTTTAGGCAGTTGGATTACCTATGATTGTAATGAATACTTCTCATTTTTGTTTTTGTTGGGTTTGGATGTGAATGGCCTAGGTAATAGGGGGTTAAGCCCTTAGTTGGTTTTTGTCATTTTTGCACTAGTTATGTACTACTGACACTATGCACACCCACCTTAGAGGGATGGAACCCTTTAACCTGAGTTGTAAATAAATATTTTACGTACCAAAAAAAATATAAACATCAAAATATATTGATGAAATCAAATCATACTGATTCAAAGACTAAAATTTAGTAACAATATTCAAATGAGGAAAATAATCTACAAGAATATTATGGAGTTAGTCAAATATATGGTCATTATACCACATATTGAACTTCATAAAAAAATGCATAAGAGAAAGACCGAAGTTATCCATAACTTTATGGAATTGTTAATACTTCTTAATAATAAATATTTTTTATATGTATAGAATATTGGGAAAATAAGATCAAATTAAACATAAGAAAATATTTTACAAACCAATGATCTTTAAATGGATTATCACTTAATCTTGAGTATCCTAGGAAACCACCCAGATTGAATAATAATTTAAATAATTAATCACATCTACATCTTAGTACAAAAATTAAGACTTACAATATCAACAACAACTTTGAAAAAGAAAGAAATACTCATACCACACAAAAGTCTTGAACAATTTGAATAAAATTAGCTTTCCATTTCTTCAATTACTATAATATGGGATGACAAATGTAATCATCTTCTTGCAAAGTTGGGAATATAGAACCTTTATCCTTCTATTTCATCCTATTCATAGAAAATTATGGTTACTCCACTACTTGTAATTAAATTTTATTAACTAATCAACATTCTACTTAGTTATTTACAATTTGTACAATGGACACACTTGGACCACCAAAAAACACATCATAATTTTTTTGAGAAACATTTCATCAAGGGGAAAGAAAGGGTAGGCTATGAGCTCACTAATAAGCAACTCTATTATTAATTTTCTTTTAGCAACCTTCTATTAGTATCTTGTCATTGAAGAATATTAAATTATTTGGTACATGCAAATGTACCCCATGGTACCTTCATGGTATAAGTGTAAATATGTAATATATTAGGGTATGATTCTATAGTTTATATGAATGGTTTATATTACCTCTTCAAGTGTCAATGTGCAAGATATGCATGAGTTTCACGTAAGAGTGTAATGTGCAGGATATGCACAATGTCATTTATGTAACTGTGTAAATATGTAATGTAAGGATGTGCACAAGTGTCTTGTATTAGGAGTGCATGTAGGAGAGTGTTAGCATTTATAATGGATTGAATCATAGCAAACTTATTTTAGGATCAAGAATTAAATAAATCAATGCTACTAACAATATCAACAATCTTTCATAACCATGAACAAAAATATATTATAGAATATAACTCAAATGAACACAATATACACAAGATTACATTAATGATACAGCTTGGTTACAATACATGGAGATTTACCTCCAATATATCCTTTTTCATGACTTTTTAGTTCTCTAACTATTGCTCTCCTCTTTCATCCGGGAGATGCAACCTTTCATATTCCTCTAATAAATATAAAGCTCTCAACTTGCCATATATCATGTGACTCTTCATACTCTCTTGACACTTTACACTCTTTATCATATTCCACATACATTATATAAAATATAAATCATCTACCAAACTAATATTGCAAGGGGGCCAAATAATGTAATATATCCAACACCCTTTCTCTTCAATATTCAGATCTAAGTCTATCATGGATGGATAAATAATATGTGTCTACCTCTAGATCAATGTATTTTAGTTGTCTTTGGGTCTCTATCTCTAGTTCACTACCTCTGGGTAATTGCCATTGGTTCTACCTCTGGGTCACTACCTCTGGGTATCTACCTATGGGTCACTACCTCTAGGTCACTTCCACTGGATCACTACCTCTAGAAATCTGCCTCTAGATCACCTCTAGATAATCATTGTCTCTAGGTCATCCACTATAAAATCATCATATCTATAGGATCATCACTACATATGCTATCTTCCAAGCTATGCTTGGGTCTTCTTTTTCTCTCTATCTACTATGGGACCTCTTTCCATGGGTCTCCTTAATCTACTTTTCAATTTCTTATAGATTGCCTTCTATTCTGAATATATTCTTGGAATAGGTAAACTCAATCTATCTTATACTTTTCTTGAATTGATTCTTTCTCAAAAATTCTAAAACTTATTCTTCATATTTTGTTCTTAAACCTAGTGGTATTAATCTTTATCTTCACTAGTTTTTCCTTCAATCTAGTGATAATACTTTTCTTTTGTAACTTTCAAGTTCTATGTAAGCAAAATTTGATTATACTTGGTTTCCTTCTGTAGAAACCATACAACATTCCTTTCATTTTATCCCATTCATCTATGTTCATCCATCCACAATCAACTTTTACTCTATAGTCTTTCTTTTCCTTTTGTAGACAAAATATTTGTGAATGATTATGTGCTCCACAAATTTTACAACTATGGAGATTCCAACATCTCTCTATCTTATGTCCATATCTACCACAATGACTACACCTATTTTCTATTACAAAATTCCTTTGACCATTCTATCCTTTATTGCAATTGATTCTATCAATCCTTGTCATAGATTTGATGTCACTATTTCTTGTCACAAATTTAGTTTCTTGCTCATTATTTCTAGTCTGACTTGTATATCCAAGACCTTCATATTTTGGCCTTATTTTTGGTACAATTGGTTATTTCATTCCTTGTTCATGTTTTCCTAAACTTATATCTTTATATCCCATTTTCTTCAACTACTTTAAACCAAATCCTTTAGTATACTTTTCAAAATAACCAAACATATCATTAGACTAATATTTATCAATATCAACACAGTTATGAGCATCACTACCTCTATCATCATTTGAATCCATATCAACATCAATTCTGCTAGCATAAGCCTTTTTTGAACAATCATAAATTGTATTCAAATCACTTGTATCACATATAACATCTATTTTTGTAACAGGTTCTTCTATCTTTGTCATGAATTCTAAATCACTAGTGTCATTGCTTGCATCACAATATTTTCTTTCATTTTGACAAGAATCATAATTTGCATCTTTTCCTTTTGAAGAAGATCACTAGTATCACAACATGCATCTATCATCAATGGTTTTACTTCTATAGAATCACAACATAAATCTATCATTATGGGCCTTAAGTCATTTGTATCACAAGAAGCATATTTCATTATTGACTTGTTCCCTATTTCTTCAACCTTTTCTTGTTTTCTCATCTTAGAAATATTTAGAGTGATAATTCCTTTGTAGATTATTCTCCATAGATTAAGAGGTATAGTAATAAAATATTCATAACAATTATTAGCATCATTAAGAACACTTTGCATGTATTTTTAAAGTATTGAAAATTCTCCTTTTTCTACTTCACTAGTAATATCAACAAGCCTATTGTTCAAAGTATTTGTTTCATCAATAAACTTGTTCTTCAAATATTTAATCATGTCCTCTTGTCTTCTATTCTTATCTTTTAGAACTTCATTAGAAAGTAATTCCATATATATCAAATTTCCTATATCACTAGGTAATATAAAACCACTTTTAGAATCTTTATATGCCTCATCAAGCTTTGCATTTAGATAACTACCAAGTTTTAAGAAATTTTCATCTTTGATTTCTCTCAACATTGATTGTAAGACACTCTTTTCACTTATTGATAACTACCAAGTTTTAATTTGATTTCAATTTCTTCTATCATGTGTTGTGTATGGCATTTTAATCTTTCCACCCTTTCTAAAATTTCTTGAATGTCTAATTATTTTTCTTGGACACATAGGTTTTCTTTTTCAAATATTTTTGACAACTCATGTCTTTTAATTTTTTGATCATTTGTATTCTTTTTCATTTTTTTTTCTTTGCTATGTTTCTTTGAAGGAGACTACCTTATATCTCCCCAGTTTTAAATAATTAATCAAACTCTAAATTTGAAAAAACTATGTTTTGATGTTGAATATCTTATAGCTCCCAAATTATGCATTTAGAGGTTTTGTAAAAATACATTTGCAAAAATTAGTAATCCAAATTCAATGTTGAAAACCTTATTTATCCAAGTTTCAAATTATTTGCAAATATTTAAATTGATTTACAAAACTATATAAAATAATTAGAAAATCTATTATTCCAATATAATTCTACTTATTACTTCTCTAACTAATACTTATTACTCTACCTTATCACTCCATTATTAAGAACTTAATAAATCCTTTAGCTTCAATATTTAATAAGTTTTACCTTATTACTCCAAATATTATTTTACCTTTATGCCACTAACCTTCATCCTTCTAACTAGGTGCTATGGACATGAAAATGGACCCGCTAATGGAGAGGTCAAGCAATCGATCGTTCATACACCCACCACAAGGTATATGAGTGACAGTGGGCTTAAATTCACTTTTGTAATGCCAAAAAAAATTAGTTCTCCCTACGTGAACATTGCCCTAACAACTGTTAGGAGGATGATTCCACAGGAACACTTTCACATTTTAAAAATATTGTTAAAGCCACTGACGATGAACTCTGTTGACCTGGCACCTAAAATTAAAATCCTTTCATTGCCATGTGGCTTGAGATAACGTGTTGGGTAAATGTTAGGATTTTAATCTATGTTATTTTTGCTAGCTTTCAACCTTAGGATCTCTGATAATTATTATTATTATTTTTTCTTCTTTTACCTGTGCATGTGTAGGCCCAAATGCACCTTCTACTTTGGTGAACTTAGCTACTGCACTACTGATGATTGCAATGACCTTATTGATTGCAATTGTTAGCTACAAAATAACTATCATTGGGAGGAACTGGTCATTTCACCAACCTTGAAGCGTATGCCTTCACCATGCAATTACTCCTCTTTAAAGAATAATTTTACCTGCCAAATGAATCACTTGAGATGCTCCATTATGGTAGTCTTTTGCTACATCTAAAAATATTTCACTTTCACATGCACTTTTGGAGATGTTGGCTAGCTTCAACATTCTCAATTGGCTCTTCAATTTTTGCTCAATAGAGTGATGCTCAAAATGTTAGGTCTTCTCCAAAAATGGCACTTCTATGTTTACCTTTCAAATGGTGCTTTGACTTCTCACTTTCCTTGGTGCTCTCACTTCTTTATTTTCTCCCTTTGGTACATCTTTTTATGGTGTTTTAGTGATTTTATTTCTTCCTACGATTTCTTCTTGGATATCACTCTTCCATGGCGCTTCAATTTCCTTGGTGGTGCTTTGGTTTCCTCCTAAGTAGTGCACTCTTATGATGCTTGGAGTTCTCCTTGAGTGATGTTATTTTTGATGATAAATCACTGCTCTCTTGTCTGCCTTACAACCTTTGTTCTATGCTTCCTTTTTACATCACTTTCTTGACCTGTTCTATGTTGTACTTTCATTCAATGTTTGGCATTTAATTCATGCATTGTTTTACTCTATGTATAATGTCCCTTTGTTGTGATTTAATACAGGTTCTAGGTGATTTAGATCATTATACACTACAACTATTAACGTTTGAAAGACTCATGCAAACACAATATTATTGTCAAATAATACTTAAAATGAATTCCTTCAAACCATTCTTTAGATACTTTATTTGAACTAAATCAATAGATATATTCTATCTCTATTTTCCCTTTGCTTTAACCTTTGTTAAATCTTCTATCTTGTGCAAGGGATTGCAAGAAAATAATACCTCGACTATGATGGTTCAAATTACTAATCCTAAAATCTTATTGCTTGAGGAAGATGAATTGTTTGAAATTGAAGATGAATTCTTTATTAAAGAAGGTGAATCTAAAAATGAATCCAAATATGGTATGAAATAAAAGATGGAATGTCACCAAGTGCTTCAAAAAGATAATGATTTTGTTATTTCAGATCATGAAGAAGAATTATTCACTTTATTCACAATTTCCAAAGAAGTTCTTATCTCATATAATGTGTAGGAAATTGAAATTCTTGTATCACTTAAGGATTCTATAATGCTCATACAACAATAAATTAGTAGGTCTTCATCTCAGGTGATTGATAAAGGTGAATTTGAAAAGGAAATTATAGACCTATCTGAAATTTGCACAAAAGATATGGTTGAGCCTCACCCTTTAACTATAGAAGATAATTTTTATAATGGTTGGGGAAGATATGATGAATGTTTTTATTTTATACCTACTGATAAGAATTTTTCTTCATCTGATATACAGGATGCTAAAATTGATATCTTACATGAAGATTCTACAACTCCTGTACATTCAAAGAATCACATATTTTCTAAATCCATGATAAAATGTCATTATTTAGCTTTAGAAGATAATTATCATAATGAATGGGGTATGTATGGTGAATCATTGTTTTCTCATACTTCTACTAATAAAATTTTTGTTTCACTTGATATGCAGGATGTTGAAACTTCTATTTCAAAATAATATTTTATAATTCCTACATAATAAGAAAATGACATGTCAATTACAGAAATAGAGAAGGTTCCAAAATTGAATCACTTTGAAGATGAATTTATTGAACAACTTGCTGAAATTGAAAATGAAGAAATGGTAAATGTTTTTTATGACTCGTTTTTTAATAATGAGAAAGAGGTAAGGTCATCAATTTTACCCATGACTAATAAAATTTTGAGTACAAATTCACATAAATGGTTTGGATTTAATGTTGGTGATGACCTAAAGGAAAATGTTAATCTATCTAAATTAACTCATGTGGTTGATCAAGAAAATTTATTATTTAACACATCTTGTGATTAGTCATATTTGTGGTTTGAAAAGTATGGGCATACGCTTAATTGGGTGTCTAATTTTGGTGTCTTTAACAAACAGGTATTTGATGAATATGAAGAACTACAAGGTGATCATGATGGAGACCATGAAGAAAAGGAAAAAGTGATAAATGCTCATCAAATCTTGGTAAATGCTAATAATGATGTGTTGAGTATAGATGACAAGGTAAAATCTTCACCTCTCATTGGTTACAAAATTTTTAGGTAATGGGTTGCATGATAAGTTTTTGGATGCTAATACTATCAATGATGAAATGTCAAATGTTGTTAACAAGAATCTGGAGGAAACTTCTGGAATTTTTGCCATAAATAAAATGAAGGAAAATTTGTTTGAAATGCTTAATCAAATTCATGAGCAATCAACTAGTGAATCTAGGGCACAAATTTGTAAGGATATTATACCAAATGTCCTATATGCTTGTCAATTCTTGCATGAATACGATTGGCATAAAAACATAGATGATGATATTGCGCTAAAAATTTCAGAAATAGCTTCTTATTTGAAAGAAATTTTATATGCTTATGAAAAGTTAAGTCAGAGTGATGAATTAAGGTTTGAAATTCACACTGCATTGAATAAAAAAAAGACAATTGAAAATCATGTTTTCAATTTTAAGTTTAATGAATCAAATCTTAAATATGGAATTGCTTATAAGTTTGAATCAAATCAATGGGGTGTGAAATACAAAATGAAGATTACATCGTTTCACTTAATCTTGTTTCGGTTGGATTTATGTAAAGCTTGGAATGCAAATCATATATGTATTTTACAGTGTGCCAATCGTATTTGGGATCCAGGAAGGTGATAGCATAAATTTATTATCATTTTGTACATAGTGTATATTTTTGTAAATAGTTTTTTTGGGTTTTTTGTGTTTTTGTTGTTAGAGTACTTTAATATATTTTGTCTATATTTCATTATTTAGGTTTGCTGTTACAACTCCTGTAACAGTTTTGTTTACGTCGGTGCTATTCCCGGCATTGTAACCTCTATTTAATATGCGTAATACAATACCTCCGTTGTTCGTTTTTCATAACATGGCATCAGAGCCAGATTGCTACGGCAATTTTTTGCAGTGAAGCGTGAGAAGAGAGGCTGGAGAGGACGCAATTTTTTTTCTGCTGTGCTGGGGAGAGGACGCATTTTTTTTTGTTGTGCTGGGGAGAGGACGCATTTTTTCCTGCTGTGCTGGGGAGGCAATCACGCCGCGCGTGTAGTTGTTTTTATTAAAAAAAAAATTGTCGCGCAGACGCGTGACATTCGTCGCGCATCCACGCGACTGAGGGAGGGGAGGCCCCCCGCCGCTGCGCGCAGGCAGCCAGTGCATCCAGCCTGCGCGATTTGAAAAAAAAAAAAATTGTCGTACAGACGCGCGACAGTCGTCGCACATCCACGTGACTGACGGAGGGGAGGCCCCGCCCAGCTGCGGATGCAGCCAGCGTGTCCAGCCCACCCCCCTCCCCCGCTGGATGCTGCGCAGCGCAGCACGTGAACATGCCGCGCGCACGCCCCCTCCTCCCCCCCCGCCGGAACGCGACGCGCGGACTGCGCGCGCGCGGACGCAGTGAGACCCCGCATCAAATTTTTTATTAAAAAAAAAAAAAAAAAGAGCGGAGGAGGAAGCCGCGACCAAGAAAGCAACGGAGGAGGCCGCTGCGGAGGCAGCCACAGAGGGCTCGGGGAGCAGGCTGAGGACCCTCCTCAAATACGATGGGGCCCCTTGATCCTTTCGGATCAGCCCGCTGGCTCACGTGGTCGTGAGCCGTGCGATAAGGCTCTGGGAGCCTGCAGGTTGAGGGTTCGAAGGTAAAAAAAAAAAATTCAAAAGCTTTTTTTAATTATTATTTTTTAGTTAAAATTTTTAATTTTAATTTATTTTTTATAGTTTTAAAACTTTATAAATTAAAATTTAATTTTAATTTATTTTTTCATAAGTTTTTAAAACTATATAAATTAAAATTATTTATTTTAACTTTAAATACATAATAATTATTAAAATGCTTTGTTAAAAAAAATTCTTTTTAGGGGGATTTTTTTTTCAAAAAATCAAAGGGCGAATGCGAGTAATTTTCTGAAAAAGCAATTTGGCGAATTGTAAAAGGTGCATTTTCGGCTGCCCCCGACACCTTGTGGGTTATTCCTGTGGGCATTTTTTTTGTTGTATGTTGCATCTTTGTCTTTTGTACTATAACATTAAAAATTAAAATCAAATTCACTCCCTAAGTCCCCGAAATAAATAAAACCCATCCGTGCAATTTATTGCACTACAGCGTTCGGTATTTGTGATACCTCACGCGGCACTTACAGGTAAAGTCGTCGTGATTGCGCTACTATATCCGTTGCCTAATATAGCTGCTACAACGACGTCTGAGCTTGTTCTCTATAAATCATCGGGGAGAGATAAGTTTGCCATTTTTGCATTTTTTTACTCCATCCACTACCCTTAATCGCTCTTGTGTTTAGGCATAAATCCTGACGAAGTATTCTTCATAGTGTTTAGGGGAAGTTACGCCCCATGCATGAGAAGAATCTTCTATGGTAGGTGCCATCAACAAGGCGATTCCCTTTCAGTACTGCTTATGTTCCACGTATCGTATGATCTCTAAAACTCACCTATAGTCTCCCTCATGTAAGGGCGAGTGATTTTTTTTGATCTTTCTAAATACCTATAGTTTCCCTCATGTAAGGGCGGGTATTTTGTACGATATAACGACCTAGCAAAAGGTATATCGAAAGGGGGACCAATTGGTGTTATAAGGAACCTTCACTATGGCCGTTGTTGCAAAGTTGATGACTGATCCTCATCAGTTATTGAAAGGTCCAAATTATACACCATGGAAACATAATATGAAGGCAATTCTCCAAATGGAAGATTTATGGGATATTGTTATTGGAGTAACACCTAGGCCTTCACCAACATCAGGATCCACGGCTCCTACTGCTGATCGGATAGCTTTTGACAAGAAAGACGGTCGAGCAAAGGTGCTCATTTTGTTTGTTGTTTCAGATGAAGTGCAACCTCATATAGCTGACAAAGCAAGTGGTAAAGAGGCATGGGATGCCCTTAGAACCATCTATGAGGGAAATAATGATTCCACCATTCTTCATCTTCAACAACAACTTCATAATCTGAGTTTGAGACAGGGTGAAACAGTTGAACTCTTTCTGTGCAGAGTGTCTGAATTGAAAGAGAAATTGAATTCTTTGGGAGATTTTGTGGACGAAAAGCTTCTCATTTCAATTGTGATGAGATCTTTACCTTCTTCATTTGATATGTTGATCACCTCCATCCAGGTGTCCCAACGACAAATTACCTACATCGAGTTGGTCAATCTGCTTCAACAACAGGAGGCACGCCAACTTCACAAGGATGATTCTTCCAATACGGCCCTATACACCAACGAGCGGGGTTCTAGGAAGAAAGGTAATGGGCAAAAAGGAGGCAACTTTCGGAAAGGAGGAAATTCTCAACATGATATGAAAGGAAAAGGAAAACAACCTCAAGAGAAGAAGAGGTGGTGCAAGATCCGTGAGAAATACAACCATGACACCAACGGTGTTGGCATAAGAACAAGCGAAAAGGCCAAAACAAACCACAAAATAAAAACAAGCAACCCCAAGTGAATGTTGTTGTTGAAGAATCTGACTCAGATTCTGAATGGGCACACAAGGTGCTCATGACTACCACAAATTCCACAGAGAGGGATCCTATTTGGTATGTCGATTACGGAGCTAGCAAACATATGATGAGCGACGGATCGTGGTTTGAATCATTCATGGCCAAAGAGGGCAAACCTGTCACCATTGCTGATGATAAAACCTACAGGGTTCAGGGAGAGGGTACAATTTCAGTCACTCTTCCTGATGGCAAGTGTCAGATTGACAAAGTCCTCTATGTTCCGGGATTGGCTAACAATTTGTTGTTGGTCACACAAATCCTGGATAGAAATATGGTTGTCAACTTTCGTGTTGAGAATGGCAAGAAGTGTTGTACTATTACCAGGAAGGGTAAGCAGATTGCAATAGCTTCATATAAGCACGGCTTATTTGCCCTAGATGCTATCTCTACTCCACATGTTGCCATGACTGTCTCTACCAAGGAGGAAACTTCCCTATGGCACAAGAGATATGGTCATCTTAGTTCTGGCTACTTACTTGAGCTCAGTAAGTATGAGATGGTAAAGGGTCTTCCTTCCCTTTACGCCACATTGCCGGTGTGCTCGATTGCTTAGCGGGAAAGCGACATAGAGTACCATTTGAGAAGAGCTCAACAAGAGCACAAAAACCTGCGGAGTTAATTCCCACCGATCGTGCGGTCCTTTCACACCCAACAGTTGTGGAGGGAAGATGTACTTTCAGTTATTCGTAGATGACTACTCACAAAATATGTGGGTTTTCTTTCTCCAACTGAAATCTGAAGCTTTCGCATTCTTCCAACAGTTCAAGAAATCCGTTGAGAAGGAGTCAGGAGCTTCTATTAAAACCCTCCGCTCAGATCGAGGGGGGGAGTTTACCTCTAAAGAATTTTCTGCATTCTTAGATAAGCATGGAATCAAGATATAGTTAACAACTGCCTATACTCCTCAGCAAAATGGAGTTTCTGAGAGAAGGAACCGTTCTATCATGGAAATGGTTCGTTGTATGCTCACAGGAGCTACTCTTGGGCAACAATATTGGGCAGAAGCTATCACCACTACAGTATATCTGTTGAATAGGGCACCCACAAAGGCCCTAAAAGGAATGACTCCACAGGAAGCATGGAGTGGTCAAAAACCCTCCATATCTCATCTACGTATTTTCAGATGTCATGCTTTCATGCACATACCAAAAGAGAAAAGGAAGAAGCTAGATGAGAAAACACTAAGATGTATTTTTCTTGGTTATGATGAGCACTCTAAAGGATATCGTTTGATAGATCCTTTGACCAAGAAAATTCATGTCAGCAGAGATGTTGTCTTTGATGAAGCTTTCACATCACAGAGCACATCTAAAGTACACCTAGATCTTGTGGAATCTAAGGAAGATAAGATTCCTTCGTCAACACAGACAGGAGGTCCTTCTACATCTTCTTCAACACCATCGAAGAAGAATCCAAAATGGTGTACAAATAGAATCAGAGATGCAAATTTATCCACTCCTCCCAATTTGAACTTGGATAGACCTCGTACACGCAGTATGGCTCAAAAGGAAAAAGAAGCCAAAGAAACTGGTGAGGTTGATGATCTTTGTCAATCTTTGGAGGAACTTTCTATAACTCCACGTACAGAAGTAAAGGATATGGATATTGATGATGACAGGGCGTTCATGTCTACCATAGACGATCTTGAACCTGCATCAGTGCAAGATGCTCTTAGTGAGCCTCAGTGGAAGGCCGCTATGGATACCGAGTATGAGTCTTTGATGAAAAATAAAACTTGGAAGCTTGTTGATCCGTCGCATGGAAAGAAACCCATTGGTCGCAAATGGGTATATAAAGTCAAGTACAAGGCAGATGGAACAATTTATAAGCATAAGGCCCGTCTTGTTGCAAAGGGCTATGCTCAAAAGGAAGGCATTGACTACGAGGAAACTTTTGCACCTACTGCTTGGATGACCACAATTCGAGTTATGTGTGCTATGGCAGCACAATATGGGTGGAAAGTTCATCAGATGGATGTCAAAAGTGCCTTTCTAAATGGTGATCTCCAAGAAGAAGTCTACATGACTCAGCTAGAAGGATTTGAAGTGGAAGTCCAAGAGCAGAAGGTTTGCAAATTGGTCAAATCCTTATATGAGTCCGAAACAAGCTCCTCGAGCTTGGTATATAAAAATGGACAATCACCTTATGCGGCATGGATTTAAGAGATGTCCGTCAGATGCAAACCTCTATTTCAAGAAATAGGGTTCTGAGATAGTGTTGCTTGTACTCTATGTTGATGATCTGCTCATTACGGGGAGTTCAAAAACTATGATCTCTACTGTCAAAAGAAACTTGTGTAAATCTTTTGAGATGACAGATCTCGGACTTCTCCATTATTGTCTTGGTCCGGAATTCAGCCAGAAGGAGCACTCCATCAAAGTGTCTCGAGAAAAAATATGCCAAGACATTGCTGGAAAAATAGCGCATGACTGATTGCAAGCCAATGGCAACTCCAATGGAGAATGGACTTCAGTTATCGCGATATGATGATTCACCTTAGGTAGATGGTACTCTCTATCGACAGTTTATTGGGAGTCTCATATATCTGACCAATACTAGGCCAGATCTCGTATTTGTTGTCAACTATCTTTCGAGGTTCATGCAAGAGCCTAAGACCACTCATTGGAAAGCAGCAAAACATGTTCTTCACTATGTCCGTGGTACTATGGAATATGGCCTAGAATACAAGAGGAACAACAAATTCTTCTTGCAAGGATACACGGACTCCGACTATGCCGGATCATTTGATGATCGCAAGTCAACTTCTGGATACATTTTTCATCTGGGATCCGGTCCTGTCTCTTGGAACGGCAAGAAGCAACGGTGGTTGCTATTTCATCAATAGAGGCGAGTATCGCGCCGCACGTGAAGCCGTGTGCGAAGTGATATGGTTGCGTCGCATTCGACAAGTATGGGCCATCCATCAAAATCTCCAATACACTTGTTTTGCGACAATCGGGGTGTTCGAACCTCGTCAAGAATCCGAGTCCATCATGAAAGAACAAAGCACATTGACACACAATTTCATTTCATTCGAGATGAAGTTCCAAAGCACCGAATTCAGCTTCAGCACATTCCCACCGATGCTCAAGTTGCAGACATATTCACTAAGGCACTTGCACGTGTCAAATTTGAATTGTTTCGTAGCTCTCTTTGTATTGCATAATCAGGGGGGATGTTAGTATAGCTATTAGTTATTACATTACCCAAATAATGTAATAAAGGGGGATGTTAGCATACTTTAATATATTTTGTCTATATTTCATTATTTAGGTTTGCTGTTACAACTCCTGTAACAGTTCTGTTTACGTCGGTGCTATTCCCGGCATTGTAACCTCTATTTAATATGCATAATACAATACCTCCGTTGTTCGTTTTTCATAACATTTGTTTTGTTTTGTATGTAATTTGTTGTTTCATGAAATTTTGTTGTGTTGCAATAAATTGGCTTTGCCAAATTTTGGGAGTTTTGTGATGATGTTTGTCTTTAATAAAGTTTTAGTGAGGTTTTCAAGGATTAAGGTAGTTGTTATCGAGACACTTGTCATTTGATGGTTTTGTTTGGTATTCAGTCCTCGGTCATATAGGATGAAATTACCTACTTTGAAAACCTGTAAAACCTAGAGAAAAAGAAAAGTGAAATGTTAGTCTATATCTTCATGAATGTGAATTAAGATAAGAAATTTTGAAATATTAGAATCATATTGCAAAAGCTTCACGAGTACCACAAACACTTTAAAGAATATCTTTTGAAATTTTGGAAGTATGAAGTTGTCAGTTTTGCAAATTAAGGTGAAAAATTTTCATATACTCTTTTAGCCTTACCTGATATTTAACCCACATGGAAGATGGTTTTGTTGCAAAGTACCTTATTATTGGATAAAAAGAAAAAAAGAAGAAAAAGAAAAAAAAAAAAAAGCGAAAAAATGTTGAATAAAAAGAAAAGTAATGATAAATCTATCACCGCAGTCTATATAGCCTTCATCGGGGCTATAGACGCCTGACTGACAGTGGATATAGGTCTAGACTGAAATGAAAATACAAAATGCAAAAATTCACCTAATATATGGGAGATTTAGATAATCTCTACCGGGGCTATGAATGTCTAACTGGCAGTAGAGCAATGTCTAAAGAGAGGTAGGTGGAGGTATACTTCAAAAGAGAAAATGTTCATAGTCTGAAATGCAAAATTGCCAATGGAAGGCTGAATGGTTTCAAAAGGTATAAAACGAATCACTTTACACACACTGAGTTGATGCTAATGATTCTAATGGTTCATGTTGAATTGGTTTGTTCTCATTCTATGGACATAATTGATACTTATAATTCTAATATTTAAGTTTTTTTTGTTTTCAAAGTTTTGGTTTTTAATTCCAATATGTCTAGGGACAATTACCAGCAAAGTCGCCACTTGTTGTGACTCCTTCACAACGACCCCAAAATTTGGGGACCCACTTGAAATTTAAAAGTTATTTGAAATTCATCTCTATATGTGGTCGATTTCATTCATCCTTGGATTTTGAGAATCCATATTCGTAATTGTTGTTTTGGTTTCAACACCAGATGTTATCTCATGATTCATGGGTTTCTTCTTTGTTCTCGTATGGTTATGTTGTGTGGGTAAAGATTAGTATGTGTTATGTTTTGTTTTATAGTTATTTTATATTATTTTGTTTAGGTTTACTTGGTTATGTTATTATTATTGTTTTATGTTACATGGTTATTTTATAAACTTGTTTTAAATTAATTAAATTATAAATTTTTATAACTTTATAATTTAATATATTTAAAATTGTTATTTTATAAACTTGTTTTAAATTAATTAAATTATAAAGTTTTATAACTTTATAATTTAATTATATTTAAGAATGTTATTTTATAGATGTTTTATATTCTAATTAATATTTGTCTTATTGGTAGGATTATAACTTTAATTTTTGAATGTCGATGAGGAGAAATATTAAATCCTTTGAAAAGGCTTTATTGATATTAGGGTTTTAAGAATTTGTTTTTAAAAACTGACGGAACGAAGTAAACTAATCAAGAGGAAGGAATTTCTCAAGTTATAAATGGAGAATTAGAAACCAAAGAGGGGGTCGGACATTTTTGTAGAGGAGGAAGAAAAATCTGAAGGAGCAAAGGAGGAAAATAGAGCAAATGCTACAAAAGATTTGAGATATACAGAGATATCAGGAGCTTTTTATTGTAAGATCAATTTATTATATTAAATTATTTTGGGTTCAAATATTCGTAATTCTGTATTTAAATTTTGAAGAAAAGATTTAATATAGTTTATTTATAAATTAAATTCCATCGAATATTGCATTGATTTATTGTTTTATTGTGTAAATTCTGGTAGACAATAAATCTGGTTTGAAGGTCTTTGTGTTTTTCATATTGTAGCAGATTGTTCGAAACATTTTTGTTCAAATTTATTTTTTTACCCTAAGACCTTTTTATTTTATTTGTGGCATTAAGATTTAAGATAAAACCTAGTTAATTTTATAAAAGATTTAAATTTTGCAACTAGGTTAAAGTTTGAATTTATCACTCAAATATTTAATTCTATAAATATTTCGGATGAATAAATTTCACAGAGAGAATCAATGAAATTTTGATTTTAATTTTCATAAAGTTTATAAAGTTCATTGAATTTGATTTATTAAAACCCTAATTTGAATTTCAAAGATTCGAATTTATAGAAAGGGTTGTAAAATTTATTTAGGTCAAATATTTAAGTTAATAAATATTTGACAAATAAATTTTAGAGACAGAGAAGGATTATATGGATTATTGTAAGATTTATGTATGTTTCTGGAAGTCTGATTTATTAAAATTTCAATCTCAAATCATAAAGTCCAAAGTATACTATTGAAAGGATTAAATTTATTTACTTCAAATATTTAGTTTAATGAATATTTGAAAATAAATAAACATCACATTAAGGAAAATTACGTGAATTCTAATTTTCATATTATAAAGTACAAAATTTTATAATTAGGATTCATACATATTAATTATTTATATTTATTTATTTCAAATATTTGAATTAATAAATATTTGAATAAATAAATATTTGGTTTAAAAGGTTATATGAATTCTAATTTTTATATTATAAAGTACAAAACTTTATAATTAGAATTCATACACGTTAATTATTCATATTCTATGAAAAGAAGCAAGGATTATAAAGCTTAGAATATTCTAAAGGCCCAAACATAGGGATTATAAAGTGTTTCACATTTTATAATTAGGGTTTTTATTTTATTCATCATTTATTAGATCTAATTTTAAGCTTCATTCATGAAATAAATGTAATTTTTGAATTAAAATGCTTTAAAACATTCATGCAAGTTTAATATAAGGTTAAAAGCATTGAAGCATTTTAATTAAAACATTGCTTGTGACTATAGAATAAATTTTCATAAGTTATCAAAGTTAAACTCATAAAAGGCAAATTTATCTATTATTGCTTAGAGAGATAATTTTATTAAAAGATACTTATTGCATGATGAATTTTAAATTAATTACCTGATTCCCAGATCCCAGAAAGACATGAAAGATAAGGTTGAAAATACAAGGAGAGTTGAAAAAAGTATGGTTGAATAGTCAAAGGTAAAAGAGATAGAATGTAAAAGACTTATGGTTACTCTTGAAGAACTAATAAGGGAGAACTCTGGATTAAGGGTTCAAGCCCAAAAATATGAGAAAGCAAAAGAAAAATTTCTACAAGAACTCACCAACTTCAAAATCAAGGTTGAAGAGGCAAGAAAAATTGAAGGTATGGCTAAAAAATTAAAGATAAAAGATCTAGAGTGTGAAAAATTAGAACATGAGATATTTTCACTAAGGATGGAAGTAAAAGGCTCTAAGAACAAGCTACACAAGGTTGAGAAAAAATCGAAGACTTTGGATAGGACTATCAATGCACAAAGATCATCAATCATCAAAATATGACTTAGTTTTGAAGAAAAATGAGGGAAACAGGAAGCAAAAAAAGGAGATTCAAGCTCAAGCACCAAAGAAAAATATTCAAAATAATAAAAGTGAAAGGAAGAGTGAGACTTCTAAGGATGATTTGGACAATAGAAAGTTCAACAAGGAAAGGAACAATGCACAAAGAAGAAACAGATGGAACAACAATCAAAATAGGTTAAGAGAGACTAAGAGACCAATGAGGTCAAGACAAGGAAGTTTCAATGGATGATGTTTCTCATATCATAGATTTGGGCACATGGCTTCATAGTGCAGGACACATGAAAGACAATAAAATGGTAACTTCAATAACATGTAGCTTTTCCATGGGTATTGCTACTCATGTAATCAGTTTGGTCATAAGACAATGAATTGTAGGGTTCATGATAGAAAAGGAGATGGTTTCACCAGGAGAAATCCCAAGATATTTATACCTCCAAGGAATAATAGCATTAAGTGTTATAAATGCAATAATTATGGACATACAACAAAGTGGTGTAGATCAGACATTCCATAATCAAGCATGAACATGAACAGGAATAGGAATAGGAACAGGAACGGAAACAAGAACATGAATATGGACATGGACAAGAATAGGAACATGAACAAGAATATGGATATGAATAGGAATAGGAACATGGACATGGAGATGAATAGTCAAAGGAATCAAAAGGATTAGATAATAAAGAAAGAGGACAAAGGAAAAGACTAGTGCTTGCTAGGAGTAGAAATACTACCACTCTAGAATTAACCACCTCAATAGGGGGTGGGGGAGGGGATAAGCTAAGAGACTCATTCTTAGCCCCAAGCCCCAAAGATGACCCTTTGCCATTTATGTCAAAGGGGTAGAGATTTGAGTAAGGGGGAGAGATTTGGTTTAAGGAGAGATAATTGAGACAGGGGGAGCAATGTCCCAGGGGGAGCAAAACAATAAAAAGGTCAAGTATTTGGTAAAAATAATTTGGGTTACCATCAATGACAAAGGGGGAGATTGTTGGACATTTTGAGTCAAATTTGTCATTTGATGTCAAGGATAAATTGTCATTGATGTCAAAAGATCAAAAGGAGCAATGCAAGAGGTTGATGATAGATGAGCTCCATAATGTTTATTTTTAAATATCATGTGGAGCATGATTTTAAAGGTTTTTATTTAAAACCAATGGTGGCAAAAATAAAAGGTTTTTCTTTAAAACCAATGGTGGCAAAAATAAAAGGTTTTTCTTTAAAACCAATGGTGGCAAAAATAAAAGGTTTTTCTTTAAAACCAATGGTGGGCAAGTTATAAGGTTTTTCTAAAAACCAAGGAGGCCTTTAGTTTGGTTTAAAAGGCCCAAAGTTTATTTAATTATTAAATTATAATATTTAAATTCTAAAAGAATTTAAGTTATTATATTTAATAATCATAAGGCCAAAGTCTAAGTTTGGCACCGACATTTTCGCATGTGAAGACGACGTACTCCCTCCATCGACGTGGGAGATTATTGGAAGGCGTATGGTATTTAAACCATAGCCTTTCCAAAGGCCAAAGCATCCATCCTCATTTCACTAATGTTAACGCCTAAGACTTGTGCGCATATTTCGTAGTGACAGTTCGTGCAACGTGTGGTTTCCAAAAAGTGAGGGTGAAGGAGCCTTTTGGCTCATGGGTGCTAAGGAGGTCAAAGCGCGGTAGGCACTTGGTGGCTCCAAGAGGAGCATGTGGCTCACACGACATGGAAGTCGCGACCAAGGCGCTCATTGGAGAGAAGTGCCAAGTTCGACTCCTACGCATGCTAAAGTGGTAACGTTTTGGTTTATGATTTAATTTTTGCATGGGCTAAAGTTAAAGTTAGGAGAAATAAGGTGATAGTTTTATTTTGGAGGATTAGTAAAAATTCATAAGGGAAATATTATTAAGTTTTTGAAAGGTTATTTTGCTGAGATAGATTTGAAGGTAAAAATATTTTTACCTTAGAAAAAGGAAAAATTATTTTATTGCATTGTTTTACAAGTGAGTTATTTAATAAATGCAATATTAAAGTAGGGAGTCATAAGTAGAGATTGGTTTATTCTTTGAAGATAATTTTCTGAAGTGAGTTATGTTAAATCTGAATGGTTGAGATGATCTTGTGATGAGTTAGGATTTTGAAGAAGTGATTAATTAAATATTGTGGTGTTGGATATTATTTTAAGAATGGAGTAATAAGGTGTATTTGTGAGTTATTATATGCTTTGTATTGTTATCTAACCTTCTTGATATTGGCAAAGTATTATCTGTGATTGAGACAAATTTTGAGGTTCCTTCTTCTTCAAGCAAAAAGGTATGGGCACATTCTTCCATGGTTGAGTTGATTGGTTGTTTTTCTAAAAATAATATTTGGAGTGAAAAGGACTTGGTTAGGATTTCCTTATTGAGTTGTTGAGCTATTGTGAAATGAATGCTATGCACCTTGGTTTTATAAGCATTGTTGTTGAAGTGAATGGTTGAGTGAAGAACTTGAACTAGGGTTTGGAAAGAACATGAGTATCATTGTTATGTGAGATTGGTTGATAAGCATTGTTGGAAACATTTTGAGTGAGTGTTCATATGCTTGGACTAGGGTTTGTGAGCAAGGATTATTTCATTGAGTGATTGGTTGAGTAGAGTTGGTTGAGCCTAGTCAAGTGGATGTGTGAAGTGATTGTTCAAGTTCTATAAAATAAATTGTTCTATATTCTGAATTGATTTGAGAAAGAGGTTGAGTGTTGATGAATGTGAAACATATTGAGTCTCTAACAATTCTCTATATGTTTATGTGATAAAAGAGAGATTGGAAGTGATTGAGCATTTTGGTGAATGTGAAGCATATTGAGTCTCTAACAATTCTCTGTATGTTTCTAAAAGAGTGATTGAAAGTGATTGAGCATTGAGGTGAATTTGAAGCATATTGAGTCTCTAAAAATTCTCTGTATGTTTCTAAAAGAGTGATTGAAAGTAATTGAGCATTGTGATGAGTGTGAAGCATATTGAGTCTCTAACAATTCTCTTTATGTTTCTATGAGATTGGACAAGTTCTAGTGTGGACTTGTTGAGCAAATTTGAGGTAAGTCTTTGAGAAGACTTGTGGACAGATTTGTGTGAGCTTTTGTGGAAGCTTACAATACAGATTGAGAGCAGATATTGGATAAGTTCTAGTGAGGACTTATTGAGTAGATTTGGACAAGTTCTAGTGAGGACTTGTTGAGCAGATTTGGGTCTGTGAGCGAGGATGGACAAGTTCTAGAGAGGACTTGTGGACAGATTAGTGTGAGATTTTGTGGAAGCTTACAAGGCAGATTTGAGATAAGTCTTTGAGAAGACTTGTGAGTAGAGTTGATTGATTGATTTGTTCAAACCTTGAGTTAAGGTTTGGGGCAGATCTAGTAGAGTTGATTTGAGATTAAGTCAAGCTTTGTGTTAAGGCTTGAGGATAGATATTGAGGATAAATTTGTGCTAGATCGAAGGACTGTGTTTAGTATAGATCAGAGGACAAATATTGAGGACATATTTGTGCTAGATCGAAGGACTGTGTTTAGTGCAGATCAGAGGACAAATATTGAGGATAGATTTGTGCTAGACCAAAGGACTATGTTTAGTACAGATTTGAGGATAGAGTTTGGTGTAGATTTAAGGATAGGATTGTGTCAGACCAAAGATAGATATTGAGTAGATTTGTGCTAGATCGAAGGACTGTGTTTAGTGTAGATTTGAGATAGAGCTTTGAAGGTGATAGAGTATAGAGGATGACAGTATCCAATGGATAGAGATCCATTAGCTAGGGTAGTGAGGATAGGTGTCTTCAGTGGATAGAGATCCATTAGCTAGAGTAGTGGGGGCAATAGTTCTTCTAGAAGATCACCATTCAAAGTTAGAGGAGAAAGGAGTTCTCCTATGGATAGAGATCCATAAACTTGATTAGGGGATTGGTGTCTCCTTTGGACAAGAGGTCCATAAACATTGTAATAGGGAAAGGATTCCCAAGATATTGATTGAGAAAATTTAGTGAAATATTTTTTCTGTGGAGTAGCCCACATTGGGTGAACCACGTTAAATTGGTGTCTCTATTGTGTGTGATAATTTGTGCATTTCTTTGGTTATTGCTATTGATATTGCCATTGATTATATTGGATAATACTATTTGAGAAAGAAAAGTAAAAAGTGGTCTTATACTATTCACCCCCCCTCTCAGTATAAGCTTATGTTCTTCAATTGGTATCATATTTGGTTCCTTTAGAAAAGGTTTAATAGCTTGAAGGAAGATCTTACAAGAACACAAATGGAAAAGAAATGCAAAAGTAGAACCATGAGACACAAGAATAAAATAACACACATGGTCATGAAAGAAAAGGAAGATGAATTCAATATTGTTGTTTTGGGAGGAAGAATGGAAATAGATTCAAGAGATGAATCAAGTAGTGGAGAAATAACCATATTGATAAAGTTTTGTACTAGATGTAGGAAGATAGGTCACCTTGCAACTCATTGTTCACAAGAAGGTGAAGAATATTTTATTTGTGGTCAACTCGGTCATGATGCAAGTTATTGCAATGGGTTTAGTAGCGGTGAAGATGAATATGATACTTTCAAAATTGAAGTTCTAGAGGATGGTTCAAAAAAGGATAACAGGGACAATCAAAATAGGTATGAAGAAGAAACTCTACTTTGGACAATAGAAGAAATTGAAGACCAAAGAAAAGAGAAAAAATTAGAAAAAGAAAAGGAGGAAGTCACTCTTAAGGAACTTGTTGAGTTGAAAAAAGAGAACTTAGAATTAAAGGCTCAAATACAAGAGGATGAGAAATATAAGACAAAGCTTCTACAAGATCTCTCTGACTTGAAAGATAAGGTTGAAAAGGCAAGGAGAGTTGAAAAAAGTATGGTTGAATAGTCAAAGGTAAAAGAGATAGAATGTGAAAGACTTATTGTTACTCTTGAAGAATTAAAAAGGGAGAACTCTGGATTAAGGGTTCAAGCTCAAGAAGATGAGAAAGCAAAAGCAAAATTTCTACAAGAACTCACCAACTTCAAAATCAAGGTTGAAGATGCAAGAAAAATTGAAGAAGGTATGGCTGAAAAATTAAAGATAAAATATTTAGAGTGTGAAAAATTAGAACATGAGATAGTTTCACTAAGGATGGAAGTAAAAGGCTCTAAGGACAAGCTACACAAGTTTGAGAAAAATTCAAAGACTTTGGACGGGACTATCAATGCACAAAGATCATCAATCACCAAAATAGGAATTAGTTTTGAAGAAGAACAAGGGAAACAGGAAGCAGAAAAAGGAGAGTCAAGCTCAAGCACCAAAGAAGAAGAATCTTCAAAATAAGAAAGTGAAAGGAAGAGTGAGACTTCTAAGGATGAATTGGACAATAGAAAGTTCAACAAGGAAAGGAACAATGCACAAAGAAGAAACATATGGAACAAACCAGTGCTTGTTGGGATTAGAAATACTCCCACTCTAGAATTAACCACCTCAAGAGGAGGTGGGGGAGGGGATAAGCTAAGAGACTCATTCTTAGCCCCAAGCCCCAAAGGTGACCCTTTGCCATTGATGTCAAAGGGGGAGATATTTGAGTAAGGGGGAGATATTTGGTTTAAGGATAGAGAATTGAGACAGGGGGAGCAAAACAATAAAAATGTCAAGTGTTTGGTAAAAAGAATTTGGGTTACCATCAATGACAAAGGGAGAGATTTTTGGACATTTTGAGTCAAATTTGTCATTTGATGTCAAGGATAAATTGTCATTGATGTCAAAATATCAAAAGGAGCAATGCAAGAGGTTGATGATAGATGAGCTCCATAATTTTTATTTTTAAATATTATGTGGAGCATGATTTTAAAGGTTTTTCTTTAAAACCAATGGTGGCAAAAATAAAAGGTTTTTCTTTAAAACCAATGGTGGGCAAGTTATAAGGTTTTTCTAAAAACCAAGGAGACCTTTAGTTTGGTTTAAAAGGCCCAAAGTTTATTTAATTATTAAATTATAATATTTAAATTCTAAAATAATTTAAGTTATTATATTTAATAATTATAAGGCCAAAGTCTAAGTTTGGCACCAACATTTTCGCATGTGAAGATGAAGTACTCCCTCCGTCGACGTGGGAGATTATTGGAAGGCATATGGTATTTAAACCATAGCCTTTACAAAGGCCAAAGCATCCATCCTCATTTCACTAATATTAACACCTAAGACTTGTGCGCATATTTCGTAGTGACAGTTCGTGCAATGCGTGGTTTCCAAAAAGCGAGGGTGAAGGAGCCTTTTGGCTCATGGGCGCTAAGGAGGTCAAAGCGCGGTAGGCACTTGGTGGCTCCAAGAGGAGCACGTGGCTCACACGGCATGGAAGCCACGACCAAGGTGCTCATTGGAGAGAAGTGCCAAGTTTGACTCCTGCGCATGCTAAAGTGGTAACATTTTGGTTTATGATTTAATTTTTGCATGGGCTAAAGTTAAAGTTAGGAGAAATAAGGTGATAGTTTTATTTTGGAGGATTAGCCAAAATTCATAAGGGAAATATTATTAAGTTTTTGAAAGGTTATTTTTCTGAGATAGATTTGAAGGTAAAAATATTTTTACCTTAGAAAAATGGAAAAAAAAATTATTGCATTGTTTTACAAGTGAGTTATTTAATAAATGCAATATTAAAGTAGGGAGTCATAAGTAGAGATTGGTTTATTCTTTGAAGATAATTTTCTGAAGTGAGTTATGTTAAATCTGAATGGTTGAGATGATCTTGTGATGAGTTAGGGTTTTGAAGAAGTGATTAATTAAATATTGTGGTGTTGGATATTATTTTAAGAATGGAGTAATAAGGTGTATTTGTGAGTTATTATATGCTTTGTATTGTTATCTAACCTTCTTGAGATTGGTAAAGTATTATCTGTGATTGAGACAAATTTTGAGGTTCCTTCTTCTTCAAGCAAAAAGGTATGGGCACATTCTTCCATGGTTGAGTTGATTGGTTGTTTTTCTGAAAACAAGATTTGGAGTGAAAAGGACTTGGTTAGGATTTCCTTATTGAGTTGTTGAGCTATTGTGAAATGAATGCTATGCACCTTGGTTTATAAGCATTGTTGTTGAAGTGAATGGTTGAGTGAAGAACTTGAACTAGGGTTTGGAAAGAACATGAGTATCATTGTTATGTGAGATTGGTTGATAAGCATTGTTGGAAATATTTTGAGTGAGTGTTCATATGCTTGGACTAGGGTTTGTGAGCAAGGATTATTTCATTGAGTGATTGGTTGAGTAGATTTGGTTGAGCCTAGTCAAGTGGATGTGTGAAGTGATTGTTCAAGTTCTATAAAACAAATTGTTCTATATTCTAAATTTCTTTGAGAAAGAGGTTGAGTGTTGATGAATGTGAAACATATTGAGTCTCTAACAATTCTCTATATGTTTATGTGATAAAAGAGAGATTGGAGGTGATTATAAGTTTGTGAATGTGAAGCATATTGAGTCTCTAACAATTCTTTGTATGTTTTGAAAGAGTGATTGAAAGTGATTGAGCATTGAGGTGAATTTGAAGCATATTGAGTCTCTAACAATTCTCTATATGTTTCTAAAAGAGTGATTGAAAGTAATTGAGCATTGTGATGAGTGTGAAGCATATTGAGTCTCTAACAATTCTCTTTATGTTTCTATGAGATTGGACAAGTTCTAGTGTGGACTTGTTGAGCAGATTTGAGGTAAGTCTTTGAGAAGACTTATGGATAGATTTGTGTGAGCTTTTGTGGAAGCTTACAATACAGATTGAGAGCAGATTTGGATAAGTTCTAGTGAGGACTTATTGAGTAGATTTGGACAAGTTCTAGTGAGGACTTGTTGAGCAGATTTGGACAAGTTCTAGAGAGGACTTGTGGACAGATTAGTGTGAGCTTTTGTGGAAGCTTACAAGGCAGATTTGAGATAAGTCTTTGAGAAGACTTGTGAGTAGAGTTGATTGATTGATTTATTCAAACCTTGAGTTAAGGTTTGGGGCAGATCTAGTAGAGTTGATTTGAGATTAAGTCAAGCTTTGTGTTAAGTCTTGAGGATAGATATTGAGGATAGATTTGTGCTATACCGAAGGACTGTGTTTAGTACAGATCAGAGGAAAAATATTGAGGAAATATTTGTGCTATATTGAAGGACTATGTTTAGTACATATCAGAGGACAAATATTGAGGATAGATTTGTGCTAGACCGAAGGACTATGTTTAGTGCATATTTGAGGATAGAGTTTGGTGTAGATTTGAGGATAGGTTTATGCCAGATCAAAGACAGAGATTGAGCAATTTTTTCTAGATCGAAGGACTGTGTTTAGTGTATATTTGAGATAGAGCTTTGAAGATGATAGAGTATAGAGGATGATAGTCTCCAATGGATAGAGATCCATTAGCCAGGGCAGTGAGGACAGGTGTCTTTAGTGGATAGAGATCCATTAGCAAGGGTAGTGGGGGTAACAGTTCTTCTAGAATATCACCAACCAGAGCTAAGGAGAAAGGAGTTCTCCTATGGATAGAGATCCATGAACTTGATTAGGGGATTGGTGTATCCTTTGGACAAGAGGTCCATAAACATTGTAATAGGGAAAGGATTCCCAAGATATTTATTGAGAAAATATTTTTCTCTGTGGAGTAGCCCACATTGGGTGAACCACGTTAAATTGCCGTCTCTATTTGGAAAAGAAAAGTAAAAAGTGGTGTTATACTGTTTGCCCCCACTCTCAGTATAAGCTTGTGTTCTTCACTATTAGTCCCAAATCCTATAGCATTACTGTAAGGAGCTAATTTTGTCCTACCTAACTCACTTCTATCATAATTTCTCAACACCTTTGTGGGTAATGGTACAGTCATAAATTTTTGTCATTGCATCATCATATGGGTCTAAGTCGACATAGTCATTCCTTCGACCCTTCTTAGCTCTAGACCCTCCTATTTTCTTTAGATTTTTAGGCTTTATAGCCTCTACAATTTCTTTAGTCTCCTTACTTCACTTTCCCATTGTTTCCTTTCCCTAAAAAATATTTTGAATGCTTTTTGGGAACCTTCTGCAATGACAGTTCAAAAACACGGTAGCAGTAAAAATTTGAAAAATAACTACAAGCTTTTACCTTGTTCTTTATATAGAGCACTCTCCCAACTGCCGCAATAAATTTTGAGTTACCTTGGGCACTTTTGGGATAATGTGAGCCTTGATTCGGTCGGCTAGCACCACTCTCAATGCTTTAATGGTATAACCTTTGATTTTTTGCCAAATCATCCTGGGAAAGAGTGTCTCCCTTTCCTGCATAAATTCATTATAAATCATGCCCTAGTTGCTAAAACTTTCTTGGAAAAATAAATCAACTACCCGAAAACCAATGGTATGTATTCTTAGCTCCTTAGAAACACAAATATTCCATATGATGCACGTTTGAATTAATTGCCTTTAAAACACTCTTCTACCTACATTCATGCTCTCCAATATTTGCCACGTGTACAAGGGTGCAATCCTTCCGCAATTTGCTAAAAATGGAAGAAATGCACTTGTTCCTTTTTCTTCAGTGAACTCGTTCTATGGGCGCCCAATAATCTCCTTTTTACTGCACTTTTTAAAAATAAAATCATACTATTTTCTTCTTCTTCATTCTAGGGCGCCTTCAATTTGCTTGGTAATTCTAGGGTGAATAGCCTCTTTAATAGACTTCTCCCTTTTTCTTTTTTCGTCCGAATTTAGAAAATATGATTTGCTAAAAAAAAATAGATATAGAAAATTTAATTTTCTAAAAAAAAAAAAGTTGCTTTTTAAGGCACTTTTCTTCCCCTTTTTGGATTTTTCTTTGATGATTTTTTTTTTCTTTTAAATCATGGGTGCCTTGCATATACGCATGAGTGTCTCTTTTTTTTTTTATATGTTAAATCCTTATCACTCCAACAAAGACAACTCCCATATATATATATATATATATATATATATATATATATATATATATATATATATTTATTTATTTATTTATTTATTTATTTATGTATTTCCTTGTTCGTGCCCGAAATGGTTCCAAAGGCATCAAGGCGTTCACCTCAGCATTAGGCAAACGAACATGTTGCATCATCCCTAGGACGAACACGACTTTGACCTTTTACATTCACCCCAACATTGGGTGAAAAAACATGTCGCTCCCTCTCTGGGGTGAACATGACCTTAAACATAATTTTTTAAGTAATTTTTTTTCTTTCTTTTTTTTGTTTTTCATTCACCCCCAAAGGGGGTGCCTGAGGCTTTGTGTTCCCTCCTTGGGTGAAAGCACCTGAAAGCGTCCCTTTTGCTTTAATCACATTCAACACTTTAAGAGAGGTTGAAATATTACCTTTCTTTTATTCTTTTTTTTTTATTTTTAAATATGTTAACATACCATCATCATTTTAAAGCAAATAAAATACTACAAAAATAATATATACATATTTACAAGATGGTACCTCATTAAGATCTCGTCATTGAATATAGGCCTTCAAATGAAGGCCATTCACTAGAATAGCGAGATCCTAGCCCTCCATGTCACGAAGATGATAGGCATTTGCCAAATTCATTGTAGAAATCTAGAAAGGACCTTCTCAAATAGCATCAAACTTATGGTGTTTCCCTAGCTTAGCCTTTTTATCATTCCATTTGAGAACTAAGTCTCCCACCTAAAAACTGTGATCGGTTGTTTTCCTTCCAAACCAATTTTTCATCTCTTTGGTGTGCTCGGTGAATTCTTGATAATATTGTTCTATGTCTTCCTCCAACTACAATAGTTGTGCTAACCTTGCACTCATAGGATCATACTCCTCATCTTCATATTGAAACAACTACAATGTTTGAAGAACTAGAAGCTTAATGTGGGAAGGCAGGACAACCTCTTTTTCATACACCAAAGAATGTAGAGAAATTTTAATGGACTTTTTCACAAAGATGTGGTCCACCCAAAGAGCTTGGTTCAATAAGTACCAACTACTTTTATTATTTTCCAGTGTCCTTTTTAAAGTCCATAGAAAATTTTTATTGGTAGATTCAGCCAAACCATTCCCTTATGGATAATAATTGGATGATTTTTTGAGATAAATTTGATATTTGCTAGTGAACTCTATGATCTTGGTCCTAATGAATGGAGTTCCGTTATCAGTTACAATTGAATCTAGGACATCGAAACGAGTAATGATTCCTTCCATAAAATATATGGCGATCGCTTGATCAACCTTATTGGTGAGAATAGTCTTCGACCATATAGTGAAGTAATATATCACCATTAAGATGTACTTTTATTCTATAAAATAATGTGGATCAATGACTCCAATGAAGTCAAGACCCCACTACTAAAAAGGTGCTTCCACTTGAATTGGGTGTAGAGGCAATGCTCCTTTCCTGATTATACCAATGTATCGTTGACAACTATCCCAGTGTTGATTTACTCCATGAGCATCGACAAACAAAGTGGGCTAGAAATAACTTGCTCAAATAATTTTCAAAACCATGGCCCTACCTGCATAGTGGCCACCAGATAGCCCATAATGAAATTCTTCCAATATTTTATCCTTATCATATTCCTTCACACATCTAAGGAGAACTCCATCAATGTTCTTGTGAAATAGACCATTAGGCAACAAAACATATTTGAGGGCTTGTAGCCTAAACCTCTAACATTGTGAAGCATCAAGGTGAGGTGGACACTTTCCTGAAGTAAAAAATCAACAAGCTCCTCTATCCAATCACGATTGCTCATAGTATGATTTGCACAAATGCTATCACCAATATCTTCCTCATGTACCATATCCAATGATTCGGACATCGCACTTTTGGCTAACTCCTAGCATAGTGCTCACCCACAAACTAGATTTTTCGACCAAATCTCCATGTCATATTCCTAAATTTTTGATACCCAACCTACTCTTTTATTGCCTAGTTCACCTTGGAGGATGAAATTTTTGACATCGAGGTGAATAACATAAACCACTATTTTACTCTACGAAACAAAGTGTTAAAATTTCTTCAAAGATTTCATTATCGCGTACACTTGTTTCTCAATAAAATTGTACTTCTCTTGATGTCGTGTGATAACCTAGCTTAGAAAGGCAATCGGCTTCTCGTCTCCATCCTCTTGCTTCGATGTCAGAACTACAGCATAACTCTCTTGTTCACCAACCACATAGAGAATGAAATCCTTTGAGTAATCAGGATTAACTAATATTGGAGCTTGGGTGATTCTTTCCTTGATCTCCTCAAAATCCTGTCTTCTTGCCTTTGTCCATTTGAACTCGACATTATTTTTTAAGAGCTCAGTCATGGGTTTCACCACTTGAGCAAAGTCAACAATAAACTTTTGAATGAAATTTATCTGATCATAGAAAGATTGCAGGTCTTTTCTTTTAGTTGGAAATGGTAGCTTTAGGAGCACCTCGGCTCGTGTGGGATCAATCACCAATCCTTCTTGTGAGATCACATGACCCAACAACTTTCCTTTCTTAACAAAAAATATCTTCTTTGGATTAATTGAAATCTCGAACTCACGATATTTTTCAAACACCTACCTCAAATGGGAAACATGGTCTTCTCTATGATGCGAAAACACAGTCATATCATCAAGATAGATTATAATAATTATATTTAATAACTCATCAAAAGCAATATCCATGGCCCTTTGGAAGGTAGCATCAGCTATTTGAGAGACCAAACGACATCCTCTGGTAGGCAAATGTGCCCCACTTGGTGGTGAATGTTGTTTTATGTTGGTCCTCATATTTCACCCAGATTTGATTGTATCCTAAGAAACCATCCAACAATGAGAATCTTTGCGCTCCAATGACCACGTGGAGGATCTGATCAATATACTATAGATTTTAATTATCTTTTAATGATGCCTAGTTCAAATTTTGAAAATCAACATACAATCGAATGTATCCATTCTTCTTCCATACTAGCACCAAGTTTGCCATCCATGTTGAGTGCTTAATTGGGTAAATAATATTTACTTCCAACATCTTCAATAATTTTACTTTCATGAGCACTTCAATCTTAGGATTGACAAGTCATTGTTTATGCTAAAATGGTTTCACTCCCTCCTATAGTTCAATAGTATGTTGAATCACATTCTTGTCATACCCCTTCAAATCATGATAGCTCCAAGCAACAATATCGAGATACTCATCACACAACATTTTGATATCTTCTAACTCTTTCATCATGCAATCAGTTTTGACCTTGATGATCTTCTCAGGCTCCAACTGTAATTCCATATATTCTTTCGCATCTACTTTGATCTTGTGCTTTTCAGCCCTATCATTTTGGTCGAATAGGCTTTCCAGTGTAATCAGTCCCCTAGGGATGTGATTATTCTTTAATTGGATCATTCCTTCCCTCTCTTCTTTGATAAGAAGCCTATCATCTGCACTTATAGTTTCCTTGAGCAAGAAATTAACTATCTTCTCATCATTGTCAAATACTTGCCAATAGATGTTCTTATCGAGGATTGAGGGTCTATAAATTACCCTAACTGTCTTAGGTTTCTTGACCACTTGCTCCATAGGGGAGTAATTTGCACCAAGAGAGGCTAAAATATCTGCATGTCTATTTTGTTCTTGTGGAATTGACTAAATATTCAAAGCAATAAAAGATTCAAACAAATCCCATACCTTGTTGCGATAAGATTTCAAGCAATGTTGTTTTGACACACACCTATTTGAGATCTGATTAACCATGAGCTCATAATCTCCAAATATTTGCAGTTTCTTAATACCCAATTTCTCCTCCTTCTTTAAACTAAGATATAGTGCTTCGTACTCAGCTACGTTATTGGTGCAACTCCACATTAACCTATATGAATAAGTCTTTTGTAGTCCTTTGGAGGAAATTAGCACAACACCAGCCCCTACACCATTTTTACACCTAGCCCCATCAAAATATAGCTTCCATAATTGATGTTCAATAGGATCTAGGAAATCAGGGACCTTTCCTTCACTTTATTCTGGTTTGGTTATTGTGTAACAACTAATATCAGTTTCAATAATTTTATTGAAGTCCATGAGTGAGAACTCATCTTCAAGGTAAATTTTTCCAAGTGCTTCTTCCATAAAATCAACTTCTTGCAATTCTTTAGTCATCATGTTGACTGCACCTATATATTTCTCCTCCTCTTCCTCAATTTTCTTAATATGAAAAGGAGAAGGCTTCTCAATATAAATATGGATCCTCCTTCCCTTGAACAGAACTTCTAGATGGTAATAGTCCAAATATAGGTAACCTCCAAGATTTGTTGTGAACTTCCTTGAGAGACACATGCTAAAGTATGGTTCCAAGTTGACCACCACTACTTCTTAGATAACTGTAATTTATAGCATGCTATGTAGAACAATGGGGATGTCCTTAATTACCCCCATTATTTTAACTAGAGTGCCATCCAACTACAACACTCCTGGATTACTCCTCATATATTCCATCCCCATAGCTTCGCAGACTACCCTTGGCATGATAGTGGTTGTGGTACCGAAATCTATCATACAATTATGCACAATCCACCCTTCCATTCTGAGTGACAAATAGAATGGATATGGTCTATTTTTTCCAGTGGTAGAATTCAAGAGTGTCTTGGCCAACATAGTTTGAGAATGACTCTTCTTCTTCTCCTTAATAGACCTGAGAGACTCCTACAACAAGTCAATCTACCCAGGCAACTATAATGCATCATACAAGCTTATATTTGTTGGTATTCTCTTCATTTCTTCCATGATGTCATATTTAGAAACACTAGGCACTCTTCCTTCTATTGCTCGCTCGTACTTATCTCGGTACTATTGAGTAGCTTCCACCCTCTATCACTTAGTTAGAGATGGGTACTTAAGGCACTCCTTAGCTTATTCCTTTTCTTCATTTGATGCTTGAGGAGCTATAGGTTGCACAACTGGTGCCTTGGTATACGTCTTACATCGAGTTGGCTTGGGTAGTAAATCCTTCAACAAGACAAAATCCTGCTATTTTGATGTTACATCAGGCACTTTCATTAGCGATTGCATTCTTTCATTTTGCACCTTTGGATCTGTAGGAACCTTCAAAGGTTCTAATTTTACTGGGTCTACGGTCACTAGCTTCTTTCTAGATCTCATTAGAACCGAGACTTGCTCTGAATAAGGTACCATCAAATTATGATTCGCTTCCATTATCATATTAACGTGGTCGCTGCTAGAACTTGACACTAACATCTGTACATAGTTCAAATGGACCATGCATGTATCTTCTCCATGGGGATCATTGCAATTTGAGCACTAGTACACTTTCTTTGATGTGCTAGTTTCTTCATTTGCTAGCATTGTTGGACCTCTTTTAGGACCTTTACTGCTTGATGCTTGTTTTTGAGTAATCGATGATGTTTGAAATCTTCTCGATCAAAAATTAGCTTCTGCTTATTTCTTCCTTACCACTACAATTTCATTTAAGATCGTTCTTAGTGTCGAATTATTTTATTGCACCTCTTGTAATAGCTTCAAATAAGGATCAGAGTTCAAAGGTGTAGGCAGCATCGACAACAGTAAAGGTGTCGATGGAGCAGGTAATGGCAATGGGAGTGGTGGCACTGGAAGCATTGGAAAAGGGATAGGGGTAGGAAACTGTGGTGTTTTCGAAGTGGGAAACTATGGAAGGATTTGATTAGGGAACTATGGGATAGGAACTAGAGTAATTTGAGGAGAGCTCGAGCTCCATGAGGGAACTAGGTACATGGCAGGCATGGGTTGTGACAATGCACTAGAATACAAATACTATGGGAGTTTAGGAAGAATGGGTATAGTCATCTTCGAGGGAAGCCTACCTATAGCAATCAAGTCAGATTCAGCCTTCTATGCCTATGTATACAGGTCTGGGAATGTAGTCACATTGGCTTGTCGCACGACCATGCCAATTTTTGTGCTAAATGCCCTGAGGTAGTAGAACGTAGCTTGTTCATGCGTGGGCCGAAGATATTTTGGAACCCGTTACCAAGTCTGAGTAAACCTAACATTGAAGTCAACAATTTCCTCTTGTGGATGCCTTTGAATATTTGTAAATTGGTGTAGCAGGGAAAATGGGTCAGCTTGCTCATGAAATTTCTTGATCAGCAACCCCGCTAACTGATCCCTTGTAGCTATGGTTGTAGGCTGCAATGATCGGTACCAATATAAGATATTTCCCCTCAATGATAAAACCAATAACCTTACCATGATATCTTCATCGATGATACCATGAATCATAGCCAAAGAAGCCACATCTTGAATGTGTTCATAGGAAGTCTTGCTAGTGCCATCGTATGTAGGCAAAGCCTTCAAAGCTACTTGAGGAACTAAATTTTGGGCTTGTAAATTCAAGTCTTTGGAGCTATTCCATGCTGAGAACTACCTTGGTTGCTGTGGTGGTGGGTTCTGAGCCATATGGACTAGTGTGTGGGGTGGACCTTGAGGAATACTAGTGGCAGTACTAATTGGACTTACGGGAGCAAAAAAGACATCGACTAACCGTGAGGTTGTTACAGATGATGTATGGTATGTATGAGGAAATGACAATGCACGACACAAAGTGGCTAGTTAAGGATGCTCTCCTAACCTTTGGATATCAATTTTATAGAACTCAATAGGATTTTTGAGATTTTTGGCCTTCGATCTTGTATTCATGAAGCGCAGCTTCTGTTGCTTTCATGTTTGGAGATTCTTGGGAATAATCAAGTTGCCAGATGTTCTAACTATACAACATGAAGGCAAACATCAAATCTTAATACCATTTGACTGTGGAACTTTTGAGGTCACACCAGGTGTGCCAAAAACTATTTGTCAAATATTTGCCTAATCAATAAAAACTATGTTTGTGCACCCTAGACACGACCAACATTGAAAGACCAGAGGAAAGAAATGTCCTCCATGCCAATCTCCAGAGAGGGCTGGCTCTCAAGATAAATCCTACACTGGTTGAATACTAGAGTTGTAGGAAAGGAAAAAATAACAAAAAGAAAGGGAAATATGGCCATAGGCTGAATGTGTAGGATTTGGAATAGACTAGCAAGAAGAATTCCACCAAATTTTATAATAGCATGAAACATAGGAAAGACAATAGAAATTCGCTCACACCTTTGTAGAGATATAGAATTGTAGACCCAGATATAGAATTTCAAAACTTACTCACTCACCAGCAATATTTTAAATCCAGATATAGAATTTAAAACTTAAGAGCAGGAACATGAGCATAAACAAAAATGCTTAAAAATAGAAGGAAATCACACACATAAGAATGCTTGCAAATTTCAGAAGCCAAGTCTCTTCTATTGATGCAGAGAACTTAGGAAGTTTTCTCGCAAAATGTCCAATTCTTCCCCCTTTACAATGAAATTTGCTTAATATTTATAGAGGTTTTTGCCTCTTTCATTAAATACATATGGAGGCAAAATGTTTGTAAATCAAAGACATCAACGTGATAGTTTCTCCTTTGAAATCTTCTTCTAGCAATCACGATCTAGAAAACAACTTTTGAATGCATTAAATTATGGCCACCTTCATCCTTTGGAAATAAACCATTGCTTCAATATTTTAATCCATATTAAATTCACCTCGAAGAGGGAGTAAAACCGTTGAGAAGGCATCTTCAAAAATGATGAAAATCAACAAAAATATCTTCCATTTTGTCACCATCATTAAATTTGGGCATTCATTCAAAGTCAATCTTCAATCCACGTTTGTTAACATCTATGCTCCAATATTGCTCAGGATTAAATCATTTAATTACACAATATTTATCATTTTCCTATAGAATATTGAACATCCTCCACTTGCTTTCTTTTGGTGCTCCTCCGGGGTAAATAACTATGTTCACCTTAAAAAGGGGTAAAAAATATGATTGCCTTCCCTTTTTGGGCAAACAAAAATGTCTTTGCTTAAAATTTTCTTTCGCATTCACTGAACTTGGATGCCACAATGTGTTTGCCCGAACATGTATCTTCATGGTGTGTTCACCCAAAATGAGTCTCCATGGTGCATTCACCTCTCAAAAGGGTAAAAGGTATTTTTGCACCTTCATAAGGGCAAAATTGATTTTGGACTTTCACCCACCCAAATCGACTTTTCAATGATGCTCTTCTATGACATTCGTCCCTAAAAGGGGTAAACGGGCCTCTTGCCTTACTCCTAGGGTGAACGCATTCCTGGATATTTCAGCATTATTTTATCAAACTTTGGACACATTCACCCAAAAATGGGGTGAACATGGCTTTCACCCCACCCTTGGGGAAAACGTCATTTTAGTTTTGGATGCCTTTACTTAGTTTTTTTTTTTATTTATTTATTTTTCTTGTTGCTCTTTCGCCTTCAGTCCAACCTTGGGTGCGTGACGCTCTCACCCCATACTTTGGGAGAAAGTGACTTTATCTTCTACAAATTTTACTTGACATATTTGTACTTCATTTTTATGGTCGATTCAATTCACATTAATTTCAGGTCATTTTCATCAAAGTGCTTCAAGCCATTAATTCTCAAGACAGAAGATGCATGAAAAATAAAAAAGAAACATAAAAATAACTGCAATATATGAAATTGAGCAAAATGCTATATCAACACATGAATATGCTTTTCTTATTACAATCAAAAACTTTAATGAAACTCTAATTTGGTATAGTGCAAAACTGCCAACAGGGTTGCAATACTTAAATTAGAAGTTAGGAAAATTCCTTGGATCAACATAGTTTTTGGCATGCCTAATGGGATAAACCCTTATTTTTATGTATTTTTGTTAAATTTTCTTAAATTTTGCACCCAAAAATGCATCCATCATAGATAGATCAATTGGCTCAAAATTGAAGAAAAATGTCATTAACTCAAAATTCACAAATGATTCACTCAATTTTGAACAAAAAATATAAAAACTAAGTGGTTAAAAGTAAGAATTTTGCTTTGTAATCACAAGTGATTCACTCAATTTAGTGAGTGGATCACTTGATTTAGTAAGAATCCTCAGTTAACACAAAATATATCATTAGCTCAAAGTCCTAAAATACCTCAACACCTACATATTTTCCAAGTTCAATAACAATCTCTATAGAATCCACAACATAATATTCAACTGCCTTTGAACAAATAGTGGGTTTACCAAAATCTATTACCTTATTATCCTTCATACCCTCCATATCCATCTCATGGATATGCAATGTACCCCCTAAAAAATAGTATGGTTGACCTCCTACACAAAAAAATAATCAAGGAGTGTCTCTTGGACCATAAAATTAAATCCCTGATTGGACCTACCAAGGACTACTAAATTTAGACGCCTATTCTCCTATTTCCTTAGCAACTATGAACGCACTACCTACCTACAATCAGAATGGGGAGAATATTGCACTAGACAACCTCAAAAAAATATCAATGCTCAAATAAATTCACTACATATAAGAGGACATAATGGTACACAGTTGATCTACTCTTTTATGATAAAGTTACATTATGGTATAGGGGATTACTAGATAATTTAGTTACTAGTCAAGCATCATAACTAGAACTATTTATGGATATATTTGGTAACACAGGAAATGGTTACTCTATTTTGTTTCAATAAAGTTCAATCCAAAGACATCCTCAATAAGATATATATGATTTTAATACTACATTATTGTGGAACTTGAACTTAATACCATAAAATGTAAGGTCAAACGAATAATAGGCATTACCATATTACATCAAAGTTTTACAATATAACTTAAGTTAACACTAGATACATCATTCAAAGAAATGGCTAGAGCATAAGATTTTCTCATTCAATTAATAAAGACATCCCCTACTCCACCAATGACATATTAGCCCAAATTCCCTAGAATATGCCTATACCTATCTGCACATGATGCAGGAGCATCTAGGGCAGCACAGCAATCTTGCATCATCAAAAAAAAAAAAGACAAACAAAAGAAACAAACAAAAAAAGTTCTAAATTTGAGAAAATAAATAAATTGTCGCGATATCGCGACATAAAAGTTGTCGCGATATCGCGACACCAACAGCAGAACGGTGGGCGCAAAATAAATTGTCGCGATATAGCGACATAAAAGTTGTCACGATATCGCGACACCAAACAGCACAATGACGGGCATAAACTTAATGGTCACGATATCGCGACATCACAGTTGTCGCGATATCACGACACCAACAACACAATGGTGGGTGCAAACTTAATGGTCGTGATATCGTGACATAACAGTTGTCGCGATATCGCGACACCATCAGCACAACGGTGGGCACAAACCCAAGTGTTGCAATATCGCGACACAAAGGTTGTCGCGATATCGCGACACCTTTAATCAAGGGCGAAAGCAAAACTCAAGTGTCACGATATCGTGACATAAAGGCTGTCGCGATATCACGACGGACTTAGAGCAAAGTTGGAGCAAACAAAAAGTGTCACGATATCGCGACACATTGGCAAGCAAAGCCAAAAGCCAAAAAAGTGTCGCGATATCGCGACGGATGGACATGGAGAAAAAAAGCATCGCGTTTTCGTGACCCGGATAGGAGAGAGAAGAGCGAGATGTAGAGGTGTCATGAAAACGCGACATGTTACTTTTTTGCGGTCTGTGACAGAACGATAGTTGGCAGTTCCAAAAGTTGTTAAGGCAGTTCCAAGGAACCATTGCAGCGGTTATAGGGACGGTTGCGAACGGCGGTTGCAACAGAACCTATGATGATAAAAAGGGATTTTTTGAAGGATTGCGGAGGCTGGAGAGAGGAAGGTTGTGGCTTCTTTTAGCATTTTTCTTACTGTGTAATTTTTCATGGTCTGAATTGTAAAGCTTCCATGCTTCAAAATAAAATTGTGTCTTTTCTTGGTTATTAAAATTGGCTCCCCATCAAGTGGTATCAGAGCAGTAAGATTCTGAGTGTGTGAGCAGAGCGCCGAATGTGAGGCAGCTTGCATCAGGATCTGGGGTTATGGGTTCTGAGAAATAGTGAAGCAGAATGCCACCGCGAAGAAATCGTGGTGCTGGAAGGAACGTGGTTCCTGAAGGAGACTTTCGAGCATTGTAGAGGCAAGTGTAGGCCCTGCAAGAAGAATTGCATAGATGAGTAGAGCCAAGAGGAGAAGACCAAAGCGATGATGACGCTTGCGAAGTCGAAGACCTGTCTGAAGAAGAAGAAGAAGCAATGAGTGTTGCAGAGTCTTGAATGATTAAAGCTATTTCTCAAATTGGGAAAAGGTCGAAGATTGATGTATCCACATATTCTATAAATTTAAATCCAGGAGAATTAATTGACTGGATTAATGACATGGAGGAATATTTCGAATATGAGGAAGTTGAAGATCCAAATTGAATTAAATTTGCCAGAACAAATTTGAAAGGCCATGCTGGCATATGGTGGAAAGGAGTGCAACTGGAAAGAAACCAGAGAGAAAAATAAAAGATCACCAGGTGGGATTGAATGGTTGAAAAATTGAAACGACATTTTATTCTGGTAGATTACGAATTAGATCTGCTGAGAAAAATGCAGAGTTTGCGACAGTCCAGCAAATCTGTTAAAGAATATACAGAGGAATTTTTTAAAATTTCTATCAGAACCGACCATACAAAAGCAAATAAAGAGAGAGTAGCCCGTTACATTAATGGGTTGAGAACCAGCGTGCAAGAAGAATTGAGTCTGGTTTGAATGAACAACATTGAAGATGCTTACTAGTTTGCTCTAAAAGTGGAAGAGAAACCGAATCGTAGATTTGACAGTAAACAAAGAGGAAGAGGTCATGGTGGAAGAACAGGTGGAAGAACCAGCGGAGGTAAATATGATGACCAAAAATAGACTGGTGAAACCAGCAATCACTAGGAACAGAAAGAGGAGAATTCTTACCGACCTCGTAATCAGAACAATGATTATCAAAGGGGATGAGGTAGATGTGGACGCGGATATGGAAGAGGCATATGTCGTGGAACCTGTTTCAATTGCGAAGAAGAGGGGCATCAATCATATGAGTGTCCCAAACACTAAGAAACACCGAAAAAAAGGCCTGAAGGTAATTCCAGAGCTGCGGTTGTTGAGGATGGTGTTGAATCTGAGCACTCTGAATAAGCAGAGCGAGGAGAAGTGATGATCACAAGGAGAACCTTGTTGAACGAAGAGAAGGAACCAGATCAGCGAAAAAGCCTGTTCTGCACGAGGTGCAAATGTTCAGGTAAAATCTGTAATATTATTATTGATAATGGTAGTACAAACAATTTGGTTTTTGAGAAAATGGTAGCTAAGTTAAAGCTAGAAAGAAGACAACACCCGCATCCATACCGGATTGCATGGTTGCAGAAGGACCATAGAGCATTAGTCAGTGAACAATGCTTGGTCAAGTTTCAAATTGGAAGATACCAGGATGAGGTCCTGTGTGATATTTTGTCGATGGATGCTTGTCATTTGTTGCTAGGAAGACCATGGCAGTTTGACAGACATGCAGCGCATGATGGGCATGTAAATACCTATTCCCTGACAAAATACGGAGTACGCCACAAACTAAAGCCATTGAAGGAGGTTGAGGAAAATGTATGCAATAATGCTAGAATTTGTTTAGTAGATGGCAAAAAAAATTTGGATGGTCTAAAGAGGGATTCAATGTGTTATGCATTAATTCCTGCTATAAAGAGAAAAGAAACTACTGACATTCCAGCAGAAGTTGAACATCTGTTAGCAAAATTTCTTGATATCAATGTGCCTGAGGGTTTGCCGCCAATGAGGAATATTAGTCATCAGATTGACTTAATGCCAGGATCTAGCTTACCCAATAATGCTGCCCATCGAATGTCTCCCATAGAGAATGAAGAGTTGAACCGACAAGTTCAGGAATTGTTGAGGAAGGGTTTGATTCGAGCAAGTTTGAGCCCTTGTGCAGTGCCAGCAGTACTTACACCAAAGAATAATGGTGAATGGCGAATGTGCACTGATTCTCGAGCCATTAATAAAATTACCATTAAATATCGCTTTCCATTACCCAGAATGGACGATATAATGGATTGTTTGAGTGGAGCTAAATACTTCACTAAGATTTATTTAAAGAGCGGATATCACCAGATTCATGTTAGAGAGGGTGACAAATGGAAGACAACTTTTAAAACCAGAGAGGGTTTGTATGAGTGGTTAGTTATGCCATTTGGATTGACTAATGCACCCAGTACGTTTATGAGGCTGATGAATGAGGTATTGCATGACTTCTTGGAAAAGTTCGTGATAGTTTATCTGGATGATATTTTAATTTTCAGTAAAACATTAGAAGAGCATTTGATGCATGTTCGAACAGTTTTTGAAAAACTGTGTGAGGAGCAGTTATTAATTAATATACAGAAGTGCAGTTTTGTGCAAAAAGAGTTGATTTACCTGGGATTTGTCATCTCAAAGGAGGGTCTGAAAATGGATCCTGAAAAGGTGAAGGCTATCATTGAATGGCCTACCCCACGAAATGTAACAGAGGTAAGATCATTTCATGGTCTTGCAAGTTTCTATTGAAAATTTATTAGAGACTTTAGCAGTATTTGTGCGCCCCTAACAGAAACTATGAGAGGGGATAAGAGAGAATTTAAGTGGACTGCCAAGGCAGATACCAGTATGGACATATTGAAAAATAAAGTGATAGAACAGCCCATTCTGGCACTTCTCGATTTTAATAAAGTGTTTCAAGTTGACTGTGATGCCAGTGGCAGTGCCATTGGAGCCGTATTGAGCCAAGAAGGTAAACCTGTTGCATATTTTAGTGCAAAATTGAATGATGCTCGCAAGAAATATTTTGTTTATGATCAAGAATTCTATGCTATAATTCAGGCTCTTAAGAAATGGAGACATTATTTGCTAACCAAAGAGTTTGTTTTATATACTGACCATCAAGCTTTGCAGTATATAAATAGTCAAGGTAAACTTAACTAGCGGCATTTGAAGTGGGTTGAATTCCTGCAGAGTTATACCTTTGTCTTGAAGCATAGAAGTGGTAAATCTAATAGAGTTGCATATGCCTTGAGTAGAAGGCACAATTTGTTGATGGAAATGAGAGTGCAAGTGGTTGGGTTTGATGAACTCAAGAGTTTATACCCAGCAGATCCAGATTTTGTAGAGGCATGGATGGCATGTGTGTCTCCTACTTCTGTGGATCGCACTAAGTGGTTGGATTTTATGATCCAAGATGGGATGTTGTTTCGGCAGAACCAGTTGTGCATTCCATGCAGTTCCATGAGGGAAATTTTGATCAAAGAGAAACATAGCGGAGGACTAGCAGGGCATTTTGGTCGAGATAAGACCATTGCTCTTGTTAGTGAGAATTACCATTGGCCGTAGTTGCAGTCGGATGTGACCAAATTTGTGCAAGGTTGTAGAGTGTGCCAGATGGCAAAAGGAGTCAGCCAGAATACAGGAATGTACCAGCCATTGCCTATACCATAAAGACCGTGGGAGGACATCAGTATGGATTTTGTTCTTGGTCTGCCAAGGACACAACGTGGAAATGACGCCATTTTTGTTGTTTTTGACAGGTTTTCGAAGATGGCTCATTTTATTCCATGTCAAAAGACAAGTGATGTTGTTCATATTGCAGGCTTGTTTTTTAGGGAGGTTGTGCGCCTTCATGGTCTACCCCAAAGCATTGTCTCGGACAGAGATACCAAATTTGTGGGTTATTTCTGGAGAACCCTGTGGAAGAAGTTGAAAATAGAATTGAAATTCAGTTCTGCATACCACCCGTAGACTGATGGACAGACCGAAGTAGTTAACAAAAGTTTGGGTAATCTTCTACGATTTTTGGTAGGAGATAAACCCAAGGGATGGGATCTAATTTTACCATAGGCAAAATTTGCTTACAATAATTCTGTCAATCACAGTACTGGTAAATCCCCATTCTAGATAGTGCATGGGAACATCCCGAGAAACGCTTTTGAGTTGAGGTCGATAGATAAGGGTGACAAGCCCAGTGCTGAAGCTGAAGACTTTGTAGCACACATGAAGAATTTGCATGAAGTACAACAACATATCAGTCAAATGAATGCTACTTACAAAGCTTGAGCAAATCAGAAGCGGCATTTCAAGGAATTCCAAATAGGAGATGAAGTCATGGTTCATTTGTGCAAGGAACGTTTTCCTACCAAAACCTATAATAAGCTAAAAATGAAGTTTGGACCATGCCGGATCATAGGTAAACGAGATTCAGGAAATGCCTATGAAGTAGATCTACCGAGTGAGATGAATATTTCACCCATCTTCAATATTTTAGATTTTGTTGAATATCATGCAGGCAGTTGTAGCGAACCACCTAGTCCAGATCTGTGGAACATTCCCGCATCCACTCCAGACAAAGAAGAAATTGAAGACATACTTGACACTCGTGAAGGCAGAAGTACCCGAAATAGGCAATATTCGGAGTATTTGGTCAAGTGGAGGTTGTGCGCCTTCATGGTCTACCCCAAAGCATTGTCTCGGACAGAGATACCAAATTTGTGGGTTATTTCTAGAGAACCCTGTGGAAGAAGTTGAAAATAGAATTGAAATTCAGTTCTGCATACCACCCGTAGACTTATGGACAGACCGAAGTAGTCAACAGAAGTTTGGGTAATCTTCTACGATGTCTGGTAGGAGATAAACCCAAGGGATGGGATCTAATTTTACCATAGGCAAAATTTGCTTACAATAATTCTGTCAATCGCAGTACTGGTAAATCCCCATTCTAGATAGTGCATGGGAACAGCCCGAGAAATGCTTCTAAGTTGAGGTCGATGGATAAGGGTGACAAGCCCAGTGCTGAAGTTGAAGACTTTGTAGCACACATGAAGAATTTGCATGAAGAAGTACAACAACATATCAGTCAAATGAATGCTACTTACAAAGCTTGAGCAGATCAAAAGTGACATTTCAAGGAATTCCAAATAGGAGATGAAGTCATGGTTCATTTGCGCAAGGAACGTTTTCCTACCAAAACCTATAATAAGCTAAAAATGAAGAAGTTTGGACCATGCCCGATCATAGGTAAACGAGATTCAGGAAATGCCTATGAAGTAGATCTACCGAGTGAGATGAATATTTCACCCATCTTCAATATTTTAGATTTGGTTGAATATCATGCAGGCAGTTGTAGCGAACCACCTAGTCCGGATTTGTGGAACATTCCCGCATCCACTCCAAACAAAGAATAAATTGAAGACATACTTGACACTCGTGAAGGCAGAAGTACCCTAAATAGGCAATATTCGGAGTATTTGGTCAAGTGGAAGAATCGACCTGTCGAAGATGCCACATGGTTGTCCAAATCAGAGGTTGATCGTCTGGGTTTTCCTCTAACCCTCCAGAAGTGAGGATCACTTCTAAAAAAAATCTACCCCGGGTGTCTGATGCAGGAGCATCCAGGGCAGCACATCAATCTTGCATCACCGAAAAAAAAAAATACAAACAAAATAAATAAACAAAAAAGGTTCTAAGTTTGAGAAAATAAATAAATTGTTGCGATATCGTGACATAAAAGTTGTCACGATATCGCAACACCAATAGCAAAACGGCGGGCGCAAAATAAATTGTGCGATATCGCAACATAAAAGGTGTCGCGATATCGCGACACCAACAGCAGAACGGCAGGCGCAAACTTAATGGTCGTGATATCGCGACATCACAGTTGTCACGATATCACGACACCAACAGCACAATGGCAGGCACAAACTTAATGGTCGTGATATCGTGACATAACAGTTGTCGTGATATCGCGACACCATCAGCACAACGGCGGGTGCAAACCCAAGTGTCGCGATATTGCAACACAAAGGTTGTTGCGATATTGCGACACCTCCGATCAAGGGCGGAAGCAAAACTCAAGTATCACGATATCATGACATAAATGCTGTCGCGATAATGCAACGGACTTAGAGCAAATTTGGAGCAAACAAAAAGTGTCACGATATCGTGACACATTGGCAAGCAAAGCCAAAAGCCAAAAAAGTGTTGCGATATCGCGACGGATGGACATGGAGAAAAAAAGTGTCGCATTTTCGCGACCCGGCTAGGAGAGAGAAGAGCGAGATGCAGAGGTGTCGCGAAAATGTGACATGTTACTTTTTCATGGCCTGTGGCAGAACGATAGTTGGCAGTTCCAGAAGCCGTTAAGGCAGTTCTAGGGAACCGTTGTAGCGGTTACAGGGACGGTTACGAACGGTGGTTGCAGCAAGAACCTATGATGATAAAAAGGGATTTTTTGAAGGATTGCGGAGGCTGGAGAGGGGAAGGCTACGGCTTCTTTTAGCATTTTTCTTACTGTGTAATTTTTCATGGTCTGAATTGTAAAGCTTCCATGCTTCGAAATAAAATTGTGTCTTTGAAATAAAATTGCGTCTTTTCTTGGTTATTAAAATTGGCTCCCCATCAGCACACCAACATTTTTCCTATTCTAAATTCCCAACAAAATGCTTTCAATAATCCTCCTACATAATCATACATTATTATTCATCTTGGTCAAAACACATCATCCATTATAGACTTTTAGCCATAACTTCTAGTCCTTGCTACTCCATCCAACCTACACAATGATTCTAGTAATGATTTTATAATAAAAAAAATATGGATGTGATCAAGACTTTTATAAATTAGAATAATATTGTAAATCAATAGTAGCAACAATCATAGCAATGATAGCCTCAAAGGACTCCATACTTGGAAAAATATTAGGTGCCTCAACAAGGCATTGATCAAGGAGAAAATTAAACTCATAATCACATAGTTAACACTAATTTGGATATGGAAATTGCATTATGTCTTCCTTGTAATGATAGGCATAACCCCATAGAGTACATTGGAGCCATCATGCCTTCTCAAACTATTCATTATAATCAACAATGTCAGTTTCAATATGCTGTAATCATAGGTCAAATGATCCCCATAGTTAATATGACCATTTATCAACAACCATAGGCTCCACTGGTAGCATCTACCATGTCCAATATCAATGATGGAAATGTAAAAAATTTATTATTATAGATATATATGAGGAGTCAATGTTTAAATATGATACAACAGGCACTAATTAACAAGGGGTTAAAACCAAAGATAAGAGGAAAGCTTCTAAAGAGCTCTCTAATAATAAGTATTCCAAAACTGGAAAGAGTCCAATAATCCTTAGAAGAAGGAAGGGCTACCATTACACTTAAAGGATAAAGGACCTATTACATCACAATAGGAAAAACACAAAGAGAAGAAAAATGTAGAAAAGGATGCTAAGTATGAATAATATTGTGAATCAATTGTGTTAGAGTATATTACATGATTGGCTACATATCAATGTACCACCTTTGGTACATTACTAGAGTAGAATTTTACTGTAGAGTAAATTTAAGTAGTTACTTCAGCATGTAATAAATGCACAAGTGTTAGAATGTACAATGATGTAAATGTGCATGTAGTCTACATGTACATGATTCATAAGATAGATTCAAATATAAAGTGAGGGTCAAGGAACTTATCTTCCTATATATATAGGCCTTATAGTGAGTGAATAATAGAGGAGAGATGAGTGAGCTAAGGTTTAGCGGGTGCGGTGGGAATGAGGGTTTGAATTTTCTAGGCAAGAATCTTAGCCAAGGCGGCAGAGGTAGAGCAGGTATGAAAGGGGTGGGTGGGAACCTCGAGCATGGATCAAGCGAGGATCTAGAGGAAGGTGGTCAGGCTGCGGTAAATTTGGAGGTGGGCATCACGTGGGGGCCCGACCCTCCTCAGAAAGACCCCGATAAAAAATATACGAAGGACAATGCGGGGCCCAAGAAGTTGTCTTTTTCTGAGACTCTTAGAGGAAAAAGAAATGAGGTTCTCTCTCTTTCACCCCTAGTTCCAATAAATAATAAAATTTTTGCCCCGACAAGTTCCATGAGCCCTTTTATTTCAATGGAAGAATTCTCCCTGGTAGGCAAGTTTTTGGGAGGTATATCGGACATGGAGACTATCAAGGCTTGGGCGACGGGTAAATGGTAATTGGTAGGCAGCTTGGAGTTGGTAGCTTTAACTCGAGGGTTATTCATTATCCTTTTTAACAATATGGAGGATGCTAACCACATTTTAACATGAGGTCCTTGGTTTTTGGGTAAAAGGAGCCTTTTCTCAGACGATGGGGTGAATATTTTGACCCTAAAAAGAAAAATATTAACATTACCCCTATTTTGGTTCATCTCTCGAGTCTACCTGCCCAGTTCTTCAATGAATATTGGTTGTAGGGCATAGCCAGAACTATAGGGGACCTGATCTCCATTGACCATGCGACCTTGGCTAGGACAAGGATGACTCATGCACGAATTTGCATAAATGCTAATTTGGATAATGAATTGCCAAGGTTTTTGGAGCTAGAGTATGGAGAATACTATCAAAAATAGCCAATAGAATATGAGAACATACCTGCATTTTGTGCAGAATGTAAAAATCAAGGACATCTATGCAATCAGTGCCCTAACCTGGCAATGAATAGAGAAAAATAGAAGCAGGGAATGCTAGATAGAGGAAATTTGAGGAGTTTCCTTGGTAGAGGTGATTTCAATCAGGAAAACTATGTCTACCAAAAAAATAAAAGAGAGGGTGCAGGGTCCCAACAAGATAAAGGAAAACAATAGGTTGTTGGTAACCAAAATACTTAGGTAAGTTCCAATCCTATAGTTTTAAAAAAAAAATCAATTCTATCCAAAATGGGAGTAGGAGGATTATCGAAATACATGGAAGCCCAAAACCTTCATGCTAACCTTTTTGACTCTCTAGATTCCCCATCCAAGTCAAGATCCTCAAACCCTAATGCTAAAATTAATGTAAGCCCCGTGGGTATCACAAAGCCAAACCCTAATGCCCGATCTCTGGAATCCCCATCCAATTCAAGATCCTTAAACCCCAATTCTGAAAATACTTCAAGCACAATGGGCATCCCAAATACAAACCCTAATGCTGAAAAACTTAGGGAGAAGGTTGAGGCATTGGAAAATAAAAAATCTCATCTCCCTAACATCATCACTAGGAGCCAGGTGAATCCTACTAAGGGGTCATCCCGTAGACCAAGGGAATACAAGAAAAAAGGAGAATATTTATATGTAGGGGTGGATATATGTGAAAATATTCAGATTGAGGAATATGGCAGTCTGATTCTGTAACAAATTGCCTCCCCCCAGTTTAGTCCTAAATAAACCAGGAGCACTGTGTAGTCTCCTATAGATTTTGGCAACGAAAAAATAAGATGGAGAATATCAAATGCTGAGAATCAAAAAACTAAAATTGATAATGATATTTCCAATGGAAAACATAGAACCTTGTTTCAATAGGTTATTTCGGGTTTTGAAGACAACAAATTAGGAAAACCCCCTCCAGGGAGGGGGAGAGGAAGAAATACCAAATAAGAATTTCCTCTCATGGAACATGAGAGGCCTCAATGGCATGCCCAAACACAGGGAAGTCAGTACAATAATAAATCAAGTGAATCCAACTATTATCATGTTGCAAGAAACAAAAACTGATGAGATTCAGTCAAAAAAAGGAGCAAAAAAAATTTGGAATCAAGGGGATATTGTTTGCAAATCAGCCAGAGGAGCGTCTGGAGGCCTTATGACTTTGTGGGATCCCTGGATAGTAGAAGGCACCATTATTCAAAAATATGACAAGGTTCTTAGTGTTTTATTTAAGGAAATAAACAACAACAAGTCGTGGATCCTTTCAAATATTTATGCCTTGACTTCAATTCAAGGGAGAGCTCTACTATGGGAGTACTTAGACAATCTGAGTGAAATCTTCCATAATGTCCCCTGGATTCTGGCTGGGGATTTTAACACTCCTCTTTACCCTTCATACAAAATGGGTGGAAATGGACCACCTATCAGGAGCATGGATGAGTTCAATGACTTTGTGAACTCCAACATATTGATGGATGTAAAACTTAGAGGAATGAATTATACCTAGATAAATTTGTGGATAGGGTGTCATCTCATTCAAGAAAGGCTTGACAGGTTTTTCTATCAAAGGAGGCTACAAATTTGTTCAATGATTCTACCCTACAAGCCCTTCCTAAAATTACCTCTGATCATAATCCCATTTTGTTGGAGATCCCTAACTCTCTGTCCTTCAATAAACCTTTCATATTTCAATCTATGTGGATCAAACATTCCAGTTTTAGAGATAACTTAATTCAGTGGTGGCAGCAGCCTGTCAGGGGTATTGCAGCATTTAAAATTCCTGGAAAATTAAATTTTGTTAAGGAAAAGCTTAAAAATTGGAACAAAGAGGTATTTGGGAACCTCTTTGAAAATAAAAAATAGGTTTCTTAAAGTTTGAAGATAATTGATCAGAGGATTCAACATGGTTATGTTGATGAAACTACTAGGCAGGAGAAACAGACAAAACTAGGAGAGTTTCATAACATTTTGGCCAGTGAGGAAATATATTAGAGGTAAAAATCAAGGGCTCTTTGGTTGAAATATGGAGATTCAAATTCTAAGTTTTTTCATGTCACCACGCTTAGAAATAGAAGCAATAACAAGATAATTTTTTTTTAAAAAGCAGATGGTTCTATTACTCAGGACTTAACAGAAATCAGAAAGGAGGTAGTAACTTATTTCAATTCTATCCTTGGTCATGAATCATAGTGCAATGAGGAGGCAAAATATATTCTCTTGCAATCCATTCCTAGCATAATAAATGAGGATATAAACCTTAAGCTTCTAGCTCCCTTTTCTAATGAGGAAATTAAGGAATCCTTGTTTAGCATGGAGCCAGACAAAGCCCCAAGACCCGATGGCTTTCCCCCTCATTTCTATAAAGCTTTTTGGAACATCGTAAGTGAGGATGTAATTTCTACTGTCATATAATTCCAAGCAAGCAATCATATCCCAAAAGATCTCAACTCTACTTTTATTTCTCTAATTCCTAAGAAGCAAACCCCTGAATCTATGGTTGACTTTAGGCCAATCAGTCTATGCAATGTTTCTTACAAGATCCTAACTAAAGCCATTGCAAATAGAATGAGATATGTTCTGCCCCACATCATAGATCCATGCCAAGGAAGCTTTGTCTAGGGCAAGTCAATCTTGGATGGAGTTATCATAGTTCATGAAGCTCTGCACTTTGCTCATAAGACTAACAGGTCTATTTTTGCCCTCAAGCTTGATATGAACAAAGCATTTGATAGGCTAAATTGGGACTTTATGATTGTTGTCCTCCTTAAGTTTGGTTTTCACCACCAATGGGTTAATTTGATCAAAGAATGCATTTCTAAAGCATGGTTCTCAATTCTGGTTAATGGAACAACTGTTGGTTACTTTCAAAGTCATAGAGGAATTTGGCAAGGGGACCCTATCAGCCCCATGTTATTCATCATTGTGGCATAATCTTTAGGTAAAACCATAAAAAATGCTTGCAGTTCAAGGCTAATATCGGGAATCAAGGCAACATCTCTCACTAGGGTTGTTTCTCACCAATAATTCATCGATGATACCCTTCTATTGACTAAGGCGTCGGTGGTTGAGGCCAAAAGAATTAAATACATCCTGCAACTCTACGAGGATGTTGCTGGTCAGAAAGTTAATTTTAGTAAAAGCAAGTTATATTTCTTGAACACCCCCATTCAGAGGCAAGGAAGGATTGCAAAAATTTTAGGGTGTGATATAGCAAACCTCCCCACTTTGTATCTTGGTCTCCCTCTTTTCATTGGTTCTCCGAGAGAGTCAATGTGGGATAGGGTTATTGAAAGAATTCAAAAAAAACTTGTTGGATGGAAAGGTCATCTTCTATCTCAAGCAGGAAAGTTGACCCTCACTAAGGCCTCTCTTCAGAGCATTCCAGTCTATTTCCTCTCCATTTTCAAAGCCCCTATGAAGGTTTTCCAAAAAATTGAGAAACTCCAAAAATAATTTTTATGGACTGGATCAGAGGAGAAAAAAAGGATACACCTTGTAGGATGGACCAAAGTGTGCAGACCCAGGGAAAATGGGGGCTTAGGTCTGAGGAGAATTGCTCATATGAATTTAGCTTTACTAGCTAAGTAGGCGTGGCACCTCATTTTTGGTGAAGAAAATGAATGGACAACTATCATCAAATGAAAGTATCTTCAAAATATGGAATTTCTAAGTGACTCAGTTCCAATCAGAGGTTCTGCTTTTTGGAAAGCAATTCTCAATTGTAAGGAAATCATCAAAAAAGGTTTAATATGGGTTTTAGGCAATGGTGAGAGGATAAATTGTTGGAATGATAGGTGGGCTAAGGATGAACCACTGACGCAATATCCTAACTTAGCCTGAATCAGAGATATCACGAAAGAACTCATTGGTAGAAAAGTCTCTGATTATATGGTTGAGGACAGAGGCAGAATGAAGTGGAAACAAATAAGGATTCAGGGATTTCAAGCGGAATCAAATGATCTTTGTAACATTCTCGGGCAACAGTTTATCCCCATGAGACCCAAGGAAGATCAAGTGACCTGGGCTCCTACGAAAAATGGGTAGTTCATTGTTAAATCAGCTTACAAGCTTCTGCTTGATGACGAGGATTTTGTCCTCCAAAAGGACTTAGTTTGGATAAAAAATTTAATTCCAAAAATTGTAGTCTTTTCATGGTTGGTTATCCAAGGAAGAATTCTAACCATTGATAATATGATGCATAAAGGTATTTGTATCACTAATCGTTGTTATCTGTGCAAGGCTAATTGGGAGACCATTTATCACATTTTCCTTGAGTGCCCTTTTTCCTTGACTGTCCTAAGTGGGGTTTTTCAGGCCTTCAATATTTCTTGGGTTAAACTAGCCATCGTACTTGATTTGTTCATCCAGTGGCCTTGCCCCTTTTCAAGCCAAAGACTTAGATACATGTGGAAAATTTGTCTCAATCACTATCTTTGGCAGGTGTGGTTAGAAAGGAACCATAGAGTCTTTAATGAGTCTATCCATGATCATCAAACTATCATTGCCAGGATCCTATCCTTTGCCAATGAGAATGTGAACCTTATCCCTTTTGATAGTCGTAAACCTCATCTGCAGGAGACCACGATTGCTCAATATTTAAGCTTAACCTTGTTAGATGAGTATGTGCCTAGGGTAGTCAACCCTAGAGCCAATGTTAAGTGGTCCCCACCTCCTACGGGTTGGTTTAAGCTTAATTTTTATGGAGCGGCTAAGGACAATCCTGGTAGAGCAGGCATTGGCGGCATTGTGTGAGATCATAATGGGAATATGATGCTTGCATTTTCTAAATATTTGGGAACAAGGACGAACAATGAAGCTGAAGCTAGAGCTATGTGGAGAGGCCTTCAAATGACTCAAGACTTAGAAGGCAATTTGATCGTAGAAGGAGACTCTATGCATGTTATAAATCTCCTCAATAATTGGAAAACACCTCCTTGGAGGATTAAAACAATTGTTGAAGAGGCTAGGATCCTTTTCCAGGGAAGACAGGATAGAAAAGCCCAACATGTCTTTCGAGAAGCTAACAAAGTTGTTGATAAGCTGGCCAATTTGGGTGTCGATGGTGACGAAATTTTCAAATGGGAACACGGTGTCCCGAGTGAAGTAGAGGAGCTTATTCAACAAGAATTCCAAGAATGATAGTCGAATTTACCAACAGGGAAGGCACTGTAAGTTCGAAGGCTATGAGTATTCTCGTCTCTTTTTTGAAATGGACTCACAATAAAAATTATCCGAGTTGTCAGTCTTGGTGGATGTTGCTTGGAAATACCACAAAGACTAATGGGGATAGTCACATGTCAGATAACATGGCTCCTAGTCATCTTAGTAATTTGAGGTTGGTTGATAATCACAGGGCAGGAAAGAAACGACAATATAAGACTTCGAACCAGAGCCACGTGGACCACCAGATAGCCACTACCATAAATCTAGCCAGCAAGTTCACTTCTCCAAGGTTGATTGGCCAAGACGGGATGTGGTCCCAAAGCATGTCATATATGAAAGAAAGCAATTACCAAAGAATTATTAAGAGTAATTGTCAATACAGAGCTTGTGGGAGTTTTTTTTAGTACTCTGCTATGTGTGTCTATAGCTTTTTGTTTCTCCACTATTTCAAGGAAGGGATCCGTGTCTGTTTCTTTTTTTGTAATTATGATGCAGGTGTGTTTTCTCAAGGTATACCCAAAATGTTGTATGGGAAGTTTCTTTTTGATAATAGGCTATGTGCCTTATCGGATGTAATGGCTTTGGTGGCATGTAGATTTTACATATATAGGATCCTTAGTAAGGACATGTTCATCAACAACCCTGGGCTGATTTTTGTAAAAGGTTTTGGGTCAACCTATAAAACCCGGTATTAATGCTATAGTATCTTATCTACCAAAAAAAAAAAAATAGGAGAGAATATAGAGAGTGCATAGTATAGATTGGTAGAGGAGTACAATGTAGTTCATTTTAAAATAGTTTGTGGAGTTTTCATGTCCTCCATTATACTACATTGTACTATTTTTGTGAGCTTTCATTAATGGCATATTTTTAAGTTATTGTAGAATTTTATCTCTTTATTTTCCTGCATATTATAGTGCTATTATCATATAGATATCATAGATTGCTTATCTTACATCTTGTGGTTACATTTCCTATATCATATACTCATCAAAAGCTAACAATGGTATCAAAGCACATGGTAGATCAATAGGAAATAGGGAGAGCCACAAGTGAGATTGAGAGGAATCCAGAAATATCATTTTAAAAATTTCTAAGATTGCATTTGGCTAGAGTCTTTCCATAGGGTTATAGAAAACTCGTGAAGACTAGGACTCAACATAGATTCCACTAGATTGACAAATCAACTAGTGAAGATTGATTATCTCTAGATTTAGAGTTTCTTCCATTACAGTCCTAATACTTTGTTGTAGGAAAAAGGAGATTCAAAGAAAGTTGGGAAGCTTCCTACAAAATAGCTAGGAATAATATCTTCTTTGGAATCAATCCAAAACTAGAAGCAACAAGAGGAAGAATGAATATTTGGAGGCCTGAAGAAAAGGTCCCATTACTAGATATTGTAGACTTGTAGAGTGTAGAAGAAGAAAAGGCCATAGGAGCCTTGTTGCAGATTTGAGGAAGAGACTCCAAAGAAGAGTCCAAAAGAAGATTGAAGATTGGTGATCTCCATTGAAGATTGTAAATAGCATATTGAAGAGACTCAAGGAGAAGAGTCTTGGTGAAGATAGGAGATTGGTGATCTCCATTAAAAATTGAATATTGAAGACTTCACCTTGAAGAAGTAGAAGAAATCAGCTTGAGAAGTTGAAGAGACCTACAAGATGTCTCATTGAAGAACTTCCAGTTTTGGAAGAGATAGAGAAGGACTAGTAAAAGTCCTATTTTTGAAGCAATAGATTTTAGAGATCCAAGAGGGAGATCTCATTGCCAAACTTCCACAGTAGAAGGTTGAAGAAAAGGTCTCATTGAGAAAGACCAGAGAAGCTACGAGAGTGAAGACCCTAGAGAAGAGGTCTCAAGGAGAAAGAAGGAGAAGGCTTGGAGAGCCTCATTTAAGGAGATTCAGAGAAGGCCATTAAAGGAGTTCCTAGGAGAACTCATTGGAGAAATTTACCACCAAGGAGAAGTTCTTGATAAAGGAATAACTTGGGACAATTGTCACCATTTGAAAACAAGCCCAAGGGAGAAGGATTTGGCAAGAAGTTTATCAAATTTTGGAGGAGATTGGTGAAGACCTCAAGACTTTTAGATTCTTGAGAAGAAGACCTTGATTGAAGTCATAATTCAATAAGGAGGTTGAAGGAGAAAGGATCCAGACATTACTACCAAACCTAAGAGGTTTGAAGATTACCTTTGAAGGCTAGAAGGCTCATTCGAAGAAAGGATATCTACTGGTTTCTATAGCATAAAAATAAAGGGTTCTTGAAGGAAAATCTCAGCTACAATTTGAAGGAGTTCCCTACCAAATTTTTGAGATTCAAGGATAGCATTTCAGTGGAGATATTAACTGCTAAATGGCAGTAATTAGGATAGCATTACAAAGCTACAAATTGGTGTGTTGAGAAGTTATTTTGGACAACAAATAAGAGCTACAAGTTCATCCAATAAAAGGCAGCAATAAGGTGAATCTAATCACCTTGCAATCCTTCATCTACAAAGTTCATTAAGGTAAGCAACTTTGGTGCAAAAGGTTCATTAGTTGAACTTTAGATTTTTGGTTCATTATTAAGATTTGTTAAGCACCATATTAGAGTTAAAAGTTGCAAAGAGAAGGTTGCATATTATAGTCTTCAAGGGAGTGCAGAAGATAGTTTCTTTTAAGGTTAATACCTACACATTAAAATAGGAGTTAGATATATTTTGATAGAAAGAAAAATATCATCTTCCTATTGTTTAGTTGAAGCAAAGAAGACTACATTAAGTTTACATAGTTTATAGTGCATATTTCAAGTTACTTTGAGAGTTCTTTTACATGAGTGATAAGGTGAGATCAATATTGCACTATACTAGTTGTTCTTAAGAGTTTTTTAAGGTGCACTAAGTATTTTAGTTGCAGTGAAAATTAGTGCAAAGTTAAACCTCTAAAATAGCATATTAGTTGCATGATTAAGAGCTTGGATTCATTGTTACTAAGTTATCCAAGAAAATAAGTTAGAGGTTAGTGTTGTCTAGTAAGGAAGGCAACAATACATTACTATTTGCTCTCAAGGATTAGAGCAAAGAGCCACCATATCTAAGAAGCAAGGAATAGCTTCAAAAGGAGACGTATAACTTCGGTGCAAAATAAGGGACTTAATCCTATCTATTGCAAAGGTGTTTGCATTACATTGGCACCAATTTTTTCCTTTCAAATACAACAAATAAGGACAAAAGAAAGAGTGTCTTAAAGACACTATAATAGGTAGCAAAGTGCAGTCTCCAAGTAGCCACATTATTGAAGTTTGAGGAGCAAAATTTGAGCAGGGTAGAGAGCCAACAAAGGGGCTCACAAAGTTGGGTTTCAAGGTGTCTAAAGATACCATTTCCATCATTATATCCAGTGCCTATAGTAGCATCAACCTACAACACAAGGTATCCATGTAAAGGAGCTATCATCTATTGCATAGCATAAGGTATCTACATAAATAGATTATCTAGCACAAGGTACCTATGTAAAGGATAGCACAAACTATCTATGTAAGCTATCATCCATTGCACACTACAAAGATAACACTAAGGACAACATATTGCAAGCATAAAAGGGTAAGGTACAAGGTAAAAACAAAGGTGCAATACCCAAGATACAACTTGGAAGAATCATCCATCGAGAGGAAGCACCTAAATCCACCATTGGAGCACCATAGAACCTCCATTCCAACACCCTAGGATCATCACAATTGGAGCCAACCTTGAGAGGTAATATCATCATCGATAGAACAACTTGCACTTACTGGAAAGAAGGAGAAAGCATTTGCTATCAAAGGAGCCAAAGAAGCTTGCAAATAGTTGGCAAGAATAGGCATTGAAGAAGCTTAAAGGATTTTGGTACGTTGGAAAGAAGTGTGCATGCAAGGGGAGACATCTACATTTGTCCTAATAATGGAAGGAATATTGTGCCACTTGGCACAAAGGGCATCTTCATCCTCTTAACTCCAATGCTCAAGAGAAAGGGTGCTCAACTAAGTAATGCCTTTCATCATAGTTTCAATGCTCACCTACCTTAGCCAATGCCCAAGAAGGTATTCAAATATGTGCCATGTAGCATAACGTTCTTCAAAGACCTACACCACTCAAGGAGGAGACTAAAATATTTGGTAACACCTTGTGCCACTTGGCACCCGCATCAAGAAGGTAGAAGCACATTTGTAGCCACCATAAATAAGAGTGCTCATGAAGGGGAAGCATATCTTTAGCCAGCATCGAAGCGCTTATACACAGGGAGGTCAAATCTAAGAAATCCATTAAAAGAGGAGCATTGAATGCTCACCATCGTTCAACAAATACAACACTCAAAGGATCCATTGGAGGAGCGAAGATAGAGGTATATCGCATGCAACATTATAAAGGTAATATCAAATTAATTACTTGCTTTCATTAAGGTTAAAAGGAGTTATAAGGTGAACCATATAAGGTTAAATTTACTACTACATTGGAGCAATAAGAATTAACCAAGCATTAGTGAATTATAAAGCAAGTTTATATCTTCAAGTGACATTTCAAGGTACATTAGTTGAAGTACATATATATTATAATATTTGCAAATATTCATAGTAGGAGATATAAGGTTTTCAACATTGGATAATTAAAATATTAGTTTGCAAATATTATTATCTTCTAAATTTCTAAATTAGGGAGATATAAGGAATACTACACCAAACTTTAACTAATTGGAATTTAGAAAATTGAACTATTGAGAACTAAAGGTTGAAAAGAAGCAAAATTATTGTTTGCTTGAAAGAGTTGGAATTTATTGCTTATACTTATCTCATAGAAATATTAAAGAGACAAAATAAATCCAACCATAGAGAACTCCATCAAATTGATAAGTGCATAGTTCAATAGGAGAAATAAGGTGAAATAGGAGTTGATTATTATCATTCCCAAAAAATTACCAAATCAACTCAAAAGGTGAACTATTACTTCCTAAAGCACTTTACCAATATTAGAGTATATTCTAATCACTAGGGAGACATAAGGATCCTACAAAACCTAAGCCTTAGAAAGGTTTTATCAAAATAATTCACATACTCTAAACTAGGGAGTCATAAGGTAGTCTACTACAAAGGATCTATCAAAAGTGTTCTTAAAATACTAAAGAGCTAAAGGAATCCTATCATATACTACAATGGAAAAAATAACAAGAGGGACATTTCATCACAATGCACACTACAAGAGGACTCAAGATTAGAATCCATCCAATATACCATATCAAAGATGCAAAATCACTTCAAACTCAAACAAATTCATAGGTCAAAATGAAAAGGACATTTGGTATATTGATTCTGGTGCAAGTCATCACATGATAGGAAATCTACAATGGTTTGATTGTCTTGAAGTCACTAACAATTACAGGTTGAAAATTGTAGATGGAAAATTCTATCACATACATGGATATGGGTGTGTAACACCTAGTAAATCATTTCCAAATTTTCTACTACATAATGTAATGTATGTTCCTAGATTATCATCTAATCTTATTTCAATAGCAAAGATAGTAGAGAGCAAAAGGATAATTGATTTCAGACACATAAATGGAGTTAATATGTGTCACATTATAAATCAAAATGAGATTGAATCCATTGGATCAATCCATAGAAATATATGTTGGCAATTTTGGGTACCTTGGGTACATTGCCTTTGCTCAAATGTATAAGTTGTCATTGATGTCAAAAGGCATTTTTGTGTTGATTTCAAAAGAGTGTGATGTCAAGAATATCTTGAGAAGCTTCATTATGTTAAAGGGTTTTTATTAAAACCATGGTGACAAGGCTAAAGGTTTTTCTTAAAACCATTTGGACTCATTAAGGGTTTTTATTAAAACCAAGCTTAACTTAATGCAAAGGTCCATGTGTATTATTAATAATTAAATTAACTCATACCTTTGTCAAAGGTCCAAGTTTAATTTATTATTAATAAAATAATAATTATTATTATTTTAATTATTATTAAAGGGTCTTTCAACCCTTAAGTGTCGCCGATTTATTTCCATCGTTGGAGGAGCGCCGACGTCAATCAGTGAAGGATAAATTGCTATATAAGTTGGCATGGTTTTCAAAAGTAAGCACCAACGATTATTATTTGACATCTGCGATTTGTGGCTCTCTGTATTTTTTGATTTGCGCTTGGCATATACGATTTGCATATACTCCGTTTCGCTCGATTTGCTCTTGGCGTCCGTGATTTGCCCTTGCACTGTTTCATCTGATTTGCGCTTGGCGTCCATGGTTTGCAAGTGCTCTATTTCCTTCGAACAACGCTTGGTGACTTGAGTTGAGCTTGCTCTGTGTTTTTGATCTCCGTTTTGACGTCTTAGATATCGCGCTTGTTCTGTGTCTTGGAGACTGTGCCTGGCAAAATCAGATTTAAGCTTGGGCTGCATCCTTACGCTTTGGCTTGACGGCAGTGGATTGTTTGCATGCGGTTTGTGGAAGACGTTTACGTTTTCTAGGTTCTTGGCATCTCAGAAAGATAAAAGAGAGAGCAGCGGCATTTTATTTCGTTGGGCACTTGTGACCCAACGACGGTGGCGTTTAAGCGAAAGCGCTAGACGGCAGAGGTGCTGAGTTCGATTCTCTTCATTGGGAATTTCTTTTTGGTCACGGTGTGCATAGAATGGTGGCCGTGAATGCGCGGGAGGTATAAGGTTAAGGTATCTTTTCTATTTTGACATTGATGTTTAATGTTTAATGTTTATGTGGAGTAATAAGGTGTAAAGAGGTTTTATTTTGTATGTTATTGTACTTTGGTGGTTTTTACTAAGTTGGAGAAATAAGGTGTTATATTTGGATCTTTATTATTGTGTATTATTGTATAGTTGCTAACTCTAATTGGTGGCAAATTGAGAGTTAGTGTTGTGACAGATTTTGAGTTCTCCTTCTTCATCAAAGTAAAGGTATGGGCAACTTCTTCCATGTATGTTGTTTATGGTATATTTTCTGAAATTGAGTTTGGAGTGAAAAGGTTGTCTACTAGGTATTTTGGTGTAAATCTTATTTTCTGGATATTGAAGATTGCTTATGCATTAAAGTTATTGTTGAACTTTTGGGTGAATGCATAATTCTGGTTGAGGAAGAAGAAGCACTTTTTGCACTAGGGTTTATGTTAATAAGTCTTGCTACTTGCATTGAGATGATGAAACCCTAGTTGTTGGTAAAAAGAATATAAGCATCATTGTTATATGAGATATTGCATGGTTGGCAATTGTTGGGTTGTGTTTCATATTCTTAAGAAAAGCATACTACATCTATCTTATTCTTTTGAGATTGAGTTTGAGTTGAGATTGAGTTGAGATTGAGATTGGGAGTTAAGTATAGAACATATTGGGTCTCTAACAATTCTCTTTATGTTTCTATGAGATTTGAGATTGAGATTTGGAGTTAAGTATAGAACATATTGAGTCTCTAACAATTCTCTTTATGCTTCTATGAGGTTTATGAATTACATTGGGTCTCTAACAATTCTCTTTGTGAGTTCATGCTAAGCAAGTTTTTCTTGGTGAGCTTGCTGAGGTTGTGGACAGGTTTCGATGGGGACTTGTGAGCAGGTTTTGGACAGGTTTCGATGGGGACTTGTGAGCAGATTTGGGCAGGTCCTAGCAGAGGACTTGTGAGCTGAGTTTTTGAGAGTTCTATCAGAGAACTTGAGGACAGAAGTGCATTGGTTCTTGAGAAGAACCTGAGGATAGATTTGGCAAGTCTTTGAGAAGGCTTGTGTGTAGAGGATTGATTTGTTCATCGAGTTGGACAGATCTGACAGACAGAGGAAGACTTGTACTAGACCGACTGATTGTGTTTGGTATAGGTAGCTGAGCTGCTGTGGACGTGATCATAGAAGGCAGAGGTCTCTTAGGCTAAGCATTGAGGACAAGAGGTCTTCGATGGAAAGGAGTTCCACGTGTTGGCAAGAGGTAGAGGCAGTTGATCTTCTGAGGGATCATTTCCAGAGCAGAGGGGAAGGTATCTCCTTTGAGCAGAGGCTCATAAATTCAGATTAGGGGAAGGTGTCTCCTTTGGGCCGAGGCTCATAAACATTGTAATTGGGAAGGTTTCCCAAAGAACTTTGAGATAACTTTTAGAGAAAAGTTTTGTGGACGTAGCCCAGGCATTCTGGGTGAACCACGTTAAAATTGGTGTCACTTTGTGGATGATATTGTGCATTGTTTTGATATTGCTTTGGGTATATTGCTTTACTATTTTGAAGTATAAAGGAAAAAGTAAAAAGAGGTCTTATACTGTTCACCCCCCCTCTCAGTATAAGCTTGTGTTCTTCAATTGGTATCAGAGCGGGTGCCTTCGAAAAGTTTAACAACTTGAAGGAAAAGCTAGTAAAGAACACAATGGATCATTCAAGTGGCAATGCAGCACCTATTCTTGATGGGTCAGATTTTGGTCTTTGGAGTGCAAGGATGAAGGTTCATCTAATGGCACTTGGGAATGAGGTTTGGGAAGTGATTGAAGATGAGTACACTATTCCTGAACTTGGTCCTAATACTAAAGAAGAAAGGCTCCTACATCACAACAATTCAAAAGCAATGAATGCAATTCTGAAAGGCTTACAGAAAGCAGATCTCACCAAAGTGATTCATTGCAAGACAACTAGTGAAATGTGGAATCAGTTGAAGGTGGTTCATACAGGTGATACAAATGTCGGAAAGGCCAAGTTGAGACACTTCAAAGGTATGTTTGAACAACTCAAGATGAATGATGATGAAAATATTAGTGACTACATGCTTCGTATGGATGAGGTTGTTAACTCCATGAAAGACTTAGGTCTTGAGCTTGCTGAAAATGATGTTTGTGATAAGATTTTAAGATCTCTTCCTAATAGATTTAGTGAAAAGATTTCTGCTATTGAGGAAGCTAAAGATTTGGATAAATTGAAAAAGGATGAGCTCCATAGTATACTTGCAGCATTTGAGTTAAGAACTCAAGTGAAGGTTGATGTCAAGAAAGAGGCAGCTTTCAAGGCTACCAAGAAAGCCAAAGGTAAACAACTTCAAGAGAGTGATGAGTCTTCTAGTGATGAAGAGGCATATTACAAGCAAGAAAGGCAAGTTCTCTAGAAAACACAAAAATATGAAAAATGTAAGATGTTTCAATTGTGGAAAATTTGGTCATTATGCTACTGATCGTACTCGTTGCCAAGGATGAAAGTGATGAAGATAAACAGGACTGTAAGAGCAAGGATTCTGAAAAGCACAAGCATCATAGGAAAAACAAAGATGAGCACAACAATCAAGGAAAGAGGTATTCTCACAAACACAAGAAGAGTTTCTACCTAGACAAAGCAAGTAAGTGTTCTAGTAGTGATAGTGAAAGTTCTTCAAGTGATGATGAAAATGAGATGTTGTTCATATCAGAAAAAGAGGAAGAACCAAAACATAGATTCATTATCATGAAATGTCTTAGATGTGGAAATTTTGGTCACCTTGAGGATGATTGCACAAATAATGATTTGATTTCTAGTATGTATGAGGATGCTTCAGAAAACTATAAGGAAGATGCTTGTATGGTTTTTGAAAAGGGTAGCACCTCTAGTGATAAGAAATCCGAAAAAGACCTTGATGATTCAAAAAGCAAACATATAGAGGAAGGTGAAGTAGATCTTAAAGGTGAACTTATTAGTGCTCTTAGTGCTTTGAAAAAGGAAAGAAAGAAGAATGCTAGACTCAAGGATAAGTTGGATGAATGTTGTATGGAGAGAGATGATCTTATAGAAAGTCTTGACTTCTCTATAGCTAAGACACAAGAACTTAAGGATGAGTTAGAGTCTAAGGTTCTTGAGTATAGTGAGTTAGAACAGAAAATGGCTTCTTTGAAAGAGGAAACTAAAGGGTACAAGGATAAGCTTCACAGGTTTCAAGATAGCTCCAAAAAGGTTAAGTCTCTCATCAAAGGTCAAAGAAAGACAACAGATAAAATAGGTCTTGGTTTTGTTAAGCCTCACAAGGAACAAGTTGGAGAGTCTAGTAAGAGACTCCAAAAGGAAGGAAGTTCTGATGAGGAAAGTATTTCAGATCATGAGTCCTTGAATGATAGATGCACAGAAACAGAAAACAGAATTCAGAATGAGAAGAAGAAGTTTTCAGGGCCTAAGAGGTCAAATAAAGGAAAGTTTCAAGGTAGATGTTTTGCTTGTCATAGGTTTGGTCACATGGCTTCACATTGCATGGCTCAAGTGAAGAAGGTAAATGACAGTTTCAGAGGTGGTAATTTCTTTCAAGGGTATTGCTACTCTTGTCAATAGTTTGGGCACAAGGCAGTTTATTGCAAGGCAAATATCAAGAACAGGTTTGATCAGAACAGGTTTGGTCAGAACAGGTTTGGTCAAAAAGTTTGTGAAAGGTTTGGTCAAAATAGGTTTGGTCAGAACAGGTTTGGTCAGAACTGGTGGATTCAAAGAACAGGTGTGCCTAAAAGAAATAACATTGTTACGTGTTATAAGTGCAACAATGAAGGTCACACAGTCAGACAGTGTAGAGCTAAAATTCTAGAATACAGGAACAAGAACAAGTGGCATGATCAGGTCCAAGGATCAAGGCATGGATAAAAATAGGGATGAGAACAAAAACAAGAACAGTGATAAGAACAGGAATATGGACAAAGAGTTCAAGAGAAGGCCCGACAAGGAAGTTATAGACGCTGATGATGATCAGTGCCTAATGGGAGTTTTACTCCCACCCCAGAATTAATCACCTCATCAGGAGGTGGGGGAGGGACTAAGCTAAGAGGTTAATTCTTAGTCCCGAGCCCCAAAGGTGGCCCTTTGCCATTGATGACAAAGGGGGAGAGATATGAGTAAGGGGGAGAGCTTCAAAGTGAAGAGGAAAGCTTCAAGTCAGGGGAGCAAAACTTCAAAGGAAGATTCTCAGTTGTTAGCACAGTTGGTTTCAGTTGGTTTTAGTTTTTGCTCTTGAGAAGTGTTGTCAATAAAGGTTTGCCATCAATGACAAAGGGGGAGATTGTTGGCAATTTTGGGTACCTTGGGTACATTGCCTTTGCTCAAATGTATAAGTTGTCATTGATGTCAAAAGGCATTTTTGTGTTGATTTCAAAAGAGTGTGATGTCAAGAATATCTTGAGAAGCTTCATTATGTTAAAGGGTTTTTATTAAAACCATGGTGACAAGGCTAAAGGTTTTTCTTAAAACCATTTGGACTCATTAAGGGTTTTTATTAAAACCAAGCTTAACTTAATGCAAAGGTCCATGTGTATTATTAATAATTAAATTAACTCATACCTTTGTCAAAGGTCCAAGTTTAATTTATTATTAATAAAATAATAATTATTATTATTTTAATTATTATTAAAGGGTCTTTCAACCCTTAAGTGTCGCCGATTTATTTCCATCGTTGGAGGAGCGCCGACGTCAATCAGTGAAGGATAAATTGCTATATAAGTTGGCATGGTTTTCAAAAGTAAGCACCAACGATTATTATTTGACATCTACGATTTGTGGCTCTCTGTATTTTTTGATTTGCGCTTGGCATATACGATTTGCATATACTCCGTTTCGCTCGATTTGCTCTTGGCGTCCGTGATTTGCCCTTGCACTGTTTCATCTGATTTGCGCTTGGCGTCCATGGTTTGCAAGTGCTCTATTTCCTTCGAACAACGCTTGGTGACTTGAGTTGAGCTTGCTCTGTGTTTTCGATCTCCGTTTTGACGTCTTAGATATCGCGCTTGTTCTGTGTCTTGGAGACTGTGCCTGGAAAAATCGGATTTAAGCTTGGGCTGCATCCTTACGCTTTGGCTTGATGGCAGTGGATTGTTTGCATGCGGTTTGTGGAAGACGTTTACGTTTTCCAGGTTCTTGGCATCTCAGAAAGATAAAAGAGAGAGCAGCGGCATTTTATTTCATTGGGCACTTGTGACCCAACGGCGGTGGCGTTTAAGCGAAAGCGCTAGACGGCAGAGGTGCTGAGTTCGATTCTCTTCGTTGGGAATTTCTTTTTGGTCGCGGTGTGCATAGAATGGTGGACGTGAATGCGCGGGAGGTATAAGGTTAAGGTATCTTTTTCTGTTTTGACATTGATGTTTAATGTTTAATGTTTATGTGGAGTAATAAGGTGTAAAGAGGTTTTATTTTGTATGTTATTGTACTTTGGTGGTTTTTACTAAGTTGGAGAAATAAGGTGTTATATTTGGATCTTTATTATTGTGTATTATTGTATAGTTGCTAACTCTAATTGGTGGCAAATTGAGAGTTAGTGTTGTGACAAATTTTAAGTTCTCCTTCTTCATCAAAGTAAAGGTATGGGCAACTTCTTCCATGTATGTTGTTTATGGTATATTTTCTGAAATTGAGTTTGGAGTGAAAAGGTTGTCTACTAGGTATTTTGGTGTAAATCTTATTTTCTGGATATTGAAGATTGCTTATGCATTAAAGTTATTGTTGAACTTTTGGGTGAATGCATAATTCTGGTTGAGGAAGAAGAAGCACTTTTTGCACTAGGGTTTATGTTAATAAGTCTTGCTACTTGCATTGAGATGATGAAACCCTAGTTGTTGGTAAAAAGAATATAAGCATCATTGTTATATGAGATATTGCATGGTTGGCAATTGTTGGGTTGTGTTTCATATTCTTAAGAAAAGCATACTACATCTATCTTATTCTTTTGAGATTGAGTTTGAGTTGAGATTGAGTTGAGATTGAGATTGGGAGTTAAGTATAGAACATATTGGGTCTCTAACAATTCTCTTTATGTTTCTATGAGATTTGAGATTGAGATTTGGAGTTAAGTATAGAACATATTGAGTCTCTAACAATTCTCTTTATGCTTCTATGAGGTTTATGAATTACATTGGGTCTCTAACAATTCTCTTTGTGAGTTCATGCTAAGCAAGTTTTTCTTGGTGAGCTTGCTGAGGTTGTGGACAGGTTTCGGTGGGGACTTGTGAGCAGGTTTTGGACAGGTTTCGGTGGGGACTTGTGAGCAGATTTGGGCAGGTCCTAGCAGAGGACTTGTGAGCTGAGTTTTTGAGAGTTCTATCAGAGAACTTGAGGACAGAAGTGCATTGGTTCTTGAGAAGAACCTGAGGACAGATTTGGCAAGTCTTTGAGAAGGCTTGTGTGTAGAGGATTGATTTGTTCATCGAGTTGGACAGATCTGACAGACAGAGGAAGACTTGTACTAGACCGACCGATCGTGTTTGGTACAGGTAGCCGAGCTACTGTGGACGTGATCATAGAAGGCAGAGGTCTCTTAGGCTAAGCATTGAGGACAAGAGGTCTTCGGTGGAAAGGAGTTCCACGTGCTGGCAAGAGGTAGAGGCAGTTGATCTTCTGAGGGATCATTTCCAGAGCAGAGGGGAAGGTATCTCCTTTGAGCAGAGGCTCATAAATTTAGATTAGGGGAAGGTGTCTCCTTTGGGCCGAGGCTCATAAACATTGTAATTGGGAAGGTTTCCCAAAGAACTTTGAGATAACTTTTAGAGAAAAGTTTTGTGGACGTAGCCCAGGCATACCACGTTAAAATTGGTGTCACTTTGTGGATGATATTGTGCATTGTTTTGATATTGCTTTGGGTATATTGCTTTACTGTTTTGAAGTATAAAGGAAAAAGTAAAAAGAGGTCTTATACTGTTCACCCCCCCCTTCTCAGTATAAGCTTGTGTTCTTCAATATATATGCTCTGGATTCTATCAAAACTTCACAAGATATTGTTGTGTTTCAAAACAATACTAATGCATTTCCTAAAGAACAAATTGGTGAGAATGAAGAACCTATATATCATAAAAGTAGAAGAAGAAATAGAAGGTTCAAAATTAAAATAATGAGAGGACAACAAAACTATGCACTACTTGGCCATCTACAAACTAAAGAAGAAGAAGAAGAATAACCAAAACAAGATACTCATCCAGATTTAGACAAAGAATACAATGAAGGAAGTAGGAGAGAAGAGCTCATATTTCAGAACCAAGATGAAGATCCATATTTAAGACTAAAGTCTTCATTACCCAAATAATGTAATACAGGGGGATGTTAGAGTATATTACATTATTGGGTACATATCAATGTACCACCTTTGGTACATTACTAGAGTGGGAATTAAGTTAAGTAGTTACTTTAGCATGTAATAAATTGACAAGTGTTAGGATGTAAAATGATGAAAATGTGCATGTAGTTCACATGTACATGAGTCATAGGATAGATTCAAAGGTAGAGTGAGGGCCAAGGAACTTGTATTCTTATATATATAGGCCTTATAGTGAGTGAATAAGAGAGGAAATAATATAGAGAGTGCATAGTATAGATTGGTAGTGTGGTACAATGTAACTCTTCAAAACAGTTGGTGGAGTGTTCATGTCCTCCATTATATTGTATTGTACTATTTTTATAAGCTTTCATTAATGGTATATTTTAGAGTTATTACAAAATTTTATCTCTTTATTTTCCTACATATTATAGTGCCATTATCATATAGATATCATAACTTGCTTATTTTGCATCTTGTGGTTGTATTTCCTATATCATATACTCATAAAAAGCTAACAAATTGATCCCTATTCAGATGTAGAACTAGACTCTATAGAAGAATGTGAAGTGTTTACTTTTTTCTTAGAAGGAGAAGAGTCAATGATGGAAGCATAAATTAAAACAAGATACAAGTGGGTTGAGTCCCATTTTGAGGAGGTCTTACCTATAGGGATACCAAGGTAAATTGTACAATTAGAACATCAAGCATTATATCCTCCATCAAGTGATGAATTCTAGTATACAAAGGTAATAGAGAGAGATACTGACCCAAAATATGAAGAAGAAGGAGACACTACAAAGTATGAAGAATTGGCATGTGAATCACCTTTCATAAAAGTATTGTACTTTCTTGATGAGGAAATTTTAGAAGAAACTATCAAGTTTCTGATATTCTATGTGAGATTCAATTTGTTGTGATACCTAAGGCTTTTGAAGTTGGTAAAATATTTGTTCTTCCTAGATATAGGACTTTTGATTTCTATTTATGGAGAGAGAATCCTATAGCAGAAGTGGATAAGATCCCACAACTAGAATACAATATATTTATATAGGAGGATGAAGATAAAATAGAAGAAGCTAAGCCAAAATATGAGATATATAATTTAATCTTGGAGAAAGATAAGCTTGTAGGGTCTGAAGAACACTTACAGGGCCCCTTTTGTGAAGAAGTATCCTTCCTTGGGTTGAAAGCCTAGAAACATACTCTACTCAATAAATGGAGAAGTATTCACCTATGACTCTTGAGACTGCTCAAGTGGTTCTAGATAAGAAGGTTGCATTGAGTAATAGAAAAACCATAATCATAAAAATGGGGTATTTTCCTTTAGTCCTAGGAATAACAACTAGGACACAAATTATATTCCCATATTTTGATGCTTTTAAGGATGACATTCAATTGGTTAGAAGGAACAACAAAAAACCATCATTTTTTATTATGTTGTATTACCTTGTTACATAAAGTTGGCTATCCAAACCAAAAATCACCATCAAACTAATCATGGAATGAGGTAAAATGTAGAGAGGGTATAACAGTTATAGGAATTTCAATGCCCACCCATACTTCTTACTACTTTATAAGTAAATGGAGGTATCAAATCCAAAAGGGTTGGCATCATTAGGAGGTAATGGTAAAAGAAAAGGTTGTTTTGACTTTCCAAATCATCACTCCCACTCAATATTTCAATTATTTTCATGAAGGAACATAAAATTTTATAAAATATCCCTATGAGTATCTATATTGGAAAATATCCATTAGAAAATGCCTCCCATATGCACCATTAATGTTATATTACTTATTATGTTTACATAGGTGTTGGAAAATCCTGAGCTAGAATATTGATATTAGAAGGGTTGGCAACTATTTTTCTAATTTGGTGAAATGGAATTTCACTCAAAGAGATAGTTGTTTGTTTTATAAATTTCATCCTTCCAAAAAACATAAGATAAATAAAGATAATTTCTTATCTCACTCGGGAAAAAATCTCAAAAGATATACTCAGGTCCCTATTTATTTACATCCCTTTCCTCTAATATTGGTTGAAGATATTTCTAAGATCAATGGTTTCTTCCACAAAGTTGATAAGATGAAATGCCAACCTATAAATATGATGATAAAAAGGCTATGTATGAGATCCTTCTAATCCCATAACCTAATGGACAAGGCAGAATCTAAGACGAAACTTTTTAATAGTATAATCTTAGGAAGGATTTTATAGTTAAGGAGAGTATGTTGGAGGATTTCCTTAACAAATTAAAAATCTATCTCAATATTTTTAGGGAGCAACTACAAAACATTCATGTGGTTATCCAAGAGGGTCAGGATATTCCTAAAGATCTTTTACAATATTTCTAAATTTCTTTGGAGAATCCTACTTGATATTTTCAATCGACATGAACCTGAGCCAACTAAATTCTGAGATATCATTCAAATATCAAAATAATAATGGAATAACAAGCTTATAAAAAAATTTGTGGCAAAATGGGTCACAAGGTCTCATGTGACAGATCTGAAAAACGAGAAACCAGTGTTGCTTTAAGGAGCGGATTGTGGAAATAGTTAATATTATGAACATGACTCTGAGATCCTTGGTGGAATAGTCAACAGTTATTTTCACCCAAATAATGTGGAGCAAAAATCAATATATAGAGGATACTATACATATCTTGACAAAATTAAGCATAACCTTTATCTAAATCAACAACAAGAATTTGGTTATGTATATCAATTTTTATAAAGACTCTCTACTGATTACATGAATTGTAAACATCTACTTGCTACTGAGAAAGGTATGAAGGCTAGGAGGACAATTTTTATTTAGGCTTAAACCCTTTGTTATCATATATGGGAACTGGAACTATTGTTAAATCCCACGACTGAAGTGTAGTTTGGTTGTTCGGTTGGTATGGCTTTTTTGTGGCTTCTCCCTAAACTATTTTCTAGTTTATCTAGCATTGTAGTTCCTATATTAGTCATGGCATGAGTTGATTCTATTGGGCCTTTGTTGTATTATGCTTTTTTATATTTTTTTATTAATAGAACATCTTCTTTTTTATTTGTAAAAAAAAGTATAGTCTTAGGAATGATTATCGATATAAGGACTAGTAGAAGTAGCCCAGTACATGAGACCTTTGATGACTCAAGGGGATGAAAAATAAAAGTACAAAGATAAATTATAGATAAACCCAAAGATAAGGACTCTAAAAAGGAAGGTTTACAAATTAGAAAAAGAGTGGACAGAATGAAAGCCACTAATTAAGAAGTATTAATTTCTTCTACCATATTTCCCACAACCATATTCACTTTCATCATCATTTATTCTACTTACGTCTTTATCTTATTTTCCTCTCTTATTTATTATACTCACACATTTTTAAATCCCCTTAATTTCTTATGTTCCATCCATCCCATCTTCAGGTAAGTGCAACCCCAGTCATAGGGTCACCAGTAGATTTACCTATTCAAAATTTAGGGTCATCTCATATGTCATCTCCACTTTGGTTTTTATTATTATAATTCATGTCATCACCTACTATTCCATCCACCTCGCATCCATCCTTTTATCCCCCACACCATAAGTGTCATTATGTCACACCATATGTCATAAAATCCCTCTCATCATTCATCACCACTCAGTCCACACCATCACCCAGATCATTGTGTTAAACTAGTATGTTTGTCTTCATTAGTCCATTGGTTCCTATAGGTACAATAATACTCTTCCCCACATCATATTAAATATTTTTTAAGGTAATTCACACAGTGAAATATAACCTCACCCTTCATGTCTACTTGTCTTATCCTCACTTTGTAAAAATAGAGACTTTGATAGAAAAGACAAAAAGTATCAGGTACCATGCAAGTGATAAGAAAGTAGGTTGATCAAGATAATTCTAGTGGAAATAGTTTTAGCATTTTCTACACCCATGATCCACCAATTTTAGCTAATAAAAGGAAGAGGAGAGCTATAGTGATGGGAAGAGTTTGGAACCATGCATTCTAAGGCACACATAGCATTTCTCAAATCAAGTCCCTTCATGCTAAGGCATACCCCACATACCTTAATAAGTACAAGAATCTACTCTTCAAATATAATCAGGAAGATAAACAATCTAACATCCAAGATAAATTACATTGAAGGAATCCTCATCTAATGAAATAAATAAAGTAATTGGGTAGGTCATATAAGAATATAGTAATCACATACTTGAAGGACTATCCTACATGTAAGGGAAACCCCAATTATGCAAGACATCTATGATATATTGGAATAATAGTTGAATAATTAAGATAGAAGATACAAGAACTATTAAATAAGGTATTGCAAAGAAAAAAAACATGGAGGTATCCCTAGATAGTATCACATGGTGCTTTTAAGGAAATCATTGAATAAAAACCCCAATTATGGAATTCAATAAATCAAATAGAATCAAGGGAAGAACCCCTCATAGGACTAGTATAATGAGTTTGTGTTGAATGCCAAAATGTAGATTATGAAGGCACACTCACACACCCTAATTGGAAGGCAATCACAAATGTGTTCCTTTAGATCTAAACAAAAGTGACTATCAATTTTATAATTTTATAATAGGGATTCTAATTTATGCCTAAGGATAAATGTAATGTTTAGGATATCTTGATAATAAATCTTGCAGCAGGAGGCTCTCACCCCGACGGGCTAGTCCTGCCTGGCGGGATGGTCCTGCTCCATTTTCCTACTCCCCTTATTCTTGGCCTCATTGGAGACTCTCACCTATATCCTTTAGACTTTTTTGTTATGCTTGACTAATATTTTTACAGCTATATATATCATCCTAGCGAATCAATCCTATATACCCTTAGTTTGGATGGTTTTTGGCTAGCCCAATTAGGCAAGCTATGGATTCTAGAAGGGGTTTAGCTTTGTTTACCTATCCTGGTTTCTCGAGATCTCTATATGCATATTTCATGGCTTCAGTGATACCCTATATTTAGCATTTGCAAATGGTCATCTATTTTAGCTCCAAATATAGGTTTTCATTACCTTTGGGATCTCTGCATAGATCCAGTGTTTATCCATTTTTTGATATTTCGATAGGTGCTCTTACTATAGTCTATATTTTCAGTCTTAGGTGGAGACCCTATGCTTATTTGTGTAGCTATAGCTCTACCTCCCATGGTTTCATCCCTAAATGGACCTTGGTTGGATTGGGTTCTCTTCTAATATGGGTGGTTGTTTGCTGGATCGGTGTTGTAGTATTTAAGATCTTGGGTTGGGGACATCATGTTTTATTGCTTACTACAATTGTTGGACCATGATCGACTATCCTTGTGTTCAAGTTTTCTCCAGTCATGGATCATCATGGTGATTGGTGTCTCTGGGTTTCTCTACAAGTATTTTTAGTCTCCTTCATAGGGAGATCTTATGGTCTATCAAGATCTCTAATGACTATTGATCCACTTGCTAGGTCGTGTTGTATTTTTACTATTCATGGGATTCTCATTTTAGTTCTTCCTGGCTAGGTGATCCTCTCTACTAGGCCTATTTGTGATGGTCGCATGCCTGCCTAGACAGGATTCTCCTTTGTTGTTGATGTTCCCAAATCTAGTTTCCAAGTGGTTTTATCTTCCTATTTCTCCTAGGTAGGAAACAGTTATATTGTTTTCCCCTTGGGTGGGATCTCCATTTTGAATTTTTTTTGTAGGTTCTTTGTATCCCAATCCATCTGGGTGGGATTATTCTTTTCAAATCTTGGGCCCGTTGGGCAAGATTTTTTAATTTTGATTTTAGTTCCATTCGGTATGATCCCGCATCCCAATATGAGGATGATCCGTCTAGGACTGTCTTCTTGTGCACTATTTTTTTTTAAATTCAAAAGGTCTACCTTTTGTCGTTTTGTTTGGTATGTTGACCTAGTTTCCTCTATCTTCTTTTGTAGAAGTTTTTGGGGCCCCTTTCAAAATCCATTTTTAATACAAACTACCAAAAAAAATCTTGCATCTCATAAATTTTCCATAAATGAGTTAGAGAATATGATATTATTTTATACATGCTAATGTACCCCCATGGTATCTTTGGTACTTTTTTAAATATTATAAAACGGTGCGAGTCAATAGTTTAGGTGTGATATTTCTATTTTTTTTTAAGTATGTGTCTATGTGTAGGATGTGTGCAAGTGTTATGTAATAATGTATACAAGTGGAAAGATGTAAAGCCAAGAGGCATGAGAGGTTTGTATTATGTGTTGAATAGGAAAGGATACATCTTCTAGATATGTGAGGAGAGCAATAGTCAAAGTATTGAAGATTCATCTTTATAAGTTTATATTATGAAGACAAAGCTCCGTGTATTGTATCAAATGAAGTTTATTATAACAGAAGATTCACTAGAGAATATTGAAGCTTGTATACATTATTTTGAGTAATTATATTGTAATTTTGTGTATGCATATTGTTATTGATATTGGTCTACTAATATCTATGATTGTCGTTATTTCAAGAATATTATGTTCATTGATATTGGTCATTTTATATTAATTGTTTGAATATTTGAGTCTACTCAAGATCTTGGATATTGGGACCTGTGATTGAATCTAGCTAAAAATGCAATAATTGTATCAAAGCTACCTCAAGTAGACTCTATAAAAGCTACAATCAAGCCAAGTAACATGGAGAATTGTCTAACAGAATGAAATTCAATCCAAGACAAGCTTGGAGAATTGTGTTACCAAAGACACATATACTCACTCTATATGAGAAGAATTTGAAGGCAAAAGCTAGCATTGGACGAAGTCTTTGGTGTGAATTAAAGAAGAAATTTGGAGGAAGACCCACATAAAGAAAATGTAGGCCAAAGTTGATATATTCAAATAGAGTTGAATATCAATTTTTTACTACCTAAGATATATTGAAGAGAAAATTGGGTTGATGTTTTCACCTGATAATTGAGGATAGTGATTGTTGGTCATCAAATCTGCCTAGGAAAGGATCTGGGAAAGTGTATGCGCCCTAGACCTGGACCAACATTGAAAGGCCGAAAGGAAGAGATGCCCCTCGTGCCAATCTCTGGAGAAAGGCTAGATCCTATACTAATATACTTTGGTGTTTTGAGATAAGGGATGCAGGAAAGAGATAAAGGAGTTAGGGTTAGAGAAAGAAACAAAAAGGGATAAGGGAAGAGGGATCAATGATTTAAAGTGGGAGAGAACAGGAAGCACGATCACTAAACTAATAACTTGAATAGCAGCAAGGAACACCAAGAATAAACGAAAGAAATGCTATATTAACCTTCTTATGTATCCTCTGGGCAAGTTCACAGGGATTCTCCTTCCCCCTTTCGTCGAAATTCAGAGTTCAGAGTAAATACGATTAGGACAAGTGAATGTAACAGAAACCACAACCCACTAGGTAGCATAAAAGAAAACTAACATAGCATTTTTCCTCTCCTATGTATCCTTCATGCGAGTTTTAGGGTAAAGTCCCCAATCGCACACCATATTCAGAGTTCAAATTCTCAGTATACAAATGAAGAAAGACAAAAGAATCAAGCACAGAAGGCAGCATAAAAGAGAGAAATTGAGCCCAAAGCTCTTTAGTATTAGTCGCAGGACATCAAGTTACAACAGCTTTCTAGCAGATAGTTCCCCCCCTTTTTCTTATTACAATGCCTAGGTTTTTATAGAGGACCCGGCCCTCTGAGTCATAATTATATAGCAAGGAGAAGTACGCCCTCGAGCCCTGAGAATTCGGCTCCCCGATGCTCTCGTGATCGAGTTCTCAAATATGTTACCGAAACTAGCAACTGTGACTAGGTCAACCATGGAAAGATGCATTGATGAGCCGTCTGGACATCCTTGGTCTCCAGGTGTGGTGCTCAAGTGGTCGCCATGCTCGTCGGGTTCTTCATCATGGCTTGATACTTCACTTTCAATTGCCAAAAATGAGCAGCGAGCTTACCGGGCACGAAAAAATGCATTTATGAGGCACTTGAATACCTCAAGAAAATACCCGGCTTGGAACGCGTGCCTTTGAGGTGCTTCGCTATCTTTTCAACTTTGCTTCGCAATGGACCTGTGTCGAAGTAGATTCCTCCTCGATTAGTACTTCACAAAATGAAGCTTCGCAAAACTACTTTGGGGGGCATGAGTGCCGAAGCATATTTCCTTCACAAAATGGGCTTCTTCATTCTTCATCGCTTCGCTGACAAAACTGCTTTGCTGATGCCTTGGAAAATGCTTCGCTGTGATCTTCTTTCAAGACTATGGTTTGGGAAGGTCTTGGCCGAAGCAATTGCCTTCAAAAGATGTTGCATTCTTTATGGCCATCACTACTTCGGGTGAAAATACTTCGCATGAAAAATGGCCCGAGCAAATGCTTCGCAATGACTTTTTCCGAAGTAGATTCCTCCTCGATTAGTACTTCACAAAATGAAGCTTCGCAAAACTGCTTCGGGGGGCATGAGTGTTGAAGCGTATTTCCTTCGCAAAATGGGCTTCTTCATTCTTCGTCGCTTTGCTGACAAGTTGATGCTTTGAAAATGCTTCTCTGCGATCTTCTTTCAAGACTGTGGTTCGAGAAAGTCTTGGCCGAAGCAATTGCCTTTCACCGAAGTAGAAATGATTCGTCGACGAAAGGGGGCCAAAGTGGATACTTCGGCGGCATTTCGGCGAAGTGTTTTTAGTGTTGCGCTCCTTCAAATCCCACTTCACAAAATTTTTTCCCGAAGTAACCTTTTGAAATGCTTCGGGTGCGAAGTAGTTTCATTCTTCTTTATTTGTATTTACTTCGGTCACACTGCTTCGCAAAAATATTGCCCGAAGTAGCTACTAGAAATGCTTCGGGCCCAAAGTAGTTTTCTTGCCTTAGCCAATTTGGACCACGGTCTGGACTTTCCTCCTTCGATGAAGTTGCTACTTTGAATGCCGCTTCGCACAATTTTCTCCTAAAGTAATGGTTTGAAGCATTTTGGGCCCGAAGTTCTTTTCATTGCTTCCCTTGTCATTCCCTCTTCGGCAAAACTACTTTGCCAAATTTCTACCCGAAGTAGTGCTGGAAATGTCTCGGGTGCGAAGCTCTTTCTTTTCTTTCGGTGAAGCTCTTCTTACTAGCTTGTTTGGCAGTGAAGCTCTTTCTTTTCCTTTTCTTTTTTTTATTTTATGTACAAAGGGGGTGGCAGGGAAAGCCAAAATTGCCACGACTTTGCAAATAAGAAACAACAAAGAAATGCCTTACAAAAACATTGTACAAAATTTGATTTATTTTTCTACCCCCTTTGCAATGTGACAAAATTGTCAACATTCTTGGTGGCTCGCGGGGCAACGAGCTCATATCGGTGGGAGGACCCTTAGTTTTGATCCATTGGGCCAGAGTCATCTCCAGATCCTCCTCTACCTTCCTCTTCTTCTTCTGCTCCTTCCGCTTCTGCTCCTTCTTCCTCTGCTTCTGCTCCTTCTTCCTCCGACGTGGTCTCCTGCTGTAGTGATGGGACAAGACGATCATGGATTTTCCTCATGGTCCGGCGGACGTGAGCCCAGACCCCTTTCTGAAATGGTTCTTGGTCTTCGAGTGCCTTGACCAAAACATGGAATCGATCAATCTACCCAATGTCAGCGTGTTTGATTCTTATACTTAAGTCATTCAGGCAAGCCACAATTTTGCAGTGTCTCAGGATGAAGTCGATGACTTGTCCTTCTATGATCGGCTCTTCCCACTCGTCTATTTTTGAGACGTCACTTTCGAAATCGAGCCACGCCGGCTTGAGTTCTTCTCGGGTGAGGAGATTCCCATCATCATCTATGAAACTCGGGAATCCTAAGGAAGAAAGGTCCTCGAAGTAACCCATTGATGTGTGCTGCTCCTGCTCAAATATATCTAGGAGGTCCTTTGCCTTCTGGGCTTTCTTTACCTTGGAGAAGAAGGCGTGAACCGTGGCTTGGGTAGTAGACCAATCCCTTGTCGTTTGACTCATAGCAGCGACCTGTAGGTCCTGATATCTAATACTTTGGACTTCAAAAGCAAGCTTGAGTCACCTTTTGATTTTTTGGATAACTTCATCTACTATGGGCCCCTTCTTAGCAATGGCGTGTTGGGCTTCGGTGACATAGATCAAAGTTGATAGGGCACTGGCGGCCCATGATCTGAAACCTTTGAGCAAGTGCAAGTAGATTTCCTTGATTCTGCCTCTGTCAAACAGCTCCAAGTTTGCTTTATCAAACAATTGATGCTGAGCTTGCAAGATCTTGCTTTCGAGCTATTTTGCCTTTAGCTCATTTTTAGCCTATTTCTATGCTTGGTGCTTAGCCGAAGACTGCAATTGTAGTATCTGCTATTTCAGGGCATGTGTTTCTTTCTTCATTAGTTTACATTGCCCTTGTGAATCCTCCAGCTCAGAGCGGATTCTAGCCAGCTCTTCCTCCAACTTGATGTTGGCGCTTTTTGCCTCAAACCTGCGCTGATTGGCAATATTTGCATGCGCTCGAAAAGTCTCGATCCCGACATGCATGGATGCAGACTCATTATCTATATTCAAATGCTCTAGGTCCTTAGTCTTCTCTTGATAATCATAGTCAGCTGGAGTCATTTCCTCCAGAGGCTTCTGGACTTTAGGGACCTTCTTAACCTTATGTAATTTTCCACCCTTTAAGTCAAAGACAACACATTTTTCAACTTGGGCCAGAGATCGCCCTCTTTTCTTCCTTGCTTCCTTTAGCATTTTCTTTGTGTTTTGTCGAGCTAAGAGTAGTTTCTCGGCTAAGGGGCGCTCCTTTATTGAAGATAGATCTATTTCAGAAAATGCTGGATCTCCAGCCAAAGGTGTGAACAAATATAAAGAATTGACGAGGAATGATTCCCCAGACAGTTCGAAGACGGGTGTTACAGGGCTCTTGGTAAGCGGGACTATGCTATGAGCGATGGGGGAGTGGGCTACAGGGCTTGGTGATGGGACACTACCTTCACCTTGACTTAGGACTGGAGGAAGAGTGGCATGGGTGGGCGAAGTGGTTTCAATGGGCTTACCCTGGTCCGATGATTTGGGTGGAGTGGAGCTATGCAGGGTTGGACTGGCAACGGGCGACACATGAAGGGGTGATTGACCTTATGGGGGAGGGAGAGGTTGATGGGGACCTTCAGTTGGGACCACAGTGGACGTGTCAGAGACCAAGGTGAAAGGAAGAGAGTGCATACCTGCATGCCCTCCTGGCAGAGCGGCCGTGGTGACATCCTGGGTGATCGGCTCTTGTTCCTTTTGGGCTTCAACACTCCCGACCTCCACAACCTCTACTTTGTGGTCTCCTTCTTCTTGGAGGAGCTCCTCCACATCAATGACATCTATATCAGGGACCGACTCAGCACTTGGTGGCTCTGCTTCTTCGACATTTGCTTCGACTGGGCCTGATGTAGGTGGTTTGGCAGGAGTACTTGCGAGCTTCGTGCGAGGTCGCTTTGGGTGGCTCGGAGGCACTTGAATTTGCTCCTGCCTCTTTCTTTTCTTCCTTTCCAATGGTTGCTCTACCTCTTCGGTGCTTGTGTCATGGCTCCCCGATGGTCCCTGTGGTAGCGCCGCTGGAGTAGCTCTGGCCTCCACTTCTTCCTCTTCTTTCGAGGCACCTTCAGCTCCTCTTGGGATTTCACCTGATCCAGGGGTAGCTGGGGGAACAAAATCTGCAAAGGATATAGACTTCCAAGTTTCAACATTGGATTCATAAAGAATTGCGAAGTCTTTATCTGATGCCAAGAGTCCATAAGAATTCATTTTTTGACGATGGACTCTCATTATCCACCACTCCCGAAGCTTTTCCTCACTCCAATCCTTCAACTCCTCCTTTAAATCATCTTTTGCATTTCTCCAAAATGTGGAGCTTGGAGTTGGGAGGGGATACTGATCAAGGTCGAACTCGACCTCCATGGGGTAGAACTCATGCCAAGGAGGCAATGTCCTCATCTTCTCCAAATGCCACTCCAGATCTTTCCCGTTGGGATTATTCCTTTGTTCCACAATCTCAAGGTGGGGGCAGACGTGGAAATTCTTGAATTTTAAATGATCCCTCATTACTCCCAAGGGATCATAGAGCCATTGCTGAGGAATTTGGAGTAGGCCAAAATCAGCAAGCTTTTCCTCTAAAAAAATGTTTTGCTTTAGGGCAAAGACTTCGATTACACCCATCTTGAAGGGGAAGTCACAGGTATGCACCCATTTTTGGTCGTGACCGTATACTACATTTGTAGAGTCACTCTGCCGAGTGACTTCCAATGTGAACTGATATTCGAAGGGGTAGACTGGTAGTAGGAAGGATTTCCCTATGAAACCGAACAGGCAAATCACCAGGCCCTGTGTCAATTGGAAAACATCTCCTTTTTTTCCCTGCACCACTCTATCTCTCAAGCTGAGGGGGACCCGAGGGCATGAACCCTTCAACAAATGCATAGCGGGTCCCAAAAATTGTTGGTTAAAATAATAATAGGACTCTGTCCTCAATAGGAGGGGAGTCCACTAGTAAACCGATAGAGGATTTCCATCCTCATCGCTTGGAGTAATGGCGATGTGAGGAAATCACTTATGAACCTGATAGAAAAACAACCAGACAAGGAAAGAACAGGGTGAGAAGTACTGGCCCGTCGTCGAATTCTTCATGCTAGCGAGCCTTGTATGCAAGGTTCGAGCCACCCATTCCGCCCAGTCGAAGAAGACTGGGTTGGTACTCGGTCTTGAAGCATCAGGGGCATAGAACTCCCCTCTCGAAATACATTCGGCCAAAGACACCTGCCAGGGTTGTACTGAAGCATCTATTGACAGGCCCGCCACCCATGCAATGATGGAGAAAATGTCGATGCTTTTGAAGGCCGCCAAGGGTAAAGGCATCTGGGGCAGCTTGTTCGAAGGTAGCCCGCTCTTGAGATTCTCATGCAGGAATTTCAATATATAGCTGTTAGAGGTGAACCTCTCCATTTGTTCGCTTAAGATGACATTGCGAACAGAATAGCCCTTGGGCGGACCCTGTTGTGGCACGAAGGCTGCTTGTACATATTCCTTCAGAATGGAGAACAACTTGTGTCCTGAAGCGTCCAACACCTACCTGGAGGTAGGTTGGTAATTTTGCACGATAGCATAAATTAGCTCAGGACAATGGTGAGCAGGAGGGGTTAAAAACTAGTAAATTTGAGAGTAGTATGCAGCAGCTCTCTTATTCTCTGGGGTGAGTCTGCTTGTCATAAAATCTATGGTGTGTCGGAGGTCAGACACACCTTTAGAGAGTTGTGTGTCTCTAATCTTCTCCCACCCATCAATTGGTGGTTTTGCAAGTTGTTCCTCTTTCGAGTCGTCCCCTTCTTCTACTGGTTGTTTTTTGCGATGAGGGGTGAGACTTAGCTTCTTCAAAGTTTGCTTCTTTTCTTCTTTGCCCTTCTTTGTTTTTTTAGGGTTTGCAACTTCGGGCTCCTTCCCATTTTCCTTGGAATTCTTCTTCCCCATGATGGCGGCCGAGTTCTTGGTACAGAGGCTTGATGTGAAAGACTTAGATGCAAAGGGCAGGAGAATTGCAAAGTAATTGAAGGCTCTTAGTCTAGCTCGAACTGATGGATAGATAACCTCCTTCCCGCTAGGACTTTGCATTTTATAACCTAAAAAGGCAACCACCTGAATTTATGGCACCTACTAAAATTAAATTTACACCTTAGACAAAAGAGGTTACCGATTCATTCTTTTTGTACTTTTTTTTTTGTTCTTTTTCTTTTCCTTTGTTTTTTTGTTTTTTTTTTTTCTTTATTGGGCTATTTTCTTTTTTTTTTGTTTTTTTTTTTTTCCTTTTTTTTTGTTTTTTTTTTTCTTCTTTCTTTTGTGTTTGTTTGTGTGGTCTTTTTTTGGGTTTTTTTTTTTTTTTTTTTGCTTTTTTTTTTTTTTGTTTTTTTTTTTTTGGTTTGGTTTTTTTTTTACTTCTTTCTTTTCTTTTTTTTTTTTTTTTTTTTTTTTTTTTTTTTTTTTTTTTTTTTTTTTTTTTTTTTTTTGTTTTCTTTTTTTTTTGTTATGCTTGCTTTTTCTTTTTTTGTTATTATCTTCTCTTTTTTCTTTTCTTCTGTATTCTTCTGCTCATTCCATCCATATCCTCATCCTTTCTCCTTTGATTTTTTTTTTTTTTTTTTTTTTTGCTCTTTTCTTCATAATTCCTTTTGTCATTTTGTTTTCTTCTTCATATTCTCTCCATAATTTTTTGCTTTCGTTTTCTTGTATCTTTTAATTGGTTCTGTATTGACATGGTACGCAGGGCCACATGCTTTGATGATTACGCTTGTATCGGAGAAGCAACCTGCTGCCACTTCGTACCTTGGCGCGGGCTTTTTCCTTTTAACCAAATCACCTCAGGAAGTGCCCCATCACTCTTGCCTTAAATTCACCCACTTCGAACCCCCTTTTGCGGTTGTTGATTGCACGTTCTTCGAGGCACATTTTAAATTTTCTTGTCTCGCGTGTTGTTGGTTTGGCGAAGGTGAAAACAACTTTTGAAAATGCTTCACGGTGAACCTTTGACGCGGGCTACTTTTTGACACTTCGGGTCCGAAGTACTCTTCCTTCGTCATGATTTACAAGGACCGCCTACCGAAGTTTGTGTTCTTGAAAACTGCTTCGCAAAAGCCCCTTTTAAAATCTACTTCACAAAAATTTTGCCCAAAGTAGCTACTGGAAATGCTTCGGGTGCGAAGCTCTTTTCATGCCTTTGTTTGAACTTTGGTTTGGCCCTTTTGAGGGTAAAGTGCTTCGTGGCGAACCTCCTTGCAACTACTGCTTCGCATTTAAAATCCTCAAAGGAGATTTTGGAGTGTAGTTCTTGGCTATTGAATCTCGGAACAGGACGTATATACACAAACAATAGTACATAGTTTTTTTTTTTTTAAGCAAGAGTTTTTCCTCAACGATGAAAAATCTTCAGATGAAGACCATTGACAGAGATCGGTAAAACCTGGCCATCTACATCTTTGAGGATGAAAGAGTTAGCCGAGTTCACCTTCACAATTTCGAATGGCCCATCCCAGAAGGCATCCAGCTTGTCGTGATTTCCAGGCTTGGCTTTCCAGGAATCCCACTTCCATACCAGGTCTCCCACTTTGAACGTGCGATCGGATGATTTCTTCTTGAACCAATCTCGGGTAACCTGAGCATGCTTAGCGAAGTTCTGGTAAGCTTTCTCGTGATCTTCCTCTAACTACAAAAGCTAAGCTAATCTACTTTCCATTGGGCTAACTCCATCCTTTTCTAGCAGCTGCAATGCAGGAATCTCCATATGGGTAGGTAAGATGGCCTCTTTATCGTAGACCAGGGCATAGGGTGAAGTCTTGATTGACTTCTTGACTGAAATTCGATCGACCCACAAGGCCCGATCTAGCAGAAGATGCCAAGTCCTTTTGTTTGCCTCTATAAGCTTTCTTAGCACCCTCAACAAGGTCTTGTTAGTAGATTCTACCAATCCATTGCCCTATGGGTAATAGTTGGAGGAGACTTTATGATATATCCCATGTTTGTAAAATAAGTCATTGATTTTGGTGCCTAAAAAATCGAGGCCATTGTCCATAATAATTGCTTCGGGAATGCCGAACCTGGTGATCAAACCTTCTAGAAAAGTGATTACAGTCTCTTGGTCCGCATGCTTCGTAGGGATCGCTTCGGCCCACCTGGTAAAGTAGTCAGTTGCAGTCAATATGAATTTATGCCCAGTGGAGGAGTTCGGTGATATGACCCCTATGAAATCTAGCCCCCATTGTTGAAAGGGCATCTCTACTTGTATTGGTTGGAGAGGCATCGAAGCATTTCTACTTCGATCGATGAACTTCTGACACTGCTCGCACCTGCGACAAACCGAGAAGGCATCGACAAAGAGTGTGGGCCAATAATATCCTACCCTGATGATCTTCAGTGTCGTTGTTCTCCCCATGAAGTGACCTCCAGATAATCCTGAATGAAATTCTCCCAAGATTCTCCTTTTATCATCATCTTTTATGCATTTAAGGAGAACGCCATCAATGTTCCTAAAAAATAGGCCTTCGAAGCACAAAGAATATCGGGAAGACCGAATCCTAAAATGTCTTCACTGTGAAGCATTCAGATGTGAAGGACATCTGCCAGTGTCGAAGTATTCGACAATTTCACTGACCCAGTATTTTTCATCTTCTTCATGATTTGTGAAGCATCCTTCGGATGGCGAGTCATCCCATTGAGATTCTATTGCTTCGGCCGCTGCGCTCTTCGCCAATTCTTGACACAATGCACGATCGTGAACCAGTTTTGTGGGCTTGATTTCAATGTCAAACTCCTGTATCTTATTCACCCAACCGGCTCTCTTGCTTCCCAATTCTCCTTGGATGATGAAATTGTGCACGTCGAGGTGAATGACAAAGACCGTAACCCGACTTTGGGAGATGAACTGCTTGAACTTCCTCAGAGACTTCATTACTGAATGCACCTGACGCTCTATAAAATTGTATCTCTCTTCATGGGGATTGATTACCTGGCTTAGAAATGCGATAGGACGCTCTTCACCGTCTTCTCCCTTCTGCGTCAGAACCGCAGCATAGCTTTCGGGCTCCCCAATGGCATACAGGATAAAATCTTGACTGTAGTCAGGATTGATCAAGACCGATGCTTGAGTGATTCGAGCCTTAATCTCTTTGAATGCCTCCTTCCTTTCTTTAGACCAGATGAATTTGACACCCTTATTTAAAATTTTGAACATCGGTTTGATGACTTGGGTGAAATCGGGGACAAACTTCCTCACGAAGTTGATCTGGCCGAAGAAATATTGAAGTCCTTTCTTGTCCGCTAGGAGTGGGAGCTTTGTTAGAGCCTCGGCTCTGTCTGGATCTATAGCGAGACCCTTTTTAGATATTGCATGTCCCAACAATTTTCCCTCGTTGACTACGAAAATAGACTTCTTCGGATTAATTGAGATGCCAAACTCTCGACATTTTTCAAAAATTTGTTGCAGGTGTACAGGGTGATCCTCCCTTCTTCGGGAGAAAATAGTCATGTCATCTAGATAGATGATGATTACTTTATTCAGAAGCTCACCAAAATCTAGGTCCATAGCCCTCTGGAAAGTGGCACCAGCATTCGAAAGGTCGAATGGCATTCGCTGGTAAGCAAATGTTCCCCACTTGGTGGTGAACGTTGTTTTATGCTGGTCCTCGTTCCTGACCCAGATTTGATTGTACCCCGAGAAACCATTGAGCAAGGAGAAGCATTGAGCCCCAGCCATCGAATGCAAGATCTGATCGATTTACGGGAGAGGATAGTGGTCTTTGAGAGAAGCCTGGTTTAGGTTGCGAAAGTCTACGCATAACCGTATATCTCCATTCTTTTTTTTGACGGGGACCAGGTTTGCTACCCAAGAAGAATGCTTGATGGGATAAATGATCTTCGCTTCAAGCATTTTTAGAAGTTTGGCTTTCATCAGAACTTCGATCTTTGGGTTAACCAACCTTTGCTTTTGTCGAAAGGGTTTGACCCCCTCTTGCAATTCAATTGTGTGCTGGATCAGCCATCGATCGTATCCTCTAAGGTCTTGGTAGGACCAAGCAATTATGTCGAGAAACTTTCTGCACAGGGTCTGGATCTGTTCTATCTCTTCAGAAGTGCAGTCGATTCCAAATTTTATTGTTTTTCTAGGCTCAATCTCTAAATCTTGGTACTACCTTTCATTGACTTTGATCATATGAGAGAGTGTTCGATCATTCTAATCAAAGAGGCTTTCAAGGGTGATCAGTCCCTTGGGAACGTGGTTATTCTTCAATTGAACCAACGCTTCATCTTCTTCTTCGTCAGAGCCTCTGTCTTCGATTGTGGTAGCTTCTTGAATCATGAAATTTACAATCTGCTCGTCATTGTCAAAGACTTGCCAATGTAGGTTTCTGTTTGGGACATAGGGTCTGTAGATCATTCTCACAGCTTTGGGCTTGTGCACCATGTCTTATGCGGGAGAGTACTTGGCTGCGATGGATGCCAGAACATCAGCATGTCGATTCTTTTCTCGTGGGATAAATTGCAGATTGAGAGACTCGAACTGGTCAAACAAGTCCCATACCCTATTGCGGTACGACTTTAAATAATGCTTTTTTGAAGAGCATCTATTTGTGACCTGGTTGCATACCAGTTCAGAATCTCCGAAGATTTGGAGGTGCTTTATGCCTAACTTGTCAGCTTTCTTGAGTCCCAGGCACAATGCTTCATATTCTGCTGCATTATTGGTGCAGCTCCATGTCAACCGGTAGCAATACTCCTTTTGCTCTCCGGATGATGATACTAGAAGAATCCCTGCCCCAGCACCATTTTTACATCGGGCGCCATCGAAGAACAACTTCCATAGTCCTTCTTGGGCACTTGTTCTATTCTCTGGTTGGGTGTGTTTCTCAGACCTGGCGATCGCATAACACCCCATTTCGATTTCCACCATGGCATTAAATTCTGCCAATGAGAACTCATCTTCATAACTTAGTTGCGCAAGAGCCTCCTCGACCAAGTCCACCTGCTCTATTTCCTCCACTATTGCGTTCACTGGATCGTTGCTTTCTTTTTTAGACATCTTCTGCACAAGGAAGGAAGAAGGTTTTTCATTGTAGATCTTCACCTTTTTTCCTTTGAATGGAATCTCCAGATGAGAGTAATCCATAGACAGATACCCGCCCAGCTTTGTCATGAATTCCCTTGATAGGCACATACTGAAGTATGGCTCCAGGTCGACGACCACTACCTCTTGTATGACCGTGATCTGAGGCATCTTATGTAGTCGGATAGGGATGTCCTTGATCACTCCTACAGTATTTACTAGGGTTCCATCCAACTAGAGTACACCTTGGCTACTTCACGTATATTCCATCCCTATTTCTTTGCAGACTACTTTTGGAATGACTGTTGTCGCAGCCCCTGAGTCGATCATACAGTTATGTATGATATACCCTTCCATCTATAGGGACAGGTAGAATGGAGGCGGTCTGTTCTTCCCCGTAATTGATGTGGATAGGGTCTGCACAAGAGCAAGAGGTGCTGCCTTTTTTGCTTTAGTCATCTTCAATGATTCTTGCAGCAAGTCCACTTGTCCAAGTAGCTGGAGTGCATCGTACAAGCTGATCTTGGCTAGAATCCTCTTTAACTCCTCTACAATGTTGTACATCAGGGAATTGAGCACCTCAGGTTCTTTCCTCGACTCATATCTGGTGTGATACTATTCTGTAGCTTCAACTCTTTGTCTCTTAGTTAGTGAAGGAAACTTGAGCTTTTCCTTAGCCTGCTCTTTTGTTTCTACCTGAGGTGGTTCGACAGAGGCCTTTTGAGCTTTTTCTTTGTTCGATGCAGGCGGAGGAGCTTCGTTCGGAGCCGAAGAATATGATTGTCCCTTCTCGGGTCGAGCGTGCACTTTCAAGGGAGCCATATGAGTAGCATCCACTTCTATCGCCTTCTTTCCTCCTCTGGTAAGCACTGCAACCGGCTCTTCTTCGCCAATCGCCAGGTTTTGACTCATTTGCCTGATGACGTTGACTTGACCACCATGACTACTGCTCGCCAGTGTTTGTACATAGTGTTGGTGCAGCATGCAGGTATTCTCTTCATGAGGATCATTGCACGTAGAGCACCAATACACATAATCAGAAGTGCTCGAAGCTTCATCGATCGCAGCATTTCTCACCGAAGCCTTCCCTTGCTGGACTGCTTGATCTTTAGTAAGCGCAGGTGTAGGATAAGATCATCTTGGTAGGAATTCTTGTTGCACTTGCTTCTTCTTCACAATGGTCATGTCGTTGGACAGCGTCTGAACTATGGAGTTCAGAGACTACATCTCTTGAAGAATTTTAGCTTGTATATCATCAACTTTTGGAACGAGTGGTAATGAAGCCATTGTTGGTATTGGAGGTAAGGTTGGGGGTTGAAATGGCACTGGCAGTACAGGGAATGTTGAAGTGATAGTAGGCTACAGAGTTGAAAATGTGGGAAAATGAATTTGTGGAGCGGTGATTTGAGACACGATAGGATTCGGGTTCCAAGGTGAGATCGGGAGTGCAGGGGTTGCAGAGATTTGTGAAGCGGCTGCACTCGCATACTAGGATTGAGGGAATTCGAGGAGTATAGGCATCGACATTCTTTGGGGAAGCTTACCCACAGCTATCAAATCTGTTTTTGCCTTCTTGGCTAACCCATATAATTCGGGAAAAGTATTGATGTTAGAATATCTTACCATGATACTGATATCAGGGTTGAAATCCCGAAGGAAATAATATGCTGCAGCTTCGTCGGTTGGTCGGAGTCCAACTAGTATTCTCTGCCAGGTTTGAGCGAACCTAACATTGAAGTTTGCAATCTCTTCTTGTGGATGCCTCTGGATTGAAGTGAATTGATGCAGGAGAGAGGTAGGGTCGGAAGACTCATTGAAGTTTCCCATCAACTGTCCGACCAACTGGTCCCATCCCGTAATAGTACCAGGTGGTAAAGATCTATACCAGTAGAGGAGTTTTCCTCTAAGGGAAAGAACCAGAAGTTTTACCATAACTTGCTCCTCTATGATGTCGTGGATTGATGCCAGAGAGATTATGTCTTGGATATGCTCTAGAGTAGTCTTCCCAGTTCCATCGAACGTTGGGATCTTCTTTACTATAGCGGGTGGCACTTGCCCTTGTCCCACTAGATTCAGTGGTGACAGAGAATCCCATGATGGGAACCACCGAGGTGGTGGTTGCTACTGCATTTGTTGTTGTTGTTGTTGTTGTTGTTGTGCCATACCTGCTCCTGGATTTTGAGAGACAGGAATCCCCGAAGCTCTTCCTCGACTAATAGGAATGGAGGCACTAGGATGCTTCGGTGAGTTGGGAGGATTGGGAGGAAAACTAGATGCTATGCTATCAAAAGTTAGACCTTGTTCGTCAACAGTGGCCTCTTGCGAGGATGTTCCACGTAACAGTGATTCAGGGGTGACCAATCTTGATCGCTCCCCAAAGGCGTCAATATCTAGCTCAAAGAACTTGGTTTCCTCTCCTCTATTCTTAACTCTCCATCTCGTTTGCATGAAGACACAGACTTCGATACCGATCTTTTCGACTTGAAGATTCTCGGGTAAACAGAGTCGCCAGATGCTAAGAGTCTTTCGGTAATGAGAGCATCGGTCCTCACTACCACTAGTCAGGTGAGACTGACCGGGTCACACCGAGAACTGGTTAGAACTATTGGCCCCGGTGTAGACGGGTTTGAGATTTGCGCTTAAAATATGGGACTTTGGTCCCATCGAGCATGTCAAAAACTATTGGTCATCAAATCTGCCTAGGAAAGGATCTAGGAAAGTGTATGTGCCCTAGACCTGGACCAACATTGAAAGGCCGAAAGGAAGAGATGCCCCTCGTGCCAATCTCCGGAGAAAGGTCGGCTCCTATACTAATCTACTTTGGTGTTTTGAGATAAGGGATGCAGGAAAGAGATAAAGGAGTTAGGGTTAGAGAAAGAAACAAAAAGGGATAAGGGAAGAGGGATCAATGATTTAAAGTGGGAGAGAACAAGAAGCACGATCACTAAACTAATAACTTGAATAGCAGCAAGGAACACCAAGAATAAATGAAAGAAATGCTATATTAACCTTCCTATGTATCCTCTGGGCGAGTTCATAGGGATTCTCCTTCCCCCTTTCGTCAAAATTCAGAGTTCAGAGTAAAGACGATTAGGACAAGTGAATGTAACAGAAACCACAACCCACCAGGCAGCATAAAAGAAAACTAACATAGCATTTTTCCTCTCCTATGTATCCTTCAGGCGAGTTTTAGGGTACAGTCCCCAATCACACATCGGATTCAGAGTTTAGAGTCTCAGTATACAAATGAAGAAATACAAAAGAATCAAGCACAGAAGGCAGCATAAAAGAGAGAAATTGAGCCCAAAGCTCTTTAGTATTAGTCGCAGGACATCAAGTTACAGCAGCTTTCTAGCAGATAGTTCCCCCCCTTTTCTCATTACAATGCCTAGGTTTTTATAGAGGACCCGACCCTCTGAGTCATAATTATACAGAAAGGAGAAGTACACCCTCGAGCCCTAAGAATTCGGCTCCCCGATGCTCTCGTGATCGAGTTCTCAAATCTGTTACCGAAACTGGCAACTGTGATCGGGTCAACCATGGAAAGATGCATTGATGAGCCGTCTGGACGTCCTTGGTCTCCAGGTGCGGTGCTCAAGTGGCCGCCATGCTTGTCGGGTTCTTCATCATGGCTTGATACTTCGCTTTCAATTGCCAAAAATGAGCAGCGAGCTTATCGGGCACGAAAAATGCATTTATGAGGCACTTGAATACCTCGAGAAAATACCCGGCTTGGAATGCATGCCTTTGAGGTGCTTCACTATCTTTTCAACTTTGCTTCGCAATGGACCTATGTCGAAGTAGATTCCTCCTCGATTAGTACTTCACAAAATGAAGCTTCGCAAAACTGCTTCGGGGGGCATGAGTGCCGAAGCGTATTTCCTTCGCAAAATGGGCTTCTTCATTCTTCGCCACTTCGCTGACAAAACTGCTTTGCTGATGCCTTGGAAAATGCTTCACTGTGATCTTCTTTCAAGACTGTGGTTCAAGAAGGTCTTGGCCGAAGCAATTTCCTTCAAAAGATGTTGCATTCTTTATGGACATCACTACTTCAGGTGAAAATACTTCGCATGAAAAATGGCCCGAGAAAATGTTTCACAATGACTTTCGTCGAAGTAGATTCCTCCTCGATTAGTACTTCACAAAATGAAGCTTTGCAAAACTGCTTCGGGGGGCATGAGTGCCGAAGCGTATTTCCTTCGCAAAATGGGCTTCTTCATTCTTCGCTACTTCACTGACAAAACTGCTTCGCTGATGCTTTGAAAATGCTTCGCTGTGATCTTCTTTCAAGACTGTGGTTCGGGAAAGTCTTGGCCGAAGCAATTGCCTTTCGTCGAAGTAGAAATGATTCGTCGATGAAAGGGGGCCGAAGTGGATACTTCGGCGGCATTTCGACGAAGTGTTTTCAGTGTTGCGCTCCTTCAAATCCCGCTTCGCAAAACTTTTGCCCGAAGTAACCTTTTGAAATGCTTCGGGTGCGAAGTAGTTTCATTCTTCTTTATTTGTATTTACTTCGGTCACACTATTTCGCAAAAATATTTCCCGAAGTAGCTGCTGGAAATGCTTCGGGCCCGAAGTAGTTTTCTTGCCTTAGCCAATTTGGACCGCGGTCTGGACTTTCCTCCTTCGGCGAAGTTGCTACTTTGAATGCCGCTTCACACAATTTTCTCCCGAAGTAATGGTTCAGAGCGTTTTGGGCCCGAAGTTCTTTTCATTGCTTCCCTTGTCATTCCCTCTTCGGCAAAACTACTTTGCCAAATTTCTACCTGAAGTAGTGCTGGAAATGTCTCGGGTGCGAAGCTCTTTCTTTTCTTTCGACGAAGCTCTTCTTACTAGCTTGTTTGGCAGCGAAGCTCTTTCTTTTCCTTTTCTTTTTTTTTTATTTTATGTACAAAGGGGGTGGCAGGGAAAGCCAAAATTGCCACGACTTTGCAAATAAGAAACAACAAAGAAATGCCTTACAAAAACACTGTACAAAATTTGATTTATTTTTCTACCCCCTTTGCAATGTGACAAAGTTGTCAACAATGACCATTGAATTCATAGTGATTAAAGATTAATAAATCTATAATTAAGAAATAAAAAATAAGAGTTGATATTGCAACCTAGAATTGTCTATTCATTGTGAACAACCAAGAAGTATTAACACATAATAATCTAACAAAAACAAAGACAAATAAGGTTAAGTGCTTAGTAAAAAGAAAAAAGCCATTAAACTAGCAGAATAAAAAAGTAAAATATTGAAGAGCACCTACAACATTTGTAGAGCGCCTATTAAAAGAGCACCTACAAAGAATTGAGGAGTGTTTATTGAATAGAACCTATAGAGTTTGAAAAGTGCCTATGAATATTGGAAGAGCGCTTGCATAGCCATATAAAATATTTAGAATATTAAAGTCATTTGAAGCCATTTTCCACCCATAAATTGATTGATGTTGTTGGAATATATAGTCAGAGTATCATGTGAGGTGAATCAATATTGCACACTTTATATACAACATCTAAGGAGAACAAGAGGAGAGTATTGCTCGTGATGTCTCTATGAGATAGTACAACATCTGAGAAAGAGAAGAAAAATGTTTGCAATGTATCTATTTTATAGAAGGAGAAACTATAGTGCAAAGTAATGTCTTGGGTAATGCACGTCTAAGGGCAGCCTTTGCATAGGAATTAGTGCAAAAATAGTGAACATAGACACTATGAGATATTTTTTGTTCATAGCAAACCAGGAAAGTGGGAGTCAAAGGTAATACTTTTGGTTTGAAAAAAAATTTGACTGCATATCATTTATCAAAGTCAATTGAAATTTGGGTGCATAGTCTTATCAAAGTAATTTTAAAAAATAGGGCATATAATTATAAGCTTTGATTATTTTTTAAATAGGAGTTATAATTCAAATAAATTATTTGAAAGTTGATTAAAAATTTTAAAATTGATTAGGGGGTCAAAAGGTATTCTACTCTAAAGGAATTGGTTTCGTGAATTTGAAATTTTGAAAATTATTTAAAGAATTGTTTATCTAAAACTTTGGAGAAATAAGGATTTCTACTCCAAATGAATTTTAAATTGATTGAAATTTAAATGAGTTCTATTATGTCAAATAGAAAAAATTTCCTTTCTAAATGACAACTTTTGAAAGGACCTAGTTTTGCTTCATGGAAAAACAAAATGAAATCAATTCTCATTGTTGAAAAATATTGGAAAATAGTGAATGGAACAAAGAAAAAATCTCTTTAAGAAGAAAGAAAAACAAAAATTTTAAGTCATGTGAAGGCCCTTATGTGATTACATTTAAGAGAATTGATGAAATACAACCATACATAAGTGAAGTAGAGACTTCAGCAACGGCTTCAAAGAAATTGTGTAGAATATTTGAAGGAAAGAACAAAGCAACCATATTGAATTTGCAATCACAATTATATTCATTTAAGGTTAATAGTGGAGAGAGTATAGAACTCTTTCTTTGAAAAATAGTTGATTTAAAGGCTAAATTATTAACGCTGGAAGAAAAAATAGAAGACAATCTTCTTGTCCAAGTTACATTAAGAGCACTTATAGAGAGTTACAAACATTTAGTCACTTCACTTCAAGTGCTAAATAAGTAAATAACCTTTGATGAATTAGTTAATTTTCTTCAATAATATGAAGTAAAAATTTTATTCAAAGATGAAATGACTAATAATGCTTTGATATCCAAAGAAAATATACCAAGTAACACAACAACATCATCATAGTCTCAACCTAGATGGAAATAAATATACTATCACATATGCAGGAAAGAGATTCGTACAATAAATTATTGTAGATATAATTCTTTGAGTCAAAGAAATCAAATGAATAGATATTTTTTAAATGTTTAACCAAGGCAATATCAACCTCACTACCAATATGGGAAACAACAATACCTACAACCAAGAAAAGAAATTCAAAAGGGAAATTTAGTCCAAGAAATTCAAGAGGTTCAAGAGATAAAAGCTACAAAAGGAAATGAAATTAGAGCCCTTGTAGCAAGGATTATAGTTGAAGATCAAAATAAATTAATTATGAAGAGGATGAAAATAAATCTCTTCCAAAACTTCTTAATTACACTGATGATACAAGTAACAAGATAAAAGTAGTAGAAAACAAGACTACATAAATAGGAAAGAATATTGAGAGACAACAAAAAATGACCAAGAACAAGATAAAAAAAGAATAGAGCAAAGAAACAAAAGAAGAAGATTAGAAAACACAAAATAAAAAGGATGGATGAAAACAAATAAAGTTAAAATACCTAAGGAAATAGGTCAACAGTTTAGTGTTAGCATCTTGAGCAATGCCATAACCACAACTGAAGGACAAAAACAAAAATTAGAGATTGAAGACTAAAGTCTTTAATAACAAAATAATGTAATATATGAGGGTGTTAGAGAATATTATATTATTTGGTACATGTTAATGTACCCCCATGGTACCTTTAGTACTACTGTAAATATTATAATAGGGTGTGATTCAATAGTTTAAGTATGCGATTTATATTTTCCTAAAGTATGTGTCTATGCATAGGATGTGTGTAAGTGTTATATAATAATGTATGCAAGTGGCAAGATTTTAAAACCAAGAGGTATGAGATGTTTGTCTTATGTGTGTAATATGAAAGGATGCATCTCCCAAATATGTGAGGAGAGCAATATTCAAAGTATTAAAGAATCACCTTTCTAAGATTATATTATGGAGACAAAGCTCTATGTATTGTATCCAATGAAATTCATTGTAACAAAAGATTCATCGAATAATATTGAAGCTTATATACAATATTTTGAGCAATTATATTGTAATTTTGTTTATGCATATCATTATTGATATTGACCTATTAATCTATATTATTGTTGTTATTTCATGAATTTTATGTTCATTGATATTGGTCATTTTATATATTAATTGCTCTAATATTTGAGTCTACTCAAGATCCTAAATATGGGACTTGTGATTGAATCTAGCTAATATAGTATCTCAATTAGTAACTTCTAATCCCTAGGAATTAACCAAAGAAAAATAATTTTACAAACCTAAGAACAACATTGCAAAATAACAAAATTGATAAAATTTGGTTGTCTCCAAATAGGACTGATTGGTTCAAGTGAGTGATTCACTCACAAAATGGAGTAATTTTCTCATAAAACTTACTAATTAGCTCAAGGGATCAATTCACTCACAAAGTGGAGTGATTTTCTCACAAAGGATACTAATTCACTTAGCAAGGAGAGTTAATTTTCTTAGAAAAGGGTGTTTATTTACTTAGCAAAAGGTGTCAATTCACTCAAGAAAGGATGTCAATTTGCTCAATAAAAGATGTTGATTTGCTCAAAAAATGATGTTGATTTTCTTGAAAATACAAGTAAATCAATTGCAAATATGCGTGAACTCTTTGTAAATACAAGTGAATCCCCCAAATAGGTGCAATAGTGAAAACTAACATGGATCATAAGGAAAATCTTGTGCAAAGTGATATTTTGGTGTTTTGTGGTGCTCTAAGCATTTTTTAGCCTTTTAAGCCTATTGAAGGAATAATGAGAGGCATGTCACATTTATAGGTACAATATTTTGCTAAAGTTTCCCCCAAACCTTACTTTTACTAGACAATCGTTTTTCACCCTAGGTAACTCAATGGTAAACAGTTGCTATAAATTGGGGCCTAGGGGCCTCATTTAAATCATCTTTTGGCCATGATAATATAGATATACACTTTAGGAAATCTATATTGTGCTTTGTACTAATGAGGTTGTAAACATTTGGCAAGTTCATATGCATTTCACTAGTAGCATTGCCCTCCTAGTTTGCTAAGTGCACAATGGTTGGGTACAGTCCTTCTATCCCTTCTTGTTATTTATGTATAAATTTTATAATCAAATGAATGGTTGGACATTGGTGTTATTTGATTTCTCACATGTTAACTAATTGTATGTTATCCTCACTATAATGTAACATCCATATTTGATTTCATTTATCATATTCTAAACTTTATGAATTTAATTTTTTCACTTTACTATTATGCAATTTTCCTTTATGTACTTTATCTTAATGCATTTGTTTGTATTAGAGATAAATGCAAGGATAGCAAGGAGTTAGCCTTATTTTGGAGATCAGGGGAAGCCTTTGGAAAATCCATCAAACCTTGTTGATACTTGGATTTGGGAGCACAATACTTAGTTCAAAAGTGAGAACAATTCCCCAAATCAGCAAAATATATATAAATAATTGATAATTTTAATGTACATATAAAACAACTTTATTAAAATGTGTTTTCTTTCTTTCTTTTCAAAATAGCAAAGCTAAGACTATTGATATAGTTTTTCACTCTAAAAAAATTGTTAAAAAAATCATCACCTAATATGTGAAATAAAATAGGTAAATTTAAGTGAAGAAAGTAGAGAGGGGAGGGCTCTGGTCCCTCCCCTGCTCCCCCTCCCATGGCTCCTGGTTCCTGCCCAGTCTCTGGCTCAACCCAGGTCATCCCTCACGGGGAGTGGTTGTTTGCAGATGATCTCCTGGGGTGAGATCCTTCTCCACTATCTGTGCCCCTCTCGGTCGGCTAGGGTTTCCTTGGTTGGTTTTTCAGACTGGTGCTTCCCAGGGATCCCTGTTTGGTTGGGGATCCCTTCCCTTTTTCCCTCAGGCTTCCCCTTGGGGTTTTTTGCAGGTTATTCGCATGGATCTGGTCCCCTACGTTTCTCGGTGCGATGGAGGTGACGATTTAGGGTTTGGACAGCTTCTCCCTTTTTCTTGTGAATCCTCGACGGGCTCTGTGCTTGGACGGGATTCTTGGTCCCTGCTGTTGGGATCCTCTTTTGTTTTCTCGGGGCGGGTTCCTTGTGGTGCAACTCTCTGGTCACTTCCTGATGGGCTGGATCCTCTCTGTCTTGGCTGTCGGCTTCTGCGAGGATGGCTCTCGCTGAACAAAATGTTTTCCCAATGGGCGGGATGGTTTCTCCACAGGGCGGGATCCGCAAAATCCGCCAGTTTTCCCGCGAGGCGGGATCCTTTATTTTCTGCTGGTTTCCCGGATGGCGGGATTCTCTTGTTGCTTCCCGCTAGGCGGGACTGTTTGTGGTGGTTTTGATCGCTTCCCGCGAGACGGGATTTTATTGTAACGGTTTTTCTTTGCTTCCTCGCTAGGCGGGATCTTCTCGATGGTGGTTTTTGGCTACTCCCCGTTGGGCGGGATCTCCAAAACTACTTTCTTTATTATTTGTTTGTTTCCCGCTGAGAGGGATTGTTTCATGCTTACTGTTACCGCTAGGCGGGATTTCTGTTTTGGTGTTCAGTTTCAAGGGATTGATGCCCTAGGCCCATTGCTTATGTAATCAGGTTTTTTTTAGGGGTTACGATTTCTGTAATAGGCTTATACATAAAGCCAGGAAGCATGATGCAAGGCTGATTTTGTACATAAGGTTTTGGGATCCTCTATAAAAACCCTTTTTTAATCTACTATAATAATTACCAAAAAAAAAAATAGGTAAATTTAAGTACTAAATTTTTAATGAAATTTTTTAAATAAATCATGTAATAAATTTGATTTTATTAAAACAAGTATGATATTAAATATGAATTTAATTATCACTAAATCAAATGACATCAATTCAATCGGTTAAGTTCCTCAACTTTTAATAAGAAGACTTAGATTTGAAATTTTCCAAATCATACATGCATAATTATTATTTTTAAATAGGTTATAGGTGGATTCTACTGGGCCACTTCCATCATAATATCAAAATATTGTATTTGTTGTTACGCAAATTAAACCATATCCAGCATGCCTTTATATCATAAATATTTTTCATTTCTTTTTGTAACAAATATATTCTTCAAGTTCCTCAAAGTGTTATGTCTCCATATTAGAGATAATATCTCACTTGGCCAATTGCCATCTAAAATTTGAATTTCACCAAGATGAAGATCAATACCATGATTGGCTATTTATCTGCTACCTGATTTTCTTCTTTATATGTATTCTTACATTTCCAAGATATTACTTCAAATAATGGATGAAGAACATGAATAATAATATTATTTTTTTATCCAATCCCTACAAACATTCTTGTTGATAGTACTAATGATAATTTGTGAATCCCCTCAATTGAAATATATTTTCATCATTTATCTATTGTAATTTTAATTGCTATAAGAAATGTCCTAGCCTCTACATAGTTGTTAGTTTAAGTTCCATATGATTCTAAGTGAGGAGAAATTACCTTCATTATTTTAAAAAAAACCACCTTTGCCAGCTTTTTACATTTTCTTTAAAAGCATCATCAAAATTAATTTTGTTAAAATTCAATTATGGATATTTCTATTTTATCCTAGATCAAAGTAGATAATTTTTTTTAATATCATTATCATAGATGACTCTTTCATGTATGTTCAAATCATGCTAACCAAGTTTTTACTTGAGACTTCCCATGATAAGCACCATATCTGTAAACTTTCTACATGAGAGGCAGTATTATGGTTCCAAACATGGGCATGATTTTTAGATTTGTTTTAAAAATTTATATTATTCCTTTAAAGACATAAATTCCAACAAATAATGGTAGGTCCAATCCTCCACATAATACATAATGTTTTAGCTTTGAATTAATTAACTCAATATTACATCAACTTGTTCAATGTTGATCAAGATACCCATTATATTTTCATATTTAAAAAAATTAACCCCAAATGGTGTGAGAAAAGGGACAGTGAAGAAGTAAATGCTTTGATGTTTCTAAATACAAGGCACATTTGAAAGCTTCGAGATATCCTCTTCTTTGAAGAATCTCTCTTGTAAGAATCTTACTTTAACTACTAACTAAAGGAATGTTGAGGCCTTAAGGAGAGCCTCTAGTGACCAAACATTCTTCCAAGAAAAATATTTAGGAGTAGGAAATTTTAATTGCTCTAAATTCTCATATCCCAACTTGATTGAGTATCCACCATATTTTGATAGATTCCAAACCAACTCATCCTTTCATGTAAAAATAAAAAAATAAACTCTTGAAGCATATTTTGAAGCTCATGTGCAATTCATTCGGTTCCTCTCCTTCAACCAGGTTACTAATATAAATCCATGATCTAGATTTTTTTCTCATATTAATATAGTCTTTGACCTTTACAAGCTAGGCATACCTAAGTCAATGATTGCTATTTTGAGTTAGAGATAAGAGGATAAGGTTTCAACCAAGAATCAAACCAAAAAATTGCATAATTCCCCTCGTTGAATAATATGTTTCTTTATCAATTGTAAACTATATCATATGAAGTTCCATGTTAAAAATCCTTTGGATAGGGTTCCTATCCTAAATAATTTCATTACACCAAGAAAACCTATATAATTTTGAAGTAATATTTTTTCCCAAACTTGATCTCTGAGTAATCTCCACCAAAGCTTTTCCCTAAGTCCAAACTCATAATTCTATAATTTTGCATGCCTAATCCTCTAATATTCTTTCCTTTTCAAACCCTATCCCACTTACAAAGAGGAAACCTAAATTTTTCCTCATCCTTTCGAAAGAAATTCTCTTTGAATTTTATCAATATTTGATGTTATACCTGCTTGCAATCTTGAAAGTGACATCATATAAATAGGGTTGGATTACAATGTAGTCTCTATGACTTGTAGCCTTTCCACCATGGTTAAGAACTTGCATTTCCAACCTACCAAACAATATTTTGTTCTATCCAAACAAGAGACTCAAAAATTATTTGTATTTCCTTTATGAGATAAAGGAATGCACAAGTAGATTGGTGGAAAATTTTTAATTTTAAACCCTAAAATATCCACAGTAATTTCCTGCAAATATATGTAGTGTTAATGAAAAAATATTAGATTTTATAGTATTAACCAACTATGCATTAACCTTTTCATAGCATGATAATATTAATTAAAACTCCATGGCATCATTGACTAAGGGATGATCCAAAATAAAAGTATCATCAACAAATTGGAGATGAGATTCAAAAGGGCCATTTTTTGCAACCTGAATACCCTTGATTTTTCCTTCCATTTTTACCTTTGAGAAATCTCTCCCTAATGCCTCCATAAGAATAATGAATAGTTAGGAGATAGTGGATCGCCTTAGTAGAGTATACGAGATGATTTTAAGTGACTAGTAGTATAATGTTAGGTACCTAAATATATGAATGTGGGGATATAATATAATATTTTATTATGGCATGGATGATACATAAAATAATAATAATATATAACATAGTGCCATATCATAATATTATGCACTTTGTAACTCATGGAAGGTGAATCTCCACATGGGTGACCTTGTAACTCATGGAAGTTGAACTATCACATTCTTGTATAAATAAAGATGTACCCCCAATTGTAAAATAAAGCCATATATAAAGTATTATTTTTAGAATTCTTGGCTCATAGAGATGGAGATCTTGTGGAGTGGCTTATTTCCAATAAGAAGCATTGTACGATGTTGCCCTACCTCAAAGGTATTATCAATCTCTATTTTATTGTGTGGATTGTTATTGTGAAATTTATTTTTGGATGCATGTTGTATATTTTTGCATATTGGTGAATGATTTATTAGAATAGAAGTTTACAACATTTGATATCAGAGCAACGATTTTGGTGAAGTGGGCTTGTTTTTGTTGAGCTAGGGCACATTTTTCTAAAAAAATATAATATTTTGTGGAGGCCATAATTTTTTATTTCAGCAATAATTTTTAGAAGGTTTTTGTTCTATCATGTAGATAGTTTTGAGTACTATAAAAAAGACTACTCATTTTTTAAATTATGATAAGTATTGAGAAAGTTATGGCTATTTAAAGTTGAGATATTTGTGTTATTTTTTGGCTGCACTAGTATTTTTCAAAATTCATATTAAATTTTGTAGTAATCATTTTTAGAATATTTTTACACTAACGTGTAAATTTTTTTAGACTATAAAAATGACTGCTCACTTGTGAAATTCATATAAGTAATGAGAGATTTACATTTGTTTGAAATGGAGATATTTGTGTTGTTTTTGGCCATGCGAATTTTTTTCAAAGAAAAAATGAATGTAATATTTTTAGCAATTATTTATATAATCCTTTTGCACTAGCATATATATTATTTTTACTACTACAAAAATGACCACTCACTTGTTAAATTTTGATAATTATTGAGGGAGTTACAACTGTTGAAAGTTAGGATTTTTATGTTTTTTTTGGTAAAAATATTGAGCGAGTTATAGCTAATGTTATGGTTCACCTTCCATGAGTTACAAGGTCACTCATGTGGTAGTTCACCTTCCATGAGTTACAAGGTCACTCATGCAGCGGTTCACCTTCCATGAGTTAAAAAGTGCATAATATTATGATATGGCACTATGTTATATATAATTATAATTATATATGTCATCCATACCATAATACAATATTATATTATATCCCCACATTCATATACTTAGGTACCTAACAGATTACCATTAATCAAATTAGAATATTTTGCATTGTTGTAACAACATTTAATCCATTCACACCAACTGTAATCAAAATCAAACATTTTGAGAATATCATGTAGAAAACTCTAGGAAACCCTAGTGTGTGCTTTGTTCATATCTAATTTCATAAGCATACCTTATTTTTCATGGAATGAAGAGAATGTATGGCCTCTCATGTAATGCTTATACCATCAAGAATATTTTACCACAAACAAAACCACCTTGTTCCTCTAACACAATACAATCTAGAATACCTTCTAACATGTTTGCCATAATTCTTGAAATGATCTTATAAATAATATTACAAAGGCTTATTGGATGAAAATTATCAAAATATTTTATCTTGTCTTTCTTGGGAACCGATGGTAATAAAAGTGGCATTATCTCACTTAATATATCCTTCTTTTTTTGTGCCTCTTCAACCACAACTAACGTCACTCTTTAATAAAATATCAAAGTATTTGAAATAAAATTGTAGGAAATTCATTGGGGCTAGATGCCTTGTTAGGATGGAAAGAAAAAACTATTTCATATAGCTCCTCCATAGATATCTTCTTTATCAAGCCTTAATTTTTATCCTTGTGTGATAATTGATGGAATATTTTGTAAAAGCTTAACTTATGCCTCGTTATCTTGTTGAGTATCTGATAAAATATTTTTTAAATAATTAATTGCTTCCTTCTTTATATTTCCCTCTTCCTCAATAATTCTTCCATCTAGAGTTAAGATATTTTTGATGTGATAAAAATAAAAAATTGTTTTTGCTATAGTATAATTTTTTTGTATTTCTATCACCTTCCTTGAGCCATTTTCCCTATATTTTTGGAACCAAATGACTCCTTTTTTAATGCATTATGATGATAAAAAACTAATTATTTTTATTTTTAGATAAGAATCATGATATATTCTGTAAGTTTCTACTCTTATAAATTTTTGAGCTTGGATCCAATTTCTTTATTTTCTTTGAAAATGTTGCCAAAATATTTGGCACTCCAAATCTTCATTTGTTTCTTTAAATATTTCATCTCTTGAATAAACCTATATATATATATGATCCTTAAACATTTGGTTCATTCCACCATAACATAAGCATATGGAAGAAATTGATGTCTTTGAGCCACATAGACTAGAAGCTAAATGTCTTTATATGACCATTATTGGATAAATCACAAGTCAAAATAATGGTTTTGTGATTTGATCCTACTCATAGTAAAATATCTAAAGAGATTGTATAATTTTTTTGGAGCCATGTGTTGGATAACAAGAATCTATTCAATATTTTTGCTATATGAGTTTACCCAATGTGTCTATTATCCCATGTATATTAAAAACTTGAAGGTCTAACATCCCAAAGGCCATTTGAATTGACAAATGAAGCAAAATATTGCATTGATTTAGGCCATACTAGAGTGCCATGTTTCTTTTCCAAACAAGATAGAACAATGTTGTAATCAACCCCAATAATCCATAAATCACAATGGATCATCAATGCGTTTGAAAAAAATATTCTATGGTCCTTCTACCATATTTCATAAAGAGTAACTATAATTGGAGTATATACATTTATAACCCCAACTTTAATATTTTCCTCTTTCTTACAAAATAGTCCAGCAACTCAATAACTTTTTGCTTCTAACAATCGTCCATTCCATTTGCATTTGTCCCTTATTGTTCCAATATTTCCTAAAGCTCCTATAGAAGAAACTATTAAACAAGCATCTTCCAAATATTTTTAAAAGCATTCTTACATTTCTCTCTACTTAATTTTTGTTTCTTATATTAAAATAAAATCATGACAATAAAAACCTATTAATTCCTTAATAACTCTTTTTTAGGGATCTTATTCATACCTCTAATATTCCATGATATCATTTTCATCATCATCATTTTTTATTTTTATTAGTGAGCTTAGATCCACTTCTTGTTAACACCTATAATAATTTTATTTGGCTTCCCAACTCGATGTCCCTTTGATATTCTTTTTTTTCTTTGTTCATGCTTTGAAGGCCTTCCTCTCCATTTCCATTCCCACTAACAGTCACATCTTCATCAATCTCTTTTAATTTTCTATATTTTTTATAATGGGACTTATCTTCTAAATATTTATGTTGCCCTAAATAACTTCATATGTAAGGAATAGCCTCATAAACATTTTTTTCAATATGTTACCCTAGAAACTTTAAAGTGCACGGATGATCCTCCATAATCATTATTTTCTTAGGCTACCCTAGAAATCCTAAATTCCTTTGGATATCCTTCATATGCTTTTCTTTGTTATGCTACTCTTGAAACTCTAAAGTGCAATCAATACTCTCTATATTATCATTTTAATTGCAAGGAGAAGATTTTATGCTACTTGAGGAAAATGAAACCATTTACTTCGATTAACCTTAACCTCCTTCACTTCATTCACTTTAAAATTTACCTCTCCATATTCCTTCGTGCCTTTAACTCTTGTATTTGAACTTGTGCATTGTACGTCTTCACACCTTATATTATTTTTTCTTCTAATGGTTGATTAGAGTGAACTATAATGGTCTTTTCCATTTGATGATGGAAAAGGGTATTTCTTCCCACTTTCTTAGGCATGGAAAATACTTGATTTGACCCAGTTTGTCCTATTATATGATCTCCTTGTTTCATATTGAGTTTGTTTCATGCCCAAAAAATTTCATCTCTTTCTCCATTATTTTTACTACGCAATCTCTTGCAATGTATCCGATTTCATGACATTTACAGCATTAAATGCAATATTTTCATAATCCACTTCTTGATTCCCTTATCTTGATTCAGATGTAATCCTAATAGATTGCAATAAAGGTTTTAAATATATACATGTAAACACATTCAAGCATATAAACAATTCCTCCTCTCCTTAGTATTTGGTACATCTTAGATGAACTTGCCTAGAGTATTTCTAGTAGTCCTCAAAACCGAAGAGAAATAATACCTTGATAAATAAAATCTTGAAAAGCATTAATTGCATAATCAAAATAAAAATAGAGAAGAAGAACACATTACACAAGAATTTAATCTAGGAAATCCTTTCGAGAAAAAACCCAACAAGAATATCTCCTTATTGTATAAACTTGACCATCTCCAATACAATAATATCCTTTAGTTTCTTTCCTGCTTGCTCTACCACTTACGATTACATTTCTTGCATATTGTGTTCCCTCCCTTGGGGGGTGTCCGAACATTCCCCTCTCACACCCTCATGCAAGTGTTTTTTATATATCAATAACACAAGGGTTTTTACAATACCATGGGTGCAAAATATATATTTAAATATATAAACCCAAATATATTAAAACATGGGTTCAAATATATTAACCCAAATATATTAAAACATGGGTTTAATATATTAACCCAAAACAACCCATATGAATCTAAACATATAGGTCTAAACATATGTTAACTTGCTAGAATAACATGAAAAATATTCAACACATTTCCAACATTCTTCCACTTGTTGAATACTTTCCATAGGGGCTAAAAATTGCCATTGTCAATTGTCAAGGGCAACCATACCCATAGCATAATTTGTAGTTCCACGCAAGCATCTGAAGATCCTCTTCACAGCAGTCCAATATTACTTTGCTATATTAAACATATATCTTCTAACTACTCCCATTACATGTGCAATATCAGGTCTAGTACAGTGTAATAATCCTAACTCGGCAAACTAGGATTTAAACAAATAAAAAAATTAATTTTTTGCAAAGTAGATCAGATCTGCAATTACTACTCAAAAATTACTCCAAAAACCCTCAAAAATGGGCATTCCAGCCATACATATTTTTAGTAATTTTTTAAAAGTGCAAACGGGCCAAACAACTATCCAACAACACAAATCAACCCTCAAAACTGGGTAGAAAAATCCTCAAAGCTATGTTATCCTCCTATGAGGTAAAACAAGTCACAAAACATGCACAAATGGCCTCCCAAATCTGGATGGCCCACTTCTAGAATCCAACACACCAAAATATACAACATAATTATGAATCCTGAGATAGATCCACCCAATCTCCAATCAAGAACAAGGGAACATCATATTGTCTACAAGACTAGCTATTTCTGAAGACTTAGGGCACACCACCTAAGCAACAGAAGGTGAGGAAGGATTCAGCCCTTTCTCTTACAATTCACAAGATCAACATGACATAATGAAACCCTAAAAGTGACTTTCCAAACCTATATATCTAGTCACCCCACTAGAGGCTTCTAATTATTCATTAAGGATTACATCAACATTAATCCCCAACACTTAATTTTTATTACATAAATCACCTATTAGCCTATAAAAAAGGGGATGTCCCACTTCCTTGTTCACAAATTATAAAAATAAAACATTACAATATTTGGGGTCCACATAGTCTTCAAAATGGGACATTACAAGTCCTCCCTTCCCAAAATTGCTTGTCCTTAAGCAATTCAGGGCTATATGTGCAAGAATCTATTTTCCCTCCCAAGTAACATCTTCAATGGGTAAGCTCCTCCATTTTACCAAGTACTCTTTGATGACCCTATTTCTCAACTTCCTCTCTCTAGTATCCATGATCACTTCAGGTTCTAAAATCAACTTTCCCTCATCATCAAATGGGGGTAACTCAATGGAAGGAACAATATGTTGTCCAAGTACCTTTTTCTAGGCACGAAACATGGAATACATTGTGTATTTTACTATTTTTCGATAGCTCAAGCTCATATGCAACCTCCCCAATACTATGTATGACCTTCTAAGGGCCATACAAATATAGCTTGAGCTTCTCTGCTCCACTTCTCTTCATGGTGAACTATATATAGGGCTACAACCTCAAATAAACCATGTCTCCAACCTCAAAATGACGCTCAATACGTTGTTGATCAACATACTTTTTCTACTGATTTTTTGCTAGCTAAATAATATCCTTCAATGTCTTCATAATATCTTGATTTTCCTACATATAATCCTTGGCTTTTGGAACCCTACTGTTACTCACAATATTCTTTGGCATGCCATGAAATTTAAACACTTCTCTAAATAAAAAATTAGCAACTTGTATTGTTGTATATAAAGGTAAAATAGCATAAAAGTGTGCAAATTTAGTTAACCTATCCATCACAACATATATACAATCCTTACCATGTACTTTTGGCAGCCTCATGATGAAGTCCATTGATATACTTTCCTATTTTTGATTGGGAATGGGTAAGGATTGAAGAATACCAATAGGCAATGTGTTTCCAATTTTATTTTCCTGACAAGTGGTGCACTCCCTCACATGCTTTAATACATAAACTTTTAGCCCATTCCATGAAAACCTTTCTTGCAGCTATATATAGGTCTTAAAAAACCTTGGATGACTAGCCATGGGTATGTCATGCATAGTGGCAATCAATTTCTCTTTAAGCTTGGAATCTGGCACAATAAAAAAATTATTTTTGTAAAAAATTAGACTTCCTTCACATTTTACCTATCATATTTCAAGTGGCCATCAATAATGTTATATGCAAAAGTGTTCTTCATGTACTCAGCCATAACTATAGCCTTCCAATCAGTTGTTATAATGGAAATAGAGTGAAATATGGGCATTCTAGATAGTGCATCGACAGCTGAATTATTTTTCCCTTTTATAAACTCAATCTCAAAAACATATACCTACACTTTAGTGACCCATTTAAGGTAATTATCATTTAAATCTCATTGTCCAAGGAAATATTTAAGGCTATAATGATTAGTCCTTACCGTAAATTTTTCACAAACAAGGTATTTCTTGAACTTGGTCAAAGCGTGCATAATGGAAAGCATATCCTTATCATATATACTGAAAGTTATCTCCATTGGACTAATTTTCCTGCTCTCAAAGGTAATTGGCCACCCCTTTTACATTAGTACAGCCCTTACTCCAACACCTGAAGCATCACAATCAATGGTATATGGCAAAGAAAAATCAGGATTGTAAGTAGAGGGTAAGAAGACATCATTTCCTTCAATTTCTCATAAGAATTTTGGGTTTCATCACTCCACACAAATGCTCCCTTCTTTTTTAATTCATTCAAATGTGTTGTCAAGGCTGAAAAATCTCTAATGAATCTCTTGTAATACTTGCAAATTCCCAAAAACTCTCTCAATTGAGTTAAGGTAGTGGGAATAGGCCAATTTTTAATTACCTCTATCTTTTGTTGATCTATATGCACTCCCTTATTGTTGATTATGTGCCCCAAATATAAAATTTCAAACATGCCAAATTCACACTTAGACTTCTTTGCATAAAATTGTTGTTGTCCCAAAATACTCAAAATAGAATCCAAATGCTTCAAGTAATTTTCCCATGAGTTGCTACAAACAAGAATATCATCAAAGAAAATTAGCATAAAATCCCTCAAATACTCCCTGAAAATCTGATTCATGGCTGATTGGAAAGTGGCAGGGGCATTTTTCAATCCAAAGGGCATCACCAAAAACTCAAAATGGCCAAAATAACATCTAAAGGTTGTTTTATGCACATCCTCGTATCTCACCCTAATTTGATGATATTTTAATATCAAATAAATATTAGAAAAATACATAGCCCCATGCAATTCATCTATGAGCTCATCTACTCTAGGAATAGGGTATCTATTTTTTATTATTTTTTTGTTCAAGACCCTATAATCAATACATATCTACATAGTCTCACCTTTATTTTTTACTTACACTATATGAGTGATGCAAATGGGCTAGAGCTAGGGTGAATGTACCCCATGGCAAGTATCTCTTTTATGACCTTCTTTATCTCATCCTTATACATTCTAGGATGCCTATAAGGGGTTATCATGATATATTTTGTTCCTGGTTCCAACTCAATAATATGCTGAAATCCCCTATAGGGTGGCAATCTCTTAGGCATATCCCCAAAAATAGCGCTATGTTTTTCTAACAACATCTGAATTTTAGGATGATAAGAGATATGATTATCATATGAATAAGGCATACCTTTTATCATAAATATAGCTGCATCCCAAACTCTCTCCTCTTTCTTGAGAATCTTCTCCATCCTATTGGACATCACCTCTTGGACCATATTTTCCTTGATCCCTTGCAAAACTACCTCATGCCCTTTAGCTTTAAATTTTAGTTGTAATGTTTGGTGATTTGTGATGTAGTCTCCCAATAAATACAATCATTGAACTCCTAGTATGAAATGAGGAATTCCTCCCAATGGAAACACATAGAAGTCATCTACTATGGAATGATTCTCAAATTTTACCTTCATTTACCTCACAAATCTCTTGCAAGGCATAATGCTCCCATTTCTAGTAGCAACATTAAATCCAAAAAAAAAAATTGTTTTTAGCCCTTCCTTGGCTACAAAGCCCTCATCCACAAAATTGTGGGTTGCCCCACCAACTATCAATACTATCACCTTATTCCCCAATACCTCTCTTGGCACCTTGATTGTGAGATACTTGTTCGTACTACTCAACATGGCCAACGTGCCAGTGTTCAATCTCTCATGAGACTCAAGGGATGGCTCCTCAAGCTCACACTCCTTCAAATAATCATATTCACTTTTTGATGCCTCCTCATCTAAAACGACCTCAATGTAATGAATCTACCCCTTTCCCTAGCAGTGATGGCTTGGTACCCAAGGGCTTTTGCATGTGAAGCATAATTTTCTCCTTCTAATCTCATTACGCTCCTCATTTATCCTCCTTCCTTGTAGTGTAGGTTTTGAATCCCTCTGTGGAGGGGGTGTTGGCTTCCCAAAATCTTGATTCTTCCCTAAAGGGGACATCTCTCTCTTTTGGAAGAAATTCCCTCTCTGGAATGATCTTGATGGTCCTACCTAGCTAAACCTAGGCAGTGGTGGTGTTGAAACCCTAGGTTTCAGTGATGTTCTAGACTCAAGGGTCAAATTCTTTCTCATCATAATTTTCAATGAAGAAGGCTCAAAGGATTTTACCAAGCCTCTCAAGGAATCCACCAAACCCTTAATGAAAAGAAAGGTAACTCTCTTCTCTAAAATGTTAGGCACCATGACTGAAATCTTTTGGAACTCCTCAATGTATACCTCCACTGTAGTTTTTTGCTTAAGGGTGGCCAACTCCTTAAAATATTCCTCCTCATCCCTCATCTCAAAATAATCTAGGACCCTCTAACTAAACTCATCAAATGAGGTGATCTCTCCATGGCCTTGTGTGTTGAGACCATGATACCACAAATTGTATGCAACCCCCTCAAAATGTAGGGTAGCAAATTGTATTGCATCCTCTTCATACATAGGTTTGAGAGTAAAGTTAGTCTACAATTTTTGTAGCCATACCCTAGCAGACATGCTATCATATCCATTGAACACTGGTACTTGCATTTTTACTACAATTTCTTTCTTTCTCCATACTTGTTGCCTCTCCCAGCCTTCTTCCCCATGATCTCTAGGTAATTCTAGAAAGTGACTGCTTAAATTCTTCAGCCCTACACTAATATTCTATAAATAGGGCATCTAGTTCATCAGTATTTTGGCATACATCAGGTTCTTTCTTGGATAAAAACATGGGTTTTTCTAGCCTAAGCAAAGGATAATGAGTGTATCCCATAGATCTTTCACTCCCTTGGTCCCTACTGGCTACCATTTTTTACGGCTCTCCCTGATCTAGTGGTGGTTGAGGGTTAGGATTTTCTCCTTGGTTTGGTGGTGGTTGGACTCCACCTTGATCCATCTTGGTCACCAAACGAGTTAGTAACTCAAACATGGTGTCAAATTTTTGCTCAGTAGGATCCCTTTTCTCATTTGCCATCTCCACTAGCTCCCTTTTTTCAAATTTTGGTTCTATAATTTCTTTCCACTGGTTGAAATTAGGGTTTGACTTATTTCTCCTCAAATAGTACCTATTTGGCTGCATAAAGAGCTCTCACAGGCTAGAAGGAAACCAGCTCTAATACCACTATAATAACCCTAACTCAACAAACTAGGATTTAAACAAATAAGAAAAATCAGATTTCTATAAAGTAGATCAAATCTACAATTACTACTCAAAAATTACTCTAGAAACCCTCAAAAATGGATGTTCCAACCATACATATTTTTATTAATTTTTAAAAGTGCAAATGGGTCAAACAACTATCCAAAAACATAAATCAACCATCAAAACTAGGTAGAAAAATCCCCAAAGTTGGGTGATCCTCCTATGAGGGAAAAATAGGTCACAAAACATGCACAAATAGCCTCCCAAAGTTGGACCCACTCCCAAACTCCAACACACCAAGATTTGCAACACAATTGTGAATCCTAAGATAGATCCACCCAATCTCCAATCAAGAACAAGGGTACATCACATTATCTATAATATTAACTATTTCTAAAGACTTAGGGCACACCACCTAAGTAACAAAAGGTGAGAAAGGTTTCAGCCCTTTATCTTGCAATTCACAACATGAACATGACATAATGAAATCCTAAATGTGACTTTCCAAGCCCATATACCTAGTCGTCCCACTAGAGGCTTCTAATTATTCATTAAGTGAGGGTTACATCAACATTAATTTCCAACACTTCATTTATATTACATAAAATATCTATTAGCCTAGAAAAAATGGGACATACCACTTTCTTGTCCACAAATGATAAAAATAAAACATTACAATGCATGGGGTCCACATAATCTTCAAAATGGAACATTACATACAGACCATTGCATACATCAGACTGCCAACAATGCTAGTATAAATAACATGATGTATTTATTCAATTTTCTTATCCTTGGAGTTTGACCCATACTACAAATGTATGATTACAGAAGAATTTAATTCTAATATTCCCCTCTAAGTGATATTTGTAATTCTAAAGTACAAACAATGATTTTTGACACAACCCTTCATGGGCATAAGCTAAAACCAATCCTTCCAAAGACAAGTAGCCTTAACCTGGTTATTACCAACCTCTATATCTAATGCTTCCACTAGCTATATTCAGTCATTCCAATACCTAGCCACCCTACAAGATACCTCCAACCTTCTAAACACATTATTTTTACCTATTACCCTTAGTAATATACCAACAAGGTAACAAAACGATCCAAAAAACCACTTTAAAAACATTACAATTATTATTGTAACTAAATCTGAGAACATTACACCAGACAACCACCACTAGCATCCATACCAATCTCTTTTGAATACAACTACACCAGTTAAAATTTCTTCTTTAGGTACAAGTAGATCTACCACTATAAAAGCTCACCAAATATACTGTTGTCGAATCTCACCAGATCTACCATTGTCGAAGATCACCAAATCTATTGTTATCAAAGTTCACCATATCTACTGCTACCAAAGCTCACTAGATCTATCATTGTTGAAGCTCACCAATTCTACTGCTATTGAATCTCACTATATCTACCATTATCGAAGCTCACCAAATCTATTGATATCAAATCTCATTAGATCTACCACTATCAAAGCTCACCATATTTATCATTATTGAAGCTCACCAAATCTATCGCTATTGAAGCTCATCGGATCTATCACTATCAAATATTACAAGATCTACCTGATATCGAAGCTTACTAGATCTATCACTACTAAATCTCACCAAATATACCACTATCGAATCTCACCAGATCTATCACTATCAAAGCTCACCAGATCTACCACTATCGAAGCTCACCAGATCTACCACTATCGAAGCTCACTAGATCTACCGTTATTGAAGCTCACCAAATATACTACTATTGAATCTCACCAGATATACATCTATCAAATCTTACAAGATCTATAATTATCTAAGCTCACCAGATCTATCATTTTCAAAGCTCACCAAATCTATCGCTACCAAAGCTCACCAAATCTCTACTCGTGTGCTTCCCATAATTTTTCCTTCACCTAGATTCTTTCATGCATTGCTCCCACTCAAGAATCAATTTATCCCAAGGTTGAAACCATTTCTTCTTAAACCAAGCTACAACCTAGATCTGATACCAAATGAAGAGAAATAATGCCTCAATAAATAAAATCTAGAAAAGCAATAATTGCAAAATCAAAGGAAAAACAGAGAAGAACACATTACACAAGAATTTATCCTGGGAAACCCTTTCGAGAAAAAACCCAACAAGAATATCTCCTTATTGTATAAACTTGACCATCTCCAATATAATAATATCCTTTAGTTTCTTTCTCACTTGCGATTACATTTCTTGCATATTGCATTCCCTCCCCTTTGGAGGATGTTCGGGCATTCTCCTCTCACACCCTCATGCAAGTGTTGTTTTATATACCAACAACATAAGAAGGGGTTTTACAATACCATGGGTGAAAAACATGGGTTCAAATATATTAACCCAAATATATTAAAATATGGGTTCAAATATATTAAAACATGGGTTTAATATATTAAAACATGGGTTCAAATATATTAACCCAAAACAACCCATATGGGTCTAAACATATAGGTCTAAACATATGGGTCTAAACATATGTTAACTTACCAAAATAACATGGAAAATATTCAACACATTTTCCAACAAAAATATTCTTATTGATGAGTTGATAAGGAAGTCCAAAAAGCCTAATCCACTTCAAAATCCTTTTAATAGTCTCTATCTCCATAGAAAAATATTATTTCATGATCTTAAATATAATAAATCTTTACCCCTAAACCAATGGAATTCATTCATTATTTTATCTATTATCTTTGAAGTAGAAAAGATAATGAGGAAAAATTATTTCAAAATAAGTTTTATGGAGTAATTTGAATATAATCCCCACTTTCATTTGGTCCAATTTTCAATCTCAAAAAAACTTGACTAGTATCCATGGAACTTACATATTAACCCTCCAAATTTAAAATCAATTATATGAATACTCTATCATCTCATCCTTGATAATCACATATAATGTTATATTTTCTACCTAGTGTCATGACCCTCCCTTGGCAAGATTTTTATTTGGATGGTTTTATGTTTTGCTATCGCTTATTTTGATGAGATGATGGACTATCTATTAATTTATCTTGCAAAACATGTATTTTGGTGAAATTTGTATAGTGAAATGATTGACCATTTCATGTTAAAGTTTATGTTAAGTCTAAATTTTATGAAAGAATAAGATGTTGCTAATGGAACTTTACTTTTGCAGGAATGAGTTGCTATTGTTGGCAAAAAGAATTGGTCACCAAGAAAGGGAATGTCCAAGGGAAATGATGTGATGGGTTATTTGACGAAGTATTCGGAAGCAACATGAATGAGTGCTTCTTTCATGAAGATGCATAACATGATTTGCATAAAAAGAAAAACTAATCATATTGATCTTTAGCTAAAGATTGCTTATTTTATAGTAACTTGCTTGTGGTTGTAATTATGGTAGTTATGGAAATGCTTGTTTGTTGATGATCCTTTTAGAAGAAGGAAGCATAAGTTTAAGAACAACATCTCTAGAGTAGAATCTAGAAAGGAATGATTTTCTAGAAGAAATGAAGACAATAATGTTAAATATGAATTTCTTGTTTCTAGTTTTATATAGGCCTAAACCTTGTATAATTGCTATTGTAATTAATTCATTTCGTAGTTGTTTTGACATCAAATATTTTTATGAAAACATAAGTTTTGCTCAACTATATTTTGGCTTGGTTGATAGAGTAAGCAATCATTAGAATTTGTGAAGTGTTGTCTCCACCACCTTCATGTTAAAAATAATTTAATTAATGACCTTGACTATCAACGAAGGAACCGGATCGTGTCATGCAAGTGGAGTAATGATTTCGGTAGTGGGAAGCTTGCAAGAGGTGGAAGGGATTAGTAAGAAAATGGGAAAGGCTTTGTGGAGTTCATTGTGTGTTGTGGGGAAGCAAGAGAAGCATGTTGGAGGAGAGTCCTTACGACAAAAAAAGAAAATGAAGAGGTGCTAGGTAAGAAGGTTGGATAAACCTACTATGAACAATAGGTAGAATTCTTAAAGAAACATGATAGAATATTTTATTATGTGAATTCTGCTTTGTAGGAGTAAGTTTTTCGTTGGTCAGTCAATGTATTCCTTGGGAAAAGAATCCAGTGCGTCAACCAAAAAAATGATTAAGATAAATGGATTTTCTTATGTCTTTAATTGTAGTAGATAGCTTGTGCTTTAACCATATTCCAAGAGTCGAAGTGACTAAAACTGAAAACTTACCTTGCATGTCATGACTGTATAGTTGGACTGTGTTTTTCCTAGAAGTCATGTATAATGGAAATCTAGGGATGATTTTCTTGAGGGAAGGTTTTGTAATCGAGTTGTTTGAGAGTTGGAGTCCTCTACTCCACATGAGATTTTTGTTCTAGTCTAAAACTTATTTTTAGAAGAGTAGATGTTTTGGGTAAAACTTTATTGCCAAGTTTTAGAGAACATGATTTAATTCTGAGTTTTTCTACTCAAAATTTTTAGAACCGTGTGCTATCGATAAGTGATTTAGAGCTTTACCCAACTATAGATAGGTGGTAGAGTGTGTTGGTATGCTGAAAGAAAACATGTAGGATGTTTTTAAAGGAGCTACTCTGAGTTTCTAAAAGGAAACAAAAATTATGTTTGAGTTTTTGTGTGTTGAGGTTCATGTATTTATTCTCCTAGATGTTTGTTGAAGGAAGATAGTAACTTGAAGGAAACTAAATTATATATGAATGATATTGTGCTTTTTGTTAAAGGAAAAATAGTATACATTTTCATCAAATATAGAAATTGATTTATGATATATGCTTGTCATTCGTATGTGTGTAATGGATATTGACTGTGATAAGGGAGTTTCCATGTGTTGATATCATTAAATGCTTCAATGGAATGAAGTAGAGAATATGTAATGAGGCATGTTTTTGGGTGTGTTTGATGCATGCAAAGCTTTACTTTGAGAAATTGTAAATATTTGAGTGTCTTGGGTGTCATCTCTGATCTTGATGAGTGGACATTCTCTTTCTAGTGATCGAGAGAGTTCTTGTGTAGAGATGAACCACTAAAGGTATGGCTTTTGGGGATCATGGAAAAGGATGATAGATCTACACTTTGAGCTGAGTCTTAGAAAGAGATGTGAAAGGGTGATTTTCACTGGTGGAAAATAAAGCTTTGTATTTTTATGTATCAATTATGCCGACTAGTTTACTTTGATGCTGGTAGATCCACATTGTAAAACATGTTGATGAGAACTATAATATTAAGATGTACTCAAGATTTAATTGGAATTATCCTTTATGTATGGGATAGAGGTTGTTTTAGAACCTCAAATATTGTATGATGTAATTGTGAAGCTTATGGTTAAGTTGTATCCAAGCTAATTATGATTTACTTTGATTATTATTTTGCATCGTTTCCTTATGAGGGTAAACCTTTAGTAGAGAATGGTTTTAATGTTGTCATCGAGTATCTAAGATCTTTCCTTCCATAGATATGAGCTATGCAAGTCATTTAGAGAGGGTATGTGTAATCAAAAAAGGTTTTCCTTATACTTTCAAATATCTTAACAAAATAATGTCAATCACTCTAAAGGAAATAAGATGATTTTAATCTACGTTAGACGTTCGACATGATGTTGTTTGGATGTATATAAGATTAGAGCTTTTGGAAGCATATTACTATTACTTCATAAACATAGTTAAAAGACTAATTTTGTCAAGCTATTGGTGACGTGACCTAAACCAGAATGGATTTTTGTTTAAATGGTTGATTACTTTGTGCTTTGAAAGATAGTATGTGGAATCCTTGTGAGTTGAAAGCTCTTAACGGTTATGTAGACCTATGGTTGGGTTGTCTTGTTATACCATGCGGTATATTAGGAGTTAGATGAGCCTTAGACCATCAGTTTAATTACGTTTAAATAATTCTAATCCCATTTTTGGTAAATCATGTAAAGAATGGTTGTCACCAAGTAGACCAGACCCACGATAGGTAAAGGAATAACCTGCCATCATGTGCATAGTGCAACTTCATAGATTGGCCTATGAAGCTAGCAGGGATTTGCATAGACCCTTTAATAGATAGAAAAGGGAGACTTCTACACTAAAAGACTTGTGTAGTATGATGAGTTGGGTGTTTCTTTTTTGATGGATAAAAAGGAAAAATCCTACATAGAAAGACTTATGTAGTGAGCTAGTTTTTTGAAGATACCCTTTCAAAGGAGATAAGGGGGTGGTAAACTGTAAGTCATCAAGAGAAGAAATGGTAGACTTGTTAAGTGAACTATCCACACAACTGCTTTTAAATTATGGATGTGTGATAAATGGATGGTGGTAGATCAGAGATGGTCCATAAGTGGTTCATGACTCTAGGCTTTTAAAAAAAAAATGAGGTTGAATTATGGGTTGTTACATTTGGTATCAGAGCATGGTTCAAAGGGGAATCGACTCATTATGTAAAATTAATTGGGGATGATTAGAAGTAATCATACCTTGTGAGGAGTTTACCTAGTTTTTTTAAAGGGTAAACTCAATTGTCTAGCATAGGAGTTAGTTGGTAGGAGAAACTACCCAAATATGAAATGGAAACTGACTTCTATTACCTCTTTTGTGTGTGGCCAGGGGACAATGCCACCAAAAAGAAGAAGAGGAGGTGTTGCCCCAACAAGGTAGACACGAGGAACCAATGCAGAGAATAGAGCACCTGATGTTGGTTCAGAAAACCCCAATGAAAGAGAGAATCTTACTAAAATAGTGGCTCTCCTACGTGAGTAGGTGGAGACCCAAAAATAGTTGTTGGATGTTGTGCTAAGTCGAGAAACACAATCTGGTAACTTGAGAGGGGAACAAGTGAATGAACCTCTTACAGAGGCACAATTGGCAAGAGTTTGACTAGAGGTTGAGCTGGGCAAGGAAATGAAATATCTAAAATCTTCCAAGTTTAATGGAGAGGAAGATGGGGATAAGGTCGAGGCTTGGTTGAAGGAGATAGAGACATATTGTAACATGAAGAACTTTTCCTCAGGCACTTGAACATCTTATGCTACATTACATTTGCAAGGAGATGGTTTAGCTTGGTGGGAAACCCTTAGTGAAGAGTGAAAGCTAGCGGTTGTAGTTGACTTAAAATGGGAAGAATTTGTAAAAGCTTTCAAAGAAATATTTCTCATGGAATACTTTTATTCTTAGAAATTTGATGAATTCACCAAACTTCGTTAGGGAATTAGAATAATGGAGAAATATTACCAAAAATTTGTTAAGTTGGTGAAATATGTGCCCACTTACACTGAGAAAATGAAGGTCCACAAGTTCATACTTGGAGTAGATCCTAGGATAGGATAGGAAGTGGACATGCGAGAACCTGAAACATTGCAAAAGGCCTATGAGTTAGCAAGGAAAGCTGAAACATATCTCAAACCTTACTTTGACTATGAGGGGTTAGATGAACAAGGCAAAGAGGCACTAAGGAAGAGAAATAATTCAGGTTTCATGAATTGGGAATGTGAACAATCAACTAAAAGTATTCCTAGATAGGATGGAAAAGAAGATAAAAAGCAAGGAAAATTCAGAAGGTTTCGAGGAAGGAATCGTAGATGCTATAATCATGGCAATGGTGGTAATAGATCACCACAAAGATATACTAACCTACCAAAAGAAGAAGGAGCAATAGGGGAGCTGAAATGAAAAGAGCATCCAGGACCAAAAGAAGGATGTTATATTTGTAAAGGACCACATTATGCCACCAACTATCTATAGAGAGCAGGGATGGGTTCAAAAGGAAAGGAACTAATGTACAAAGAAACTGCACCTAAGGAACCAGCACACAAGATTTACATAGCTACAAGAAACTAGAATCTGGATGGTCAGGCTACTCTATTGGTGATAAAAGGTAAAATATTTGGTAGAAGTGTTAAAATTTTATTTGATAGTGGAGCTACTAACAACTTTATTTCCACTAGTTTAGTTAAATATATAATAGAAAGATCGAGAATCTTGGCACATGGGTGGAAGGTTGAGTATGGTTCAGGACAAACCTACTCTGTAAACTAGTGTTATCCTATGGCAAAAATTGCCTTGCCTAGTGGAATGACCATAGGGTGCCTATATGTTGCACCATTACATGCCTTTGACATAGTGATAGGGATGGATTGGCTACAAGCGCATAAAGTAATGATTAATTTTCAAGATCGATGGATCAAATATACATATGTTGATGGGCTTGTTCATAGAGTGAATAGCTAGCAAGGGGCTTTCCAACCCCAAATCCTTTCGGCTATGCAACTCAAGAAAGCCATTAAAAAAATAGGAATGGTATATATTATTAAGATAAATGAGATAGAGGAAGAAAAGAAGGAAGAGGTGTTTGGGAAACACCCTATTCTTCGAGAGTTTAGAGATGTTTTTTTAGAAGATTTACCTAGATTACCTCCTAAAAGAGAATTTGACTTCACTATTGAACTTCAACCCGAAACAGAGCCTATCCATAGGGCTCCTTATAGAATGAATCCTATAGAAATGCAAGAACTAAAAGTACAACTTCAAGGATTGTTGGAGAAAGGACTAATTAGACCAAGTGTGTCACCTTGGGGTGCACCAATTTTATTTGTTAAAAAGAAATATGGTTCCTTAAGATTATGCATTGACTATCGAATGTTGAATAAGGCAACTATTAAAAATAGATATCCTTTACCTAGAATCGAAGATCTCTTCGATCAACTCAAGGATACCTCAATATTTTCAAAAATTGATTTAAAATCAGGATATCATCAACTGAGGATCTATGATGAGGATACTCACAAGACAACTTTTAAAACCTGGTATGGGCATTATGAATTTACTATTTTGCCTTTTGGTCTAATGAATGCACCGATAACATTCATGAATTTGATGAATAGCATTTTTAGGAAGCATTTGGACAAGTTTATTTTGGTGTTCTTGGATGACATATTGATATATTCCTAAAATAAAGTAGAACATGATAGACATCTCAAAATTGTGTTGGAACTATTAAGGAAAAATTAGTTGTTTGGGAATTTATCCAAGTGTGAATTTTATGTGACAAGAGTGCAATATTTGGGTCATATTGTGTCTGTAGAAGGGATCATGGTAGATCCTAAGAAAATTGAGGCTATTATGAATTGGCTGCCACCTACCAATGTGATAGAAGTCAGAAGTTTCATGGGCTTAACTGGATATTATAGGTGGTATGTAAAGGATTATGCCAAAATTACTGCACCAATAACTAACCTACAGAGGAAAGGAAGGGAGTTTAGATGGACTGATAGTTGTGAAGTAGCTTTTGAACTGCTTAAGCAAAAGCTCACTACACCCCCTATATTAAAGATACCCGATCCTCAGGGAAGTTTTTATGTATGCATGGATGCATCATTGGAAGGCTTGGGAGGAGTGCTCTCTCAAGAAGGAGCAGTAGTTGCCTATGGATCTAGGAAATTGAAAAGACATGAGGTTAACTATGCGACCCATGATTTGGAGTTGGCAGTTGTAGTGTTTGCTCTCAAGATTTGGTGATACTATCTAGTAGGTAGACCTTTTGAGCTAAGGATAGATCATCAAAGTCTGCAATATATCTTTACTCAACCTTTACTCAATGCTAGGTAGAGAATATGGATGGAGTTTCTCATGGAATACGATTTTGGTATTGAGTATATAAAAGGAAAAGAGAATAGAGTCATAGATGCTTTGAGTAGGAGAAGACATATTGTTGTTTTATCTCGTATTCATTTCGACTTGATGGAACAAGTCAAAGAGATACAAAAATAGGATACTTATTGCAAGAAAATTTGGAAAGGAATGGAAGAGAAACCGGATGAAAATAAATATTTCAGCATCAAGGATGGTTTCCTATGCTTTAAGGATAGAGTGGTTATTCTTGAAGTTGGAAATTTGAGGAAGATGATTTTGAATGAAGCTCATAGATCCCCATATTCTGCTCACCTTGGTGGAGCAAAAATGAGGGAGAACATGAAGAAAACTTTCTTCTAGTCTGGAATGAAGAGGGACATAAATGAATTTATCGCTCAATGTCTTGAATGTCAAAAAGTTAAGGTTGAACATAGACATCCTATGGGATTGTTAAATCCGCATGTCATACCTATGCAAAAGTGGCAAGTAATTTCAATGGATTTCATTGTAGGGCTGCCTAAAAATAGGTTTCAACATGATGCAATCCTAGTAGTGGTCGATAGATTGACCAAGGTTGCACATTTTATACCTGGAAACACCAAGGATGATGTCGTGGTTGTGGCCAACAGATTTGCCAAAGAAATATTTTGGCTTCATGGTTTCCCAGAAGTAATCATATCAGATAGAGACTCGAGATTTACCTCTGAGTTTTGGCAAGCTTTACATCGTTCCATTGGAACTAAATTGAACATTAGTTCTGCTTATCACCCAGAAACTGATGGGCAAATAGAAAGAGTAAACCAGGTGTTAGAAGATATGCTTCGCATGTATTGTATGGATCAAAAAATCCATTGGGAGGATTACTTACACTTGGTGGAATTTTCTTACAATAATGGACATCATTCAACCTTAGGAATGGCACCTTTTGAAGTGTTGTATGGAAGAAAATGTAGAACACCATTATCATGGGATAATCTAGAGGACTAGATTGTGTTAGGACCCGATATGGTCAGAGAAATGGAGCAACAGTTAAGATCAATTAGGGAATGACTGAAAGAAGTTGTAGATCGACAAAAGAGTTATGCCGATCTTAAGAGATCACCACGAGAGTTTGTAGTGGGTGATAGGGTGTTTCTAAGGGTAAAGCCAAGAAAGAGTGCAATCAAGTCCACAAAGCTTGATCCTCGCTATGTCGGACCCTTTGGAATCATGGAGAAGATCAGTCCTATGGCATATCGACTTGCCTTACCACCCAATCTGTCTAAGATTCACAACACCTTTCACATTTCATTGCTTAGAAAATACATTGCTAATCCTGAGCATGTGTGGGACTTCTCTAATTTGTAGATGGTGAACCTCGAGGCTATAGAGGTTCAACCAGTAAAGATCCTTGAGTTTCGATCCAAATCGATGAGGAAGGGAATTTTGGAGCAGTGTAAAGTTTAGTGGGATCGATATTCTGAGAGGAATGCTACTTGGGAGAAAGTAGCAGACATGCAGAACCACTTCCCATATTTGTTTGAAAATGATTTGTAAATATTATATTTTATTTTAAACTTGGAAATCACATAGAGGACTATGTTAAGCTTAAGGGGGGAGTATGTCATGACCCTCCCTTGGAAAGCTTTTTATTTGGATGGTTTTATGTTTTGCTATTGCTTCTTTTGATGAGATGATGGACTATCTATTAATTTATCTTGCAAAACATGTATTTTGGTGAAAGTTGTATAGTGAAATGATTGACCATTTCATGTTAAAGTTTTTGTTAAGTCTAAATTTTATGAAAGAATAAGATGTTGCTAATGGAACTTTACTTTTGCAGGAATGAGTTGCTATTGTTGGTAGAAAGAATTGGTCACCAAGAAAGGGAATGTCCAAGGGAAATGATGTGATGGGTTATTTGATGAAGTATTCAAAAGCAACATGAATGAGTGCTTCTTTCATGAAGATGCATAACATGATTTGCATAAAAATAAAAACTAATCATATTGATCTTTAGCTAAAGATTGCTTATTTTATAGTAGCTTGCTTTTGGTTGTAATTATAGTGGTTATGGAAATGCTTGTTTGTTGATGATCCTTTTAGAAGAAGGAAGCATAAGTTTAAGAACAACATCTCTAGAGTAGGATCTAGAAAGGAATGATTTTCTAGAAGAAATAAAGATAATAATGTTTAATATGAATTTCTTGTTTCTAGTTTTATATGGGCCTGAACCTTGTATAATTGCTATTGTAATTAATTTATTTCATAGTTGTTTTGACATCAAATATTTTGATGAAAACATAGTTTTTCTCAACTATATTTTGGCCTGGTTGATAGAGTGAGCAATCATTAGAATTTGTGAAGTGTTGTCTCCACCACCTTTATGTTAAAAAGAATTTAATTAATGACCTTAACTGTCAATGAAGGAACCATATTGTGCTATTCAAGTGGAGTAATGATTTTGGTAGTGGGAAGCTCATAAAAGGTGGAAGGGATCGGTAAGCGAAGGGGAAAGGCTTTGTGGAGTTCATTGTGTGTGATGGGGAAGAAAGAGAAGTGTGTTGGAGGAGAGTCCTTATGGTGAAAAAATAAGCAAATGAAGAGGTTTTGGGTAAGAAGGTTGGATAAACCTGTGGTGAACAATAGGTAGAATTCTTAAAGAAACATGATAGAATATTTTGCTGTGTGAATTTTGCTTTGTAGGAGTAAGTTTTTTGTTGGTCAATCAATGTATTCCTTGGGAAAAGAATCCAGTGTGTCGGCAAAAAAATGATTAAGATAAATGGATTTTATTATGTATTTAATTGTAGTAGATAGCTTATGCTCTGACCATATTCTAGGAGTCGTAGTGACTGAAACTAAAAACTTACCTTGCATGTCATGACTATATAGTTGGAATTGTAATTGAGTTGTTTGAGAGTTGGAGTCCTCTACTCCATATGAGCTTTTTGTTCCAGTCTAAAACTTGCTTTTAGAAGAGTAGATGTTTTGGGTAAAACTTTGCTACCAAGTTTTTAGAGAACATGATTTACTTCTAAGTTTTCCTGCTTAGAATTTTTAGAACCGTGTGCTTTCGGTAAGTAATTAAGAGCTTTGCCCAACTATAGATAGGTGGTAGAGTGTGTTGGGATGCTGAAAGAAAACATGTAGGATGTTTTAAAGAAGCTACTCTAAGTTTCTGAAAGGAAACAAAAATTATGTTTGAGTTTTTGTGTGTTGAGGTTCATGTATTTATTCTCCTAGATGTTTGCTAAAGGAAAATAGTAACTTGAAGGAAACTAAAATATATATGAATGACCTTGTGCTTTATGTTAAAGGAAAAATAGTATATGTTTGCATCAAATATAGAAATTGATTTATGATATTTGTTTGTCATTCGTATGTGTGTAATGGATATTGATTGTGATAAGGGAGTTTCCATGTGTTGATATCATTAAATGCTTCAATGGAATGAAGTAGAGAATGCGTAATGAGGTATGTTTTTGGTTGTGTTTGATGCATGCAAAGCTTTAATTTTTTTTGAGAAATTGCAAATCTTTGAGTGTCTTGGGTGTCATCTCTAATCCCGATGAGTGGACATTCTCTTTCTGGTGATCGGGAGAGTTATTGCGTAGAGATGAATCGCTACAGGTATGGCTATCAGGGATCATGACAAAGGAAGAAAGATCGACACTTTGAGTTGAGTCTCAACCAGAGATGCGAAAGGGTGATTTTCGCTCGTGGAAAGAAAGCTTTGTATTTTAAAGTATCAATTATGATTTTGGTAGATCCACGTTGTATAACATATTGAAGAGAATTGTAATAATAAGATGTACTTAAGATTTAATTGGAACTATCCTTTATGTTTGGGATAGTGGTTGTTTTAGAACCTTGCAGATTGTATGATGTAATTGTGAAGCTTGTCGTTAAGTTGTATCCAAGATAATTATGATTTACTTTGATTATTATTTTGCATCATTTTCTTAAGAGGGTAAACCTTTAGTAGAGAATGGTTTTAATGTTGTTGTCGAGCATCTAAGATCTTTCCTTCCATAGATATGAATTGTGCAAGTGATTTATAGAGGGTATGTGTAATCAGGAAAGGTTTTCCTTATACTTTCAAAGATCTTAACGAAATGATGTCAATCACTCTAAAGGAAATGAGATGATTTTTAATCTATGTTAGACATCCGACGTGATGTTGTCTGGGTATACGTAATATTGAGCTTTCATAAGCATATCACTATTACTTCGTAAATGGAGTTAAAAGACTAATTTGGTCAAGCTATTGGTGACGTGACCCAAACCAAAATGGAGTTTTATTTAAATGAGTGATTACTTTGTGCTTCAAAATATAGTATGTGGAATCCTTGTGAGTTGAATGCTCTTAACGGTTGTGTAGACCTATGGTTGGGTTGTCTTGTTAGACCATGCGATATATTAGGAGTTAGATTGGAATTTACTTTAGCTTTAGTATACTTGTTCTCTAAGAGTCGTGAGGATATCCTTTTGTTGGAAAAGAGGAAGCTTAGTCATAGATGAGCCTTAGACCATCGGGTCAATTACGTTTAAAGAATTCTAGTCCCATTTTCGATAAATCATGTAAAGAATGGTTGTTGCCGAGTAGACCAGACCCACGATAGGTAAAGGAATAACCTGCCATCATGTGCATAGTGCAACTTCATAGACTGGCCTATGAAGCTAGCAGGGATTTGCACAGACCCTTTGATAGATAGAAAAGGGAGTCTGCTACACTAAAAGACTTGTGTAGTATGATGAGTTGGGTGTTTCTTTTTCAAAGGATGAAAAATGAAAACTCCTACATAGAAAGACTTATGTAGTGAGCTGGTTCTCAGAGATACCCTTTCAAAGGAGAGAAAGGGGGTGTGGTAAACCGAAAGTCATCAAGAAAAGAAATGGTTGACTTGTTAAGTGAACTATCCACACAACTGCTTTCAAATTTTAGATGTGCGATAAATGGATGGTGGTAGATCAGAGATGGTTCATAAGTGGTTCATGACACTAGGCTTTGAAAAATAAATAATTAAATAAATAATAATGAGGTTGGTATTATGGGTTGTTACACCTAGATAGGGTCTATCATAGATTTATTCTTCTCTTATCACTAATGAGGTCATTTATACTTCTAATAGGGCATCCTTACTTCCAACTAGGGCATCCTTCCTTCTAGTAAGGACATTTAAAATTGACTTTCTTGCCATGTTGCCTAGATTTTCTTCACATAAATCCTTTAGTTTTTATTTTATCCTAAGATCTCAAATAAAAGGTGGTGTTATCTCCTTGATTGCACTTTTTTCTACTTCTTGATCATGATTCCTACTTGCTCGTGGCTTGCACTCCCTCTTAGCTAAATGATATATGCATAAATTCTAAGCTATTATAACATAATTATGTTCTCATGATGTAATATAGGTGGGACACATTTCAATTCTATATAACCAATATTACACACACACATATATATAGTATCACTAAATTTTATTGAAATAAAATAAAATGTTTTTATCTTCTATGGGATATCTAGTAAAAATTATGGGATAGAAAAGAGGAGAAAATAGATAGATAAATAAGTTTTTTTTTTAGGGATCTCAAGCATAATTTGCTTAAATTGCATTACTACATTAATACACAAGGATCTTGTCTATGTTCATTGTGTGATCTCTAAAAACCTTCTTAAAATATCCCCCAACTTTTTTAGATGGTAAACTTAATAGCTTATATAAGTTTCTCAAGTCACCATATTGCAACAAGTATCTTTGTCATGAATGTTGGTTTGAAGAACAATGTAACATCACTTGTTTCTCACCCTCAACTTCTCCTTGCTTACATAGTAAACATATGCTTTCTTATATATTAATATTTTTCATCTTCTTATTTCAATTGTAATATGATGAAACTTAGTTTTAAATGGCTAATCGTATATATTTGTTTAGTGAAATCTTCTTTTGAAGGTAATTTTGCTCTTTGTAGGTGATAATTAGATTGGTCTGACATTTATAGTATCTCAATTTTTGTTAGAATCCTATTAAGAATATCTATTTTTTTGTTGTATGAAGTTTCAAATTCTTTATAAGTCCTATAATAAATCACTTCCATTAATTCTCTATTCTTTAATCAATTTCATTATATCTTGATTCCAACCTTTCTCTTGAGTTTCAAGCATCATTTAGTATGGTAATATGCTATTATTTACTTGATTTATTTTTATTTTTTTATATTAAAATTTGACACATTGCTTCTCCTTCTAATTGTCGTATTATTTTTTTGTTAATATCATGGTGCAAGGAGTTTAAATTTTAACCCCTAGTTCTTTAAGCAAAATAATCTTCTAGACAATCTTGGCCTTCCTTTTTTTTGAAAGGCTAGGACCCCAAACAAGACAACCATTTAAAATCACTATTTGTAACAATATTTTGCATATAGTTTCTAATTCCATTAATGAATTCATCTACATATATTTAACATGGCATAAAGTGCTTTCAAGAATATTATTATATATTTCCCTACACTAGCATTCCAAGTGTAACTAGAATAAAATTCAAGTCTCAAGTATCATTACCATTTTTTTGTTTATATTAACTTTCATCTTAGAGTAGCTACAAAATTTACTAAATATGTTAGATGTCTTTGTAATCTATACTTTTATTTTTCTAGTAGCACGTCTTTGTAAGTTATATTTATATTTTGACATACACTACACATACACAGAAATCAACAATAACAAAGCATACCCTCCAATGCTTATGCCTCCTCCCCTATTTTTTCTTAACCATAATTATAACTCATCTATAAATAAATCAAATAATATGGGTAGGAGAGGTCAACCTTTTATATCAATATTACTAGTGATAGTAGCCTTATTGGTTTATTGCTATTATTTATTGGTATTGCTAATTTTGCTAAAACATTTTTATAAGCATTGTATTTTTCTAGTCTCCAATCAATCCAAACAAAGCCTTAGCAAAATACATAAACCAAAGGTAAGTGATATTATTATTTTTTTGAGTCTTATTAACCATAGCCTTAAGTGTAACCAAATGGTTAATCAGAATAATTGATACTTATGGAATCGAATAAAGGCTAGTATCTTACCAATGAGACACAGATGAGACAAGACTCACTTTTTGGAACATGATGAATTGAGTGTTTAGGTCACAAATTAACTTAAAGGAAGCCCTTATATTTTTTCCTCTACCCATATTATTAACCATAGCCTTAAGTGTAACCAAATGGTTAATCATTGAGCGTTTAGGTCAAAATTAACTTGAAAGGAAACCCTTATCTTTTTTCCTCTACCCATCTGCTATTTTTCTAACATGGTAGCAAATAACTTGTATTTTTCAATGATTTTACATAGGATTTTATAAGGGGCCTTGGTCCCCTCATACTAAGTGGGGTTTGAACCTTGGACCTCTCAAAGAGAGGCCAAAGCCCTTACCACTCCAATAAGCTTATAGCTCTACTACATGGTATAAGAAAATAACTTGTTGAATATACTACTCACCATGATTATTTATTCTATAATCTCCTATGTTATTTATCCCCTTTTTTTATATGGGTATGATCTTAATTATTGGTATAAAGGAAACCCATTTTATATTTACTTGATCATGCATATCCTTTAAAAAGAATTTTTTTTGCTTGAAAAAAGGGTGTACTAGGGTCCCTCACCCTTGATAAATCATAACTCTCTTCTATAAATCTTGAGAGTTTACAAACATATTCAATTATCATCTCAATTGAGATTCTATAACTAGATATCTACATCTTTTATATTGATCTTTTAGATCTTCAATTTTTTTGTAAATACAAATATTTAGCATCCTTTTTCTTGACAATTTTCAATCTTGTTCATCCATCCATCCAAGTAAAATCTTGATTAGTGATGGTCTTTGATGATTCCAAGTTGCCATTGTATCACTTGAATATCCATAACTACTTTGTTGGCTCCATGCTTTTGTTGCTCTACTCTAATATTTCAAAAGTTTGGTCCTATTGTTCCCTAATGTTGTTGCACCCCTTTGAAATCCAAAAACATTATGCTTTTCCTACCAAACATTTCCATACTTTGTGTCTTTATGACTCCATGTAGATCTAAAATATTGATGTCTTAAGGCATGCCTCCAAGATTTTTACCACTCAATGTGGTGGTGAGGGTGTTAATATGCTGCAACCTTAACCTGACATTTTATTTCCTTTGATTCTTCAACAATTTATTTTTTATTTTAAATTCTTCTTCACAATATTCTCTCTTATACCTTTCTTTTGGTGCATCCTTGTGCACTTTTGACAAGGCTTCCTTGGAATTTGTTGCTACTTCTTCTATGGACTCTATTGTTGTTGCTACTATAAATTCAACTTTTGAGTTTTCTAATGGTTCTTCAACTTGTTCTTGCTTATTCTTGGATCTTCTTAATACAACCATGAACTTGCACATTGTCATATGTATTTTTCCTTCTATTATATCCTCTTTTTTCATTTCTTGCAGTTCCCTTTGAAACACTTTTATTTATTCTTCATATCCTTTTATGGTGACCTTCAAACTAGTTATTTTTTATAAGGGTTCCAATGACTCAAGAATGCATGCTTTATTTCATCCCAAGTGAAACAATGTTTCCTTTCTTTAGTAATACTTGCCCATCAATCATGAGCTTCCTCTTTTAAAAAAAAGAAAAGCTTGCAAGTCCAAAAATACTCATTAGAATATGGAGATCTAAACTTCATCCACCATTCTCCAACATGAATGTCATCCTTTCTAGTGAAAATCCGTATCTCCACGATCTCAATACAAAAAAATCCAAACACAATTAAGGTTTTGGAAAAAACTAGGATTTTTCATTGTATTTATTTTTTAATCTCCTTTAACCCTTGCTATTACAGGTAAAAAAATTTAAATGAAAAATAATTGACATAAAAAAAGAATGCAAATATCCTTTACTACTTTGCATTAATCCATTTCCAAGCTTCTCCTCCAAAGGGTTCAACATTGTTGCAAATTGCTCCTTCTATTGCAAAGAAGTGTGGACAACATCGATGGAATTGGGATTTTTTTTATGACAGTGGTGAAAATACTGAAAATTTATTTTACTTATAAATAAGATATTGTAACTAAAACTAAAATCGCCTCTCTTTGCTAGTAATCTTCAATTTGCTTCTCTTTGATAGTAATCTTGTTGATAATATTCTCTTCTAATTATCTCCTCTTCCACAAATATCCTCTTTGAAATTCTCCTCTTACCCTTAATATCCTCTTGTCGATAATCTTCTCTTTTGTCTTGATGCTTGCCTCCCGCCATCCACCATCCCTTCAAATGATACTAATATATGTTTTCCAATATTTTCTATAGAATATGTAATTGAATTTAGTTTGTCAGATACTAATAAACAAAATAATATTTATTATACTAATATAACATAAACAAAAGACCATTTCAATTCTATATAATCTATTTTTAAATAAAAATTCTAAATATTTAAAATAATATTAAATAATAGATTTAAGTTGTGAAGCGAATTTGTGCAGCACTGTGCTACGATAGCTAGGTTGTGAAGCAGATCTATGTAGACGGGTGTTGTACTAAGGTTGTGGAGACAATATAACAGATCTGTGTGGACATGATAATAAAAAATTATAGGTGTTGTATTAGGGTTATGGAGACCAAGTTGTGAAGCAAATTTGTGCAGCACTATGCTACGATAGCTAGGTTGTGAAGCAGATCTTTGCAGACATATGTTGTGCTAGGTTGTGAAACAAATTTGTGCAGATGGATATTGTGCTAGGGTTATGGAGGTAACGGATCTATGTGGATGGACAATAAAAAATCACAGGTACTATATTAGGGTTATGGAGGTAACGGATATGTGTAGACGAACAATAAAAAATCATGTGTGTTGTATTAGGGTTATGGAGGCCAAGTTGTGAAGTGAATTTATGTAGCATTGTGCTATGATAGCTAGGTTGTGAGGCAGATCTATGCAGAAGGGTGTTGTGCTAGGATTGTAGAGGCCACATAATAGATATGTGTAGATGAACAACAAAAAATTATGGGTATTGTATTAGGTTTGTGGAGGTCAAGTTGTGAAGCGAATCTGTGAAGCACTGTGCTACAGTAGCTAGGTTGTGAAGCAAATCAGTACAAATTTTTAGGTTTTAGAGGAGCGTTGCAGAGGAGGCAGATGAGCATTTCAGATAAGGTGGATACCTGGTCGAGTAGCTTTGACCCCATTGCTGAAGAACCTAAGTCCATGAAGGCAGATCTATTTGACTCTCATGATCCCTCCTTTTTTTTTGAAAGGAGGAGTGGGATCCTGGTAACCTCAGAGGTGGGAATAGTAGAACCTACAGGGAGGACCCCATCCCCCCTAGTGCGCATTCGTATGCAAAAGTGGTCACTAGCGTTAATGGAGGATCTGACACCCTCTTCGACATTTTTCCTGTGTCAAACTAGATCCATATCCCCGATAGCTTGATTGATAATATCCTAAAATATGAGTTATGGAATCTCATGGGAAAATTCCAAGGTAGGAGGTTAGATATTGATGCTTTGAGGATATGGGCTTTGGCAAGATGGAGACCTATCGATTCTCTTGAAATTGTGGCCATCCCAAGAAATTTCTTCCTTATCAGGCTCAATTATGAGGAGGATTCCAAGCGGATCTTGGAAGGGGGCCCATGGTTTTTTGGCAAACGAGGTTTATTTTTGTGTAAATGGACCCCATATTTTAATCCCCTAACACAAAGCATTAATCTTGTCCCAGTATAGATCAAGCTACCAAAATTCCCACTTCATCTTTGGCATGAGAGCATCTTCCAAGCTATTTCCAAGACGATCGAGGATTTGATTTTCTTTGATCAGATTACCAGTTCCAAATATCAAATGCTCTATGCTAGAATGTGTGTGATGGTAGATATCGAGAAGGATCTTCCAAGCTCTGTTGAGCTCTTTTCTAACCTTGGCACCTGGGTTCAAAACATTGAATATGAAAATAAACCCCAAGTTTGTCAAGAGTGTGGTAAGGGTGGGTACCATAAGAGCTTATACCCCCTGCATCCTAAAGCTTTGAGTACTTCGGCGGGCCATAAGGAAAATAGTAAGAAGCTCAGTGAAAAGGGGGTGCCTAAGCGAAACCCACAAAAATTGAAAGGAAAAGATCTGATTTCTATTTCTCAAGTTGGGCTCAGTGAGGAATTACAGGAGGAAGCCTGGGTTCCTGTGAAGAGAAGGGAAGTGAGCCCAGTAGTGGGGGATATTGTTCAACTTCCTAAATTTGGAAAGAGTGGAGAAGAGGTAAGTCCCTCTAGTCTTATCCTCTAAAATTCTTTTGAATATCTTAACATGGATGATATGACTCTTCAACAGTTAATGGAAAGCTCTCTAGCCTCTCCAAAACTTGTGTTTGAGGAAGGCTCTCCAGGTTCGAAGACCAGAAATCACAAGAAAGCTCGTATTGATGTGGGGATTGAAAGAAAAGTGGGGAGACCTAGCAATAAAGCACTCAAGAAAAGGAAGATTGACTCTGAAATTGCTAACAGAGTACAACCCCTTCTAACGGATAATTTTGAGGCTCTGCATCCTAAAGAGAATGAGGTTGTTTCAATCATGAAGACTTGGAACAAATGTGTTCAGAAGTGTGGCTTGAAAAAAGGATTTCTTTCTTTGGGGGTCAAAAAAAGGTTGGTAGGCCTCCCAAGACCTCACTGAGAAGAGCTTCCAACAAGTGATTTTTTGTTATTTTTGGTTCAATTGTTTGTTAGGCCATATGTTGTTGTTGTAGATCTACTCCAATTTTAGACGGGATTCTTGGCTCTCCGGTTCTCTGAGCACCCCTGGGCTCTAGTGGTGAGGCTTGGTTCCCAGACTCAAGGCCCTAGTGGTGGGTGGGATCTTCAAATTTTGAACTTTAAATTTGAATGCAGCTTGGGCGGGATTTTCAAATTCTAATTTTAAATCTTAAATTTGAATGTTATTTTGGGTGTGGGTTTCTCCTATGTTGGCCCCTGTTGCCAATTGGTTGCTTGTCTGTGGCAATCTCTTGTATTTGCTTGATAAAATCTACAACTTATTTGCTAGGAGGTTGCTTCATTGGATTTTCGGGTTGGATTTGTGGAATCCAACTCAGTCTTTCTTAATATCTTATTGCTAGGTCTAAGGTTTGAGGGTGCCTTTCAAAACCCTACTTGTAATAGGTTTGGGAACCCTTTAAAACCCCTTCTACTATCAATCAAAAAAATATTAAATAATATTCCATGATTGGAATTTCGTTCCACGTTAATACCTATCTATCTATCTATAATTGATATTCAACTTCTTCTCATTATAATACCAATGTTTACACCCTAAGATGAAATTTGTCAAAGATACCATCAAAAATTTAAACCCTTTCCTTTTAAATTAATTATCACATGAACATGTAGCATTAATACTATGCATAAAAGAAGTCCTTAACTGTCAAGGATTTTTATAGGTTTCCGTCCAATTTAATTATTAAGATTTTTATCATCTACATAATACTACTTGATTATTCGATTATTTAAATTTTTATTTATCTAAGTTTCCATATATAGAGAGAGAGGTATAACCTTATAATTTGAACGAGTATATTCAAAATGAGTTTGGCCAATTTTAATCAACCAATGTTGATTCCAGAATCGGAGCAGCGTTGAAAAGTACTTTGACAAATTTCAGCGTATTTCCACAACTTTTAGGTAAATTTAAGATTATATCAGATTCATCTCTTATGATAGACTGTTGTATTTGAATCTCTAATGAGTAAGGGACTAGCAGAGATCCTCAATGGCGTTGCAAAACCTTGTATTAGAAAGTCTTCTTGTCTGTCTGGAAGGGCAGCCATACTTCATATTCCTTCGCATCAACATCCATACTTATCATCACGTCAACATTGATACATTTATTCCAACACAATTTACAGCGGCACAAATCACCATGGGATCAAGTCTGCCACCAGAAAGTACTTCCAATATACCCTCGACCTTATCTATCACCTGAGTAGCTTTGTGAATGAGCAACTAGGGCTCGTTGTATCACTTAGTAGTTTAGTGAATGGACAACTAGTTGTCCAAAACCACTAATTATTCAATTACATAAAAACTATGTGATACACACGTAGTTGCAGAACTTGCAGTTACTTCATACTTGATTAATGAATGGGCAATTAGCTGTTCAAAACTATTCAGCGTGTAGTTACATAAAAATTACGTGTAAATTGGACTAAATGACATGCATGCTACAATCTTTAGGTTAAGAATCATTCTAGCAATAAAAGAAAGATTAAAAAATAATTGCCAAACCTGTATAACAACTATACATTATGCAACTACAATATTAGCATTTAAATTGTTATAATATTATTATATAGATATAATGTTATATAGATGAATCAAATTTAATTTTATATAATTAATTTTAAAAAATATAATTATTAAATTATTGTAATATTACTATGTAAAATAAATATTGTAATATTATTAACAATATGCAATTTGAAGTAATTTAGGTGTGATTCTTTTTAATATATTTAATGTGATATAATGTAGAACAAGTATTATAATACCATTATGCAATATCAAATTATATAGGTGTGATTCTACTTAATGTGATATAACCAATTTTAAAAATATATATATACTGTACAAATTTTTTATCAATAAGAAACTAAACTCAAAAATAGAAACCCTCAATGCCACTACATAGGAGAGAGCATGGAGATGAAATTATAAGGGACATTTTTCTCGCATGACTGTCTAAACTGTCGAACTTGTTTTGATCATATTTCACTTATCCGTACTTGGATTGAGCTAAAATTTTAAGGGTAGATGCCTGACAAACCCTACAACGTCTCCACCAATTTTTAGATCATTTGGAGCAACATAGATCATAACACATCCTTATGTGTGAACAAGATTTTTAGCAAGCGACTGTGCGAGGGTTTCATCTAGGTTAAGTACAAGCAGCTCCAAAGGTTGGTTTTCGGGACCTTCGAGCCCTAGCGACCAATATATTTTGCAAGGGAGCCAAGATGGGTTAGAAATTTATCTTTCAACAGATCTTCATGCTATGAAATTGAGTGACAACGACTTCCAATTTGCTGCACAAAAGAAAAGGGAAAATCATGCCTTTTTACGATGTCTAGGGCATGGATTAAAAAGATCATGAAATAAGTTTCAAGCAGCTGATCTAAAAATGTCTCATATCTCAAGTGAATCTGGTGCCAAGGTACACCCACAAAATAAATCTACTGTGGAAACCCCTGACAAGGGTAAGAATTTCGAAGAATCAGCTCCAAAAATGAATTTTAGGGATGCCTTCCGTGGTGGACAGCCTCAGCCTAATGTTAATATTAATCTTAGGGCTCCCTTTAAACCTTTAAGAATGCCTAAGATTGATCCTAGGAAAATAGAGTCATGATGTTTTAAAGCAGTTGATGGAACTCCTATTGTTAAGCTTGATATGGGCAACATTTAGACTCGTATTGAAGATCTGGAAAAAGAGGATTAATTTGTCGTTTTGTGGGTTTTCGTCCGAGCCTATTTGCTTTCAAATTTTGGGCTGCAAAAAGCTAGAAAACTAAAGGTGAGTTACAAATCTCTATTTATCCAAATGGTTATTTTCTTGTTTTATTTGCTAATAATGAAGATAGAGAGAAAACTTTTCAAGGGGGTCCCTGGTTCTTTGGAAGGGCAGGGCTTTTCATGAAGCGCTGGCATACTAAATTTAAAGTTGAAGAAGAGATGCCTTCTACAGGTCCCGTGTGGGTTAGACTCTTTGGCCTCCCAATTGAATTTTGGAATTCGATAGTTTTTTCTTCAATTGGAAATTCTTTCGAAACATTTATGATGACTATTGATTGTACTCAAAAATTTGAACATATTATTTATGCTCAGATTTATGTTTTAATGGATTTTAACAAACCCGTTACTAAAAATATCACATTACAATTTGGAGAGGACACTTGGGAGCAAGCAGTAGACTATGATAACATTCCTTTTCATTGTAGAATTTGCCATGAAAATGGTCATTTGGCTAGTGTTTACCCAAATAAAATTTTAGATCAAAAGAAAGAAGATATAAACTCAACAGGTTTCCAAATTCCTAAGAAGAAGAACACTCAGAAAAAACCAGTTATGAATGATCAATAAAAATTATCTACTAATATGTTTGAAATTTTGTCCACAAATGATGTCCCAAGTGAGGAAGAGGAAATAATGGAAACAAAAATTTTAGATACAAAATTTAAAGATAAAGGGAAGAACTCAAAGACAAACCAACAAATCAAAGGTTTTCAACAAAAAAAAAGGGAGAAAATATACACAAGAAAAACAATCTTTTAAATGTTAAAACTTCAAATATTGTAGGATCCAATATAGACTTTGTTGAACCTTCTAGTAACATTTTGACTGTGTACAAGCATTCTTCAATGTTAGAAGCCATCTCAGATTCAATTGGAGTAAGTCAAGAAATAGGAAAAAAAATGAAGATGAATTCTAATCAAAAGGCAGGTCGCAAGACTAATCAATATCATATGGTAAAAGAAGGTGAAAATATTGTAGAGGAAGGTAAGATTAATGCCCTTCCCAACTTTTTTAGCCTTGGTATTAATGAAGATCATCACTTGGATAATTATCGTACTCAAAGAGAGTCTTTAAAAACAAAATGAAATTAAAAGGATGATTCAGATATATCATCCACATCTTGTTTTCCTTCAAGAAATGAAGATGTCAATAGAGGATATGGAATCAATTGCTAGTAAAATTTGGCTAGCTAGAAAAGTGGTTTCCCTCAGTTCCCATGGGACTTCCGATGGTATTGCTTGCCTTTGGGACCCAAAAGAGGTAGTTATTCACCATATGGTTGGCAGTTGGGGTCTTTTAGCTATAGTTATTCAAACCAGACATTCCAACCATTATGGTTTGCATTCTTGTTTATGCTCTGACTTAATTTGGAGGAAAAAAGAATACAGTGGAAGAATATAACTTATATTATCTCTCATTTTCCTGAAGCTTGGATCTTGATCGGAGGAGATTTCAATACTATTCTCTTTCTAGATGATAAAATGAGGGGAAATAGAAATTTGGACAGGAGCACTGACCTCATCAGTGAATATATTGCAAACCTCCATCTTGTGTATATCCAACCAGATAATGGCCTTATGACTTGGTCTAACAGAAGGTAAGGCTTAGCTTGTATAATGGAGATATTGGATAGGTTCTTGCTCTCTGATAATTTCTTAATCCATGGTCACATTCCTAAAGTGAAGACTCTTAACAATGTTGGTTCGGATCACTAGCCAATCATGGTGGAAATGTGGAAAACCAATGTGAGTTTCTCTCCTTTTCGATTTCAGTTAATGTGGCTTAGAGATAGTTCCTTTAAACCTTGAGTGCAACAATGGTGGAAGGAAGATAAACCTAGGTATGGGACTAAGATGTTCTATTTTATCAAAATATTGCAATACATTAAATCCAAAATCAAGACTTGGAACTGGAAGGATTTTGGGGATGTTCATAAAAAAAAGCATGAAGTTATAGCTCAACTTGAAAATTTGAATAAGAAAATCCATTTAGATGGCCTCACAAAGAGTACAAGTGCAGATGAAATTAAACTCACAACTTAGTTAGAGGAATGGGAAAAAAGAGAACTCTTATGGAAGCAAAAATCTAGAATTCAATGGCTCAAAGAAGGTGATCGAAACACAAATTTCTTCCACAAATATCTTCTAGCTCGAAGATCTCACAAATTTATTTCTTCCCTAAAATCATATTCTAGAGATGTTGTCTACACTTGGGATGGCATAAACTCTATTGTTGTCAATTACTTTTCCAATATTTTTGCTGCTACTCCTCTTGACTCGACTTCTCAACAAAATGTTCTTCAAGCAATCCCTTCTCTTATCACTTCTTAGGAGAACTCTATTTTGACTGCTCCTATTACTATCAATGAGCTCCAACAGGTAGTTTTTAAAATGCAAAAATGAAAAACCCTAGGTCATAATGGTTTTCCCCTTGAGTTCTACCAAGAGTTTTGGGATATCCTTCATGCTGATTTATTAGAGGTTGTGGAAGAAGCCACGAAAGCCAAAGAAATTTTGAAGGTTATCAGTAAAAATTAAATTACTCTTGTTCCAAAAGCTCAAGAGGCTGATCATATCTCGGCTTTTAGACCTATTGCTTTATGTAATGTTCTCAAAATCATTACTAAGATCATGGCAGAAAGGTTGAAGCCTCTTTTGCATAAGATTACTTCCCCTAAACAAGGGGGTTATGTGGAATGGCATCAAATAGTGGATGAGATAGTTCTTGATCAAGAAGCCATCCATTCCATGGATATGCAAAATTCTCCTTTCATGTTCATTCGGTTAGACTTATCCAAAGCTTATGACAGAGTGGATTGGCACTTCCTTATCAAAGTTTTGAGGCAATTTAATTTCTCTCAAGATTTGATGGATTGGATTATGGTATGTATCTCTTTATTTTCCTACTCGGTTCTTATCAATGGCAGGCCTTCTCAGTTGTTCCCTGCTTCCAGAGGTATTAGGCAAGGTGACCCCCTTTCCCCTTATTTATTCATCATTATTGTTGAATGCTTAGGTAGGACTATAACCAAAAAGAGAGAAATCAAAATCCTTGAGGGAGTTACCATTGCTCATGTTGATGACTCTACTCTTTTAGGTAAAGCTATAGTTAAGGAAGCTTCTAATATTAAGTAAATCGTTAGTTGCTTTTCTAAGGCTACCAGACAATTGATCAATGAAGACAAATCTAAAGTTATTTTCTTTCACAGCTCTGCCAAATAGGAATCTATGGTCTTGGATAAATTAAGATATAAGAAGACCTCCCTTATAATCACTTATTTAGGTATTCCCATCAATATTCAGAGACAGAAAAATATTGGAATTGATTGTTGGACAAAGTCAAGAAGAAAATTGGAAAGTGGACCAATATGTGGTTTTCTTCTAGGGGTAGAATCACCATGGTAGAATCATTCCTTCAGGATTTCCTATTTATGTTTCCACTGTATTGAATATCCCAAAAAAATTTCTTCAAGAACTAGATCAAATCATTCATCGGTTCCTCTGGAGTGGTACTAAGGAGAAAATAAAATGGGCCTTGGTGAAATGGGACACTTTATGTCTTCCTAAGAATGAAGGGGGTTAGGATTTCGGTCTGCTATTAATAACAACAAAGCTTTAGTTGCTAAATTATATTGAAGGATTTTGCATAACCCTAATACTCTTTGGGCCAAAAATCTTCATGCTAAATATGTTGAGAACAAAATTCCTGGAGACCTTATTCACTATCAATTGCCTTCCAAAGGTTCTCCTATTTTTAGCAGTTCTTAATACTAGTGAGGATTTGATAAAGAAAAAATTATTTTGGATCATTCATAATGGTCTACAGGCAAATTTTTGGATAGATTCTTGGGATGGTCACAAGCCTTTGATAACTCAGTTTCTCGATTGGAGGCTTTGGATGGAGGAGATTCACCGAGCTAACTAGATAAATGTGGCTAATTACTATCGGTACCATAATTGTAATTTAGAGGTTGGTAAATATTGGATCCCTATCGATGACTGGCCTATTAAAATATTAAAAAGGCAAAGACATGATATCCAATGCATCCTTCATATCAGATCTCTCTCGGTCCCATGATAAAGATTGTTTTGGATGGAACAACACTACTAAGGGTGAGTATTCAGTTGCTCAAGGTTATTTCACATTGTGCCATAATAATCCCAACCAATCATCTTGACATATTTTCTCAGTTATGGGCTCAAAATCTCTGGCCTAAGGTGAGGTTCTTTACTTGGCTTTTATTGCATCGCAGGGTGCTTATTAGGGAGCATCTTATGAAGTGTGGTTTTCATGGCCCTTTTAGATGTGAAATGTGTGGAGAGAATGTGGAAACTCTCAACCATTTCTTTATTGAGTGTATTTTAGCCTTTGAGTTATGGAGGAGAATGGCCACTTTACTTGGCTTACAATGGTCCAATTTTTTTACTTTTGAACAACTTTGGAGGGATTGGCCTAATCAAGAGGGTGTTGATCATTTTATTAGGCAGTTATTTTGGATGGGTTCTACCATTCTTCTTTGGAATATCTGGAATGAAAAGAACAACCGAATTTTTAATCAATAAAGTAAGGATATTCACTATATCTGGAATAAGACCATTGTCAACTTAGTTGAATCAATCCATCAACTCCTTAATCACCCCCAAAACTCCCACCAAAGATGGGATCAAGTGATGCAAATATTGAAGATTAACTCTTCTAAGAGCAACCAACTTAAAGGGAATGTGAGTAATTGCAAGATGGATAGAACAAGGAATTGGAAACCTCCTCCTAAGGATTTTGGAAAAGTCAATACTGATGGAGCCTCTAGAGGGAGCCCTGGAAAAACCAGTACGGGAGGAATTCGTAGACTTTCAGATAGCTCCCTAGTTTTTACTTTTGCTGATAATTAGGGTATTCTATCAAATAACCTTGTTGAGGGGTATGGTATCCTTAGAGGCCTTCAAGAGGCTTCTAAGGTTGGATGAGAAAAGGTGATTAATCTTTTGAAGACTCCTAAGAATCATAAGGTTGATTGGAGAATAAAAAGAATTATTGAGAAGATTCAATTAATCTAGATGGGATTTTTTTAAGTTGATTACAATTATGTGGTCAAAGATCAGAACAAGAGTGTTGTTGCTTTAGCTAATTGGGATTTGGACAAAGGTGATCTTACTTGCTATGGCCACCCTCCTAGATGGTGGGCTTCACAAATAAGGGAAACTCTTCTTTCTATCATTTCTTTGGATGGCTCCACTTTTGGAGGTACCTAGTTTCTTCTTGCTTTATTTTTGTTTTTCTTTGGTTCGGTCAGGGTATTTTAGTTCCCTAGCTCATTCTAATATTTCTTTTGTTTCCTCTGTTGATTCTTACCTTAAAATTCTTTTGGTCTAGAAAGGTCATTGTTGTGTTTTATTTTTTCTTTTTTCTTTTCTATTTATGTGTGTGTTTTTTTGTTGTTTTTTTGTTGTTCTTGTGTTTTTGTTGTTTTGTGTTTTTTGTTGTTGTTCTTGTGTTTTTGTTGTTCTTGTGCTTGTGTTTCTGTATGTTTGTGTTAATTGAATTTTTTGTGTTTTGGTGTGTGAGTGTTTTCTATGTTTTTATTTTTCTTTATTGTCTGTTGTTGGTTGTTTTTTTATTTTATTTTATTTTATTTTATTTTATATTTTTTAGGTTTTGGTTGTTTTTGTTGGTTGTGTCTTTGTAGCTTTCTGTTGTTTTTTGTTATGTTTATGTTGTGTTATGTTGTTCTTGTGTTTTTTTATGTGGTTTGTGTTGTGTTTTTTTTTTTTTTTAATTGTGTGTGTGTTTGGTTATGTTTTATCTTTTTGACACACTCAAGGAGCATGATTTTTTTTTGTTGTTTTTTAATCTTTTTGTTTGTTTGTGTTTGTGTGTTTTTGTTTTTTGTTGTTCCAAGTTTGGTCCTTGAATATGTCAAATGTGGTATGCCAGATGCGAGCCCTGGACGATTTTGACGGAAAAGATATCCCTACCTCCTTAAGTCTTACCCGAAAGTGATATCCCTTCTCGAATGTTTTCCAAAAAAGAAAAATCCTACGATATAAGATTTTTTATGTCTATTAATATTGAATAACACCTTTACGAAAGATGGTTAATCTTCTTAATTTTAACCAATTCATTATTGTGTTTTTTTATACATATTATTATTTTTAATAATAATTAGTCCAAACAGCCCATTTTTCACTACACCGACAAATCATATAATTATCATAAAATATAATTATGACGAGTTTTTATGAAAGATTGATAACCTCTATCATCTTAAAAAATGACGTGATCAAATTGATCATGCCTAACTTCAACATATTCACACACAACAATTGTTGCTTCGTAGCTACTGCGCCTAGAAGACTCGGCTTCACCCAACAGAATTCATTCATCTTTGTGCAACACAACTCCAGAACACATCCTCAGAAACATAGGTCTCCCGTCCATAAGAAAGTATGAAGAATTAATAAAGAAAGCTAGGCTTATCTTTCCCTCCCTCGTGAAAGTATTAAAATGTTTCCTGGTAGTATAAATGATAATTATGCATTTAAAATTTGAATAGTTCATCCCGTAATCTGATGGGGATCTAATTTTCCATGTTTGTTGAACTGATCTGTATATAAACATAACACAATTATAATTAAAACATAAGTATCAGATTTTTGGTAAAATGGTGAATGGAGAATTTGACAGAAGGTTCAGAGTTCCTTCAACATTTAAAAATACCCTCGTTGTTTCAGACTCCAATCTGTATGCTTAACATCTCTATAAAATATATAATATGTCAAGAATAATTACCTCATATGTACTGCTTCTTATATCAAACTTGAAGGCAATGGAAGGAAATAATGTCAAAGGAAAGAATATATCCTGACGGGTTGAGGACTCTATGGGCATTAGGAAGATTGTGGAATTCCATTATCAATGGATTCAAGACTTGAAGTGCTCCTTTGTTAGTCTCCAAATGCATGAGCCCACCATCTGCAGCTCTCAGCTTCCAGGCTTTAGAAGATCTTTTGGAATTCTCCCGTATCATCTTTTTTAACAATCTGTGATGGCTTGTGTTAAAGAATGAAAGTTGGCTACTCTGATTCATCACAGGCCATGTCTCTGGATGAAGTTTCTCCCAATAAAAAATTGAAGTAATGAGAGGAAATCATTTAACAAACTATTAAGCCTTTGAGTTTCAAAGAAGCTATCAACAGAAAGCCTGAATAGTGTTTGACCCATGATATCCCTTGAAAGAAACTTGGTCTCACTTCTATCTGTGGGAGTTTCTGTCTCCATCTGTCTGGATAGCATTTCCTTTTTGATATGCAATAATTTTAGGTTTGTCCGTTCGAAAACTACTAAAATCAGATAGAATAAACAAATCAAATTTGTAGAGGTAACAAGGAATAGAGATGGGATGAAAATCAATCCAGATCATATGGGATTCGAACAGGGCTACAACTTTGGATAAATATAAATTTGGCTCTTTTTAGACTTCCTTGAATCCATACCATTTTTTTTTTCCAATGACCCATGGTTAGAGGGTTATTAAGACACGGTACATTGTAAGATCTATGTAATAAGTAATTATTGATTTTGTAATTGAACATGTAGTATGAATTGACTTTATAAATAACACTTGTATTCATAAAAATAATGTTAAGGATGGAATAAAACAAAGACCAAATAGTACAGGTGTAAGGATATCATCTATTATGTTTGTCAGAGGGAAAAAAATTGTATAATCTCCAAGAATTGCAGTTTGATGGCTTCAAGTCGTTACACATGATCTACATTAAACTTCTTCTCATTCATAATTATTGTCTCTTTGAGTTGAAGAGTATTAACCCTCAACTAGGAACCCATGGCAGAAAGGAAAACATGATGTTGCATTTGACTTCTCATTGAGTTGAGCTTGCTCTTTTAGCTCTGAGGTTAAAGCCGTAAGTTAATTAGAGTAAAATCAAAGAAAACCACAAGCCAATGGAACCTTGTCTTCATAGAAAACCAAACAACAAATAGAAAAATTGAATATTAATTAGAACAGCAACATTAACAGCTACAAAGCTACAACAGCCTCCTTGCACCACTAAAATAAAAAGGAATAGACAATTCCATGAAACACAAAACTTTAAGAATGGTAAACACTCAATTTTAAGCAATCAATCTACAACACAATCAAAGCAACCTTTACCCATCAAAAATCATAAGCAAATGACCTACTCCAAATTGATTAAAGATAAACCTAAGTATCCCAGCTCAAAAGCATTATGTCGGAAATAGTAGTGCCATAGCACTTCTACTATATGCAACAATGCTAATGTTCAAAGTTTGAACGTGATGTTTTCCTATCCCACCAGCCTGCAAACTGTCATCTTTCACATTACCATTGGATGTCCCTTAGTGCCATAGAACGTACGAGTGTAACATTATTGCACGAATAAACATTAAAGTAGAACTTATGAGTGTAACATTATTGCACGAATAAACATTAAAGAGAAGCAAGCAACCAACTCATGTCATTTGACTATCATCTTAATTTCAAATCTACCACCAAGCACATATCAATCCTAACTAATTAATCAAATTAATCAAGATTTAGTCTAATCAATCAAATCATTCCAATAGATTAGCACCTAATCAATCAATTTAAATAAAAAATAAAGAATTCAATTAAATTAATCAAATCCCAACAATTACATCTTTCAAACCTATAGAATTAGTCATTGGGGCATTCAAAAAGGTTGGTTAGAAAGTAGTTAGTAAGCAAAAAAATAATAGAAATTTAGGAGGAAATATTAACTAGTTGGAGAATAAGTGTTTGGAAAAACTTAAGGGGAAAGTACTGAAACTCTGCTAAAATCAATTCATATTTGGGTCTCTAAGAACAAGGATGCTTTAAGCTTGATAAAGGATCACTCCCTTCTCACATTTTGGATGCCTAGCATTGTTTCTAATCCTTTAAGTTTTTATTTCATTCAATCTTCCATTGCTTTATTGTGATCTTTTGCTTAATATTTTATTTAATCTTCATTATTTGATATATTTAATGTAGGTAAATGAACCTTTAAAGTATATTGATCTAGTTTCTATCACATCAACTTAAGATCTTTGTCTATGAATTGCAACAATCTATTTTTGTGCTTGGGCTCAAATTTTGTTCTTTAATAATTGTAAGCAAAAGCACCAAAATACAATGTGCTTTCAATAGTGTTATCATTAGCATTGCTTTTGTGCAATGCTATCATATGTTTGATCAAACTCTTGAATTTTTATATTTTTAAAAGGGAATGCATGTTTTTCTTCTTCTTACATAATAACGATCCAACTTAGGCAAACCCCTTAAACCCTAACCAATTGTTGACTGAGCATGTGTGTAGGTTTGCTTTGTGTGGAGTCGCAATTGGAAGGTGAAGGGATCAAGACCAAGGTACTTAGCAACATTAGGAGCACAAACAGGTTTTACACACTCTTTAGCCCTTCTCTCTTAAGTGCAATAGATCAAATTTGTAGTTACTCTTGCTTATATTTATTGTTTGCTTTATTGTATTGTACACAATAATCTAGAATTGAGCCTTTGTTATTTCATGTCATGGTTTGCCTTTACATGTTACTTGTAATCTAATAGACCAACAGTTAGGATATACAATAAATATAATCACCTAATCTAATCAGGTTGCACTTGTAAGAAAGTGAAAGTGCACATATTATAGGTTGCATGGTTTCATTATTTGATTTATCATATCATTTGTAATTGATACCTTGATTAATTAGTATATTCATAAGGAATTTTATTGCATATAGTTTAGAACTCTTTATGTTGCATCATATTTCTTAATTCCTTTCTTTGAAAGAGAAAATCGGGAAAAAAAATCATTTATATTACCATTCGAAATTAAGATGCATGTAGTATATGGAATTGTCTATTTAAATCTTGCATCTCCCTACTTTCCTATAACTAATTAGGTCTTCAATTGTTGCTTTTAGACTATCTAAAAGAGGTAGAAATACGTAAAAATTTAGAAGACCATAGGTGTGTTCTTCAATATACTCATTAAACTTAGTCGCATGACAAATCAAATATCCCTCTTTATCTCTTGAAAGAGTGTGTGTGTGTGCGCAAGTTCATGAGAGAGAGATTATTTTCTTTTCTTTCTCTCCTAGATTTGTTGTGAACCTCACATGAAAACCAAATAGGTCATAAATATTTTTTTCCAACCTACCTTAAAACAACTTAAAACTTAATATCCTCAAGATTTTTAATTTTTATTTGCATATATTAGCATACCATAATCAATATACTTGTTAATCCTATTAGGGATCTTTAATATTCCTTAAGTGATTGTCATATAGACTCTTTGACTATACTGGATATCTAGCAAGCCTAGGCCACCAACAAACTACATGGGGTCTCACACATATGCCAGTTAGAGAGTGACAAGATACTTTATTTTCATAAACATTAGCCATTCACCAATATGCATAAATATCAAATGTTCATCTATAAACAACAATCCATAATGCAATGATCCACATAATGAGACAAAGATAGAATACCCTTAAGGTAGGAAAACACCAATAATACTCCTTAAGGAAGGAATAACTCCATAATATTTTTTAATATGGAAGCACCACTTAGATAGGGCAAAGTCTCATAGTCAACCAAATTTACAAGAGTTAACAAAAATTTACAAGTATGAATGATTATTTCAATGAAAATATCCCTTCTTTATATACCCATCATCTAATGCTACTTTAAGGAGGGTATAACCCTAAACCTTACTGACTGCTAAACCCTTATCTAACACATTATTGCAACATATAATTCAAATATAATAAACCTTCGGTTATGTGTGTTCCATTCCAACTATTCACAAGATCCATATATAATATAATATCATATCTTAATATACCTATCCCTAGGTAAAATAATAGGGAGTAGATCATGGTAAAGTAGTGAGAATCTAATCCAGATGTTTGTAAAATAGTTCTTAGTATGTATTGAGGACAAATTCACCATTAATGACCTATACGAGCTCAAACAATCCAAGGGTGAAAGTGTTGCTTATTTCCTAGGAATATAGAGAGCCTTGGTAAGGAGGTTATAATATGTGCCCCTACCAAAGGACATACTAGAAATCTTGATCTCTAAACCTTCAAGAATAATTGGCCTTTTACCTAGAAAAATCCATGGTATCATCTTTTGAAGATGTAATAGGCATGGATAAGAGAATTGAAATTGACCTTGTAAAGTGAGGATAATTAAAAAATAAAATAGGAATTGAGGAGAAGAAGTCATCTTCCACTTCAAACTAGAAAGCAAAGTACAAAAATAAACATGTTGTTGATGACATGATCACTGATTATTTCCTTGATATTTAAATAATGCCCAATCAAATTTTTCCACTAATACCAAACTCATGAGTCTACTATTTTTTTGAGTTGCCCCTCAAATATTTTTTCTTTGCAAACCCTATTCCATTTACGACAAGGATACCTAGATTTTTTTGCACATTCTTTACAAAGAAGAACTCTTAGAATTTTATCAAATTCGAATTCTATACTTATTAGAAATTGAGAGATAGATTGCAATGGAGTCTTTGTTAATTGTAGCCTTCAATTTTTATTAGTGACTTACATTTCCAGCCTTCCAAACAAGACTTCATTCTATCCAAAATTGAATTCTAGATATTCTTCTTTCCTTTATCAAACAAAGGAATGCCAAAGTATGTTGATGGTAATTTTTTAACTTTAAACCCTAAAATATCCACAATAATTTTGTTGTAGATATAAATTGTGTTAATGAAAAAGATCCTAGATTTTGTAGAATTAACTAATGTCCAATAGGCTTCTCATAGCATAATAATATTGATTTAAACTACATGGATCTATCGAGTGAGGTATGATCCAAAAGAAAAGTATCATCAACAAAGTCAATATGAGATTTGAAGGGACCATTTGTTGCAACACGAATACCTCCAATTTTCCTTCCATTTTTGGCTTTGAGAAAGCTATCCCTAGTGCCTCAACAATAATAGTAAATAGAAAAGGATATAGTGGGTCACCATGGTAGAGTTCATGGGATGATTCAAATATTCAACAAGAGATATAGTAGAAATGTTGATAGGAATTACCGGCAATTTAGATGCAATTGAGACTGCCTGAAGGAGAGGCATTCATCTTGAGAAAATTAGAGACAGTGAAAAGGAGGAAACTAATCATGCAAAATTTCAAGATGAAGAGCAAGGAAAAGAATCGAAGTAGTGGTTGATTCAAGAATCTCAAATATGGGATGTGAGCCAAAGATGATGAATATATGGAGAATCCAAAACATGTTAAATTTGTGTGTACACAGTTAAAGGGGTAACTAAGGGGGAACGATAGAATCCAAACTTGGGAATAGTTTGTGTCCAAGTTAAACTCTAAGTATTTATCTACTAATTTTTAGATCAGATTATTTAGGAGACTCCAAAACCTCAAGCAAAAGGAGTTAGGAGTAAAGGAATATACGAGGGAGTTCTATAAATTGACCACAAGAGCAAGTCATATTGAAGATGATGTGGAGAAAGTGACAAGATGCATAAATGGACTAAGATTTTCCATACAAGATTAGATTGATATGATATGAATCGGAATTGTTGACGAGGCATATCAGTATGCACTCAAGACCAAGAAAAAGTTGTTGCATAGGCAACAAAATAGTGCTAGAGGAAGAGGTTGATCCTCTTGTGGAAGAGGAGAAATCAATAGTGGACGAGGACAACGACAAGAGGGAGAAGCTAGTACTTCTCATAATAATACAGAATACAAAGATTTCTCAAGAGGAAAAGGGGGTTATAATAAAGTGGTAGAGGATTCCTCAAAAATTCTTACAGATGTGGAGAAGTTGGTCATGGGCATATGAATGTCCAATAGCACAATAGACTAGCAAGCATGGAAAGGAAGCCTATAGCCAAAGTGATATTGTTGAAACCAACAAAGGAGATGCATGAACCTAAGCAAAGGAGGAACCTCTTCAAGACGATTTGCAAATTAGGAGGCAAGCGTTGTAAGGTGATTGTGGATAGCAAAAGCACAGACAATCTAGTGTCTAAAAATATGGTAGAAAAGCTTAGGTTGAAGAGGATAGAACACCCAAATTCATAAAAGGTGTCATAGTTGCAAAAGGGACATCAAATTTTGGTGAATGAACAACATATGATAGATTTTCAAATTGCTCTTATAAGGATGTGATTCTATGAGACATAATGTCGATGGATGCAAGTCATATTTTGATAGGGAGACCATGGCAATTTGATAGAAAAGCAGTACATGATGTGATATTGAACACTTATTCCATTTTCAAGGATGGTAAGAGTTATGCGTTGAGTCCACTAAATGACAAAAGAGAAGAGGTGGGTAGCAATTCTAAAATTTGCCTGATCTTCAAAAGATATTTTTGAAGGAAATGAAGGGAGAAGCATGTTTTGCTTTCATTGTTAAACCCATGAAAAATGGGACAGCAAATAAGATGATTGGCATTCCAAAGAAATGAAGGATTTGTTGGAAGAATATGTTGGGATTCTTTCAGATGAATTACCCGATGAGTCACCACCTATGAGAAGTATTAGTCATCAGATAGACTTCATTCTTGGAGCAAGTTTTTCAAACAAGGCAGCTTATAGGATGACACCTACAAAAAATGAAGAATTGAAGAGACAAGTCCAAGAGCTATTAGACAAGGGACTTCTTAGGGAAATTTTGATCCCATGTGCAATACCAGTCATACTAGCACCTAATAAAGGAGAGTGACGTATGTGCACGAACTCTCAAGCAATAAATAATATCACAACAAAGTATAGGTTTCCATCACCTCATCTGGATGACCTAATGGATTGTTTGAGTGGAGCAGAGTACTTCACAAAGATTGATTTGAAGAGTGGCTACCATCAAATTCGAATCAGAGAAGATGAGTGGAAGATTGTTTTAAGACCAAAGAGGGGTTGTATGAATGGCTAGTTATGTCATTTGGGTTGACAAATGCACCTACTGGTTTTATGAGGTTGATGAATGAAGTTTTGAATATTTTTCTTGTCAAGTTTGTAGTGATATACTTGGACGACATTTTGGTGTTTAGAAAGATGAAGGAAGAACACATAATGAATGTGAGGTTAGTTTTACAAGAGTTGGAGGAGGAATAATTGTTGATCAATTTGAAAAAATGTAGTTTTCTAAAGGAATTGGTATACTTGGGTTTTTTCATATCCAAGAATGGACTACGGATGTATCCAACAAAGGTGAAGGATATTGTGGAGTGGTCATCACCAAGGAGTATATTTGAAGCCAAAAGTTTTCATGGTTTGACTAGTTTTTACAGAAAGTTCAAAAAAATTAATGGAATTCGTGCTCCAATCACAGAAACGATGAAGGAAGGTAGACATGAATTCAAATGGACAGACATAGTGAAAAGGAGCTTTCAAATCTTAAAATAGGAAGTCATTGATCAGTCAGTTTTGGCATTGCCATATTTTAACATAGTTTTCCAATTAGATTGTGATGCTAGTGGGACAACAATTGGAGGAGTTTTAAGTCAAGAAGGTAGACCCATTGCCTATTTCAGCAAGAAGTTGAATGAGGACAATAAGAAATTTTTATTTTATGATTGTTGCCATTCTTGCCACATTTGCAAAACTTTAAGTTGTATGCAGTTTTTGAGAATTAATCATTGTAAAAATTCTCTTTTTCCATGAAAAATGGTTAAGATGTTGTTATGTTGTTGTGCTTTCACCAGCTGTCTCTTCTTACTCAAAACTGTCTTCTTTCAGATTCTGTGATTTCTCTGCTTCTCTACATTTTTCCTGTCGTTTCGCATGCAAAATTGTAGATTTTTTAGCATGGGTGATGTTGTGAATGTGTTTTTTGCCTTAAGGTTGTTTTCTGCAAATTTCTTTCCACTCTGCACATATGGTAATGGTTTTCGACACTTGGACAATTCTTAGAGCAATTTTCCCTTTGAGTGCAATGCAAGGACACTTTTGCTCCATTGGTGGAGTGAAAGTGCTTTCGCTCCCAGTTGTGAAGCGAAAGTGCTTTCGCTCCCAGTTGCGGAGCGAAAGTTCCCAGAGAAAGGCAAGGGGGAGGCAAATGGTTAAGTTTGGTTAAGGCACAAAATGCTTTCACTCCATGTGGAGCGAAAGTTCCCCCAAAAGATTAAGTGCATGTTGACCAAAGCTTTCGCTCCACTAAGGGAGCGAAAGCTCCTTCCGAGAGTGCCACAAAAATCGAAGTCAAGAAAAGTCAAAACCTGGTCAAAATTGTTGTCGCTCCACCAGTGGAGCGAAACTCCCAGTCACTCCACTAGTGGAGCAAAAATCAAGCAAGGCACAACATAAGGCAAGTATAATGGTTAAGGGTTCAAAAGAAGTCAAAATCTTGGTCAAAAGGCTTGTCTCTCCACCTATGGAGCGAAAGCCTCCATCGCTCCACCCAGGGAGCGACACTCAAGGGAAAGTCAAAGGGCCCAGTCAAACTTGTTGTTGCTCCACCAGTGGAGCGAATCTTCCAATCACTCCACCGATGGAGCGAAAGTCTCCATCGCTCCACCTAGGGAGCGACATCCAAAATGAAAGCGCAGATTGTCTAAGTACAAGGCCAAAAGTGCTTTCGCTCCACTTGTGGAGTGAAAGCACCTTTGCTCCACTTGTGCAAAGAAATCCGACCGAAGTATAAGAAAGTTTCTAAGGCAAGGAAGAGGACACTTTTGCTCCACCTCTAGGGCAAAAGATTTGTCACTCCAGTTATGGAGCGAAACTCCAAGCGGGCCCCAAATGCAACGAAAGTTGTCTAGAACCGTCATGGACTGCCCGAAATCGTCATAAACTGCCCAAAATTGTCATGGACTGCCAAACCGACTCCGAAACTGCGCTCTGAGTTATCCGATCATGGTGGATCACCGGAACCTTCCGCATGCAAGACTAAGTTATTTGCAAGATCAAGTCGAATTTCTAATGATTAAGTCAGTTCTGGATCAAATCTATCTAAGTGGTGAGGGGCAGAGGCCTCTATAAAAGCTGTATTTTTCTCTGTAACTAAGGATGGACAATCTCTGCTAGAAAAGCAGTTGTATACTTTGAGATCTGCTTCTGAAACACAGGCTTTTGGTTTCGGTCTTGAATCTTCTATCTCTGTGTATGACTTTTATCATATTATTTCTGTTAAGTTAGTCTCTTTATCATAAAGTTTGAATTTTGTTTCTTGGATTTAGCTGTCAGTAGAGGATTAATTCTGGAGTACCCCTAGAGTTTATGCAGTTCAGAAGATTTAATATTGGTTTATGTTAAAGGTCTATTGTTTTGATTGTTGTTGGTTCAAGTGTTAAGTTGTGTATCGTGCTTCCTGTCCATCACCTCGTATTTCAAGCTTTTAGCCGTTTTCCCATTCCTTTCAGTTATTTCCTTTCTTTCAGCATCTTCCTAACCCTTATCTCAAAACAAATTTAACTTTCGGAACCAACCCTACTGGAGATTGTCACGGAGGACATTCCTTTCCTTCGAATATTCAATGCTTGGCAGCAAGTCTAGGGCGTTGTAGACTTAGAAAATCTATATCTAGGCCAATTCGATCACCAACAATGACTAGGGGTTTTATACCATTGTGCAAGCACTGGAGAAGTGGAGACATTACCTATTACCAAAGGAATTTGTGTTTTTTACGGATCATCATGCTTTGCAATTCATTAATAGCCAAAGCAAATTGAACCAAAGACATGAAATGGGTGGAGTACCTTCAAAGTTATTCATTTGTTTTGAAGTATATAAATGGTAGTTCAAATAGGGTAGTCGATGCTTTGAGTAGAAGAAACTTGTTGATGAGTGCAATGAAGATTGAAGTTGTAGGTTTTGATGCTATGAAAAAATTTTATGTTGATTTGGACTTCAAGAAAGTTTGGGCAGCTTGCAAAGAACCTATTGCGGAAGATAGAATGGCATGGCTAGATTATTTCATCCAAGAAGGATTATTATTCAAGGGACAACAATTATGCATACCACGGAGTTCAATAAGCGAGAATCTAATAAGAGAAAAGCATAGTGGAGGACTAATCGGACATTTTGGGATAGATAAAACTTTGAAACAACTTTTTGGAAGCTATTACTGGCCAAGAATAAGTGCATATATGCAAAGATTTGTGTAGAGCTTCCAAGTTTGCTAGCATGCAAAAGGAAGGAACTAGAATATCAGGTTATATCAGTCATTATCGATACCAAAAAGGCAATGGGAGGACATAAGTATGGACTTTGTCCTTGGATTGCCTCAAACGCAAAAGGGGAATGATTCAATTTATTGTTGTAGATAAATTTTTGAATATGGCACATTTCATACCTTGCAAGAAAACAAATGATGCTACTCATATTGTTGATTTGTTCTTTCAAGAAGTTGTGAGACTACATTGTTTACCAGAAAGCATTATGTCAAATAAAGATGTGAAGTTTGTAGGTCACTTTTAGTGTATCTTGTAGAAGTTGGGTACCAAATGAAGCTTAGTTCAACTTATCACCCACAAACAGATGGACAAACCAAAGATGTGAATAAAAGCCTTAGGCATTTGTTACAGTGTCTAATTGGAAAGAAGTTGAAGTTGTAGGATACCATATTGGCATAGGCAATTTAGTAAATAGAAGTACATCCAAGATCTCATTCCAAATTGTGTATGAAATCTGTCCAAGAGGAGTCGATGAGTTATAGCAGAGGATTTTGTTGAATATATGCCAAATTTACATCAAGAAGTGAAAGCCGACTTGAAAAATAATTTCATGAAATACAAGCAACATGTTGACCTTAAGTGTTGAACACAAGAGTTTTAGGTGGAAGACTTAGTTTTAGCACATTTATGAAAGGAAAGATTCCTAGAAGAAACTTACAATAAGCTCAATTAGAAGAAGATCGAACCTTGTTTTGAAAAATTTTGTAGCCAATGTCTATGAAATTGAACTCCCATAAGGGGTAGGCATCTCGTCTATTTTTAATGTTGCATATTTGTATCCATACTATGATAAGCCTACAAAGAATGCCAAAAATATCACTTTCAATTTTCTAATAGAAAAATAGATAGCACAATTACCGAAAAAAGGAACGGGATGAAATAGAGGCGGTGATAGACTTCAAGGTGGCCAAGAGAACGAGAAGCAAGGTCTATTATGAATATCTAGTCAAGTGAAAGAACCAATCAATTGAAGTGGCAGCATAGATGAATGCTTTCGAGATTGCTATGCATCGGGCATCTCGGTTCCAGATTTCGAAAAATGTGAACAATTTCCTTTTACCCGACAAGTATGACATGGAAGCCTTCGTTACAAAAACCTCAGTTACCAAAACAAGAATGGTTGACGAACCATTTTTATAACCATCCAAATCTTGTATGAATAAGGAAGTAAAAACAACAAGGAGAGTGGATAGGAAATTTAAAAAAAAAAAAAAAAACGGTTAGATTCCTAATATTTCAAAGAGGAGACTTCAGTTCGAATCTTTCCAAACGATACATGGATATTAGAATTGGTTTTTTTTTTTTTTAAGATTTGTTGTGGTGGGTGTGTGTAGGATCACAGTTGTACAAAGAAGTGAAACTTGGCTAAAGTTCGTGCCAGTCCGTCGTGCAAGGGGGAAGAAGATTGATCAAAATCCAGTTGTTTTCGGAGGAAAGAACCCAACATCTTCTCTGCAAAGGAAGAACATGGTCATTTATGGAAGTCTGGATGTCTAATGCCGGTCAGGAAGGAAGGTATCGATGACATAGGAAATCGTCATTAATGGACGTGTGATTACCATCCACGCAAGGATTAAAATCATACAAAAGGAATAAAGACCTAAGCTGTTGGTTATTGTTCAAGAGGAAGTTTTGTCGTCCAAAGTAAGAATACAGTGCAAGAGGAAACCTTAGCACCATTTTATGCAAACTAGAATATTAGAGTTCAAGTGAATTCGAGTGTCGTAGGAATATAGAAAACCTGTCGTACAATTCAAGTGTCATACCATTGGACTAATTGTACAATTCAAATGTCATACAATGGGACCGGCCGTACAATTCTTGTATCGTACAATGCAACATCGTTCACATTAAAATTGTCGTTAAAGTTAGTGAAATCTGCTGCTAAAGTCGTCTTTGCGTATGCATCATTGTCATAAATGACCATCAAAGAGACTTGTAGTCATTTGTCCTCGATGATTACTCAGAGTTTATGCAAGTCAAAGACACTGAAATTAATAGTATTTAATTATCTTTAATTGATTGGTTAGGCCCACTTATGGGGCTTCTTAATCATTCTATGAAATATTACCTATTTGATTAGAATGGCCATAATGTTTTGAATCCTTCATCTCTCACTCAAAATTATGTATCCTCCGTGGAAAACATGCTTCAAGACTGTTATGTTCATAGGTCTTCTCCATACTACAAATGAGTATTGATTAAATTATGAACATAGTGATAATCTTCAATTGTACTTTAATTGCATGTTCATGAGTAGGGCTAAAGGGTGAAGAGCATTCATACTTGATTGCATAATAAAGTATTGTAATGTAGCAAAGAAGTTATACAACTTCAAAAGATGCAATGTGGGTGAAAGATCAATCTACAAAAACTCCATTTGTGTTCTAGCTGTATTCATTCCTGGAAGAAGCATGAAATTGTCCTGAATGAAGAGCATGCTTATAGTTGAGTAATAATAGAGAATAAGCAAGAATGCCTTTGGTGAGAGGCCTTTAATGGGTCATTACAGTTGCATGGTTTATCTCATTGGTGAAGATGGGCACTTGAGAAGGCAAAGCACATCACTGAGAAAATGCTATTTGAACATAAGCACTATTTTTTGGCAAACCTTCCTAGTATCTGTACAGTACACAGAAACATTAACCTGGTCAATAAAAGAGTTGGAACCATGAGATGCTGCATTTAGTTCTTCACACAAAAAAAACACTGCTGTGGATGGCACATGAAATACATAATAACTTATAATGCCCATAATATCATTCTGCAACATTTTCATAAAGTGTCGTGGATGAAGAGCCTGACTTAAGTAATAAGAGATATAATAGGCAAGAATGCATAATGATCCCATTTTGCAAGCTCTGATTTTGCACACTAAGCCTTTATTCTTTATATATTATGATCCCGTTTTACAAGCTCATTACATTACCTCCTTAAAAGTATGAATAGTAAATATTGTAGCTACAATTATCGACAATTCCTTACTGAAATGTCTAGATCAAAATTATGATTCAACCATTGGAGGCATTTACTGAGCAATCCAATATGCCACACATGCTTGTCCAGTTTCAGTGTTGCAGATCAACAGTACAAGTGCAATCACTTATCCTTGATGTACAGCCCATAATATCATTCTGCAACATTTTTATGCAAATTTATATTTCCTCGACATTCAACTTCTTACATACATTATGCAAATAGTGCATAGACATTTTGGGCAATATATGCACACAAACTGCAAGTTATGTGCTTGAAATGACTATTGATATGTCTACAGCAGTAAGACGACACATGATAGGTCATATCAGAACTTTTCAGATGTCACTCATTCTCTGAGGTACATTGCTAGAGCATGTCAACATTAATCCTAGCATGACCATGGGGACGAAATCCATAGATGCATACAATTATTTAGCTACTGCAACTATCTATGAAATAGACACTGATTTTTTGATTGGATAAGCACTTGTGTAAAGTGATTATGCTTTAGGTATATCCTATCAGGATAAGATTCAACAAAGCAGTCAGGCCTACCACAGAGATGCATTAAATATGGCTTGCAACCAATGTTAACATGAAATACCTAATGAATTTTGCTGCTACCAGTAATGTACCTTTGAATAAATGAATTAAACTAGGGAGAGAATAGGGCATGAAGAGTCGTTCGAGCTATTCTTATGCCAGACTGTATTATAGCAAAGGTCTGCTCTGCTACCTTCACATTTTACCTGCTTTTGCTTTGAGTTTATCCCCATCAAAGAGCATCCTTTTCACCTTGCAATAATTTGAGCCACTTTAGTTTACTTATAATGTCAGCCCAGATGGACATTAGTTTGGACTTTAAAACTATGACATTGAGCTAGATGGTAGGCATATTTCCAAGGTGGTAAAAAAACAAATGGGTAGATTCTAAAAGAGGAAAGGCGCACCAAAGTTTGAAATTTTTAAAAGCTTCAAAGAAAAAAGTTTTGATCCACTCTATTTGTACTAGAAACACAATGATCTAGATTCTAAATCTATATGTTTTCGTGATTTTCAAAGCACTGATTATCTGGAAATGGGAGTCATCAACCATGTGGGCTGCAAAAAAGAGCTTACATAACAAAACATGTCCTGACATCATGGTTGACCCATTGACTGAGAGCAAGTTAGAGCCAAAAGGTTTGGCCCTATAAAAAAATAAATTATGTATGACGAATCCTCAAGGCTACACCAAACATTGAAACAATGATGCTAGGAATTACCAAAGAGATTTGCAATCCATGTTTTACTTCAAAACATGGGTGCAGGGTGAAGGAGCAATGAGAGCGGAAGTGAGAGCGGGAGAGGGTGTAGTTGGGTGTGCTGCTCTGACAGGAAAGGCTCGAGCACGATGGAGCAGCAGTGAGAGCGGGAGAGGGTGTAGTTGAGTGTGTTGCTCTGGCAGGAAAGGCTCGAGCATGATGGAGCAGGAAAGGCTCTCTCCTACTGAGGTCATCTGGAGCTGGTTTTGGTGATCCGGTAGGCTTGGAGCCTACTAGAATTGAGGTGGTTCCGGACCCCCCCTTTTCCTACGGTTTTTGGGTTGTCTCTACTGGAAATCCTGTCCTTGGAACCCGACGGATTTTTGGCTGATGATGTGATATCTGCTGTTTTCGAAGGTTCTACTGGCAGCCCTTTCTCGCCCTTTGACCTAGGCGAGAAAGACCCCCTTATTTATGACCAGGTTTCTCGTGAAGCCCTTTCAAGATTATCCCGAAGGTGCTCGGACTGCTAGTTTCGTGTTTTCCGACGTTGGTGAAAATCCTAGTGGTTTTCAGCCTATTGGTTTTACCAAGGACCAAGAGGGCCCCCTATCTTCCGACGAGGGTGTGTTTCTGTTTTCCCATCTTGGGAGGGCGGACCTTGTAGATGCGTGCATCCTCAAGTCCTAGTCTCCTAGGAGTATTACCAGAGGCCAAGAGGGCCCCCTGTCTTCTAGCAATGGTGTGCGACCGCTTTCCCATCCTGGGGAAGCAGATCCTGTGGATGCATGCATTGTCCCAATTTTCTGGGAGTACTACCAAGGACCAGGAGGGCCCCCTGTCTTCTAGCAATGGTGTGCAACTGGATCTTGGGAGGGCGGACCTTGTAGATGTGTGCATCCTCGAGTCCCAATCTCCTAGGAGTATTACCAGGGGCCAAGAGGACCCCTTGTCTTCTAGCAATGGTGTGCGACGGCTTTCCCATCCTGGGAGAGCAGTTTTTATGGACGCGTGCATCATTGAGTCCCAGTTTACTAGGAGTACTACCAAGGGTCATGAGGGCCCCCTGTATTCCGACAGTGGTGTGCGTCCGCTTTCCTAGAAGTTGGGGATCAATGATGCACGCATCCACAGAAACTGCAAGGAGAAAGGAAATTTTGGCTCTGGCAAGGTTTCTCTAATTTTTTTGGATTCTGGGTCTGTTGAGATCTCGGTGAGCTTCCCTGCCTTCAAATCTGGGGAAGTCCTTTCTGTTTTCCTTGGAATGTCAAATTTTAAGTTTGAGTGGGATTCCTTGGCTTAGACGAGATAATTTCAATTTTCAAATTTTATGTTTGAGCAGGATTTCCTAGCTTAGGTGCTACTCATGCGGGGCCCTATTTTTTTTCTTGGTTCCATGTCCTGGTTGTTTCAAGGTCATCCCCTGTTTTGCTTCTTCTCATGACTTTCCTCCCATCTGTCTCTAGGAGTTTGATCAGCTTGCTCCTCTCTGAGGGCCTTCTCTTTCTGCATCTATCTCGTTTTCGGGGGTTTTTCTTGTTGGACCCTCTCCCAGGGTCTTATCCATTTGTAAATGGGTCAAGGAGCCTTTCAAAACCCCTTTCAATTTTCTGGATCGCTCCCTTTAGTCTATGGGAGTCTGTTTTGAAGCGCCCTCTCCTAGGGCCTTTTCCTCTTATAAAATGTTCAAGGACCTTTTCAAAATCCCTTCATCCAATCAATCAATCAAAAAACAAATTTTACTTCAAAACTTAAAATAACATGAAAATTCATGACATCAAACTCTATAAGCCTCCAGTAGAGAATCCATGCATAAATTATATATGCATACACAAGTTATTTTGTCTACGCTTACTAGCAAATGCAATTTGAAAACATTGGACTATAAAGAGAATTTGGAAGTGGTTGCTAATGTCCAAGAACACAACCATATGCGATATTCTTCCTTTGCACTTTTCTCTTCAAATTTAATTGACAACAAGCTACATGTGAACCATAATCTTACATAGTATGGCCTGATGCTTTGTCTATGTTAGATGCCAAATTATCTTTAAGTCATGTTTTCAAGTTCTCATACAAATTCCACAGGGAAATAGATTTCCCATATCAACTTATCTCTTGATCTGTTTAACTTTATTTAAAGCTCCTTGGCGCTCATCTATTTTTCACTGATCCAGAGAAACAGTTTGCCTTGGTCCTCTTGACAGGTCTCTGGAAGAACTAACATTACACCATATGACTGAATGAATTAATCAGGATTAAGTGTCAGGATGAATATAGAGAACACCACATGCTGTAGAAGGATGTCCCAATTACCGAGTTCTGAGATTTTATATTGAATATGATATTAATATTTCTCTTTCCTAAACAAGCACATTTTCTACATACTTTAAGTTTCAAGATTTTAAACATATGAAAATTTTAACTTTCTGAGGTATAAGATTTCAGACTTGCAAATTTCACATATTTTCAGGATTTGCACCTTTATTTCCAAGGTTTTCAGATTCAAAATATTTTCTTTATTTCAAAATTTTGGTGTTTATGAGGGTCTGATTACTACAATCTTTAAGATTTTTCAATGTTCACAAATTTCAAGTTTTCATTATATAAGCTTTTTGCCATTAATTATAAAACACCTGTTAAGTAAGAGGAATGCAAAGCATTACTTTCATTATCACATTACACATAAATGTGTCTGATTACTCTGGATATGTCATAATAGTATAAGATTACAGGAATTTATTTCACCACATTAAGCAATATTTTGCATCTACAAAATTATGTATAGTTCCCCTGATATGTATAGTCACCAATGAGAATTTACCTTGGGCTTAGACAGACTAGCAAAGTTCCAATTACCATGAGTTTAGTCGAAGGGTGCACAACCAAAGAGGTGCAAAATTTGAACAATATAATATAAGGTAAAGTGAAAACCTCCCATGCGCCTTGGGCCTAACGACAGCGTCCCATTCCCCAATTAAGATCGGTAGCTAGTCTAGGACTTACAAATTCACCTTTACCTTTTCCCTGTTATTCTGGCAGAATGGATCATATAAGGTGATAAATTGTCAGTTCCAACACAAATTACCCTGGATTCATCTATATGTCTCAATTCAAAGCAAAGTCGATGGTAACTTGCCATTTTAACTAACTGAATAGTTGAAAATCATTGCTGAAATACCAGACATTTCAAACGAAACTCATATACCAGTTATTTTAATCATAGATAGTTAAAACTGCTCCAAGAACCCATGTAGTCATATCCATGCCAGTGACCAGTCTATTTCAGTCAAAGATGTTTTCCATACGGTCTTGCAGTACTGCAAGGTTATTGATCTGTAATTTCCACTAATGAAACTTCAAACAGATCCTTTTGAACATTTGAAGTACTCCTTCGCTTGGTTTCACTTGGACTATGACAATACTAGTCATTAATCACTATTAAAAATCTCTCTCTATTTTGGCATCAAATCTACTCTTCCATGCCTAAAATTATTCTTAAATGTTAGGAACGGAGCATGGACAGTCTATAAAGAGTTTGATGCAATGCTAATGAAGTTTGAAACCTACTATCAACCCAACTATTTAATGTCATTTCAAATCAGTGCCCACTTCTCAAAACTTTCTAGGTTCCAAACATGAAAACCACAAGAAAATATGCAAATTCCATAGAGTAAAGTAGAATGCAACTATCAAATGGCATTAGCTCAACTGGTTATGTTCCTCAACTTTCAAGGAGACCCAGGTTGAATCTTGCCAAGCAATACATACATAATTGCCAAACTGTTGAAATACCACTGTGTATCATGATGTAATACAGGTGGAGCCTGTTTCAATCCCATATAACCAATTAAAAAAAAAAAAAAAAATGCAACTAAACTCATGGACTAATAAGAAAAATACACTCACAACAGCAACAGCAACAACACAGTTATCTACAGTGGAGAAAACCTTCTGGGAGAAGAATACTCACATTTCAATCGCTTAATCTTCAAATTCCTTGCAAAAATGGACTTGAAATGACCAAAAGACAACACTGCCCTATTATATGTTATGACTTAACCCCCCTCTCCCCCCTAAAGTTTCATTGATCTGACTTGATTTGAAGGAGCTATGGCCAAAAGACGACATTGCCATATTTTAAAAACTTGGGTCACCGTCAATTGGCTGTTCATCCTTGACACCATCTTGTCATGCTTCTAAGTGACTTGAAATGGATCCATTTGGATTAGTCATACTTAAAACTATATTAGAAAATTGGATGAGACTACATCCAAACCTAGGACCTTTTCCCATTTGACTGGCAGATATCTCACTGAGCTCCTTACTCACTCTTGATGGGGCTTTCAGACTCTCTCTCGAATTGTACTTTGCCACTTCCAATATTGCCCTTCAAGCCATAATCCAGTTGATGCCCTAAACAGACACTGAAACTTGTTCCAGAAGTACATTTTAGAAAAAATTTGACATGCTTAGGACCTTACCTCCAGCTGGAAGGCATACCTCCCACTGAGCTACTTGCCCACTGATGATGACACTTTCACGATCTCTCTAGAAGTGGGGATTGTGATTTACAAAACTGTAAAATTCCAATTGCAAATTTTCATTTCAAATCTACTGTTTGTAGCGTGCCAAAAGAGCTCATATTTAAGAATGAAAAAATTATCAGCAGAAATGCAAACTCATGCCACACAGCTACCACAGCAAACTTTATCCACCTATTAGATACATTTTGACCTTGATTAACCTATATATTTCTCTATAGCCAAAACTGCACAGAAAAAGAAGTTTGTTGTCAGTAGCAAAATTTATCAAGTCAATACCCAGCTACTGTTAAATACAGGGGCCATTAAACATATACCCTAGGCACAGAGGAAAATTGAGAGCAGACACACATAATTTTCAGATCTTTAATTTGCAAATAAAGTTCTCTTGTGAATATTTTTACAGCCACATCAAGCAACTCCCTAAAGAAACTAAAACTCCATTGTTTCATAGGCAAATGGCATCAACCGAAGTGAACAAGGAACATCCATGAATAATATGTCAGAGTAAACTTAAGCACTTTTTAAAAGGAGCCATAGCAGACACAGTTGCAGTTATGAAATGTAATTTTGTCAGATATGACCCAAACATTTGGAAGCCAGACCCCTGGGCAGTGAGAGAGGTCTTATCAAAAGATATCAGTCACTGCTTATCCAATGTAACCATTTCCTTGTATGAATACATATTTAACGCCTTTTTCAGGACTAGCTTGTCTGTCTTTGAAGAGTATTTTAGCCTTGAGAAAACATGTGTTCAACCTTCTGAAATAGTCTTGACAGACTTGAACCAGTGGATAAAAAGGAAAGCATTCCATGCCTTGCCCTTCAGTGAGAAGACACATTACAGGTAGGAACCAATAATTTTTCAGTTTTCTTCACAATGCTTCCAATCTTGTGTTTCCCAGCTTGTAACACTCTTTAGCAATGGTTTTGCAACTTGAATTATCAATTGCAATGGCCAAATAATGCCTGATCAAATGGTTTTCACGTACACTTTTTCTTTTCTTCCTTTGGTTGTTTATGTTTTTGAATCCATAATTACATTTCTTGAAAAACCTCGAATCAGGGCTTTATGGGTATGAATGGTGGGTTTTACACCCCTCTTCAACATTCTCTCCTGCAACTTGATTGCAAATTGCCAATTGCCTTCCTGGCAATATCTGTCGATTAAAGAGTTGTACATAGCATGGTCAGGCATGAAACCTGTTTCTATCATTCTCTCCATAACTTCTTCCACTTTTTTTAAATTATCTTTCTTACTGTATCCATCTACCAAACTCTTCCACATAGAAATGTCCAGGGAAACCCCACATGCGAACATGTCCTGTACAAGTTCATCTGCTTCAGTAATCTTTTCAACCCTGCAAAGCACCTCAATAAGTGTCCTGTAAACAGCTACATCGAGCCCAATACCTTTTCCTCTCATTTCATCTTTTAACTTAAGTGCTTCCTTCACATTGCTCTGCTTGCAATGTCCATCAATCAGCATAGTATAAATATCTCTAGTGGGCTCCAGTCCTTCCCTAAGCATATTCATCAAGACCTCATCAGCTACATCTAATCTACCATGGTTACAAAATCCCTCAAAAAGCACATGGTAACCATCGCTGCCACTCAAAATGCCTCTATTCCGCAACTCACGGTGCAATTTCAAAGCTGCCCTGACCTTTCCTGCCTTGCAATACCCATCAATCAAGGTACTGAACGTAATGCAATCAGGCATTATATCTCTTCCAAGCATCTCATAAAACAGATACCTTGCCTCCCTTGTACAGCCCTACTAAGCAGAAAAACATTAAATTAATTAGTTTTCAAGTTCAGACTCGACATCTACTAAATACTAAAAATATTTATAAACAAATGAAAGGATAAGGAGTCAAACTTTTAAAGCAGACTTCTATATATAATATTTGCAGTGCAACAAACTATAAGATAATCAAGTAGCTCAATACAATCTAAAAGTAAACATGAAGTTATCAGATTCAGATTTGTTCAGGTTTGTTTTCGAGTTCAATAAGGATAAAAATGGAAAAATTGTTATTGAAAAAATTAGCTGTAAAATTTATCATGATGTTTGAAAAATAAATAAATAATTTTGTTAATGTAATATTTAAAATTAATACCTAACATATGTGTAAGCAAAGGAGGGAGCTCTGGCGATTTGGCGGGAAAACTTTTGAGCTGGTGTCGGGCGTTGCTCTAGGGTTTCTGGTGTGAAGGCTTTACCAGGGACTTTGGTGGGTTGACAGTGTGTTTCGCTGAAGGTTCTTCCGCTGCCCCGGGAGGGCCCAATGGGGTCTCCTCCAGTTCCTCTCGCTGGGAGAAAGAGCTCTTATGCTGAGATGTTAAAAGAAAACCCTTCGTCTTCCTCTGATGAAGCTCAGCGAAGTGCTTTTCAAACGTTACTCAAGAATGCTGGCAAGGGTGCATCTGCACACCGAGTTAATGGATGCCTCCCGCAATCCGCTACCAGACCAAAGATTGTTATAGAACCGAAGCTGGTCGAAGACACAATCACCTACCGTGCTCACCATGACCTGATTTGCAAATTCATGGGTATTCGTCCTACTCTGAACTTTCTGCACACCTGGGTTAGACAGAACTGGGAGCCACTCGGTGAGTACTCCTTATGGCCTATAAGCAATGGTTATTTCATTATTAGTTTCTCTTCTTTAGCAGATAGAAACAGAGCATTTGAATCAGAGAAGAGGAACCATGGCCCGACAGGGTTATTTGTTCAACCGTGGAGAGTGGGTTTTGACCCTCGTATTGAACCTACGGCTGTCCCGGTCTGGATCCGGCTGTATGCCCTCCCGATGGAGTTTTGGGGTGAGCAGGTTCTAGAGATGATTGGTAATTCATTAGGCAGATTTCTAGGAGTCTCCAAAGATACTATAGAGGGAAACACAGCTGTCTTTGCTAGGATCTATGTAGAAATGGATATTAGCCAGCCTCTACCAGCCGAGGTGGAACTTGAGTTGACAGGGCTATCCTGGATCCAACAGTTAGATTATGAGGCCCTACCTTTTAGATGCAGAGTCTGCCATAAGCATGGCCATTTGGCGAGGTTCTGTCCAAATATTTTGAGCACAAAAGTGGAGGCTCCGCTTGGAACGCCAAATCGCCCCAGAGAGGGTAAGTTTACCCCTGTCAAAGAACCATCCAATATTCCTCAGGGTTCTGATGTCCAGAAAGATGGTTTTGAACAACCGAAGCGAAGGAGAAATAAAAAGAAAAATGCCAAGGAGCAGGCACAACTTAAGCCAACCAATCGGTATGAAATCTTTAAGTCCCTAGTGGATCAAGAGGACCAAGTTATGGAAGGAGTGGATGGGAATGTTGAGGATATTAACATCCACTCTCATGCTTCTCCTTCATTTACTCCTGTCTTAGAACAAGTGATTGAACCCTCTGAGATAATACAGCCAGAGAATCCAGGGGCATTGGTAATTCACTCCCCAGCACAGCCGGTTATTAAGGATGTCAACATGGGAAGTGCAGAAAAGAACAGAGAAAGGCCTGCTCTAGGGATTACTCAGGTGGAGAAGAGGTCTAAAAATAGTAATTCCCAAGGAGCAGGCAGAAAATCCAATAAGGATCTACTAGCAGTGCAAGGAGACAAGCTGATCAATGGAGGATCGGTGAGGACAATTGATTCTTATTGCTCTCAAGGTTTTCAATGATTATTCAATCCTGGAATGTTAGGGGTTTAAATAGCAGAACCCATCAATCTGCTGTTCAAAGACTTTTAGGAAAATGTAAAATAGACTTTTTGCTCATCCAGGAGACAAAAATGTCTGTAGATCTTATGTGCAAGACTGTTAATAGAATATGGCGGGGTGCTGGTTATATGGATGTGGCTGCTCAAGGTGCCTCGGGGGGGATTGTCACTCTCTGGAACCCTCAGGAATGGACAGCATTAGAACATATAGCTTGGAGGGGTGTTCTCACATCTCTGTTTAGGAACAATGTCACAGCTGAACATGTTCTTATTACAAACTTCTATGGGGCTCAATGCTTTGATGGCCAGCGGCTCCAATGGAAAGCTGTACACAACATGAGGTCCTCCCGAGAAGTTTTTGATTGGATCATTGCTGGGGATTTTAATGCCAAATTATCTGTTAGGGATCAGGAAGGTGGTGTCCCAGTTTTGGATCCAGGGGACCGGTTCCTGATTGCCCAAATCCAGGCCTTTCACCTTGTTGATATCAAAGGCCCCGAAACCTACTTTACTTGGACTAATAAGAGGAGAGAGCCACACAGCAAGAAGGTTAAGTTAGACCGGTTTTTGGTCTCTGAGGAGGCATTTATTAAATGGAATATTAAATTTCAGATTTTGGAAGGCCCAGTCTCAGATCACTATCCCATTTTGTTGGAGGGAGGGACGATGACAGGGCAGCACCACAAACCATTTAAATTTGAAAATTTTTGGCTGCAAAAGGAGGATCTCCGAAGGAAAATCCCACAGTGGTGGGAAGAAGGCCGCCTACCCTTTGGGACAGCAATGTTCAAATTCCACAAACAACTTCATTTTGTCAAGTGTAAATTGAAACAGTGGAGACAAACTAATAAGTCGGACTTCCAGCTCCAAAGGGCTCCCTTGGTGGCTAGATGGGAAGAGGTGCAAAAACACTTCAGGGAAGGTACAATTATCGAGCACCTTAAAGCTGAGGATGATGCTCTGCGCAAGCGGTTGAGGACATTGATAATCAAGAAGAAATTTACTGGAAACAGAGAGCAAGAATCACTTGGTTATTAGAAGGTGATAGAAATACAAAATTTTTCCATCGCTCAGCCTGTGCTAGGAGACAAATGCATAACATGGAAGTCCTTCAAGATGAGAATGGATACTCTTTTGATACTCTTCCTGGAATGCATTCCCACTCAATGGATTATTTCTCAAACCTTTTTAAGGAAAGTCTGGAACAAGATGTGGAAGCTCAAAATGAAGTTATTAATGTCATACCTTCTATTATCTCTCACGAAGAGAATCAGACTCTTCTTAGACCCATTGATAGTGATGAACTAAAGAATGTGGTCTTTGGGATGAGCACTGGCAAATCGCCAGGTCCAGATGGCTTTCCTATTGAGTTTTTTCAGGCCTTCTGGGATACTCTGGAGAAGGATGTTTTGGCTGTCACAGAGGAGTCCAAAACTAATAAAAGAATGCTCAAGGCTCTCAACCACACCTTCATCACTTTAATTCCAAAAGGGGAGGGGGGGGTTCATATCTCTGATTTCAGACCTATTGCCTTATGCAATGTGATTTATAAAATAATCACGAAGATTATGGCTGAACGGCTAAAACCTCTTCTCCATAAAATAATTTCCTCAGAGCAAGGGGGTTTTGTTGAAGGTAGACAGATCTTGGATGAAGTGGTCCTTGCCCAGGAGGCAATCCATACAATGCAAAAATCAGGCAACAAAGGAATGTTCATTAAACTGGATATGTCTAAGGCTTATGATAGGGTGGAGTGGGGCTTCCTGGCAAAGATGCTGGCAGCCTTTGGCTTCTCTCAGGACTGGATTGACTGGGTCATGAGCTGTATTTCTACGCCTTCTTTCTCTGTTCTAATCAAGGGGCTCCCCTCGACTCCTTTTGGAGCCTCTCGGGGTCTTCGTCAAGGGGACCCTTGCTCTCCATACCTCTTCCTCATCTTAGCAGAAGGATTAGGTAGACTCTTCCTGAGAAGAAGACATCTAGGTCTGATAACAGGTATTAAAGTGGGGGCGGAAGTTTTGACTCACTTACAGTTTGTGGATGATACAGGATTGGTTGGAGTGGCCAGTCTCAGGGAAGCAAGAGGAATCAGAGACACTCTAAATATCTACCTTCGGGCCTCAAATCAAGTCATTAATGATAAAAAATCTAAAGTGGTCTTCTTCAATCTTGACCAAAGGTTACAGGACAAAATTACTGAGATCTTGGGATTTACTAGGACCTCTCTACCTGTAGTTTACTTGGGGGTTCCTCTGCATTTCAAAAAACTAAAAATTGATATCTGGAAGGATCTTTTGGATGGCATCAAAGATAGAATGAATCATTGGTCTCATAAATGGTTAAGCTATGGAGGCCGACTAACTTTCTTACAGTCAGTTATTCAGGCCATGCCAATATATAAATTCTCCATCCTGGCTGCCCCACATTCTATATGGAAAGAGCTTGACAAAATGGCTAGAAGTTTTTTATGGGAGGGTGCAAAAGGGGAGAAGAAATGGGCCTTGGTTGGCTGGGATAAGGTTACCCAGCCCAAGGATAAAGGAGGGCTGGGACTGAGAAGCTCCAAGCTTAACAATAAAGCTTTGGCTGGCAAACTATACTGGAGGTGGATTTCCCAACCAACATCCCTCTTTAGCAGAATTCTTTCTAGTAAATACCTGGGTCATGCTCACCCCAATGATCTGGGCCGTTTCCCTTTGGAGGGTAATGGATCCTTAGTGTGGCAGGCTCTCAAGCTTGGATCTCAAGTTATCAAAGATCAATTGTTTTGGAAAGTGGGGAGAGGGGAGAAGGCCCGTTTCTGGACTGATTCCTGGGACCAGCATCCTCCCATCATTGCTGTGTTTCCCGAATTGCAACCCATTAAATCCGCCATAGAAGACAAGGGCTGGATTCAAATTGAGAGTTATTTCAACACCAGCCAAATGGGGGAGTACAAGTTCAAAAAGTTCAAGCGGTTGGAAGAGTGGCCAATTCCAATCCCTCCGGAGCTGGCACCCATCTTGTCAAAAATTTTGACAGCAAGGTTTCTTACTGGGAGAGATGAGGAGGATGAACTTGCTTGGGGCTATGGGAACCTTGGGGTTTACACTGTGAAGGAGGGATTTGATAAGATCCTCCCAGAGCCCCCCCCACACTCTTTTCCAGTTCATGTTTGGAGGAAGATATGGCATCCCAAGGGCTGGCCGAAAGTGAACTTCTTTGCCTGGCAGTTTATGCACAATGGAATTCTCACCTTTGACAACCTCAGACATAGAGGCATCATCGGTCCTTCTCAGTGTGTGTTATGCCGCAAGCATGAGGAAACTGCTGATCATCTGATGTTTGAATGCCCCTTCACACGGCAGATTTGGATGCGTTGGTTCTCCCACTTCAAAATCCAGGCTAACAGTGATGTGACTCGGACCAATATTTGGGAAAGATGGAAGAGAGGTAGATTTAAATCCAAAGCTCTTCGAATTGGTTGGGAGCTTGGTTTACTTTTCATCTGGTGGCAGGTGTGGTTGGAGAGAAATGCCCGCATTTTCCGTGAAACTTTCTCTTCGCTTGATGGAATATGGCAGGTCATATGGAGCAAAGTTGTGGAAACGGTTGCCATCTATGCTGAGGAGGAAAATCAGTCTGTTTCTGTGCCATTGGTTGAGGGAGCTGTTGTTCTTGAAAGACAGGCTAATGATAGCTGGCACCCTCCCCCAGCAGGCTGGATCAAAATCAATACTGATGGAGCTGCAAAAGGCAATCCGGGTAGCGCTGGAATTGGAGTAGTGTGCCGTGATCATGCTGGGTCCGTGCTTTATTGGGAACTGCAAGGTCTGGGTCATGCCACAAACAATGAAGCAGAGGCCTTGGCTATTAAATCTGCTTCCATCTGGGCTGTCAAGCAGGGCCATAGGAAGATAATTCTTGAGTCCGACTCCCAAATTCTGGTGGGCGCTCTCGATTGCATGAGGAACTTTGACTTGAAAGCCTGGAGGTTGCGGATTCTAGTCTCTCAAATAAAGGAACTTTGGAAGGAATTAGATGATGTGATCCCCATCTATGTGAGTAGAGATTTCAACAAGGCGGCCGATTTCCTTGCTAAGATGGGTGCTGAGAAGGAAGTTGGGATGCAGCTGCATAGTGATATGTCTGTGGAGGATGCAGTGATTAGGCAAGGTCTTGAATGCTTCCTGTGATAATGTGCAAAGTTTTTGATGCTAAGGAAGGTTTTTGTCGCGATTTCGCGACCTGTAGCGGCGTCGTGGCCTCTTGCTGGAAGTTGTCGCGATTTCGCGACAGGTTGCGCCTTTACGGCCTTCGAAGGGAACCTGTCGCGAAATCGCGACTTGGTGCGCTTTCGCTGCCCATGATGAGAAGTTGTCGCGATTTCGCGACCTATTTTGTTGTCGAGGCCTTCAGTGGGAATTTGTCGTGATTTCACGACCTGTTGCGCCATCGCGGCCTATGGATGGAAGCTATCGCGATTTCGCGACGTTTTTGGCGAAGGGGTGACAAGGAGGATAAACGTCGCGATATCGCGACAATTTTTGTGAAATGGAGTAAAGGGCAAAACCCGTCGCGATTTCGTGACATCTCTGCTGTTTGGATGCTGCATGGAAAAATCATCGCGAATTCGCGACATGTAGTGCTGTCGCGACCCATGGTGAGATGCCGTCGCGATTTCGTGACCTGTTTTGCTGTCGTGGCCTTCAGTTGGAATTTGTCACGATTTCGCGACCTGTTGCGCCATCGCGGCCTTTGGTTGGAAGCTGTCGCGATTTCGCGACGTTTTTGGCGCAGGGGCGACAAGGAGGATTACCGTCGCGATATCGCGACATTTTTTGTGAATTGGAGCAAAGGGCAAAATCCGTCGCGATTTCGCGACATTTCTGCTGTTCGGAAGCCGCATGGAAAAATCATCACGATATCGCGATAGTTTGGGCACACTGGCGTCATCTGGATCACTTGTCGCGATATCGGGACAATTTTGAAGACTGGTTGCAATGTGGATAACTCGTCGCGATTTCGCGATAGTTCTGATGATTGGGAGCTGAAAGGAAAACTCGTCGCGATTTCGCGACACTTTTGGCACATTGATGGCTTTGGTAAAAACTGTCGCGATATCGCGACACTTTTGCGGATTGGGAGTCAAGCTGAAAACTCGTCGCGATATCGCGACACTTTTGCTGGCTGGGCGCTTCGGAGAAATCTCGTCGCGATTTCGCGACCTTTTTGGAGATATGGTGCTATTTGGAATTCTCGTCGCGATTTCGCGACGCCTGTGGTGATGGGGCGCCGGAGGGAGCTGCTGTCGCGATTTCATGACTTTTTTGGCGATCGGGCGCCGAGGGCTTTGTCCGTCGTGATATCGCGACATGTCGCGTTTTCGCGGCTGGTGGCGCTATTGCGGTCGCGACGGGGTTGATTGCCGCGATTTCGCGACATGTCGCGTTTTCGCGCCCTGTTGACTTCTGTGCTCTGTGGTGGTTAGCGTTGACTTTGTGCTCTTCGCTTGTTGTCTTGTTCTCTGCTCTTGGTTGGGATGTGTTTTCTCCCTTTTGTAACTGTCTTTTGTATTAATACAAGTTTTTCATTTTTTTCAAAAAAAAAAATATTTAAAATTAATACTCACTCCACCAAACTCTCCATGGAAGCAAATCTTAAAATGCAAATATCTAAACAACTCTAATGGGATCCAGCTCATAAAAAGTGTGAAAAGTATAGCAGGCTCCTCCTCAATTTGGAAACATATTGTGGAAGCTAAAGATATTATATTAAATCATACCTCTTGGATTCCAGGGGATGGTAAACAAATTAATATATGGGATGATCCAGTCTTGAGAGGACCTCCAATCATTAAGAATTGTTTCCCAGAAATAAAAGCAGATCTGCAACAGTTGGGTGTTAACTCTCTTGCAAGCTTAATTGAATGGGTGAGAGATCCACCCCTGCCACATCTTGACCAAGACTCATGGAGACAACTGCACATCCAAACTAAAGGGATTAAACTTTCTCCCCAAATTCCAGATCAGCTTATATGGGGCTCTATTAGTGGGTCAGGTGTTTACACGGTAAGACAAGGGGTGTTATTACAGCAAAAATATCAGAAGAACTCAACCATTGCTAAGGTATGGAATTACAAGGTTCCCCCCAAACTTCAAGCTTTTCATTGGTTGATGCTCCAAAACAAGATCCTTACTGGAGACAACCTCATTTAAAGGAATATCATGGGGCCTCATATTTGCCATAGGTGTCTTAAAAACAATGAAACAATATCACATCTGTTCTTTCAATGTACAGAAGCAGGTTGAATCTGGATTGAAATAACCCAGCAGCTAGGATCAGCACTATCCAAAACCTTCAATTCAGAAAATTGCCTAACCAATTGTGGCCAAATGTACAAATGGGGGCCAAAGGACAAGCACTTTATTAGGCAGATATGGTATTCAGTGTCAATATTCATCATTTGGCACATATGGAAGGACAGAAACAGCATAATATATGATGATAAAAGAACCAATTTTCAAGTGTTAACCAATAGTATTAAGAGAGATGGTCTTGAACACAAAAGCTATAGATCATAAACAACAAGACATTAGGAGATTAAGAAAGAAAGAAATACAACTTTTACACCAAATGGATCTCCAAAATCTCCTGAATTCTAGGCCAAAGGTTACAACAATCAAACCTCTAGAGATAAAGTTTTCTGCACATTTCTTTGAAGGAGCCTCTGAATCAAACCCAGGCCATGCAGCGGAGGGTAGTGTGATACAAGTAGCACCACACTATGAAATGCTTCAGTTCAAAATCAATTTGGGAAAAACAACCAATAATGTTGTAGAATTGATAGGTTGTGAAATGGGACAAAAATTGGCTCAGGAACAAGGCATTAAACAACTCCATGTATATGGTGATTCGAGACTTGTGATCTCTGCCCTATCTAAGGGGAAGGATTTATCATCAGTCCAACTACAAATAGTTCAGATAAGACTAAGAGAATTGAAGCAGAAGTTTAAATATATACAATACTCCCACATTAGAAGGAGGTATAATATGGTGGTTGATCGCCTTGCAAATGAGGCCATAAACATAGCCTATTTGCATCTTAAAGTAATAAGAAAAAATAAAAGCAGACAACATGAGTGGCACAAATGATAGGAAGCATATGGCAATTTTGGAGCCTTTGGAGATTTTGGAGCTTTTGAAGATTTTGGCGCCCCTGGAGACTTTGATGCCTCTGGACAACCCTGGACCATTGCATGATTCTGGCGCCCCGGAGACTTTGATGCTTGTGGACAACCCTGGAACATTACGTAATTCTGGAGCTTTTGGTGTTTCAAGTTTTCTCGGTGATTATGGTACCCTTTGCGTCTCTGGCACCCTTGGTATACTGTTGCACTTTTTGAGTTTTTAAATTTGCTTTGTTGCCTATTCCTCCTTTTGGATGGCAATCTTGTGACCTCCAAGCTGCTTGTTGGATAATTGTTCTTTGCAAATTTTTTTTTTGGGTAGGTAAAAGTATTTTTATTTACTTTACGGGTTGAAGGGTCCCGCCCCTTTTTACATAAGGTTCAACTATGGCCGAACGGCCCATAGTCCCATATCAGAGTTATACCCAAAAAGGAACACAAACAACCAAAAAGGTTCAAGTGGCACCCTCGAAGGTGCCCTTCCTGAAGCAGTCCGAAACTTAGAGTCACACAACATGACAAAAACAGAAAAAACAGCAGCCCCTGGCTCCTGACCCATCAGCTAGCTCACATCCCAGACTTTTGGGCTTTGCTTTTCCCCTCATGCTTGTCACTGTCCCCGCTGGGCAGGAGGGTCTTAAGGATGGCAGGTAGTCTCTTAAGCTCTTCAATGGCGCTTGACATGAGATTGCCACCTTCAAGAAGTACATTCGCTGTTGTCTGAAAATGCCCGACAGCATCATTGATGCGGCTGAGAGCAACTGTACGCAGCATGTCCTGAGCCATGCAGTCTTCCTGGCGATCCCTCTGGCAGTCCTGCTGGGTTTCTTCCTGGCGTTCCTCCTGGCCATCATCCTGACTCTCTTCTTGGCAGTCTTCATCATCACTGGTGATGTCGTGGAACGACCGATTGTCGCTCGGGTTAGGCGTAGATAGGCGCTTAGGATTCCTCCTCTTCTGGGGAGGCCGGACTGACTTCCGCTTAGGGTGGAGTCTTTTGCCCCACCGAGACTGCTTTTCCACAGGGGGAGCCTTGCTTGCCCTGGAGAGTGGCTTTCGTTACCTAAGTGGGGGGGGGAAGCATGCGGCAGCGATTGGCGATCGACCGGGGGCTGGGACGGGGAGGAAGTGGCCCGGCTGGGGGACTAAGGCGGAGACGAGCCAGCATTGGGGACTTGAGCAGACAGATGGTCCAGGGAGGGAGTTTTGGAGGAGATGTTGCCTGAGACTCGATGGGCAAGAGCATACTTGTAAAGAACCAGGAAAAGGCCTTGATGGCTGGGGCGCTTGGGAGACTTGCTCGCTCTGAAATTGGTAATAGTAATGGAGATGGACCGAAATAGAAACTCCGAGACATTGATGGGGCGGACATCGCGCAGGTGGTTTACAAAGGCGAGGTTGTAAGCAATCAGGGGTCTATTGGGGTTATCCACAAAAATGTATTGGAGGATAGGGACAATCGCAGTGTCCCAAGGGCGGGGAATGGAAGACCGCACAATGCCCTTATTCTCCCACAATAACTCTTTCCCTTTGTCGGGGAATTGATCAGTCTCTTCCTTGAAGTTGTGTCCGTCTCTGCGGACAATTCTACCATCAAGCTTAAGCCCAGAAACCTGGGCTATGGATTGAGCACTTACCACAAAACGAAGACCGAGGACACGAACCTCGCCATCGTTCCAAGACTCCATGAAATCTTTCGTTACCTCTTCCTCCGCCCCTTCGAACATCTTGAAGAAATTGACGAAATGTTTAGGTTCTAGTAATACCGCAATGCCTACGTCAATCTGCAGAGTTGCAAGTTCGATGGCGGCCATGGCGGAAACAAGGACTTGCTTGATGCTCGAATGACGCTTAAACTTGAAATCAGCACTATTACAGAAAATCGCTAAGGTGCGACCAGGATCAAGAGGGCCTAGCTAGATAAGAATGAAACCCCAGAGCAGGAAGGTCACAGGGATGCTTATCCGATCGAACAGCTTAGGGCCGAAAACCCGGACGCAAACGTGGCTCGGGCTAGCAGTGGCGGGCTTGACGGGAGTGGGGAAGTGAGCGGGAAAAGCGGCGATGGAGGCAATAAGGTGGATGTTAGCCTTAGGCATGCGGAAGGACGCACAGGTGGAGGGAAAAGCCAGAAGACACGAGCGAATGGGAGTTCGAATGGGAAAGCACGGGTTGATGGGTTGGATCAAGGATTCTGCGCTTCTTTCCAAATCTTCGCCCATCCTAAAAATGATGCAGGCATCTCGGAAATGGTGGACCATGGTGTCGACAAACACCCTATGTTCTTTGCAAATTTGAATATCAATATATAACTTCTTTTCTTTAAGAAAATATAAAATTAATATACATATTTATAATGACCTTCATATTTTATAAAAAATGAAACTGACTTGCAAATGGCTCTATGAATGAGTTGCCCTAAAATAATTTATCCTGTCTCTTAACTTTTTCTTTAGTTGTCTTGTTTCAAATTTCAACCTTTACTTTTTTATAGATATAGAATGGAAGATTTACAATGGAATTAAGTAGACGCCCGGATAAAAGACAGAAATGTGAAAAGTTTTAGATATTTTATGTGTATGATTTTGCATTCATTGTTGTTCGTTCAAATATGTTTCATTGAATTTGTTTGGCTAAAATAAAAAAATCACCAAAAATGGGACAGGTCTCATAAAATTCACCAAAGCTTACAACACTATAAACAACATTATCAGAGGAAATATACTACTCACCCTACTGAGATGAAGTAGCACTCTGCCACGTTTAGAAATTAGATTATGTGAATGATTATTGACACCATTGAACACATGATGCCATAATGAAATATGATGATTTATGTAACTACATTGTGTGAGCATAGAATAACCAATCCTGATAATTGTCAAGTGTGATTGCATAACGGACAACAGTGTGTTTGTTTTTAGATAACTTGTTCCTAAGAACGATGCAAACTATGTTGCCAGAAACAAGAATTATGACAGCAGCGACAACGTGACGAGCTGTCCAGGCTGCATATAAGAAATGAATTTATACACAACATGGACATATATACAATTTTTACATGGTTGAAATAAAATTATATGCAAACTATGTTGCCAGAAACAAGAATTGCAACAGCAACGACAACTTGACGAGCTATCGAGAAATCCAGTCCAACAAAGGTTGCATATAAGAAATGAATTTATACACAACATGGACATATATACAAATCTTATATGATTGAAACAAAATTATTTACAACATGAACATAAATATAATTCTTCAAAAAATTCAAAGATTCGTCATTTAAATTGGAACAAATAAATCAAAATTATATACAACATGAACACAAAAAAAATCTTCAAAAAATTCAAAGATTCGGCATTTAAGTTGGAACAAATAAATCTGCACTGTCCCTGTATGGCTTTGGAGGCACATGTCACGCAAGGTTCAAACTTGAACACCTTCTTGTGCACATGACAAATAGATGAAAAATACAAGAAAAATACCATCAATGCCCTTTATTTTGCGTCAACATTATAGTCAGAACAAGCCGTTGGTGTTGAAGATGAAAAAACATAAAACGATTTCTTCATTGCATTCCTGGCAACGGTGAGACTTAAGATTTGAATCATGTGGGAGTATTGTTGTATAAAATTGAAATATAGTTAAGTTTAACAATGAAAACTTTGATATTTTGAATAAAAGATCTGCGATTTAAATCCTGTGAAAGTAAAAATAATTAAATAACAGTATAGTAACATCCTCATCCCATAACCTATGACATTGTAGACATTAAATACTTTTACTTTACCTTTAATAGCTATAATGACGCCTCCAAAACCTACTACAATCTCCTCAAAGACACCTTACAACAGTTGCTTTACTGATGTTATTGCTTAAAATGTTGAAATGACTTGGTAAAAGAAAAAAAACCCAAGAAAGTTGTGTACAATAGAAACGTGAAACCTCAGATCATGTTTCTTGCAACATATATGCAGAGACGTAATTGTCAGTGAACTCTTACATTACCTGTTTGCAGTATCCAGCAATCAAAGAATTAAATGTGACCTTATCTGGCACCAGGCCCCTATGAGTCATCCTATGAAACATCTCGTGGGCCTCCTTCACCCTACCAGCCTTGCACAGTCCACCAATCAGAGCAGTATAAGAAACCACATTGGGCACAACACCACTTCTATACATGAGCCTATAAACCTTAAACGCCTCCTCCACCTTCCTCGTTTTGCAATACCCATCAAGAAGAGTATTATATGTCACAACATCAGCCTGAAAACCTGCCTCCTCCATCACATTCATCAACTCATTGGCCCTCTCCAAATTCCCATCCCTACACAGGGCATGAATCATTATATTGAAAGTAAAGGCATTGGAAGGGATATGCCACTCACCCATTTGAGCATAGACTTCCCAGCAGAGATTGATCCTCCTGGATTTCAACAGGGAATTAAGAAGGTAATTGCAGGCACTGACGTCGGGCACCAATTGGGCTTGTTGCCCCATGAGCCTGAAAATCTCCACAGCATCCCCAGCCCTTCCTGCCATCACATAGGCCTTGATCAGCATGTCAAACACCATGGGATTCCAATTGCACCCACTTGAGGCTGATTCAAGGAGACCCACAAAAACCTCAGTGCAGGTCTCTGGACCCTTGGTAGAGTAGTGCCTCAGAAGTGTCATTGCATCAGGGAACATTTTGGCCCAGCTGAGGATGTGGACCATGGTGCACCAGCTCTGCATGGAGGGTTTCAGACCCTGGTGCTCTAGGTGTCTGAAGAAGTGGAGGGTCATTGCTGGCTCTGACTGGGTCCTCAACAGAATCTGTGTGATTGCTATTGGTGGCAATGTGGAGACTTCTATTGTGCCCTGTTTTAGAGAATCCCATCTGCCCTCTCTTATAGTTTGGCAGATTTCAGAGACCAATTGGGAGAAATGTCTATGGAACAATGGCTTCCTGGGCCAGGCTACTGCACTGGAATTTTTCAGGGCAATGAATCCATTTATGATAGCAGAAGGGAATGTGGGCATCACTGGGTAAGCCTGGATTGAAGTGGAAGTTTTGGCTGCTCTCTTATGGAAGGATGTTTCCACTGTAGTCGCCAGTAGGGGAAAGCATCCGCGCTGCCTTTAGAATTGCGGAATAATTCTCTGTGAGAGAACTGGGAAGATTGAAATGGTGTTGTTTTCAAACAATTCATGTATTTCCGGGTGCTATACGGTTGGCGTCCCCTATCTCTTTTTTGTCTTTCAACGACTGCGTTTATAAAGAATTAGCTAGTTCAATCGCTAAGAAAGATTTGTATAAGTAATGATAAAATAAAGGAAAATAAAAAAATTTAATTGAATGAGTGTTTTAACAGCAAGATTTTGGAACTTAAAATAAAAGATTTGAGGTTTATATTTTTAAATTTATTTTGGTTTGTATGTATTTTTTACACTTTTTCCTGAATTAAAAGATAAATGTTTTTTTTTTAGTGGATACACACTCACCCACAATCCATTGTGGTTTTGAATTTAAGTTTCCCATATGAGAAGCTAAAAGTCATATTACTACGATGTCTCATAAAGATGCAATCTCAAATTTTGAAATTTTTTGAATTAAGAGAAGTTTTTTTAAATGATACAAAGAAAGAGAATAGAATACTTGGTGAATCTTCATGAAGAAGAATGTGGTGGAGACAAAGGTCAATGGTTGATCTATTGCCACCGTTGTCACACGTTGGTTGTGATTGATTCATTATTGTTGTCGTCCAATGATAATTGAAGGTCCAATGATAATTGAAGACCCATTTGCAATTTTGATAAAAGTTCGGATTATGAAGGAGGTAAGCATTCCTCTTTCTTACATTTAAATGTTATTTGGAAGAAGTTTGTCAACTTGAATCATGAAGTGTATGCAGTGAAGCTAGGGTTTGCAAAGTGAAGCACAAAGGAATCAAATAGAAGGGGTGCAAGGAGTTACTTTGCTAGGAAGGAATATTTTTGTGCATGTGAACAATAGTTTGAAGAATTGTGTTGGATGGAATTACGGAGTGCATACAGCAAAGTTAAGGTTTGCAAAGTGAAGCACAAAAAAAAGTAAAAAAAAACATAAGTGACAACATTTTTTCTTGAAACTAGAATGTGCTTAGATCGATTCATGTGAATAAAATAAAGGTGGATCCAGTTCTTGAGTGATATCTTTAAAAAAATAACACAAGAAGCGTCAGCATTTTTTTAAAATCGAAGTGTACTCAGATTTTTTCATTGAAGAAAATGAAGGTTGGACAACTTTCTTTCTAGAATTGGAGCATGCAAAAGTTTGGGAAATTGGTTTCTTGTTTTGATGGAGAATGAAGAGGAACGTTTGGACTTCTCAAAGGACCCCTTTGAGGGGCAATACATCTTTTCAACTCCAAGGGCCAAGGGTCCCCTTCCTAAACAAGACTTGGAAGTTGAGAAGTGGGGGTCCTTGGGTTTTTCGAGTGGCTATATTAATACTGCAAGTTATTAAATTTTAGTGGATAGAGAGGAGTCTATGTCAGTTTGTTCATATCAGGTCGGTTATCCTATTGATTGTTCACTCTCAGGTGTATCAAAACACTCTACTCAAGTGATGGGTCTAATGAATGAGCAAGCATTTCATTGCAAGGAAGAAAAACTTGAGCAAGCTCCAAACAACCCATACTCACTTTGTTTGATGGAGTTTCCTTTGTTTGGTTTTGGTTTTATTGGTAAAAGTCTTGATTTAGAGGCCCTAAGTGGAGTGGGTCCAAACTTTCAATCAACACAGACTACAACTCCGGTTACTAAAGTGCGTAAGGCACACAAAGTGGTTAAAAAGATAAGGTCGAAGATCATAATGGTACTTAGGGAAGACCTGAGGATGGAACAAGTTTTGGAGTTTTCAAGAAAGGCCCTTATTGGGAAGTTTCATGGACATCAAATAGTTGATAATACACTAAATGAGTGGTTGCAGAAGGTATGGGTCCCAATTTTAGGATATGGGCCGATTTTTCACTTACTTACCAAAGGATGGATAGGTTTCCTTTTTCGATCTGAGGAAGATGCACAAAAAATTATGGGAGGTCATTGGTATTGGGGGTCTTTTTTTTGGCTTTGAAGGCTTGGACAACTTGCTTTGATCCTAGGACTGAAGTTGCTAGGAGAATCTCGATCTGGGTGAAACTTCCAGGTCTGCCAATGGAGTTATGGTCAGAAAGAGCTTTGAAAGAGATTGGAGATTCATTAGGTAAAACCTTGGATATAGATGTTTCTTTCAAATCTAGTGTTTTTTGGTCTGTAGCTTGGGTTTTGGTTGAGATGGATATCAGTGAAGGCTTACCGGACTGTATGGAGATAGTTGTGGGGAATACAATTCATAATCAAATCCTGGACTATTTGAAGATTCCTTTTAGATGTGTTTGTTGTCATATTTATGGACATATTGCTAAGGAATGTTCTCAATATTTCGCACATAAAGTATAGAGGAGAAAACAAATGACTAGTGGGGATTTCAAGTCAGCTAACAACAATCAAGAGATACCTATTTTTCAAAACTCAACAATGCTCCTTGATTCGGCACAAACAAGCAAAAAGAATGTTGTTGAACCTGGAACCAAAACTCTGGAGAAGGAGGAAGAAATTTTGGGCCTAGCTTTATCTCCATTTCACTGTTCGTAGGTTGTTATAGAAGGAGACAGAGTCATAAAGAAAGTTGTGAAAGGATTGGAACCCGATACTATTAAATTTGTTGGTCAGTCATCTAAGCCTTATGACAATTATTGTCCAATACATGTGGAGAATAATCAAGAATTAGGTAATAAAGAAGTTTGTACACTTCCTTATATATTTTCGAAGAGAAGTCCCAGGGACAAGGAGTTTTCTAGGGATTTGGATAATGGGTCGACAACCTCAAACACATTGAATTGGGATTGTGATCCAAATATTTTTGCTATTGGGGGAAGTCTTTCTAACCTATCAAGTGAATCTTCTATGGAGGTATCTATTTCAGGGGATGGTTTGGATATGGGCTCCTCTTATAGATATTTGTTACGTTCTAGGAAAAGGGAATTTGAGTTGAGAACTTGTGCAATTGTTGGAAGGTTAGGGTTAGGTCTAGACCTTATAAAGGACTCTTCTGCTTCTTCAACAAGTAGGAAATATTTTTTGTTTCATGCATAGGAGAAGGCTTTGAGGTAAATTTAGTAGGGTAAACAAAAATCTATCAAAGGGGTCCTTAGAGCAGGACAAAACCCCTCTAATATGTTTAAATGATCTTGTTATCCCTTAATATCTGAGGTCTTGGCAATTCCTCTAAAAGACTTGCCTTAGCCAGGCTGGTGGAAATTCATAATCCGGATGTTATCCTTCTACAAGAAACCATGGGGGCAAGTACAAAAGTCATTGAAGGGTTAAGTAAATTGCTTAGGGAATGGGAGTTCTTGGCTCTAGATGCTACTAGAAATTTAAGGGTTGTTTTGACTAGTTGGAAGAACTCAATATCCTTAATTAATTCTTCCTTTATGGTTTCATGCTTGTGGACAAAATTATTTTTTAAAGACTTGGGTTTGAGGTTATCGGTTATTAATTGTTATGGTCCCTATGAAGATAGGCAGGTCTTTTGGGATGATTTTTTCTTCCTAGAGGTGTGTTAGGGATAAAAGAGTTATCATTGGTGGGGACTTAAATTTTACTATGAATAGAAGTGAGGTATGGGGAGAATATGCAAGACTTGATAGACTTGCAAATTACTTTAGACATAAGATTGAAGAAGCTGGTTTAATTGATTTGGAACCAATAAATTTATTGCCTACATGGAGAAATAATAGAGTTGGGGAAGTTAGGATCTCAAAGAGGTTGGACAAATTTTTGATCTCAAAGTCATTATACAATGAAATAGATAGAAAACGGATCATGGGTTGAGACTAGAGGTGGCTCAGATCATTCTCCTATACTTCTTCAATTAGAAAGTCAAGAGGCAAAACTTGCCAGTCCTTTTAAGCTCAATCCAATTTGGTTGGAGGAAGAATATTTTTAGCAACTAATTAAAAAAGAATGGATTGGTTATGACCAAAGTTCCAGGTTATCGACGAGTTTTCAATTTGTTGTTGCTTTAAAAAAATTAAAAGGAGTTGTGGCATCTTGGATTGCAATTAAAAAGGAGAGTATGGATAGAGATCTAACTTGGTGGAGAAGGAAATTTTAGAAATTCATAAAAAGAATGAGGTTGGTTTTTTTAAAGAGGAGAAAACAAGATTGGTTGAATTAGAAATTAAGAACAAATTCTTGGAGTGGAGGGAAGTTGAATGGAGAATGAAAAGTAGAGTTGTATGGTTAAAAAGAAGGAATGAAAATACTAAGTTTTTTCATAAATTTTGCTAATCATAGAAAGAAGGTTAACACTATCTAGGAGATGTAGAATGAAGAAGGGGTCCTCGTTAGGAGTTTCTCTAAGTTAGCAGATTTGGGAGTAAAACATTTTCAATCTATTTATAAAGAACCTGATAGAGTCAATATTGGGGAAATTTTTAAAGTTAACTACTTTCTTCCCTAGTTTTGTGACTGAGGAGGATAATCAGTTTCTTATGAAGGAGGTCACAAAGGAAGAACTAAAAGTTGTCATGGCTTCTTTCAAAAAGGATAAAAGTTTTGGGGCTTGATGGATGGCCTATGGAGTTTTTCCTAGTTTTCTATGATCTTGTTGAGGAGGATCTTCTCAGAGTAATGAAGTTAGGTTGAGTGGTCATGTTTTGGGGGCTTTTAACTCCACTTTTTAGCTTTGATTCCCAAAAAGGAGAAGTATGAAACCTTTAATAAATTTAGACCTATTTTATTGTGTAATTGTATCTATAAAATCATTGCAAAGATTTTGGTTGTTAGATTGAAGAAGATTTTCTCTAAAGTTATTTCCCAAGAGCAGTTTGGGTTTATAGCAGGTAGATAGATTTTTGAAGCCATAAGAGCTACACAAGAGGACCTTCACTCTATTAAAACTAAAAATCTTCTCGTAATGGTCCTTAAACTAGATCTATCTAAAGCTTATGATAGAACTAGTTGGTTGTATCTCAGATTGATGCTCTTACATGTGGGTTTTAGCTATCCGGTAGTAAAGTGGATTATGGGATGCATTTATTCAATATATTTTGTTGTTCTTATCAATGGATCAGCTTCCAAATTCTTTATACCCTCGAGAGGACTAAGATAGGGATGTCCTTTATCTCCTTTACTCTTTTTGTTGGTTGTTGAAGGATTGAGTAGAGCTATTTTGGATGCAAAGAGGGTAGGATCCATGTCTAGGATCAAAGTGGGGGTCCTTTATTTATATAATTAATTATTTGTAGATGATGTATTGTTGTTCACAAATGGCAGTTTAAGGGAAGCTAGAAAGTTGAAGGAAATCTTGGACACTTATAGTATTGCTACTGGCATGGAGATAAATTTTCAAAAATCCTCTATTTTCTTTAATGGTCTAGATCAGGAGACTAAATAGGGTTTGATCAAATGTTTTCCTTTTAATCTCTTAGATTTCAAGGAAGGCTTTAAGTATTTGGGTTTTGTACTGAAGCCAAATAATTATAGGAAGATAAGTATTTCAAGGAAGACTTTAAGATTGGGGATGGATTTTAGAGAAGATTGAAGTTAGGATTAACCATTGGTGTAATAGATGGTTGTCTATTGGTGGGAGATTAACACTTGTAAAGTATATTCTTGAGGCAATTCTTGTGTTTTGGTACTCCTTGGCCTTCATTCCCAAAGGATTTCTAGAGAAAATAAGAAAACATTGCTTCATATTTCTTTGGACTGGATGCAAGGAACATGAAGGTATTCCTTTAGTTAAGTGGTAGAGTATTGCTAGGCCAAAGGAGGAAGGTGGTTGGGGACTTAAAAATATCCATCTTTTTTGTTCTTCTTTGGAAACAAATAGCTTGTGGAGGATTCTGACCAGAGAAGGATTATGGAAGAATATTATTGAACAAAAGTATATTTGTCTAGGGACCTTTATGGATTGGATCAGAAGTCCACATAAAAGCATAAAAAATATTTCAATTCAATGGAAGGCACTAGTACAGGCCTTTCCTATGATTGGAAAATATTTGACTTGGAAAGTGGGCAACGATGAACATGTTGGAATAGGGGTTGGTTCTATTTTGGGATGTGGATAAAACATTTTGTTATCATAAGCTATGATAGGTTCTTTACAAGATAAGGATTTTTACTTTCTTCATCAAGTGGGGGAATCAAATTCTTCTAATATTTGGATCCAAGGTTGGAAGCAGGCTCAAGTCTTGGGTATTTCTAGTGAGCAGGCTATTTTATGGTAGGCTTACATGGATAGTCTTAATAAGAGTCATATCAAACTAAGAGTTGAACCAGATACTATTGTTTGGACATACAACAAATATGGGGTCAATATATGGCTATACTTGGCTACAAAGTTTTGATCTTGATCCTCAAGGGTCTACTTGGTGGTGGAAGTTTGGAAATTATCTGCCCCAAAAAAGATAATTATTTTCATGTGGTTAGATTTGAGAAATAAGACTTTGAATTGGGAAGTTTTACAAAGGAGAAGCATACAAGGTCCAAGTATTTGTATGATGTGTCGATCAAAGGAGGAAAACATCACACATTTGTTAATCAAATGCCATTTTTCTCAACAAGTTTGGTTAGAAGTTGAACTAGAGTTCAAAACATTTGGGAAGGAGAAACAATGGAGGTATGCTTAAGACAGTGGTTTTTGAAAAAAAAGTTGAAACAATTTCTTTCTTTACCATATCTTATATGTTGGGGTATATGGTTGACATGAAATGTAGCTATTTTTGAAGGGAGGTTAATACCCCTATTTCAAGTCATATTTTAGGTGAGGACTTTGGTCTCAATCAACAAAGGGCCTTGCAAACGTAAGAAACCTCAACAAGTAGACAATTTGTTCATTGAAAAGTCTCAACCATGGGGTTTTTTGATGGGGCTAGTTAAAGATAGTCGGATTTTAGTAGCACATAAGGTATTTTGTACTTCTTAGATACACATTATATTAAATTTAAAGTAGGTCTTGGGACAGGTTCCAACAATTTTGTTGAGTTTTAGGCGTTGAGATTGCTAATGAAGTGTGCTTCATTGAGAAATGTGAAAAAATACAATTATTTGGAGATTCTACTTTTGTCATCAATTGGATGAATATATCTACTCAATTACAAAATAATTTGCGTAGATCAGTGGGAGATGAATTGTTGGAGGTAATTTTATTTTTTGAAAATATCTCTTTTACTTATTTTTATAGGGAATTAAATCGAGAAACAGATAGGTTATCAAAATAAGATTTGATCTAGAGCCATACAATGACAAAGATGGTGCCACCAATGGGAATGAGCATTCGGGTGTCGTTATAAGTTTTGCCAGATTATATTGGACTGAATCAATCCAAGTGTCATATAGTCTAATATTTCTTTAGCGGTACAAAAAATATAAACAGTGGGAAGGGAATTTATAGAAGGGAGCCAAAGAATCTCATCGGCAATTTGGTCGCACGATCTGTGACTTTTATTGGAAACCCTCACAAAAGGAGATAGGAGGATCATTCATAGTGGGCATGCGATGAATTGAGGTGCAGATCTACTATGTGTTGAGCCATCTGAAGAGAGTGAAATTAGCAAAACCTAAAAACCCAAACATCAGTTTCGAGGTTGTCTCTAGTTTCGAGGTTAGGGCTTGGGTCAAGTAGAAGGGCTATTTCTGGAGAGTCTGATGGTGATTTACGATTGTCGGAAAGGATGAAGGTCCTTGTAGGTGGCCATGGAGGTGGGTCCCTAACTTCTGGACAACCATTTTTCCATATGTATTTTCTTTTGCTTCAGTTGCTACAAAAAGTTACGGGTCCCAAAACCCTAGTGCTCTACTTGATCTTTCCCCATACTATAATAAGTTGATCATTCCGGATGAGCTGATGACTGTCACCATGGAGGAAGGCTCATGGAATTTGGTTGGTAAACTCCAAGGGGGCATTCGAATATTGATGCCTTAAGGAGATGGGCTTTAATCAAGTGGAAACCCAAAGGATCTTTGGAGATTGTGGCGGTTTCCAATGCTTTTTTCTTAATCAAACTCAATTGTGAAGAAGACTCACAACATATCCTTGGGGGAGGACCCTGGTTCTTCGATAGAAGGGGGATCTTCCTACGAAAATGGGGGTCAAATTTTAACCCAAGGACTCAAAAATTTAATTTGGCTCCTCTCTGGGTTAGGCTCCCAAATTTGCCTTTCCACTTTTGGCATGAAGATATATTGTGAGGTATAGCTAAAGTTGTTGGGGATTTAATATTGATCGATTTTGCAACTCGATCCAAGTCAAGAATGATTTTTTCCAGGATGTGTGCAATGGTCGACCCAAAGGTGGATTTGCTAGACCATATTGATCTTATTTCCAGCTAGGGTTCCTGGATCCAATCCTTAGTTTAAGAGAACAGACCTATCAGATGCTTAGTTTGTAGTAGTTTTTGTCATTCCTATGGTGCATGCCCTAAGGATTTTCAAAAAAAAATAGAGACTCTTAAAAGAGATCCTCCCAAACGAAACTGGGGTAAGAAGCAACTAATGGTGTCTCAAGGTCATATTGAGCATGAGGACCTGGTTGCAGGGGATATGATCATGGATGAGCTAGTGGAGGTTGAAATTAGTAATCTGAGAGTGGCAATTATGAATAATATGGATAGTAATTCAAGAGTGGCAGTTTGAAGAATCTGGATAGTTCCTGCAGTGGCCATTATCAACCTAACTAGGTTATTCTGAAATCTGAAACTCCTATTCCTCAAGAGTTCCTTCAAAATTATTTTCTTGGCTTAAATTCTCAGGAAGTGGCTTAAGAGGAACATGGTGTTCCTTAAGTTGTAGCTTAGGATGATTCTCCCCTTTGAAGGTTGTGATGGAGCCTAGTTCTCCTCTGAAGGTTGTGGTTTCTCAAAAATATGTCCAGTATCCTCTCCCTAGGGATGGAGCACCAAGGGCAATATATTCTCAGCCTAAAACAAGAAGAAGTTGGAAAGGCCAATCGGATTTGGGGGTAAAAAGGAAGATTGAAAAACAACCCAAGTTTTTGGTTGTAGATACAAGGGATGTATATGATCTTCGATTCTTGTCAAATATTAAAAATAATAAGGAGCCAAAAGGTAAAAAAATTAATCTTGATTCATTTTTCCAATCCTCTGATCCTGAGGGGGAAATAGTATCAAATATTGTAAATGAAGATTTTACCTTGGGCTAGTGAAATGCGAAATTAGTTTTAGTTTTGAGTGGAAGTTGGGGTTATGGTTTTTGATTTCCAACTTTTAGCAGAGGTCCAGTTGTCTCAATTGAAAGGATTCAAATAATGCTTCTATGCAGATTGGTGGGTGTCCCACCCCTAGTAGAGATCCAAATTGCTTCATCAAGAAGGGGATGGATTTAGTCTCTACGTTGAGTGGTAGTTTTTTGGGTGCAAAATCGGTGTAGTTTTCTATGGTGGTTTTGATCCTTTTTGTTTGGGTGGTAGTTTAGATTTTATTTGTCTATTCTTGACTCGTTTAAATGCTTTAAAATTTCAATATTTGTGTTGGATTCCTTCTTGGCTAGGCAACATTCTATTTTCAAATTTTAAACTTTTTTGCTGATGTAATTATCGTTTGATAGCTCTCTGGTTGGCAACTTGATCTTTGGTTGAAGTGTTTCATTACCTTTTCGGTGACTACTCTGCTTTGTTAAAAGGTTTGGAGACCCTTTTAAAACTCCTTCATCCATATAATAAAAAAGAAGAAGGTCAACAGGTTTCAAAAGGTTTCTTATAAATAGAAGAGATTAAGGATGGAGTTTTTTCTTTCACCTACATATCATACCCCTAGTTTCTATTCTAGCTCTGGGTTTCTACTATGGGTCTTTTCATTTGATTAGAGATTTATTGTAGATTTTAACTGTTTATTTTCTTTCTGTTGTTTTTTTTTTTTGTCAATTTCTTTTTCGTCGGTTTCTATCTAGGTTTTGAACATGGAGGTTATTTTGATGATTGTATATTGATATATAAGGATTTTTATCCTTACTATCCCCATGCTATTTTGAAGATGGATTTTCCTCTTTAATTTACCCGATTGTAATTATATTTTGACTCCTAGTAATCTATTTTTACCTGGGTTTTTCTTTGTGCCAAGGCACCTGAGAAGTGTAATTTTCTTTAATTCTTGAAATAAAATTTTGATTCTTTTATTGTAAACAAAAGAAAGAAATAGAATAGAATATTTTTAACACCATACCAAAAGTAATGTAAGGAATAAATTTTTTTTGAGACCAAAAATAGTCTAGGGGATAGGAAATTATACAAGCTTAAAAGAGCATAAGAAACATGAACTTTACCTTTTATATCATGAAACTTTTTGTTTTGTATTACTTCTCTAAACTTTCAAAAAAATTGAATTAAAATGCAAGTTTTTTTAACGATACCTCTTGTTTTGTATTTTTTCTCAAATTTTTAAATATCTTGAATTAAGAGGCAAGTTCTTTTTAATGATACAAAGAAATAAAAGAAAAAAAATTTAACACCAAATCGAAAGTAATATAAGGGATAGAATAAAAGAAGTCTAAGGGATAGGAAATTATACATGGTCAAAAGTAACATAAAAGACATGAACTTTCCCTTTTATATCATGAAACCTCTTGTTTTGCATTCCTTCTCTAAACTTTCAAATTTCTTGAATCAAGAGGCATGTTTTTTTAATGATATCTCTTGTTTTGTATCCTTCATCCCAAACTTTCAAATTTCTTGAAATAAGAGGTAAGTTATTTTTAATGATACAAAGAAAGATAATAGAAGGTTTTTAACACAGATTAAAAGTAATTATAAGGGATATACATTTTCTAAGACGAAAAGTAGTCTAGGGTATAGGAACTTATGCAAGGTCAAAAGTAACATAAGAGACATGAACTTGGTTAAAAAAACCTAAGGAACTAGAACTTTATAAAATACACTAGCACCAACCCCAATATCTAATTCACTCATGTTTGTAAAAAATTGAGGTACCAAACCCAAAATCTAATTTAATTATGTTTTTTTATGTAATGTTCATCTTTTACTATTTATTTTAATGATGAATTCTCCTATTTTATCTTCTTCAAAATAAATCTTGCAATGATTTCACTCCTAAGTAGTGGTATAACTAGGTAGAATATCACTATATGCCTTGTATTTCAAATTAAGATTTTTCTTTTTTTTAATTGTCTTTATGTACAAAAGGTATTATTTTCTTCCATCTCCCTATTTCATAGCTAGGTTGATATGAGTTGGTCCTTAGTTGGTATTTGAGTATCTTTGATCTTTAATTGATATTTGCACCTATAAAAACCTTTTAGTGGTAATTGTATGCAATGTTAAATAATGCACAATAGTGCTCCTTGTGGTCTCAAGTCTATGTATGTGTGCCTAGCATCTCTAAAAAATAATAATAGTAATTCAACAAGATAATATTCTTTCTTTCTTCCTAACTTTATTTTATACATTATTCCTTAACAAATGCATTTATGTATTTGTTATTGTAACACCCCCCAAAAAAAACTCAACCCAATTTTTTCTAAAAGTAAACCAATATAGCTCCCAAAACCCAATATTTTTTTCAGCATTCAAGGCTTTACCAAATTGAGTTCAATGTCACTGCAAATGATGCTTAGTGGATAAGGGTGGCCAACCTCTTGTGGTGTTTGGGGTTCACCTTACTAAACCTCCTTGTTTAGAAGGAAACCAAAGTGGACCCCCACCTTTCCTATGCCCTCCTTGACATAGGAAAATTTGACCACAACATAGGGATTATTATTTAAGGCCCATATCACTTAAAGGGGACTCCTATTCCCTAACATCAACCTAAGTCCATCTAGGTAGGTTAATAAGGCATAAGCCTTGGTGCTTAGTTACAATACCTTCGTGGGCTAATTAAGCGTCATTACCTCTTTTCTTAGGTAATGATCATGGTCACCTAAACCTACACGTTAGAGGTACCACCATTGCTATCTTGTGAATGATTTTGTTATTTCACCCAATCCTCACCATTCAAGGTGAATTATTTTACAAGGAATCTAGATATTGCATTCTCACAACTCCTTCCATATATGTGAGTGCTTAGTTATTGCATTCTTGTAAATCCTTCTAGTTCTCACTCAACTTGGTCATATCAACTCAATATTGAGTAAATTTTATTGACACAAGTCCTAAGGGATGTTCTAGATTTAACCAAGAATCCCCTTACTCTAACCCATGATCCCAAACATAAATATAGATCTCACAAGAACTTCAAAACCTGATTAAGAAATAATTCCATCTTAAGCTTAATAGATTGAACTTACATAATATAAGCATAAATGAAAAGTACCAAATATATCTCAAGCATGGAAAAATAAATTACAACATTACGCCATCTAAGCTTTAACATAAAATGACCTCTTCAAGAGACATTTTGCTTAAAATTCATCAAAATATCCAACCATATAAACACAAAAGCTTCTCAAATATTTTCTTAAAGTATCTATATAAAATTATATTGAAAACTTAGAAAACCAAAACATTTTATCAATACAAGTCGTACTGTGCTTTAACAAGATCAATTTCCTATTACATCACTCTTCCTTTCTTGAGTGTTTTCAAAATCACACTATCTCTTTATAAAAGTTACCATATTGTAACAACATTAGAAGATTTTGTTTAAAATATACTAAGCAAGTTCTCATTTATGCAACCACCTTCCACACCAAGGTACATCAAAGCCATTTTGCCTAAGTGATATTTACTCCATTTCCTTTCTATGACCTTCCTCATGAAAGGATATTTTCCACGATCTTGAGGAACACTTAGGGATCAAGACAACTAATGATGAAATACAACTAAATGCAAACTAAGTATTCACAAGCATTCATGCATAATACAAAATTAATATCCACCAATGAGAGAATCCCATACTTCTCTCTATAAGGGTTTTCATATCTACTCAATTCTTAAGAAGCCCTTATAATATTTCTTTTGGAAACCCTTCCCTTATCAACATACTATACATAGAAAACTTATTTTCTCACTAGTATTTAAATATGAAAAATACATCAATTTAAGCAAAAGGTATTTCATTAGTTACATTCTTAATTAACACTATATTTAACAACCTTATTTCCTTTGTTTGACAAAGAATACATCTCCTTATTGATCTAAAGTTTTCCATTTCAATTAAAATTCAACATCAACAAGATTTACTCACTTCATTTACTCCTTACATATAAATCTACGCTTTTCCATATACTTTAATATGACATTCATAATTATTTTAATACATTAATGAATACTAAGCACATCTCTACCTGTGCTCTCTTATTGCACACACATCCCACGTTGAACATAAAACCTTTTAAAATTTCAAGTAAACAAAACATTTAAAGGGCTAAGATGAACTCCATCAACAACCATAGGTAGGGATGAACCCCTACCACAACCATAGGTAGGGAAAAACTTCTACTACAACCACAGGCATGGATAAACTCGAATTCAACCTACAGTTGCAAAACACCCACACTTGCTCAAAACAACAACAAACTCAGGGGTCGAAGGCCAACCTCCCATGCACAAATCAAACTTTGTTTAAAACTCAAAAACCAACACTAACCACCCTAGTTTAAAATGAGGTACAATCACATAAGATCAACAATCGACATCCCAAACACAAGCGACACTCGGTATAAGACTAAGGTAGAAAACTTAATATAAAAAAAAACCTACCAACGGGTTCTAATAAGTGAACCTCTAAAATAAATCAACTTGCAAAAGAAAACTCACGCAAAATAAGACCCAAAACTAGCGCTTGGAACAAGCTAACAAAAAGGGAATGTAAAGTTATCTCCGAGAGAGCACAACAACACCAGGGAAGCATAAAGTCATACTAACAATAGCTAGAGCAAATACAAAGCGAGACCAACCTTCGAGTCAAAAACAAAATCAAGCTTATAATAGATCAAACTCTAAGGCAACCAAGTTAAACCAAAACAATATACAACCAAAGGAAATAATGCATAGGAAAAAGCATTACAACAGTGGTCGTCTCCCAAATTCATGAGGCTTATCTTCTTTAATGCTTGTCTTGGATTGCTCCTCTGATGCACGTATCTCTCCCTTGCTTTCCCTGCTTCTTTCTGTGCCACTTTCCTCCCAACCATCTAAAACTCAACTTTTTTTCCTCTTTAAGATTATTATGAAGTGGTTTCATCAAGAAGAATCTTACATTCTTCCCTCAAGCTTCCTTTGAGTTGGCCATTTCGGCTTGTAACATTCCTTTTAGAATATTCTAATTATTGAAACATTTTAAGACAAATAAAGCATGGTTGCTAATTCATTAATGTTCTTCTTCTCTTTTCTTTTTTTGAACCCCCATAAGGTAATCATATCTTAATGTTTTTAACATTAGAATAAAACAACAATTAAATATTCCTTATGAGCTAATCTTAATAATTCATTTTATTAGTTTTCAATTGCTAATATTAATTATTAGCATTGATACTAATATTCTCAAGTATTAATGTTACCACTCAAAATTAATGCTTATCCAACTCTAAGCATGACATTCACATTAATACTTTAATAATGCTTAACCATAAATCTAAGCATACCATCAACAAACATAAGTGTTATTCACATCAACAATGTTACACACCATTGTTTTATCCTTAAGTAGGTGGCTCCCTTTTTAATATAGTCCAATGCTATCTCCAACCTATTAAGGAGACTCATTGCATATAAAACTTCCTAGTCCAATGGTGTGAACATAAAACAAGCACAATGCAATAAATTCTACATGAAGGGTAATTTTATTATCCTAAGTTGTTGATGAGCAAGTCATCATCATTATTTTCCAAAATATCTCTCAACTTAGGTGGTTGTCCTCACTATCCATTGATGGGAGTACTTGGTCCTGCAACCACAATTCCATCAATAGTACCTGTAGACACCAAAATCCAGCCACTTGTAAGTCATCTATACCTTCCTGTCAGCCACGTGTCAGTCATCCATCCTTCCCGCCATTATTTGGCCCAAATCCACACTTTCCCACCATTATTTGGCCCAATTTCACCTTTCCCGCCATTTTTCATCCCCAAATTTATTTAAATTAATATTTATATATATATTTTAATATTTTAATATATTTTAATATATATATAAATATAGTTTAAGTGATTTAATCTGAGCCGTCCATCCTTCATTTAATCTCATCCGTCCATCCATCTTAATCCGTTTCACAACCTAGATTTATTCTCTACCCTTGGATCCACTTTAATCTTAGCCACACGTTCAAAGTGTCGTTAAAACCCTAAAGTGTGCCCTAAGAGTAGATTATAAATTGAGTCACCTTGATGGCTCAAACCCTATCTCTTCGGCTAAACCTACCTATCTTCCCTATCTAAGTTTGGAGTTTGCTATTGCTTGTTAATCCTGAGTCTTCTGAGTCTTCTGCGGCCCTAAGTCTGAACTAAACCCTTTCGCCGCATCCATCGCCGTCCCTTTTCGCCGCATCCATCGCCGCATCCGTCGCCAACTTCGCCGCCATCCCTTCTGCAGCACTCTTTCTGCAGAATCCCTCATCCTTGTCGCCAGCGCTGTCGGGCGTTTACCCGCAGTCGCAGACGCAGACCGGCGTCTGCAACCCCGATCCAGAAGCACGCGGGCGCTCAGCGGATTCCTCGAGATCGCACCAGGGCGCCTTCTGCAGCCGATCTGACAGTCACATCACTTCCAGGTGCCGCCTGGTCTCGCCGCGTTAACAGGAAAAGGTATAGATTCGTCTAAAGCAAGTAATCTTTCTTTATGTATTAATCTGCTATTAAATTCTGCATTTCGTTTTATTTCATTTCATAAATCTAGGGTTTTAGACTGTTTCTGAGGGCTCACACAGTGGAGCCCTCTTATTAGTTTCTAACTCTTTGGTAATTTTAATGTGTGCAGGATTCTAATGGTAGATCTGATTTGTTGATAGCAGCTGCTTAAGCTGGAGTGGTCCGAGCCAAAGGATACAACGAAGCCCACTCATTCTGTTGAGGTTAAGGATACATCTTCGGAGATGCCACCACATTGTGCCAGCTAGGGTTTCGGAGAACCCTAGCACAAATTGTAACTTTGTATCACGAAAAGGGTTACAGGCCCTGTTGTACTTAAAAGGAGTTTCTAAACTCCATTGATTAATAAAAATCATTCATTTTGTACAACTGTTCTGCATTCCTTTATTGTGATTTCTTTATTTCTGTTTGGCGTTGTATCTTTAATCTACAAATGGCGATCACGGTGGGACCCCCTAGGGTTTCATGTTTTTAATACTTGCTTTACTGATCTATTCTTGTTTTCTGTTTTATTTTGCAGGTTCCAGAAATCGTGAAATTCGTTGTTCCAGCGAACTAGGGTTTCTGAGGAGTTTGCAGAAAACGCAGCAGACGCAGAGCGATGTCTGGAAGTCCGATCCGAAATGCAGAGGTGCGTTTCAGCCTGCGTAGACTCCCTTGGGCGTTTGAAGGCAGTTTTACAGAAAAAGCGTAGGCTTCCGAGTAAGTGCGTTTTTTTTCTTTTGTTAAACTGTACTTTTTACGTTTTTGGTTTTTCTGCATTGCATTATTGGTTGTTGCTTGCATAAAAAAAAAAAAATTGCATACCTAGTTGCATATTAGAATAGCTACGAATTATCTGTTTTAGTTATCTAAGTAGGACTATTGATTGGATGTCAATAGTACTCCTGCCATTGGGTGATTCCGAGCGAGAGAAGTGGACGAACCTTCCGGTTGCTCCTTTGATATCTGATATCATTGGTAGGCGGGGGTCTTGAACGGTGTACTCCACTTCTTCAGAGGAAATGGCATGTTTTCGGTAGCCTCTTGCTTAGATCATTAGAACTTTTGATTTATAGCTTTGTATGTATACATTAGACAACTAAAACACTTAAAATAAAATTCACTGCATTTCATATTGCATTTAAAACAGTAATATCTGGATTTCATCACTAGATATTGCTTGAAGTTTAGTGACGGTGGAATTCATCTCCATCCATTAAACTTCTGCCTTAGACACCATAGGTCACCCCCGAGCAAACTTGCTTGGATTTCATCACCGAGTAAGAATCTCGTTGTCCTTTCCTAGCCATAGTTTTTACCTTTTTTGTGAATAATTCAAGATTAGATCACATGCAAAACTCATAAACCGGACACTTAAAATTTACTGTAGATTAAGATCAGAAAATAATTAATTAACCGCAGGTAAGACACATTGGTTGAAACCTAGGTTGTGACTGTTTTCTGATAATTTCTTTAGTGTAAATTTATCATTCAAGTTTTGCATTCTTCTTTTCTGAATTTGTTTAGATTTATTGCTTTATGGTCTTAACAAGGAATCAATCTAAAATGTTAAATCTAAATAATCAAATGAATAATTCACAGAACATCCCCACCACCAACATGGCCACTTATCCTAGTGAATTTCGAGCGAGGTTCGCTGCGGGTCTTTCACGTCCTTCGTACGTCTACCGCATGGCCATGCCCATGGAGGAAGACAATTCCTGTCATATTACCCACATTGATATGGCCCAAGTGCAAACTCACTTAAGAGATGGCACTGGCTATGTCCTTGAGCCAATCCAAGATTCCCCTATGCAAGATTCTATTTTTTAGCAGGATATTGCATCAACCCTACCCGTTGGTTTCACTCAGGTCTACACTAGCCCCATATTTGAGGCTAATGTTGTATCTGCTCAGTCGGCTTCATCTCCAACATCTTCCCAGATGCTCAATTGTCCTCCTTTGGAGACAAATGTAGTGTCTTCCCGACCACTTTCTCCTCCATTTACCCGGGTGTACACCAATTCTCTCTATGAGGCTGGTGGAACCTCCTCTAGCCATGACCAATTTCAACCCTCTTCTTCCCAAACCATTTATGGTTTCACCCTACCTGGGGCACAGTCTATTGTTTCTTCCCAGGTACCGCCTACTTCAGCCACCTTCATTGCCCCTGCTATGCAGTCTCCTGTGACTACCATGGCAGCCTGCCCTCCACCTTCATCCAATCATCCCACCTCCCTTGGGTTAGAGATTAATAAGGTTAGGGAGTACCTCGACAAGTTGCTTCAGCAACAACAACAACAAAATGCCCAACCACCTGTCGTAGTAAATCCTACACCCCAACCAATTTCTACCCAACCGACTTTTCTTAGCTCGAGCCCCACCCGGGTACCCCAATCTTCGGTGGTGTCCATTCCTACCCCACCTTTCTCCCAACCCAATCCAGTTCATCATCCACCCCAATCACCTTCTTTTCGGTATCATCCATACCAACAATCTGTCCATTCCACACCGCCTAATCCAGGCAATTTCATCCCATCTCATCATTTTTCCACTCCTCCATTGCATCATCATAATCATCAAACGAATCAAAATTTTCATGAAGATTCTCGACTCCATGCTATGCAACAACAGATTGACAACCTTATGCTCAACATGCCTGGCTCATCTAGTCGAAACCTATGCTAAGGTCGTTGATCAATCAACCAATTCATCCTTCGGTACCTTCACCGCCATATCCGATCGATTTCACATTACCGAAGTTTGACAAATTTTGAGGAACTGAGGATCCTCATGAACATGTGAGCTCATTCATGCATGCCTGCTTTAGAATCCAAAATAATGACGCTCTTATGCTCAGAAATTTTCCTCAGACATTAGGGGGAGATGTTGTACAATGGTACAATCATTTAGCTCACCATAGCATTTATGCTTACGAGCAATTGATTAATCTATTTTTAGAACGATTCTCCCTAAATGTACAAAGGAAAGTCTCATTGTCCGACTTATACAAGCTCAAGCAACATGACGATGAGACTGTTTATGACTTTGGAAACCGTTGGAGGGCTATCATTAATAAATTGCCATTCTCCCTACCAATGGAGGAGTTAACCAAAATGTTCACCCAGAGTTGTCTAAAACCTATCTCTTGGTTACTCCAATTACAACAATACAGGACTTTTGAAGAGGCTTTGGCCCAAGCAAGTATCATAGAAGACATTAAAGTCCAAGAGGGTGTTTTAAAACCCCGTAGAAAAGAATGGCAACAAAAGGGCCAACAACGAAATAATAATTATGGCCAAAACAAACAAGCACAGGCTAGTACAACCTCAAATGTTAACCAAGTTAATCAAGTGGTGGCGAGCCAGCCCGTAATGGCTCAACAACAACAAGTAATGCAAAGTCAACCGCAACCAATTGCTTATCATGCGGTACCCGCCCCTCCTCAACCCACTCACAATATTGAGCCAACCATGGAAACTCGACCTTGGCAAAAAAATCGTCCCAAGCGACAGTTCACACCTTTAGATGAACCATATGCGGTCATATTCAACAAGTTATATAGCACAAATCAGTTAACTTTACCTGAGTTTAAACCTTTAGAACCATCTAGAAGGGGGAAGTATTACAAGGAGTACCTATTTTGTCCTTATCATAGGCAAAATGGGCACGATATCAATAATTGTACAACTTTCAAACATGTGATCCAAGATCTTATTGAGATTGGAGCCATTAAATTGGATAGCCCCTTAGCCCAACAAAATCAAAATCTTGGTATATTTCAAACACCCCTTCCACATCGGGAGGAAGCTCCAACAACTTCAGGGGGAGTAACTCGGGTAACTCCTCCTAATCAAGTCAACCATGTACAACAATACCAAGGTTTTGTGGGTACTATTAACGTAGTAACCCGGGGTCAAAGGGCGAACCAACCAAATCGAGGCTGAACCACGACCACTGTACAAACCCCCAGTCCACCTCAGGTAACAATGACCCAACGACGTGCTAGTACTTCTCAACAACCGCTAAATCATTCTACTCAATGCCAACGACCCATCATGTCATTGAGTAGCCAGTTAACTACCAGTTTAAAAATGGCTTCTGCCAAGTTATCGATCTATGACCTCATTCAACAATCTCCCCCGCATAGAGAGGCATTAATGGAAATCTTAAAGTCAATCGAGCTTCAAACTCAAGATACTAATGCCTTCAACAACTTTGTGGGGAGTATTCAAACATGCATGGAGCCCTCCATCACTTTCTATGATTTTGAAATCAAACCTTTGTCAACAGAAAGTATAGATCCTCCACTGCATATCATGGCCAAGATCGATCACAAGCCATTCAAGAGAGTCTTAATTGACACCGGTTCCTCAATCAATATCATTACAACATCGGCGTTGAGTCATCTAGAGCTGTCGCCATCCCTTATCACCAAGTCGACTTTTACTCTTAAAGCATTCAATGATGCTTTATCTTCCACGGTTGGCACGGTTATCTTGCCCATTGAGGTAGGGGCCCGAACTTTGCATACCTTGTTTCACATCTTGGAAGGGTCCATGGCATACAATGTATTGCTTGGACGGCCTTGGCTTAGGGAGATGAGATGTGTCCCTTCTATATTGCATCAATGTCTGAAGTATGTATATGAGGGACAGGTTCATTGTGTACCTGCAGACACTGAACCCTTCAAACATTGCAACTATGTCTCAAATCCTTATGAGATTGTGTTGCCATCCACTCATCTTTTCTTGACCCCATCTACTTCTTCTATACCATCTTCTTCTAAAGCTCCCATTCCTGAGGAGCTACCCATCATATCGCAACCATCTTCCTCTTCCGCTATTCCATCTCATTCACCACTTTCTTCATCTCCTAATCTTCCTTCTTCTTCATCAGTGCCCCCACTGCCCCTGTGGCCCTGGCCCATCCTCCTCTTTCCCCGCCTTCCCCCCTTCTTCTACACCTTCTTCAACATCACCTATTATTCCTCCATCTTCCCAACCATCACCAGTGATGTTTCACAAGTCGAGTGAAGCATCAACCCAACCAAATCCTTCCAATTCTTCTATCCCACATTCTTCTATTCCATCATCTAGTCCATCTCCCTCCCAAGTCAAGGTCCATCTCATCGATGCGGGTATTGGTGAGTATGCCATCCAAGATGTCCACATCACACCGTTCAATGTGCAAACAGTTAAAGATTTTGGTCGTCCACATGACCAACATTTATCCATTGGATCGGTTTATAACATGGGTTCTATGCCAAATTCCATTAATTTTGTATATGGGGGAATAGAGTCATCTTCTAGTCCTACCACCATACTAGAACCCAAGCATCCGAGTCCCTGCCAATATCGAAAGGATGGAGGGTTTTCCCTCTCGCTATTTCCAGAGACATAATTGGCAGCAATTTGGCCTAGGTCGATACGAGCAAGGGGTAACCGAACGCATCGATATGCCATACCGAGAGACCCACCGAGCGTTTTGGTCCGGGCTACCAACCACTTCCATCCCTTTCTTCTTTTGAACAAGCTTTTCAAAGCATTAATCTTAATTCGGAAGAAGAAATCCTCCACCCCGACGAATCCGAAGATGAAGCCTATGAAGAATTTGACGTCATGTCAAATGGTGATGAATCCGAAGAAGAGTCGGCGCCCATTGTTCCCCTCACTGAACAAGACGAGTTTTATCTCCAATTGTTCCCTCTCCAAGAGGCCATCTTTCGCTTGCTTCTTCCACAAGAACGAGGTGAACCACCCCCTCCGCCACATCCATAAGCCATAATCCAAACCTGTATTATATGTATATACTAAAATAGTGGTTTTCACCACTACCAAAAAAAAAAAAATCAGAAAATTCCCAAAAAAAAAAAAAAAAATCAAAATATATAAAAATACTTTATTGCTTTATGTATGTGTGTAATAGTGGTTTTCACCACTACAAAAAAAAAAAAAAAATTGAAAAACTATGTTGTTTTGCATTTCAGGTCTTCCGAGGTCTTCACCGGTTTTCCCTTCCATTCCGCCCATCCTTTCTTCCATAAGTCGACAATGAATTTTGAAGACTTATTCACCCCGCTCCATAATCCATATGATCCGGATAAGCCAATCCCGATCAACCCAAGCTCGATTGACATGGATCGGATTTCATCCCCTCCATCTATTTCAGAGTTCATCCTTTTCGAGGAATTGTTAAGGGCTTCCGCCAACTACATTCCTCCTTCACCTCCACATTCACCTTCATCTTCTAAGCCAGAGGTCTTCCGAGAAGACATAGACGAGAGCAAGGCACAGGAGCTTGATGACATTTTAGATGACATAAATCTGATCCCTACTCCCCATCGGCTTGAGGAAGGTTCCCACATGTCTATTGAAGAAACTATCGATGTAGACCTTAGTCCAGGACCAAGATGGCACCCAAATTGTGAAGCGGCTAAAAGTCTATCATCGAGAGGAACAAGAGCAAATGATTGCTCTACTCAAGCGGAAGAAGGAGATATTTGCATGGTCTTACAAAGACATGCCAGGCCTAGACCCTAATTTGGTTGTCCATAACCTCACCTTACAAAAAGATGCTAAACCTGTCAAACAGAAACTTAGGAAAATGCATCCTACCGTGGCCCTCATAGTTAAATCGGAGATTCAGAAACTTTTGGATGTTAAATTTGTCGTCCCGATTGATTATCCCGAGTGGCTTTCTAACATGGTACCCGTTCGCAAGCCTAACGGGGGATACGTGTTTGCACCGATTTTTGAGATCTAAATAAAGCGTGTCCTAAGGATGACTTTCCTCTTCCAAACATTGATACTCTTGTCGACACCTGCGCTGGTCATGAAATGCTTTCGTTCATGGATGGATTTTCAGGATACAACCAGATTCGAATAAACCCTGAAGATCAACACAAAACAACATTTACCACACCTTGGGGAACTTTTTGTTACGGGGTGATGCCCTTTGGCCTTAAGAACGCAAGTGCAACCTATCAACGAGCCATGACTTATATTTTCCATGATTATATGCATAAGATTATCGAAGATTATGTGGATGATTTATTGGCAAAATCTAAAACTCGACAAGAGCATTTTGATGTATTGGAAAAAGTTTTTGATAGACTTCTAGAGCATAAAGTAAGGTTGAACCCTAAGAAATGTGTCTTTGGTGTTACCTCAGGCAAACTCCTAGGTTTTATTATCTCTAAACGAGGTATTGAGGTGGACCCAAACAAGGTCAAAGCCATTATGGAAATGTGTCCCCCAACTAATTTGAAGGAGTTGCGTAGTTTGCAAGGAAAGATTAATTCAATCCGTCGCTTTATTGCACAACTTTCCGATAAATGTAGGCCATTTTGCCACCTACTACAAAAGGGGGTACAATTTTCATGGACGAGATGAGTGTCGGAAAGCCTTTGATGACATCAAGCGAGTACTTAGCGTCTCCGCCGAGTCTTAGCTCCGCCTCGTCCGGGGGTCCCTTTCAATCTTTATATCTAAGCAACGGACTTTGCCTTAGGGACAATGCTTGCACAAAAGAATGAACAAAATCGTGAGCAAGTTGTCTATTATATTAGTCGAACATTGGTAAGCTATGAAACCCGATATGCTTATGTGGAAAAGTTGTGCTTAGCAGTGGTTTTTGCCACTAAGAAACTTCGTCATTATATGCTTAGCCATACAACATATGTCATAGCTAGAGAAAACCCTCTGCGTTATATGATGTCTCGCACTTATAATAACACTCGTACCGCTAAATGGATAATGTTGCTTACCGAATTCGATCTTGAATTCATTAGCCAAAAATCTGTTAAAGGTCAAGTTATAGCCGATCAACTTGCGGAAGCTCCACTACCTAGTGATCATCCTTTGATTATTGAGCTCCCAGATGATTCGGTATTTGCTATCACTGAACAAGAAGAGGACATCATTCCGGAGGAAGATGTTGACATCACGCTATTCTTTGATGGCTCTAAGTGCGCGAAAGGTCAAGGTGCTGGAGTTGTGTTTCATACACCTCAAGGGATTCCCATCCCTTTATCATTCAAACTAGACTTCCAATGCACCAATAATACAACGAGTATGAAGCCTTAATTTTAGGTCTTCAATCAGCCATAGCTATGAGCATTAAGCGTATTCGAATATTTGGGGATTCTCAACTCGTGGTTAAACAAATTACAGGAGAATACCAAGCCAAAGAACCTACCATTAAGCTTTATCATGATGTAGCAATGAAGTTGCTCTCTAAGTTTGATTGGTATGAGATCACTAGTTTGCCTCGTTCGACTAATAGATTTGCGGATGCCATGGCCTCTCTTGGATCATTGATTCCAAAGGACTCCCTTGGAGAGGTACAGCCCCTAATCATTTCCACAATCTCTAAGTCTGCAATTGTCCGTGCTTGAGTCTAAGGATGAAAAAGATGTTTGCTTTATCCATTCGGATCCATATGAGCCTTGGTCTAGTGAGATAGTAGCCTTCCTCAAGTTTGGAACACTCCCATCTGATTTGTCTCGAACTGCCTGCCGTTGTTTTAAGCAAAAGGCAGCTCGTTTTGTTCTTTTGGGGGATGTGTTGTATAAACGTGGATATGATGGAGTACTCCTCCGTTGTCTAGAAGCTAGGTGAAACACATAGAGCTATTGCTGAAGCCCATGATGGTACTTGTGGTGGTCATTTTAGTGGAATGGCCATTGCGAAGCGTATTTTACGTATGGGGTATTATTGGCCCACTATGGAACAAGATTGTTGCAAATATGTTAAACAATGTAAAAAGTGTCAAGAACACGCTAATTTAACCCATATACCATCACAAGCTTTACAGCCCATCCAAAGCCTTTGGCCCTTCTCACAATGGGGTCTCGATTTAATTGGCAAGATTTCACCTGCCTCTTCAGGACAACATACTTTCATCATTACAGCCACTGAATACTTCACAAAGTGGGTTGAAGCTATTCCTCTAACCAATCTGACGAGGTCCTAGAATTGTGGAGTTTATACTTCACCATATCATTTGTCGTTTTGGTATTCCCTCTAAAATCATTTCTGATAACGGCAAGTCTTTTAAGAATAAGGATGTTCGAGCTCTTTGCGAAAAGTATAATATCCAACATAGTTTCTCAACTCCTTACTACCCACAAGCCAATGGACAAGTTGAAGCTTCCAATAAGACCATAATTGCTATTCTTAAGAAACTTGTTAAAGAAAATCATAAAGATTGGCATACACAAATCCCCTTGGCATTATGGGCTTACAGAACAAGCATCAGAACTCCCATTGGGGCAACGCCATTTTCTTTGGTCTATGGAGCTGAAGCAATCATGCCTCTTGAGCTCGAGATCCCTTCCTTGCGAATTTCTTTGCAGGAATTTATCGATGATGATATTGCTAGACAAGCACGTCTTGATCAACTCACACTCATAGATGAAAAACGAATCAATGCTTTAGAGCATTTGCGAGTTTATCAAGACCGATTGAAACGTGCTTACAATGCCAAAGTTCATCTAAGAGAATTTCAAGTAGGGGATCTTGTCCTTAAAGAGAATCAACAAAACACCAATGCATTGCCGCATCTTCGAGATAAATTCGCGGCTAATTGGTTAGGTCCATATATGGTCACCTGAAAGAGTGGGTAATGGAACTTATAGACTTGCCAGTTTAGAGGGAGAGGAAGAACCCGAACCACTTAATGTTATACACTTGAGGGCATTCTACGCATAGTTTGAATTTTATATGTACATATATACATGGCTTGTACAACAAAAAAAAAAAAAAAAAACAAATAAAATAAAAAGAATTTGCATTTCATTGTTAGTTGCATACATCTCATTCAAAAACATTGCATTTCATGTGCATACATCTCATTGAAAACCATAACATTTCATTTTCAGCCATAGTTGCATATCATGTTAGAGACCATTCTATCTTTTGGATATAAAATTTGGTCAAGCAAAAGTCATGTTGCCTTAATCAGGGGCACCTTCATAAAATCCATCAAACCGAATTGTCATTCGTACACCCATTTTCCATTTGCACATATTTACATTGCCAAAATGTTTTGAGTCACTCAGCCATTCCTAGTGTTTTAAGCAAACTTCGAAATGCATGTCAAAGTTCTCTAGGGCCATATCACAAATTACACTAAATAAAATCTTGAGTATTGGGAAATGATTTCAAAAGCGGTCTTGAACCTATCACATTTTCACATCTTAAAAACATCTTGTGTCAAAGAGAGATAACACCATCCTTGGGTTGTGCCTTGAAGTGAAAAGGGTAATCCTCGTTTGTCCTATCATGCAAACATAGTCCATAAAACAGTGGTTCTTACCACTATCACAAGCAATCACAAAATATAAATATAAACAGAGTAGTAAGGATAGGGTAAAATTCTCATCATACTTCGGTTGAGAATCCGATTCCCCAAAGCTCTAAGGAAATGAACATTTTTCACACACCACTGATCCCAAATAAGTTGTAAGGATCGTACTACTTGTCCAATCAGACGGATAGGTAGTCATCCCCAAGGCTTACAAAGGTCAAAAACAACATGGACTATGGAGTTAACCTTCACCGGGGCTATAGACGCTTGAGTGGCAGTGGAGTATACTCATTGCGTGGCGACATGTCTCTCCTCAAAAAGAGACCTCTGAATGCTCATACGGACAAACTAGCTTCGGGGTCTTCTCCATAACAGGGTTACCTAATTTATGCAAGATGAGGTTAATGAACACACTTGCACACACACAGGTTTTTGATTGCCTAGAGTCACTACCATGCTTCTGATTTGGTTAATGAACTCGCATGCACACACATTTGGTCCTAGTTGAATTAGGCGGTGTTAGTAAGTTTGTTTGATACCACTAGCATGTTTGAGTCTTTGTAAAACAGTCTTCCATATCAACCTCCATATCTTCTTCCATATCTTCTTCCATATCTTCCTCCATATCTTCTTCCATATTCATGTCATTCCATACGTCATCCATTCACAAGCCACCAAGTTCGGTGCCCCCGATTAAACAATTATGATAACAGTTGGCTAAATCTAACTATCTAAAAGTATGAGTGCTTCTTAGTGCATATTTCATTTACTTAGTCTTGCATTAATCATCCATAGATTTACATATCATTTACTTAGTCTTGCATTAATCATCCATAGATTTGTATGTTATATACTTAGTCTCGCATTAATCATCTATAAGTTTGCATTCCATTCCATCACATATGCATCAAAAACATTAAAACATATAAAAACATGCATCACAAAAACATAGGCATTCACACAAAAGAGAGTAAAACACCAAATAAATAAAAGCCATGTATATATATATGTATAAAGGTCAAGCTGTACAATGAATGCCAAAAGGCTACAATATACAATAGAGCACCAAGGCTCATAAAGAGTGCATCTAAGCACTAAGCTAACCATCAAAAGAGGACCCCTGAGACCTAGTAGGAGCCCTAGACCTAGTGGTGTGCCTAGACTCACTACGCCTAGAGACAGAGGAGGATGGAGGATCAGGCAACACAATGTGATGCCTAAACAATGTGTCCTCCAGAGCCTCAATGTAACGAGTCCTAGACCTAAGCCTAGCTATGTCTATCCCGTGCCGTCGCTCCCGCTCCGCTAGCTCTGCCTGGAGTCTCGTCACCCTGTCATCCTGGGGCACCCTGGTCGCTCCATCCAAGTCCGCCTGCAGCTGGGCCATCCTCTCCTCCTGAGCAGCTAACAGGGCATCCCGCTCTATCGCTTGCTGCTCCAGCCGAGCTATCCTCTCGTCCCGGGTAGCTAGCATAGCATCGCGCTCTGCTATCTGCTGCTGCAGCTGCGCCAGCTCGTTCTCGTGCCCGCTAGGGGGTACCTCCCTAGCCTCTCCTGCGGCCTCTCCTAGGCCCTCTCCGCCATCCTCCCCGTCATCTCCGCTCCCCGGAGCCTGCCGTGCCATCTTCCCCTTTCGCCTTCGACTGTCAGATCGAAGGCGGGGACCCTCCCTGCGCTTGGGAACCTCCGCGGTTCCCTCGCCCTCTCCAGCCCCAGCCTCGGGCTCTCCGGCTCCACCAGCCACCAATGGTGGCTCCCACCTCGGCTCTGCGGCCATCCATGCTGCATACTCAGCTGTCACCCCGACGTCGTCCACGTCGGGGATCTCCATGTCCTCATCGTCCTCTACCGCCTCCCTCCATGGCTCGGCACACGGCAAATCCCCCTCTGATCTGTGCCTCCGGTAGCGCACTGGCTCACCGGGGACATCCTGCCTCAATCCGACCTGGCGGAGTACTCGAGACATCTGTATGTACTCCGCCTCGCCGTGGCTCCGCCCCACTACCCATCTGGCCTGTCGCACCCGTCTCAGGTGCTCTCCATCCCCGATCCACCTCGCCTCCCGCCAGGGCCTCCAAATGACTTGGACATCTGTCAAGTCTGCCCATAGTCTCCTATACCATTGCCCCGATCTCACGGGGCGGCTCGACTGTCTCTCCTCCGCCACTGGCCATCTCCTACCATAAGCCTAGCTCACGTCCCAGTGAGCCCATGGCAACCCCTCCGGTCGGGCCACTCTAAGTGCTCCCAGCCCCAGCACTGGAGCACCACACTGCAACCCAGGCCCTTCCGGCCCCGTCTCCGAACCTCATACAACTCCCGGTACACCTGCGCCAATAAAGCGGGCGCCCAGGCATACACTACCCTATTAGTGAGCATCTCGCTCACTACACCCATCAGGTTCCATGGGAACCTGCACCCGGTGCTGTTCGGGGCCACAATGTTGGCCAACACGAACATCGTCAGAGCCTCCACCGCTCCCAACTCCTTGGCCGTATACATGGCCAAGTATGGGATCCCCCGCTCTCCGTCCGGATCTCCCTCCAGTCATCCCCAAACACCTTGGCCATCTCCGTGGCCCTATCTCGTCCAACCTCCAACCGCGCCCCCTCCACGGGCACCTTGAGGATGCGGTATACATCCTCAAGCGTCACCGTCATCTCTCCAGTCGGGAGCTGGAACGTCCCCCGATCTGGATCCCACCTCTCGGCCAAAGCCGAGAGGTACCCCTCATCCGCCCGAACTACCTCCAACCGGGCTGCCTCCGCTAGTCCCACTGCCTCCAATATCTCCCAGTCTTCCTGGGACAACGACCTCCTCATCCCCGGAATGATAGGGGAGAATCGGTGTCGTGCCTCTAACACCCTAAGCTGCAAAACAACAAAACAAAAATTTGTTACAAATTTTTTCGAAAAAAAAAAAAAAACACATAATAAGTACTTGCTTAAATGAACAAATACCTCAGCTGGCTGCACTGGCGCGTCCGCTCCCATCTCCGCCATAGCTCCCGCGTGCTTCACTCTCCCACACAACCTTTCACTCCACTTCACTCCACTCCCTCAGACGCACTTCTCTCAAGCTCGAACGCACAAATGAGCGAAATTCTCGCTGAAACTGTTTAAATAGCTGATTTTGGTGCCCTGAAACGCAGTTGGGCATTTCATGGCGGATTCAGACGTAGTCCTGCGTCTGCAGAGCGCCTAAACACCGACGGGCGTCTCTGCCAACCACAAACGCAGACCGGCGTTTGGTGTCAGTATTGAATAAAGGAACAAAACCTACAAAATTGAAGCTTACCTCCTCCAAATTTCATCAAATTGCATTCATCCATTCTTCTTATCATAATAAAACATTTTGTGAAGGTTACAACAGTTTTGGACACAAATTTTGTCATTTCGCTCAAAAAGCGCATCATTCATCATTGTTTTACAAATTGGGTTAAAAATATTCAAAACCTTCACAAAATTAACCACATTCATCAATTCTTCTGATCTATCGTCAATTTCATTCATTCTTCTTTCATCATGCATATTTTTGCCAAATCAAATTAAAGTAAACCTCGTATCTAGTGGTATATTCTATCACCTTGGCGATTGCAACGATTTGAATCCATGCAATTCGGTAAGAGGATTAAACCACCATAAGGACACTTACCATTTATCATCATCAATTATTTCATTGTTTGAAAATTGGAAATCAATTTTGGGTATTCTACTTTTCAAGTGACCTCATACCAAGATTAATTTGCTCAACGAGTTGTCATTGATGGCCTAGTTCATGGGGCCTTAAACATGGACAATCTTTCATATCGTCATTATTTTAAGTCTTGCTAGAGATTGTGGCTACCTAGGTTGATTGGTTCCGACCCGAGGAATTATCCATACAGTCACTAGGAGCATCTCTGAGTTCTGGACTCTTTCATGCATCTTTCATCTCTGCATATCAATGGCGCCAACAAGGCAATTTCATCAACGGTATGGATTCACACACGGGAGTTGGGGCATCCGTTATCAATTTCTAATTTTCCTATAGTGGAATTCATCTTACATGATCATGGAATTTAGAGTTTGGCAAAAATCCCTTTATAACCGTTGGGGCAGAAAACGGTCCATCTTTCACATCACTCATATCGTCTTCAATCATATTCTTTTCTGGTTTGTACACCAACCCCTTTTCTGTTGGGACATAAACAGATGGTTCATACACCAACCCCTTTTTTTCACCGTTGGGGCAAAAACGGTTCATTTTCTTCCGAATTTCTTCCAATTGGCTTGTGAGAACCATTCTCGCTCGCCAATTGAGGGGGTAAGCTAGAAAATTTTTAAATATTCTTTTATTCTTTGGTCTTCAAAGTTGTGCTTTAGTCTTGAGAGAGAGTTGCGTCTGATCCAACTTTTCAGGTGTCTTAAGTTTTTGTGCTGCATTGTGTCTTCACACAAAGCAGCTCAAAAAGGGGCATCTGTAGACACCAAAATCCAGCCACTTGTAAGTCATCTATACCTTCCTGTCAGCCACGTGTCAGTCATCCATCCTTCCCGCCATTATTTGGCCCAAATCCACACTTTCCCACCATTATTTGGCCCAATTTCACCTTTCCCGCCATTTTTCATCCCCAAATTTATTTAAATTAATATTTATATATATATTTTAATATTTTAATATATTTTAATATATATATAAATATAGTTTAAGTGATTTAATCCGAGCCGTCCATCCTTCATTTAATCTCATCCGTCCATCCATCTTAATCCGTTTCACAACCTAGATTTATTCTCTACCCTTGGATCCACTTTAATCTTAGCCACACGTTCAAAGTGTCGTTAAAACCCTAAAGTGTGCCCTAAGAGTAGATTATAAATTGAGTCACCTTGATGGCTCAAACCCTATCTCTTCGGCTAAACCTACCTATCTTCCCTATCTAAGTTTGGAGTTTGCTATTGCTGTTAATCCTGAGTCTTCTGAGTCTTCTGCGGCCCTAAGTCTGAACTAAACCCTTTCGCCGCATCCATCGCCGTCCCTTTTCGCCGCATCCGTCGCCAACTTCGCCGCCATCCCTTCTGCAGCACTCTTTCTGCAGAATCCCTCATCCTTGTCGCCAACACCGTCGGGCGTTTACCCGTAGCCGCAGACGCAGACCGGCGTCTGCAACCCCGATCCAGAAGCACGCGGGCGCTCAGCGGATTCCTCGAGATCGCACCAGGGCGCCTTCTGCAGCCGATCTGACAGTCACATCACTTCCAGGTGCCGCCTGGTCTCGCCGCGTTAACAGGAAAAGGTATAGATTCGTCTAAAGCAAGTAATCTTTCTTTATGTATTAATCTGCTGTTAAATTCTGCATTCCGTTTTATTTCATTTCATAAATCTAGGGTTTTAGACTATTTCTGAGGGCTCACACAGTGGAGCCCTCTTATTAGTTTCTAACTCTTTGGTAATTTTAATGTGTGCGGGATTCTAATGGTAGATCTGATTTTTTGATAGCAGCTGCTTAAGCTGGAGTGGTCCGAGCCAAAGGATACAACGAAGCCCACTCATTCTGTTGAGGTTAAGGATACATCTTCGGAGACGCCGCCACATTGTGCCGGCTAGGGTTTCGGAGAACCCTAGCACAAATTGTAACTTTGTATCACGAAAAGGGTTACGAGCCCTGTTGTACTTAAAAGGAGTTTCTAAACTCCATTGATTAATAAAAATCATTCATTTTGTACAACTGTTCTGCATTCCTTTATTGTGATTTCTTTATTTCTGTTTGGCGTTGTATCTTTAATCTACAAGTACCATATCCCAAGAGTAACATCAAAGCATAAATTACAATTATCCAATCATTGACATCATAAAATAAAGCCATGTATTAAACATTCACACCAATACAAAATTCATTTTCAACAAAGAGTTCTCCCATGGAGTGTTGTTACATAATCACCCCCTTGGGCTAAACACAGATCTCTATGTTTCTTGCAAGAGTAATAATTGTTTTATTCAAATAAGTATAAAAATTGTTATCTCATTTTTTAGCATTTTTCCATGTGGTACAATTATCAAAATACTAGTCCCACTAGACCTTACATTGATCTAGGGTTCATTTCCTCAACATCTTGGAATGAAACCCTGAAATATTTATTGGTCTCACCTCAATGGTTGAGGTATATGTCATCTACAATTTAGAAGCATTCCACACTAAGTAGGATCAAAAACATATTTTCTAAGCAATGATATGTGGAAAGTATCATGGATCTTTGACAGGTTGGGTGGAAAGGCAATCCTATAAGCTACTGGACTAATATTATCAATGATATTGAAATGCCCAACATAGAGAGGATCCAACATAGTTGACTTGATGACACTTTTCATGGGTTTAACTCTCAAGAAGACTCTATCTCTTATAGAGAATTTTCTTGGTGATCTTTTTAGATCAATATAGCTCTTCTAGCGATTGATTACTTCCTTGAGCCTATGTCGAACTACTCTGAGCTATTTCTCCATCTCTCAAACAATATTCGATCTAATCATCACTTGATCCTCCATATTATCCCATGATAGAGGTGTTTTGCATCTTCGACCATACAAAGGTTCAAATGGGACCATCCCCAATGATGCATGGCATCCATTATTATATGCAAATTCAACAAGATGCAAAAAGTCCTCCCATTTAGACTTTTGGTCCATGCAATACATGTGTAGCATATCTTCTAAAACCTGGTTTACCCTCTTGGTTTGACCATCTATTTTAAGATGATATGCAAAATTGATATTCAACTTAGTGCCCACTACACGGTGTAGAGCCTACCAAAATTTTGATGTGAACCTAGAATCCCTGGAAATGATCACCTTATGAAACCCATGTAGCCTAAAAATGTCTTTGGCAAACTTGTTTGCCACCACTAGTGCACCATCCTTGATGTTCCTTAGTATGAAGTGTGCAACCTTGGTCAACTTATCAACCACTACAAATATTGTATCATGTTGATACATAGTCTTAGGTAAACCCACAATAAAATCCATAGAAATTACCTGCCATTTTTGCATAGGTATATCATGTGGGTACAATTTCCTTGTTGGGTGTTAATATTTTACCTTCACCTTTTGGTATTCTAAACACCTTGCAATGAAACTAGTGATATCTTGCTTCATTTCAGCCCAACAAAAGGTCTTTTCATGTTTTTCCTCATTTTTTACCCTCTTGGATGAGCATAATAAGGAGAATTATGTGCCTCTTGCATAATCAATCTTGTTAGGTCACCAATTTTGGGTATAACTATCCTATCTTTAAAGCATAAAAGTCCATATTTTATGTTGAAACCCTTATGTTCTTCAGGATTTCTCTTAGTTTTATCTCAAATTTATATGCGATATGGGTCTTGTAGCTGTATTTCCTTAACCCTATCCATCAAGTCTATTGTTAGCTTTTGATACTATATACTTAAGGAAATACAACCACAATGTATAAAATAAGCATCCAATAGTAACTATATGATAATGTCATCTCTTAAGAATGTAATAAAATAGCCATAAAATAGCTTTTGATGCTATATATTTAAGGAAATGCAACCACAAGGTATAAAATGAGCATGCAATATTAACTATATGATAATGGCAATATCTTAAGCATGTAAATAGCATGAGAAACTTCTGAAAATACTCATAAAATAGCCATTAATGAAAGCTCACGAAAATGAGATCTTCATACAAAATATGGAGACCTCAAATGCTCCATTCTTCATTCATGCTCTACATTGTATCTAACTTGAGCACTACTCTACTCTAATGTGCTCATGCACTCTCTCTTACTCACTCTCCACTTCTTATCTCTACTACAAAGGCCAATATATAATGGAGTATGACTCTTGGCCTTCCATCTTCCTATGACTCACTATATTCCTATTCTAGACTCATGTACACATGGACAACATGCACATTTACATCATTGCACATTCTAATAATACTTGTGCATTTATTTATTACATAAAGTAAATACTCAACCCCTAATCTAAGACACTCTCCTAATCTAGAGATGTACCCAAGATGGTACATTAGCATGTACCAAATAATGTAATATATTCCAACACCCCCTTGTATTACATTATTTGGTTATTGAAGACTTTAGTCTTCAATGTGGTCTTCATCCTAGTTCTGGAACTTGAGCTCTTCTTTTCTGCTTTCTTCTTTGTACTCTTTGTCTGTATCCTGATCAAGTAAATAATTAGTATCTTCATGAAATACTATTTTAGCTAAAAGAGCTTTAACTTCATGTTCATCTGTAGGTTCTTCCAGTTCTTGAATTTCTTGAATCTCTTGAACTAAATGTCCTTTTTGTTTCCCTTCTCTATATTGTAGTTGAGGATGATTGTATTGATTCTGAGAAGTATATGGACGCTGAAATTGTTGCTGATGTGGATTATATTGATTTTGATATTGTCTTGGTTGGAATGGCCTACTCGATTGGCTTCCAAAATTTGTTTGATTTCCTTGATACTTATTTCTTGGATTGAATCTACAATAATTGGTACTATGTCCTTTCTTTCTGCATACTTGACAATATCTATTATTCCATTTTGATCTTCCTTTTGAGAATGAAGCAACATTTACTTGTGGATTATCTTTTGAGACTAAGGCATTGTTAGTCATTTCATCTTTTACTGAATTTTCCACCTCATATTCTTGTAGGATATTGACTAACTCATCAAATGATGTATCTTTACTTAGAATTTGTAGAGATGTGACTATATGCTTGTAGCTTTCTGAAAGTGCTCTTAGGATTACTTGAACAAGAAACTTGTCTTCAACAGTTTCTCCTAAGGTTAATAATTTTCCTTTTATATCTGCTACTTTCCTTAGGAACAATTCTATACTTTCACCACTATTAAATTTTAGAGAATGTAATTGAGTTTGAAGATTCAAGATAGTGGCTTTATTCCTTCCTTCAAATATCTTGGCTAAAGTTTTCCAAGCTTCTGTAGAAGTTGCTGCTGAACTAATGTATGGTTGTATTTCATCTGTAATTGCAAATGTTATTATCATGAGTGCTTTTGCTTCATTTTCTTCAAACTTTTGAATCTCACTATCCCCTATAGTAGGTTTAGTTTTTGCTCCTTTAACAATATCCCAAAGCTTTTCAACTATCAATATTGACCTCACTTTGTTTTTCCATGAAGTGTAATTAGGTCCTTTAAGAAGTTGGGATTTTGAAAGTATGAATTTATTTGTTGTCATAATAACACTTGTAGACTACCTTATATCTCCCTAGTTTTGAATATACTATGGTCTTGATAAAGTGCTTAGCTTTCTTAGTTTTCTTTTGAGTTGAATCCCTTTTATCTCCCTAATGTTCAACTTCTATTCTTCACCTTATTTCTCCCTATTTATGAATGGAAAGCTAAAGATATTTTGATGCACTTTCAATTTTGATGAGGTTCTCTATTTTCAAGACCTTTAAAGTTGGATTTCTTATGTCTCATTAATTTGAGCAAGAGACTAATTCCAATGTGTTTTTCCAACTTTCTAGCAACTCTATGTTTTGCTTCTTTCAATCTTTCAATGATATAGTTTCTAAATTTCAATATATTTAATTTGGTGTTGAACTCCTTATAACTCCCTAGTTGGAAATTTAGAAACAAATGTATTTGCAAATATAATATTTCTATTTCAATGTATAAATCCTTATTCCTCCAATTTATACTATTTGCAAAAATATTTCTATGCAATTTGAATGAGGTAATTTCATAACCTTTCTAAATACTTCTTTCTTCAAAAACTTCTAAGGCATTTAATAATACTACTAAGGTTGTAAAACTATTCCTTATTTCTCCTTTTATTATAAAACCTTGAGTATAATGAAATAATTAACTTGACTCCAATATTATGCCTTGTATCCTTTGCAAAGGTTATAGATTAGATTAAATATTTATTACCTCCTTTAATGTAGTGCTCCAAAGGCTTTCTCTTTCTTACTTTATACTGCACCCTGCATCCTCATGATGCTCTCCTTCCACTGTGATGCATTCAATGCACTCTGCGCTCAAACTCCAAGCTTTGACTGCATCTTTTTCTTCCCTTCAACGTAGCGCATATGCTCTAATCTCTAGCACTTTACTCTCTCCTCTTCATTGTCTTCTCTCTATGTTCTCTATGTATGCACTATGTTCACTCTGACCTATCCCTTTAATGCAAGTAGAAGGTATTACTTTACGTAAATATTGGCGCTTTCCTTCTATCAAGACACTTGGCATACGAGTTGTTGCTCCTTCTATGGCACCTAGATACTCCTTGGTTGTTGATGCTTTGTATCCTTGGTGACACTTGTCCTTTTACACCTGCAACGCTTGTAGATGGATGTTATAACTTGCTACCTCCTTGATAACATTCGAGTTATCATTGCACTTCCTTCTGCAGTGATTGTTTCGCTTCCTTGGTGCTTAGACTCTCCTCACGATGGTTGGCGCCCTATGTTTAACGTACCAAATGGTAGATAGTAACCTTATCTCTTCACATATGATTGCTAGATTCTTCAATGCTTCTCCTTCCAATGTAACACTCATTAATGAGCAATCTTCAACCTCTTCTATTGCTCTTTCTTTTGTATGCATTATGTTGGCTGTAACTCAAGTGTTCTACCTTATTTTTATGTTATGTAGCAAGCGTTATATCAAATGATGATAATCCCTTCGTTGTCCTCCTTTCAATGACCTGTTATTGAGTTGGTGCAACCCTAATGGTGTTTGCTTTGTTGTCCTCCTTTGAATGACCTTGTAATGAGTTTGTGCAACCCTAATGGTGTTCACTTAACCATACCAATGCTCCTTCGATGATGAAACTCTTCCTCAATTGTGTTCTTGGTTGTATGATGGTGGCACTCTAGGTAACGTTCTTTGATAGAGGAGGCAACTCTTCTATGTTGACCTGGTGGTTCTTCACCTTCTTTGTTCTTGGTTGAATGGTGGTGGTGCTCTAGATATCCTTCCTTGATGATGGTGGTGGCTCCTCTATGTTGGCCTAGTGGTTCTTCCACTTGTTTGGTGGTTGCTCAATCTTGGAAATGGTTGATATCATCTTCTTGGTGGTGCTCTTACCTTGTTGCTTGGCACTTTGCTACGTAAATGGCACTACTCTTGAGTGCTTAACTTGAATAGAAATTTATGCTCCTTTGCTGTAATGTATTGCCAACTATTATACATAGCTTTAGATAGACAATAGCTATTGCTTGCCCCCTGTACTTTCAGTTACACTAGCTTTCTTGAAATGGTGGCTTTCTTATCCAATATGGTGGCACCTCTTCTCTTTGCCAAGACTTGGTAATGATGGTTTTCCTTCCATGGTAGATTCTCCTTGTTGGCTACTCTTCCATAATGACTCCTATGCTTGGAAGTTTCTTTGGTGACTCCAAGCTTCCAATTTGTGCCACGCCCTGTGTCTTTCAAATAGAATAATACTTCTATTTTCTGCTGCAACTTATTTACTTTCCAAGAGATAATAAGGATTTGATTTCTTTCCTTATTTTAATTCTAACTTCTCCTTTCTTTGTTGCAGGTTTTAATCCCTTGGGAATGCTATCTTCTCCAACCTTGAAGATATAAACTTGAGACCTTTCCTTTTGCAACTTTAAAAACTTAAATGTGGTGCTTTTAAAGACTTAATAATAAGCTAATATGAACATTCAAATAATGAAATTTTTTGCACCAATATTGCATACCTTTTTGGTCTCCTTTTGTAGCTTGATTTCTTGGTGATTTGATTCACCTATTTGCTGCCTCAAGTTTGTAAAACTTGCTGCTCCAATTCTTATTACTTTGCTGCCTTAAACTTGTTAATCTAGCAGCTCTTCTTGTTGTCTAAATCAGCTTATAAACTCCTTCAAATTCATAGCTCTATAACTCCTTTAACTTTGCTGTCCAAGAGTGTGTATTTTTGCAGCTATAATGTTGTCTTTAACTTCTAAAATTTGTAGCACCTTTCCTTGACCAAATGCTGTCCAATCCTTCTTGCAAATCTGCTCTGAGTTTCTCCAAATTGCAGCTATATTTTCTCCTTCTAATGCTGCCCAATATTGCAGTCCAAATCTCTTGATTTGTACCTTCTTTTGCTGCCAACTTCTCCTTCAATTTGCTGTCCTGTGACTCTTCAACTTCTGCTATGAAAATCAGCGATCTTCTCCTTTGCAAATTAGCCTTCAAGCCTTTAATGGCAGTCTTCAAATTTCTTAAATTGGTGGCCTCTTCTACCTTCTTTCTCCTCCTTAACTCTTGTCGAATTCTGACTTCAAACTTGGCCTATTTAGTTGGCCTCTTTCTCAAGAATCTGAATGTCTTGAGATCTTCAAGAATCCTTTCCAAAATTTGGCAAACTTCTTGCCAAATCCTTCTTCCTTTTGGGCTTGTTGTCGGATGGCGACAATTGTCCCAAATCTTTCTTATCAAGATCTTCTCCTTGCTTGCAATCTTCTCCCTTGAGCTATCTTCAAATCTTCTCCAATGGCCACTTCTTCAATAGGGCTTTTCTAGCCTTCTTCTTTCTCCTTTCAACTTTTCTTGAGACCTCTTCTCTTGGGTCTTCAAATTCTGCAGCTTCTCTAATCTGCAATAGGACCTTTTCTAGTCCTTCTCTATCTTCAATATTCCAAATCTGGAAGTTCTTCAATGGGACCTCCTTTGGGTCTCTTCAACTTCTTCAATATTCTAAGGGAACCTTCTTCTTAAGTCTCCTCAATCTTCAATATTCAATAGGGCTCCTTTGGCCTCTTTCTTCTCTTCTCAATCTTCAATCTAAAATCTTCTATGGAGACTTTCTTCTTGGTTCTCCTCAATCTTCAATGTCTATTTTTCTGCAACAAAGAACTAATCCCTGCACGAGGAAAGCACATAGACTTTTAGGCAATCGAAGATGAAATTCTTCTCTATCCATTGTAGGAAGCTTCTCAACTTCTGAGAACTAATTTTCTGCAGCAAAAAACTTAGATAGTAGCAAGCAATTCCATGCAAATCTCTAGATCTCTATAAATCAATAAACATCACTAGTTATCCTTCAATCTAGTGGAAAAGAGATCTATGTTGAGTCCTAGTCTTCATGAGTTTTCTTGCAACCCTGTGGAAAGACTCTAGCCAAATAGTAATTTCAAAAATTCTGAAAATGAAATCTTCCTATCTCCTCTCAATCTTCTTGTGGCTCTCTCTATTTCCTATCAATCTACCTTGTGCTCTGATACCACTGTTAGCTTTTGATACTATATACTTAAGGAAATGCAACCACAAGGTATAAAATGAGCATGCAATATTAACTATATGATAATGGCAATATCTTAAGCATGTAAATAGCATGAGAAACTTCTGAAAATACTCATAAAATAGCCATTAATGAAAGCTCACGAAAATGAGATCTTCATACAAAATATGGAGACCTCAAATGCTCCATTCTTCATTCATGCTCTACATTGTATCTAACTTGAGCACTACTCTACTCTAATGTGCTCATGCACTCTCTCTTACTCACTCTCCTCACTCTTCTCTCTACTACAAAGGCCAATATATAATGGAGTATGACTCTTGGCCTTCCATCTTCCTATGACTCACTATATTCCTATTCTAGACTCATGTACACATGGACAACATGCACATTTACATCATTGCACATTCTAATAATACTTGTGCATTTATTTATTACATAAAGTAAATACTCAACCCCTAATCTAAGACACTCTCCTAATCTAGAGATGTACCCAAGATGGTACATTAGCATGTACCAAATAATGTAATATATTCCAACATCTATTTGGCTCTAGGTCAATGCAACTATGTGCCTTCTCCTACTCAAGGCATCTACAACCTTATTCTATTTCCCTTTGATAGACTCAATACCAATGTAATATTCAACTAAGAACTCCACACATCTTCTTTGTCTTGTGTTTAGCATAGGTGGGGTAAAAATATACCTCAGACTTTGACGGTCTATTTTTAGCTCTAAAGGTTTGCCTAACAAATAATGTGTTTAGAACTTTAGGGTGTGCATAATTGTTGCTAATTATAGATCGTGCATAGCATAGTTTACCTTATGCTTCTTGAGTTTTATAGACTCATAGGCTATTGTAGCCTCTTCTTGAGACAATACCCCATCCAAACCTTCTAGGAAAGCATCTATACACACAGTAAAATTCCCAAGAGGATATGGTATTTTTAGAATTGGTGTCATAAACTTATTTTTTAGAGCCTCAAATGTGACCTCACACGTATCTGTCCATTTGAAATATTTTCCTTTTTTTGAATATTAGTGATAGAATAGGTAGCCTTAGAGTAATCTCTCACAAAATGCCTATAATACCCAATGAATCCCATGAAACTCCGAACTTCTATCATATTTATTGGCAAAGGCTAAATTAATATAGCCTCAATTTTCTTTGGATCCATAATAATTCCCTATATTGAGATGATGTGTCCTAATTACTACACCTTCACACTTGGATAACTTCCCATATAGCTAGTTCTGTTAGAGTAGGTTGTTTACCTTAGCTCATGTTCACCTAGGTAGTTTATTTCTTTTTTATTTAGTTATTCCATGTATTTTCCCCACCCACTTATGTGTGGATATTTCATTTATCTTATTTAGATATTATGATATGTTACATATTTATTTCTTAGATATTATGGGGATATTGTTAGGTTTGACTATTCCTAGGGGTTATGGGGATATTTTTAGATATATTTGGAGGGTTGATATTCTTTCTCCCATAGCGATTACATATCTATGGACCATATCACATATTCCTTTAGTACGGTGGATATTTGTCCTTAGCTTGATCCTATGACTATGGTTGATCATACTTGCCTATATAAGTAAGGCATCTTCAATGTACTTGGTATTCCATTTTCAGATCTAATATATGATATTGTTGCTCTCTTTTTTGCATATCTATTTGTAAGCTTATGCTGTCAATTTGCTTTCATATTCTTGTTTTGGTTGAATGTGTTTCTTTTTAACACTTGAGATCCTTGCAGCTTGGAATGATCTGCTTATCATTCCTTTCATGGCATCAGAGCAATAGGCATTGTAGTCATCTATTTGTGAGTGTTGTGTAGTTTTTTCTCTTGCAAATTCGAAAATTATTGTGGAAGCTTCAATTTTTGTGATTGGGTCCTTGGTGGAGTTTTTGGTCATTTTATGTCTCTCCTTCTATTTTTAGATCATCACCAGCCTCCTAAACTCTCTTCTGCCCATACTACAATAGACTCGTTCCCTTGGATTTATCCTAAGCATTTTTTTCTTGAGCGTTTTCTTTTTTGGCAGGGTCACCAACCCAACATATTTTTATATTTTGCATGTATCTCCTGATAGAAATGGATTTTTTCATTGAAAAGTTTTAGAGATCTGTAGATGCATTCATCCTCAACTTCTTGTCTCTCCCTCACTATGCCTATAAAAAAATGCTTGGAAGAAGGGGGTAGAGGGAGGGCCCTATAAGGGCCTTCACATGCAGCCATGTGTAGATAAAGAGTAGTTTTAATATATTTTATAGTTGCTAGGGTTTTTTATCTACAAATCATAAACAATTCCTTTTAAATCTATTCTTAAATCTTAAATTTATAGGCATAGAAAGGCTTATACAACATTAGATATCTAGTTGGATTAGTCAATAGATTTGATAAATCTAACATTGAGGAGTTTTTGGAGCTCTTCTTTGACTAGAAATGTGACTTTCAAATGCATTTTTTGTATCCTTTTATTATAGGTTTTGCACCAGGAGTGACAACTAGATGGAGTACAAATGATCAAGACCAATCATATCAATGTAGGACCAAGTAAAGATATATTTGAACTCTGTCAAGAGTTTGGTGTATTCCTCATGCTTGATCATGGTCAAGATCTTACCTAGCTTAAGTATTTTAGGATATTTAGGAGTCCCAAAGTCAATATCCATGGTTTCCTCGATCCAAATATGAGATTCATCTTCCAATTAAGGGGGAGTTACAACACTTCTAGGCTCTCTAGATTTGTAGGATCTAATATTGGTTAATTATTGTCAATTTGTTATGAGATAATGGCATTCATAATTTGAGAAAAATATCCACCAAAATAGAAGTTATTTTGCATCAGATTGTGTGAGGGACCATCTTAGGGAGGATCACTTAGCAGGTCCTCTAACTCATAGCTATTTTTATCAATTTTATATTCAAGATAAGCTAGAGTTAAGAGATTTACACTGAAAATTTGAGTAGATCAAGAGAAGTTAGAATCTATGAGGAGCGATAGCCTACTATCATATTCCTTGTCCCAATCTAATTTGTTCAAAGAAATAGTTTCATCATGGTATTCCTTATTAAGATGGTTGACATCTTCTTAACTATTAAAATAAGAAGAGTGCAAGGGTTGACTATGGTTGGGGATATAACCTATCCTATATCATTCTACCCAAGATTTAGTCTGTAGGGCTCTTTGATACCTTGCTCATATAGGCCTACTCATTTACCTTGATATCTCATATTAGAAAACATCTACTTAGGGGTGGAATATAAGTTCAATAAGAAGCATGAAGCACATTGTCATTCAATCAATAAATGGTTACTATCGTGGATCTTCTCATCATTGGTAGTACCAACACAAATGGAGCAACTTCCTATTTGCACTATTTTACCCTTATTGCTAGAAGGTAAACCTAAGGTTTAAGGAGATAGAAGGAGATTATCTAGGTCCATGATAAGTTGATTATTATATTATTTGTTATTATTAATGATGATTGGATTAACACATTGACCCTTAAGCTCGTTATTAAATGGATTACTTAAGATGAGAGACCTTAATGCATCAATGATAGGGAGTTGAGAACAAGAAGATGACTCAAGAGATGAATCGAGAGAAGGTTAAAGATAAGATTTAGGATTCTTGACCTCCATCACTTGGTAATAGACAAAGAGTTTAGGGTCAACTAGAATATGGTAAGTCATTTTCCTATCTTCATATTTAATATACTAATGAATATATGAATGGACAACCTGCATCTCATGGATCCATGGCCTCCCAAGAAGAATTTTGTAGGTTATATCACATGGCATGACATATAAGAGAGTGTTTAGAGTGCAAGGTTTGAATTTAAGGGGTAATAATATAGTGCCACTAGCCTCATATACCCAATTTCTAAAAGCCCTAATGACAAGATCATACTTCTCAAAATATTGTTTGGTTAGCCCAAAATGAATGATGAATATTAAACTACAAACATTGAGACTATAACCATTATTGACCAAGGTTTGCTTGATCAACTTGTCATCTATATGGCCTATAATTTATAAGCAAATATCTCCAACCATAGAGTATTGAAGGATATCATACTCAATGAATGATATAGTTGCATGATTAACCCCAATGGATCCTACTACAGGAGTAAGGTCATTCAGGTTGAGGCCTTGAGGAATGACTTGTTTGCTCAAAAAATTGAGAAAGATATATCTTAGTTTGAGAAGTCTTGAAAAGCCCAAGAAGAGAGATTTTGGATCGGGTGGTTTCAAATTGAAGAAGTAAATTAAAAGCACCTTTAAATTTGGTCCCTAATTGGATGATTAAAGGAGATCCTTTGTGTGGAGAAGTTATATTTGTACAAAGTACCAAGGGAGGTCATGAAGGTTTTTCAAACGATGGATTTTTGTGTTGTTGTTTGGTTATAACATAAATGTGAGAGATATGATTAGAATAATGAAGCACCCCAACCATCCCTTGATTTGAAGGTGGGATATTCTTATAGTGAATATTATTCATTACATGTTGATTTTTGTTATGATCAGGCAATGAATTCTGGGAAATTTCAAGATCTTGGTTGGAATAAGATTGAGAATTAGATATATTGATAATAAATTGACCATTGTATATTAAATATTTGATCACATATTTAATGCTCATGAATTTATTAGTTGAATTATCATTGATGTGGTGGAAGGCACATTGCTCATTAGGATGAAACCAAAAATCCATTTCCCTTCTAGGTTGAATAGGTTTGATAGGTGGAAGCTCTATCATTTTGGCTTTCAAGAGTTGATCTAGGATGTCTAAAAGAGATTCATCTAGTTGGGAGTACCTCCTTTTGGGTTTTTGTTTTGAATTCCTTAGAACAAGAATTTAAATGTTTACAATAGCACTAATGTTGTTGGTCTAGTGTGAGTCCATGATTCCATTGTCTACAACATGTTCATTCTTGTACTACCCCTTGAGGTTAGAAGAAGACTTATTTTCCTCTTTATGGAACTTGGTCTTTAATTTTCTTTTTTTGACAAAGGGTGGTTTATACTATCTTGGCCATGTCAATTATATCTTCAAAAGAAGATATATTGGTTGTCTCTAAGTGGTAGGCCAATTACTCATTATTCCCATGAATATGTCTAACATGTCTCTAAGGAGAGGGATATACTAGAGTGTTCCTTCTAGATCTCGCCATCTTGGTAACAAGATAGCAAAATTCATGTCTTTAGATTGCTTTAGTTGATATAGATCACTAATAGTGACCTTTTCCTTAATGTAGATAGACAATTGTTTGAAAAATATTTCAACAAGATCTCTACAACTTTTCAAAAAATGCCTTAGTATTTGGTAGCCATTCCAAGGCAAGGCAAGGCTCTTAGGGAATATTTTAAGTAGCACTATCCCACCATAAGAAATATCAATACAAATTATTCTAAATAGCCTAAGTTGGTTTAGGGGATCCTCATCCTTATACATTTGGAACTTAGAAGTTTTGGTTTTAGGAGGAAAACGTGATTGACTATAAAATGATCTAGGGGTTGGTTGCACAAGTCATCATATGAGTACTTATGATTGGATGGATACCTTTGGATGATGGCCATTTTTTGTTTCGATTTATCTAATTGAGAAGTTAAAGCTTGAAGTTTGGGAGAAGTATGATTTGATAGCTCAAAAGGTATGTACTGAGATAAGAGAAATTTGTTGATGATTGACATAACAAGGAGGTTGATACACTTGTGCATATGATGTTGTAGTTGCCATCATATGGTTTGTTCTAAAGGTACCTGATATAAAAGGATTAGAAGATAAATGATGATAGATTATGATATTAGAGTTTTGTGTAAATCCCATACCTATGCTTGTGAGATTAGAATCAATGTTATTGACATGAGAATTAGAGATCAGGATACTTGATGGCACAATATGATTAGAATTGTAGCTTGTGCCTGCCTATTAAGATACAAGATAATTTGCATTGCTCTATAATAATTCCTCAAGGATAGACAAAGATGAGTTATGTTCCAAAGGTGGGTGAGATTTTATCTCTTGATATTCATGGAAACGGTGTGATATGAGGATTTGAATCAATGAATGAGATGTTGATGCATTAAGGTTTGCACTTATAGATGCAAAGGATGGATCAAATTGATTTAATGGAAAAGTATTTTAATTAGGTTTTTATGGTTGATCCATGAGTCAACCCCCCTACAAAGACTTTGTGACCTTACCTAAGAAATGTCCCTACAACTTCCCTATGCTTCTACAAGAAGTAAGTCATTTGGTTGCAGATCGAAAGACTACTATTTTGTATTCATCATGGATATGGCTTAGAGAACCTAAAGGTATATAAACATCATTTTATTAATCAAATATTGGGTTCTCAAATATGGTTTTATCATCATGATATTCCATAGGAGGATCATGGTTAATGGCAAACTAATGTGTAATGTTATAGGTTAGGCAATATTTCTCTTTTATAGGATTGGAAGGGGAGAGAGGATTAAATAAGTTCTAATGTTTATAGAGTTTATTAAAGAAGAAATATAAGATTTTTTAGCAACCTTATATCCCCTTCCCTTGACCTATATACCTCAAGGGGCTCCCTATATACCGAAGGCCCTGATATACTTGACTCCTTTATCTACCTATTATTACGTGAGAGAAATTCGATACATGGATTGTCAAAAATACATGGAAGTGACATGGATATGTGGCCAATATGGTACATGAGGGGTAATAGTATACTACCTTATGAATCCAACTAGCCCATTGCAATATACTCTTTACTAGTTATAAGTATGCATGAGACCCTATGCATGGGGATGACAACTCAGGATTGATATATACCCAATATAGCCTAGGAGATCTTACAATATTTACTCAAAGGACCATAAGACCCTTGGTAAGACTAGCATTTGATTATGTTATTATTATCTAGACGTAATGTGATCTTAATCTAAAAAAAAATGTTAATGGTCTTGATTAAAGTTTGGTAAATTATAGTTTGATTAAGATTTTGTTTGGTCAAAGAATATTTTAGGATCTATGATGGTGTTCATATTAGATTCACCAGAATATTAAGAAAAGAGGATTAGAAGGGGATCACGAAGATCTTCTTCACAATGCTTCCCTCTAATTCATCACCTCAAGGATAGGGGTAATTTGTGAGCTTAATATCTAGAATTTAGTGGATTAGTTAGAGAATTCCTACATTCCTCCTAAGATTTCCTTAACAAAAATTAACATTAATCTAGTTCTAATGAGCTCCAAATGCATTATACAAATACAACAATCAATACCTAAAACTAAAATAAATCTTAATTTTGGATGGTAAAAGTGAAAGCAATTTTTTGAGGACAAGGATTTAAGAGACATGCAACAAACAAGCCTAGATGTATCTATATGCAATTCACTATTGATGATAATGAGATTTAATATGGTCCTCTAAATGATTAAGATTAACTAGTTTTCTTTCAATTTTCTTTGATTTTAATAAATAAATAGAAAATAGAAATAAACTTTTAGTAGACAACAAGCAAATCCTAGAGCTTAAATGCTGAAAATAAGGGGATTGGGTTAGAAAAATCTATTTATACCACAAAGGCAAAAACATTGTCAATGCCATGAATTCGCTACTAATGCTACCACATCCTGATGTCACTTATTCTTACCTATAAAACAAATAAGAAAAGAAGATATCAATGGTAAAGGGGTATGTTTGAGTGCTTTTATCGACTAATCGTGCTTTTGCTTTCTATGATTATGTCTAAAATATAGAGTGGCAGCACCATCAAACCTACAATTCGGTAATATTTGCTCATATATGCAACTGAATAAAGTCTAAATGCAAGATTTAGAAATTTACGGAAGATGCAAGGAGAGTCCCTAACTATGAGGTGCAAGGACTTTGCTAGATGCAATAAAACAAGAATATTGCTTGTTCACAATGCAAACTAGTAATAACAAAAGATGAGATGCCAATCTACATGTAAGTATGATGACCAAAGCAAAGTTAGTGGGCTATAAAATCAAATATAAGGCTGAAAATTTGAAGATAATAAAAAAATTAAGAATGGAAAAAAGTATAACCCCAAGCAAACTTATTGCTTCAAGATGATAAGGTTGATTTTCTCTTGTTGAAGAAATTTGAATGAATCTTGCTTATTGTTTGAAGATGCTTAAGATTTTGAGTGTTTGGATGCTTAAGAGATTAAAAGCTTGAGTGTTTGGATGTTTGAGAGCTTGAAATATTGAATGCTTGGATGCTTGAGAGCTTGGATGTTTTCACAAGACCATGACACGATTTTGGCATCATATTGCCATGCTTGGAGATGAATTCCTATGAATCTATATGAAATTTGGTAGAAATTTGTTGTATTATAAGATGATATGAACTGAGCACCCCAAGTGTTGGATTTATAAAAAGCCATGGCTCCTTAGGGGAAGTATCACATTGAAAATTATAAGATTGGTAAAGAAAATAATTTAAAATAGATTTAAGATGCCACCAATGGAGGAATATTGAAATTGGAAAATCTTCGGCTTTAGATTTCTATTGGGACTATAAATCAAATCTTAATGATCAAATTCATTAATGATGGGTAACTTGGAAGGTATTAACTATCATATTTTTTGTTTTTGGTGTATGATAGTTAATAGCACTGGAGGATGATATAGTTGGTAGTGCTAATTCTCTAGTGCTTTTGCCAAAATGATTTTTGCTAGTCAAATTGGATAGGAAATGGTCAAAAAGTAAAATTTTACAAAAGCGTTGCCAAGAAAATGAAAGTTCCACCAATGCTTTTGCTCATGCCCCAACACTTTTGCTTTTGGAGCAATATATGCTCCCAATTTGATATTGAATATGATTGATTCAATTTGGTTGTTTGATTGGTTTATTGATGAAGATATTGGTAAGCTTGGAGATTGATGATGCACTCAAAAGTAGGTGTCTACATTACATATAGAATAATTGATCTTGGCTCCCCTACACATGCACACAGATACATATATATACAAATACATATACATATATACATATGCACACACACACACACATATATATATATATATGCATATACATATACATATACATATGCACACACACACACACACACACACACACACACACACACACACATATATATATATATATATATATATATATATATATATATATATATATATATATATATATATATATATATATATATATATCAACATAATCCTTACTTCCACTTGATCCAATTTTGAATCTTCAAAAACCTTGGCCAACATTTATAGAACTTACATATTAATTCTTCACTTTTAAGAATTGTTATGTCATGCTTAATCATCTCATTATTGATAATCATTTTTGATGTAACATCTACTACTTGGATATGGTTTTCCATATATTAAACCTTTTTTGGTTTACAATTAGCGCATCCATACTTTCAAGTGGGACATCTCATTTACGCTTTATATATATATATATATATATATATATATATATATATATATATATATATATATATATATATATATATATATATATATATATATATAAGGCAATCGCTCTTGGCTCAAACTCATATATAAAATAAAGTAGTATATATGGAATTGAAATGGGTCCCACTCATACAACAACATGACCATATAGTGGTATTAAAACAACTCAAAAATCATGCATGTATTGTTTGGCAATATTCAAACTTGGTTCTCCTTGAAAGTTGAGGAATTTAATTGACTGAGAATACACACATAATTATCAAATTGTTGTAATACTACTATGTATAGGCTCTATAGGTCAGATTGTTTGAATCACATATAATCATTAAAAAATTCTAAACCACATTAAATTAATTTATTTTTTGGCTTGTTTATATTATAGGGAGTTGATTCTTGTATGGTAGGGTAAACATTTATATTGGTATATAATAAATATTGATTCAGTATCTTAAATACGTGGGATTACATGGGATTATAATAACACAATCAAAATACTATGCCTTTCCTTTTTTAAATTGAAATAAAATTCAAGGGAAACAACTCTATTGTATGGGTTAAGGTGATTCACCATATGCTACAATATGATGAAGATTGTTAAATAAATTTTTATTATGGGCAAGATATAAATGGGATGCTATGGATTTTGAAGGATTGACTAGGAAATTCTAACATGTTGGAATCATGCTAGAACTTCCTGTGCAACCATTCATAAAACTAGGCATTGGATGCCTCATTAGTTACATATTGCTTGGCAGATATTTCTTCCATCCTTATCAATGTCTATGGTCCTACAAAATAGACATATTAGAAGTATGGAGTAGGATTGAATCCTTTATAGAAGTAAAGAACAAGAAACTCAATTCATGATCATAGAAGATTTTAATGCCATAACCAAGTTGGATGAAAATTATGGGGGAATTAGAAAAATAACCCAAAGTATCGGAGATTTCTTAGCTTTTATTCAAATAATAATCTATGGGAGGTTGAGTTTGAAGAGGACAACTATACATGGGCCAACTTGTTGGAAATATGAGCAATTTTTGTTGTCATTGATGTCAAGAGGTTGATGTCCAAGTTTCGTTGTCATTAATGTCATCAGGTGGGTTTTCCAAAAGGCAAGGAATGAAGGTTAAAGGAATAGGATATAATATTTATTTTAAATATTATATGCCTACAAAGGCCTAAAAATATTGAAATCCCAAAGATGGAGAAGCAATTTTAAAAGGAAATAATAATATTATAATATTTAATATTATAATATTTTGGGCTAAAGGTTGAGATGAAGAAAAATGAGGTCCAAGGAGTCATTAAATTATAAATCCTCAAAAAGACCCATTTGGCAGAATTTAAAGGTTATTATTTAATTTATTTAAATTAAAATATTTTAACCATAGGTTAAAATTTTAATTTAAATAAATAATAAAGGCACCAAAAGTTTAAATTTTAAATTCGAATTAAAAATTGAATTTACTAATCGTCGACGTGTTGGAGTGCATAGAAAATGATATAAAAGGGGAAATGGTTTTTATTTAAAACCATCCATGCAATTCGAATGCCCAAAGTATAAAGGAATTCGTGCGCTGCATTTGAGTGAAGAGAAAGGGAAGAATTCACATGTGTTAAATGTTAAAGGGTAGACATCATGATAAAACTAAGTGGAGTGCATAACATATCTCAAAGTGCTTGGTAGCATAAGTGACAATCGAGGGCTGGTTAAGGCGTTCGTGAGGGCAAGATCATGGGTTCAATTCATGAGATTGTGTTTTGCAAAGGGAAATCGTTTTCAATTGTTGTTTAGTGGGAGAAGAGACAAGGAACAAGAGGTGATTCATGCACCTTTTAATTTTGTGTGGGCACGTAGCCCAACTAGTGGTTGAGCTTTGGGCTAGGGCCTTGGAAAGGCGAGGCCGTGTGTTCGAATTTCGACGAAATTTTTTTTTAGGCAGAATTAAAAGGAAAGATATGCATTTCACGTTTTAATTTTTCCAAAGATTTGATATTTGGAAATTTGCATTAAAGAGTTTTGTGATATTTAAAAGGTGGTTGTGAGTTTGTTAAGGGAGATATAAGGTGTAAGAAAATTAAAATATTTTATTTTAATTTTTGATGGTTAGAATTTTTTTATAAAGTTTGGAGTTATAAGTGTTAAGAAAATAATTTATTTTTTATGTGGTGGATGTTATTCTGAAAGGTTGGAGTTTATAAGGTGTTAGTAAAGGAACTTGATTTTTGAATATTAATTTGAAAGTTTGGATATTATAAGGTGTATTAGAGATTTGATATTTTGTATGGTGAAATAAATATTTGGAAAAATATTTGAGTGGAGATTTTTAGATAAATTGTTGCTATCTAACCTTGAAAGTGGCAAAGAGGATTTGAGTGTGATTGAGACAAATTTTGAAGTCAGATCTCCATCAAAAAAAAGGTATCGACATATCATCCTTGTGAGTGAAATATTGTTTAGTTGAACATTGTGAAATGCAAGTTGGAGTAAAAAGGACTGTTGGAAATGTTTGAGTGACATTTTCATATGCATGATTGAGTGAAGTTGAATGAGCATTATTGATTGAAATTATTGGAGTGAAAGTTCAAGTTTTGAGAATCAAATTATACTTTATTTTTGAATTGATTTGGAGGAGAGTTTGAAAGTGATTGAGGGTTTTGTGAGTGTGAAACATATTGAGTCTTTAATCATTTTCTATATGTTTCTGTGGTTAAAACTTGTTTGTGTGATTGAAGAGGTTTTCTAAAAGAGATTAAGTTGAGTTTTTGTATGCAAGTTTTGCAAGTGATTTGAGTAAGCTTTTGTGAAATCTTAAGGATAGATTTGTGTGAGTTTTTATGAAAGCTTACAAGAAGATTTGAGGCAAGCCTTGGTAAATACTTGTGGATAAATTTGAGGTAAGTCTTAGTGAAGACTTGTTGAGTATATTGAGCAAGTTCTTGAGAGGACTTGTGGCCAAATTTGAGGTAAGTCTTTGAGAAGACTTGATAGTAAAATTGATTTATTGATTCGCTCAAGCTTTGAGTTAAGGCTTGGGGCAGATCTAGTAGAGTTTATTTGTGATTTGATCAATATTTGTGTTAAGGCTTGAGGACAAATTTGAGGATAGAGTTTGGTGTAGATTTGAGGGTAGATTTGTTCCAGACCAGAGATAGATTTGTGAGTAGATTTATGTTAGATTGAAGGACAATGTTTAATGCAGGTATGAGACAGAGATTAAGCAAATTTTAGAGTAAGCTTTGGAGGTGACAGAGTAGAGGACAATAGTATCTAGTAGATAGAGATCCATTAGCTAGGGTAGTGAGGAAAAAGGTCTTCTGAGTGAGGACAGAGGTCTTTCGTGGAGAGATATCCACAAGCCAGTGTAGTGGAGGCATTAGTCTTCTAGAAGATCACTAGCTAGAGGAGAGGGGAAGGAGTTCTCCTGTGGATAGAGGTCCACAAATTTGATTAGGATATTTGTATCTCCTTTGGACAGAGGTCCATAAACATTGTAATAAGGAAGGATTTCCAAGAGAATTTATTGAGAAAATTTTATAAGGAATATTTTCTCCATGGAGTAGCCCACATTGGGTGAACCACGTTAAATAATGTCTCTCATGTGTGTGATGCTTTGTGTAATGCTTACTGCTTTAATATTTTTGATGTTATCATATGAATTGAAAAACAAAAAGTTTTATCTTATACTGTTCATTCCCCCTCTTAGTATAAGCTCATGTTATTCAATTGGTATCAGAGCGAATCTCTCATGAAAAGACTAACAACTTGGAGGAAGATCCGTCAGGAACACACATGACTTCAAAGAATGAAGAAGAGACCATGTTTGACATAAAATAGGAATTCTTTGCTGCTCTCAGGAACTTGGAAAAGGTTAGAAATAAGAACTCAAGTTTGAAATATCAAATTCAAGAGGATGAAGAAGCAAAGATGAAAATTCTCCAGAGTCTCACAAAACTCAAGATAAAGGTAGAAGAAGGAAAGAACATTGAATAGGATATAACATATCTATTAAGAGCAAGAGAAACAAAGTGTGAAATATTGGAAGCAAAAATTATCTCTCTAAGGAATGAAGTTGAAAAGACCAAGTTATGACAAGATATAAAATTAGGAAAATAGAAAAAGGAGTCAAGCCTTCAAGAAATAGAGACATCAAACAAAGATAAGCTCGTGACTCATACTCTAGAAGGAAAAGACATAAGGAAATAAGAAGGCAAAGAAGAACCATGGATGAGAGTTAATCACAAGAACAACAAAAGGAGAAGCACTCAACCATATTTTCCAAGGCATTCAAACATGTTACATAATCTCTTCCATGGCTATTGTTTTTCATGTAACAAATATGGTCATAGAGTTGTACATTGCACTAGTTATGTGAAAAATGATGTTGATAAAAATTTTAATTCTTTTGCACCTCTTATGAATGATGATGTCATATGTTATAAATACAATAATTTTGGGTACAAGGCTAGATGGTGCAAAATGGTATTTCCTAAGTCAAATAAAAAGAATACAACTTCAACAATTAGGAGAGAGATAAAAGAGCATGAGAAAGTTAGAGCAATGTTAGTTCAGACAACTCTTCATGTTCAAGATAAGGGAAAACAATGGTTTCTTGATAGTGGTTGTTCTAGTCATATGACAGGAGACAAAATTAAATTTCTTATACTCAAGGAAATTGATGGAGGATCAGTTAAATTTGATGACAATGGATCAAAAAAAAATTGTGGAAAAGGAACCTTGAGTTTAGATAATGGAAAAACAAATATAGAGAATGTATTATATATCAAGGGGTTGAGGCACAATCTACTAAGTGTAAGTTAACTTTGTGATCAAGGGCACATGGTTACTTTTCATCCAAATAGGTGTGAGATTAGAAAGTCTAAAACTGGAAAACTTATTGCAAATGCAAATACAACTACAAACAACCTCTACATGCTAAGTGATATTAAAGAAGAAAAGTGTTTTCTATCATAAGAAGATGAGAGTTGGTTGTGGCATAGAAGAATGGATCATTTGAACTTTGACAACATAGTAAACATAAGCAACAAGCAAGTTGTCAGAGATTTACCAAAGCTAAAAAGGCCACAAAACATAATTTGTTCACAATATCAGCATGGGAAGCAAAATAGAACAAGTTTCAAGTCAAAAGGATTTATGTCATCTGAGCCATTGAAACTAGTGCACACTAACCTATGTGGTTCTACAAGGACAAAGAGTTTACAAAGTGAAATTTACTTTATATTATTTATAGATGATTATTCCAGAATTATTGGGTAGCTTTCTTGAAAGAAAAGTCAAAAGCTCTTGACAATTTTAAAGCTTTTAAAGAATTAGTGGGAAATGAAACAGGTAAAATCATTAAGGGTTTAAGGTCAGATAGAGGAGCGTCAAATGAATTCATAAACTTTTGTGAACAACATGGGATCAAAAGAGAATATTTAGTAGCAAGAACGCTCAACAAAATGGGGTAGTTGAAAAGAAAAACAAGATAGTTGAGAATATGGCCAGAGCCATGTTAAATGAGTCTAAGATTTTAGATGGTTTTTGGAAAGAGGCAGTACATACAACAAAATATATCATAAATAGATCTCAAGTAAGAGTAAACCATCACAAAACTCCATATGAGCTCTGGAAAGGAAGACCAACTACTATAAAGTACTTCAAAATTTTTGGAAGCAAATGTTACATAAGATGGGAAGAGAAAAATCTGGGTAATTTTGACCCAAGATATGATAAGGCTATTTTTCTGGCTATTCCACTAAGAGCAAATCCTATAGATGCTATAAGAAAAGGACGTGTACTATTATAGAAAGTATAAATATAATAGTTGATGAGAATATAGGGTCAAGAGAACCAGTTCAAGAAATTGTGTATCAAAAATATGAAAGTTATCAAGAAGAGTTATGTGAAGAATCAAAGGAAGAAGAAGAAACACAAAGACTTTTTCCTAAGACTCCATCCAGGTATGTACAAAAAAATCATCCAAAGGATCTAATCATTGGGAATCCAGGTGACAAACAGATAAGGAGAAGGATAATAACATCAAATCAACAAGCAAATTTCTCTTTGTTATCTAAAATTGAGCCAAAATATTTCAATGGGGCAAGTGAAGATGCATTTTGGATTAAGGCAATGAATGAGGAACTAGATTAGATAGAGAAAAGTAAGACTTGAGAACTTATCCCATGAACAAAAGGTAAGAATGTGATTGACAATAAATGGGTATTCAAAAATAATTTAAATGAATATGGTCAGGTAGTCAGAAACAAAGCAAGATTAGTATGCAAAGGTTATGCACAGGTTGAGGGAATTGACTTTGATGAGATATTTTTTCCAATTGCATGACTTGAAGCTATAATAATGTTCTTAGCCTTCTCAAGTTTCAAAAATTTCAAGGTATATCAAATGGATGTTAAATCAACTTTCTAAATGGTGTTCTAGAAGAAAAGGTTTATCTTGAGCAGCCAAAAGGATTCAGATTAACTGCTAAACCATACTATGTATGCAGACTGAAGAAGAAACTTTATGGACTAAAACAAGCTCCTAGAGCTTGGTACTCAAGATTGGATAAGTACCTTCAAGAACGGGGTTTCAGGAAAGGAATAGTGGATAGTAACTAATACATCAAAAATGAAGGGAATGACTTATTAATTGTGGTTGTTTATGTGGATGATATCATTTTTGGAGGTAACAATGATAAGATGTGTTAGAAATTTGCAAAGAGCATGCAAAATGAATTTGAGATGTCAATGCTTGGTGAGTTGTCCTTCTTTCTTGGACTTCAGATTTCACAATCAGAGAAAGGAGTATTTATTTCACAAACAAAGTATATAAAAGAGATTCTAAAGAAATTCAAGTTAGAATATTGCAAACCAGTGAGTACCCCCATGATTACAGGATGCAAGTTAAGTAAAGATGATGAATCTCCTTAGGCAAATAAGAAATTGTACAGATCTATGATTGGTAGCTTATTGTATGTCACAACTACAAGACCAGATATAATGCATGCAATGGGACTAGTGGTAAGGTTTCATGCAGCACCCACGGAGACACATGTAGCAGCAGTAAAGAGGATTCTCAGGTATTCAAAAGGGACTTTAGATTTTGGGCTATGGTACCCAAAGTATCGAAGATTTCTTAGCTTTTATTCAAAATAATAATCTATGGGAGGTTGAGTTTGAAGAGGAAAACTATACATGGGACAAAAATAAGAGAGGATAGAACCTAATATCAAAAAAAATAGATAGATGCATACTCTCAAATAATTGGCTAGAAGAAGGGACTTGTGCTAAAATTAATACATTGATAATTATTGGTTCATGTCATTAGACAATAAGAGTTAAAATGGTGGTAAGTGAATTCAAAAAAATCTTATTTTAAATATGAGTAGATGTGGGAAGACCATCCTCAATTTGTTGATATGGTAGCACAAACATAAAATTCTTCAAGAAACAATGGGTTGTTTACAACTGTAAAACAAATTAAATAAATGACATCTAGATTAAATGAATGGAACAAGAACACTTTTTAAAATATTTTTGAGAAGAAAGAACTAAAAGAGAAAATTTTAAAATTCCAAATAGGTGAGCATAATAATAAAAGCTAAGAATAAAGGGAGTTGGTTAGTGAATATCATAACATTTTGAGTAAGGAAGATAATTTTGGAGATTAAAATCAAGACAAAATTGGTTAAAAGGAGATAAAAACACAAAGTTTTTTCGAATGACAATAGTACAAATATCAACATCCAAAAATAGTAGATTTAGATTAGTAGAAGGGGGTTGGATTGAATACCAGAGTGAAATTAGAAAGGAGGTAAGGCTTTTATACCAAATATTATAGGATCATAGGGGTTTGAAGTTCTTAATGATAAACTCCTACATAGAAGTACCTTCAGTTATAACAGATGAAGACAGTGGAAAATTGATGGAGCCTATTACTCTGGAATAAGTTCATTTAGCTCTTTTCTCTTTTGACAGGGTTATGCATAAGAGGTAGGACCCAAAAGGTACTTGTAAAAAAATGGCTAATCTATTTTGAAAACTCGAAAAATCCTGGCAAACTGCATGTATGATGGCATGGCGAATTACCTCAAATTTTCAAAAATGGTGAAATTCAAAGTTTTGATCGGACCATGTGAGAAAGGAGTTTGGTGATGTAAGACACTTTCCAAATATTAATCTGAACTAGGACCGGATGCATAATATGACTCGGTCTATAACTGGATCATATTATGCATTCAGTTATGGACTGTATCATATTATGCATCCGGTTTGAGCCCAGATCATATGATGCATCCAGTTACGGACCTGATGCATAATACGATCTAGTCTGTAACTGGATCATATTATGGATCAATTACGAATCATATCATATTATGCATCTAGTTATGAATCAGATGCATCATACTATCCGGTCACAACCGAATACACAGTATGGTTCGGTCGCCTATCAGATGCATACTATAATCCGGTTGTTGATCGATAGCATAAAATGATCTGGCTATCGATCAGATGCATATTATGATCTGGTCTTTGACCAAATGTATAATCTGCTCCAGTTTCGGACCGGATATCGAAAGGTTCATCTACCACGTGTCACATGTTCAATCAACAACATCGCATGTCCAATAAGATGTTGCCACGTGTCAACCCTATTTATAAATCTATAAAAGGGTATCAACTATCATTTTTTTTATTTCCTTTCTAAATCTACTACAATTAGAACTAACCTTTCTGATCAACCTTTCTGTTTTGATTCCCAATCCTTTTTCTTCGACTTCCAACTTCTTGTGATGATACCTCTTCCACAACCGTACCAAAATTCAAGAATTTTTCATGCACTTTGATTTTAGATCTGATAACAACTCTAGGGATGAACTTTCAATGGATCAATAACGCAGGTTTGTCAACCCTCGTTTCCATGCCACAATTCAGAATAGATAAAGCTCTCCTACAACATATTATATCTGGTTATGACCACAACATGGCTACAGTGAACCTTAAAGTACAAAATGAAAATATGGTAATCAGAATCACCCTTGGAGATATTCAAGTCTTCCATTCATTAGTTTTACTCAAGTGTCGACGAGGTTACAGCTTTCTCCAGATGACAAAGCATACCTTGAAAGCAAGTATAGTCTTTCATCAGAATATTTGGTAGGTATAAATCTTGTTAATTATATTTTATTAATTTTCAATGTTTCAAGTTTATAAATTGACATCTAATTTTTTTATGCAGCTTCTGTCGCCAAATCAAAAAGAGGTTTATCAATCAACAATGTGAACCATCAAACTCTGAAGGCCATTATAAAATTTTTCCAGGCCAGACTCATTCTGATGGGAATACCGAAAATTACATTTTGGGCACTTGCTTATATTGTTTTTTTTTTTACATGGTGGAATCGATAGCTGCCACAAATCTGGGTAGGTTGTCCAGCTTTTATGGCCGCCACAGTATTTTGCATTGTCCGCCCTGGAAGCCGCCACACAAATCTTCATGTAGTCTGCACCTATAACCGCCATGCCACAATAATTTTAAACCTTTTACGTCATTGAAAGCACCTAGAAAGGGACAAGCATTCAGTCCAGCGAGGCTCGAGATTTGAACCTTGGAACTTGCTTATATTGTTAAGTCTGAGAAAAATCAAAATTTTAATTAATGCACTTATATTTTGTATTGAATCATGTCCGAGTTACACACGGTCCAACTGGCAACCAACAAGACTCAACCCATTGTGGGCACTGTAAATTTTCTTTTAGCTTTATATTTTGAGTGTTTTCATAATTTTTTGACTACTCCTGTACCAACTGTAGTGCATGCAACACTACAGTCTATTGCCATGTTAGCAGAGGAATTGAGGGCAATAACTACATTATTGTCCTTGACATACTATTTTATAGTTTACCACATTCCCTTTTTTAAATTTTATTTTTATCTATATGTAGGAGAAGGCATATAATACAAGAAGTAAACAGATAGCTACCACTAGGGGTCACATGCCAGAACAAACAAGTGATTCTGAAGACACGGGCTCTGAAGCAACATCTGGTCCTATGCAGAGGTCACACAAACTTTCCAGGCATGCAACTATTCTTGGGGTTTCTCATACACCTAGGTATGCACAAAATGTGCAAGCCGAATCTAGTGTGGCCAAGCCCTCCCCCAATGCAAGACAATTGCAGCGTATTTCATCATCTTTAGGTAAATCTATGTGTAGTTAATTTAAATTAAGATCTTTTTTATTTTAAGCAAAATTCTAACAAAATGTTTTTGACTGTTTTTAGTTGATTCTCATGTTCAACAAGTAACATCACAAGTTAGAGGGCGCATGCCACCACCACCTCCACATGCATCACACTCACCGGTTTCACCACTTCCACCAAATCAACAACAGACACCGACACAACCTCCGACAATGCCTATGCAAGAGCAAGTCAGTGTTGGAAAATGATTGTTTTCACAGAGATCACAAGGCACTACACGAAGTTCTGGGCGTGGGTTTTCACACCCACAAAGATCACAAATGCCAACAACAAGTTCTGGGCATGGATGGTCTCAATTTACATTTTCTATGAATTCAAAGGCACCTGAATGTTCTGGATAGGGATTGGATAATATTCCACTTGATGAGGATTTCCTTTTGCAAGGCAACATTATAGGCTTCAAGACAACAAATGTGATTAAAGATATAACACAAGAAGAAGAAGCCCCTGCAGCTGAGCAAACATCAGTACCACCCACTCAAGGAGATAACCCTCATCCTCAGGGTCCTCAAACTGAGGATGATGTTGTCAATTTTAATGAAAATGTTTCATTGGCTAAAAGTATTGAGTCAACAATTAAGGAGTTTGTGTTGAAAGATTTGCAAGAGTTGAAAGAATGGGAATATCGAGCAAAGGTCCTTATTAAGGAAATTAATGCCCGATATAAAAATTATGAAAAAAGGGAATCTATTTATTCTTTGGTCAAATATGAACCTAAAAAGCTTGATGGCCTGCTAAAACAAGCTACATCAAGAATAGTTAAATTTTATTTTACTTATGATGATGATGTGTTAAATGTTGTTGTTGGTAGATTGGAGAATGTTAATGTTGAAGCCCAAGCATTTTACAACCAATGAGCTTCTGATAAGGACAAGGTTGCAGTTGCTGAGACTGCAAGAGAATTGGCTGAGGTAAAAAAGTTATATGTATTTCAATTTTCTATTGCAGTTAAATTTTTATATTTCTTGAACATTTGTAATAATTTCAATATATCCCTTTCAAATTAAGTTTTCAATTTGTTTTTGTAGTCAAATGTTGAAAATTTGAAAACATAGGTTAAGAGCATGGATGTCAATATTCATACAGCAAAGACATGTTTGATGAAATCAATGGAAATGAAAAAAAAAATGCAGGCAAAGGTTTCAGAAAACAATCGTTTAAAAAAACACATCAAAGAGAAGCTGCAAGAAGATATGGATAAGGTGCTTGAGAAAATGAAAGAATCACTTCCAATAATACTTGAAGATCTAAACAAAGAAGAAGCAACATGTGTGTCAAGTATTGTGAAAGTACGTGACAACCTTGTTAGAGTTGGAGCACTTATAGAAGAGAGTGTCACAGAAGCTGATAAAGTAAAAGAAGTTGATAAAGGAAAAGAAACGACAACTCCAACCACTAGTGAAGCATCCAAGCACCAATCAAATGATTGAAAATGTTGAAAATGTTTTTAAAATACTACAATATGTAATTTTTGTTTGAAATTGGTATGTAATATTTGAGACTTGAGTTGGAAAATGTTTTTAAAAGACTGCAATATTTAATTTTTGTTTGAAAATGTTATGTAATATTTGGGTTTAAAAATGTTTGAACGATGTAATGTATTTCCTTTTGAACTAGTTAATATGAAATTTTTTGTTTGAAAATGTTATGTAATTTTTGTTTGAAAATGTTATGTAATATTAGGGTTTAAAAATGTTTGAACGATGTTCAATTGATGGCGGGAGCTGGAGCAGGAATGGGAGTGGGAGCGGGAACGAGAGCGGGAGTAGGTTCATATGCAGGTGTAGGTTCTAGGGCGGGCACAGGATCGAGATCGGGGTCGGGCACGTCGGGGCCCGGGCCTGGGCCCGCAAGGTCCTCGGTAGGCCCAGAGGAGGGCTCAAAGGCTGAGCAGACTGGCGGCCAGGGCGGGGACGACATCTTGGGGCTGGGGGCTCCTGCCAACCTCGATGCTAGTGCAGGCCTAAGGAAAAAGCCTCCAGATCCTAGGTAGGGTTCTGCCCCAGGTGGGACCAAACCCTCCTATCAACAAATCTTGGCTGGAGCCAGGACCCAGCCTTGGGCCCTGGGCATAGGGCTTTCCCTCGAGGGCACCCACATTTCCATTCAAGAGGAGGTCTACTCATCCTTTGTCTTTGGATCCTCTGCCTCCATGGTTGGGAAGTTTTTGGGAGGGCGACTGGACATGGAAACCATTCGCAGGTGGGCGGCCTCCAAATGGAAAGTTTTTGGTCATATCCAGTTGTTGGCCCTTACCAAGGGATTCTTCATTATTAAATTAAACAACAGCGATGACGCTAAAAATATTCTGTCTGGCAGGCCTTGGTTCTTGGGTTGCAAAAGCCTCTTCCTCAGGCGATACAGAGCTGACTTCCATCCCAGCACCCAAAGTATCAACTTCACCCCAGTTTGGGTTCAGCTCCGTGAGCTCCTCTTCCACTTGTGGAACGAAGACGTTCTCAGGCTCATTGCCTAGTCAGTCGGTGAGCTAGTGGCCTTCAATCCTACTACTAAGGCAGACTCTCGAATGGTCTATGCCAAATTTTGCGTCAATGCAAATCTAGAATTTGAACTCCCCTCTTCTGTGTCCATCTCCTTGGGGTCCTTCTTCTGGCGCCAAACCCTGATTTACAAAAACAAACCTACTTTCTGCCTTCTCTAGTGCACTTAGGGACACCTCCCCTACTAATGCCCTATATCCAAGAAGGCTGATGCCTCTCTCCCCATCAAACCCCCTACTCAACTAGGCCGGGGCCCCCATAGGCCCCCCGTGATGGCCATAGATCCCAGGCTTGGACCACCAAGGAGGCTCCCCCTTCCCAAGCGGGCCCTTTGGATGGCCTTCCCCAGGTTCCCCCTTCCCCCGTACCCCTCCCTGGTTCCTCTTTTAGGGCCTCGATCCCAGGCTCCCCCCCTCGCTCATTGTGAATCCCTCTCTGCAGGCCATTGCTTGAGCCCCATCTCAGCCCTGCAAGTTTTCTGGGCTCTCTCCCCCATCGGCTCCTGCCTTCCCGTCTTCCCCTACCAGGGTTTCCTCCTCCCCCCATCCTCGCTATCCCCATCTCGCCCCTCATGATGGCCCCTGTCGGCCCCTGTCGGCCTCCCCCCTTAGAGTATAGCTCCAAGAGGTTCGAAGAAGAGGTTAAGGGCAGCTCTCCGTCTGGGCCCGATGAAATCAGCCCCAAGATGACCCGAAGCAGGACATTCACCACAAACTTTGGTAGCAAAATCAAGAGAGGTCACACCACCCTAGGTGATCAACGATCGAGGATCACTGAAGACGACATAGCCAATGGATCCCAGGAAACCCTCTCTGACATCACTGCGAGCTTCTCCAAAACAAATGCCCTACGATCCAAACCCCTCGCCCAGCTCGGGAAGGGGGGAAAGCGACCCCCCAAGGGTGTCAAATGAAGCTCATCACCTGGAATTGTAGGGGGCTCAATGGTACCCCCAAAAAAAGGATCCTCGGCCAACTCCATAAGGATCATCGCTCGTCCTTCCTCCTCCTCTAGGAGACCAAAATAGATGACGTGGCTGCTCAGAGGGTTGCCCAAGCTACTTGGTGCAATTGTGAGTCTTTGTCTACCCCTGCGAAGGGCACAGCCGGAGGCCTGCTTTGCATGTGGGACCCCCAGTATTTTGAGGGGAGACTCATATCTTCTTCCCCCAGAATAATCAACATTCTGGTCCATTGTGTGAAGTCAAGGTGGTCGTGGATCTTGTCCAACATCTACGCTCCCAATAGCCCAGTTGAGAAAGCTACCTTATGGAAGGAAATCAACTCGATGAGGGAAGCATTTGCCCCCATTCCCTAGATCCTGGTAGGGGACTTCAACAACCCCCTTTTCCTTTTTGATAAAAGCAGGGGCTCAATGGCCCCGTCCAAAAGCATGGAAGACTTCGAAGCCTTCATCGACCTCAATGAGCTCATGGACATCAACCTAAAAGGAGCTAGGTTCACTTGGTCAAACATAAGAGCAAGAGCAAGCCATATCTAGGTCAGGCTGGACAGAGTATTCCTTTCTAAGGAAGCCATTCCCCTATTTGTTGATGCAACCTTGCTGGCTCTCCCTAAAATTGGGTCTGACCATAGCCCCCTCCTCAAAATCGACCATCGCTCCTCCCTCAAGTGACCCTTCCGATTCGAGTCCATGTGGCTGCACCACCCCAACTTCAGGGTCCAGGTAGGTTGTTGGTGGGCTCCTCCAATCCTTGGGCGCCCTGCTGAGCAAGTCTACCACAAACTAAGATGTCTCAAAGAATAGCTCAAGATATGGAACAAAGAGGTGTTTGGTAACATCTTCAAAAATAAAACAGTAATCAAGAAAAAACTCGAAGACTTGGAGCTCAAGTTCCAGGAAGGCTCCCAAGACCCGAGGATCAGGGAAGAGGAACATTCAGCCCTCAGCGAGTACCACAACATCCTAGCCAGGGAAGAAACATTTTGGAGGTAGAAGTCGAGAGCCCTATGGCTCCAATATGGTGATGCTAATACTAAGTTCTTTCACATGTCGACCCTCAGAAACAAGGGCTCTAACAGAATTGTCGAGTTGGTGTGTAGCGATGGCAAAATTATCAAGGACGAAGAGGACATTCGGACTGAAGCCATCAACTTCTTCCAGGAGCTCCTTGGTGACAATCCCAACATGTCCCTAGAAGCGACAGACACCCTACTGGAGCATATCCCAACTTCAGTCTCGGCCATGGCAAAATATATGCTCCTATAGCCCCTGTCTGACTCTGAAATCCATGCTACTACGTTTTCTATGAAGGTCGAGGCGGCCCCAGGCCCGAACGGGTTTCCCCCCCATTTATTCCAATCCTTTTGGGATATCGTTGGCCAAGAAGTGTACACAGCCATCTGGGACCTCCAGTATGCCAGCTCCATCCCCAAAGGTATAAACTCCACCATTGCCCTGATCCCCAAGTCTCAGGAAGCCAAATCCCTCTCTGATTTTTGCCCCATCGGCTTGTGGAATGTCTTATACAAAATTTTGACCAAATCCATGGCCTCCTGCCTTAAGGATATCCTTCCCCTGATCATTTCCCCCTGCCAGGGGAGCTTGGTCAAAGGCAAAATTATCACAGATGGAGTTATCATCATGCACGAGGTCATCCACTCGGCCCTCCTATCCAAAAAGGCCTCCTTTCTGCTCAAGCTAGATATGAACAAGGCCTTCGATAGAGTTGACTAGGATTTCCTTTCCAAGGTCCTTCTCAAGTTTGGGTTCCACCCCTCCTGGGTCAGCCTCATAAAAAACTGTGTCCTCCCCTTGGTTTTCTATCTTCATCAATGGATCCCCCATCGGGTTCTTCCCCAGCTCTAGAGGCCTTTGCCAAGGTGACCCCCTGTCCCTGATCCTCTTCATCATCCTGGTCGAGGCCCTCGGATGCACCATCTCGAGTGCTATCTCCCACGGACTTATCTCGGGCATTAGGCCTACGCTTGGCCTACCCCTTGTGTCCCATCAACAGTTTGTGGATGACACCATCCTTGCTATCTTAGCTTCGATCCCTCAAGCCAAGACCATCAAGCGCATCTTGACCCTGTATGAGGAAGCGGCCAGGCAAAAAATCAACCTCTAAAAAAGTAAAATTTTCTTTATCCATACCCCTTGGATTCTTCCTTTCAAGCCAATACCATCAAGCGCATAGGGCAGATTCTTGGTTGTACCCCTGATTCCCTCCCCTCCTCTTACCTCGGGCTCCCCTTGTTCACAGGAGTGTCCTCCAAGACCCTTTGGAGCAGGTTGATTGATTGGATCTAGAGGAAGTTGGCCCCCTGGAAAGGCTGCCTCCTCTCTTAGGCTAGTAGAGCCACCCTACTGTCAACGGTTCTTCAAAGCATTTTGGTCTACTTCATGTTGATCTTTAGAATCTCGGCCTCCATTGCAGCTACCATCGAGCAAATCCAAAAATGCTTTCTATGGTCGGGCAACGAAGATAAGAAGAGGATTCCCCTAGTTTCCTAGCCCCTGGTTTGCCACCCCAAAGGCAAGGGAGGGATCGAGCTCAGGCGGGTCACCCTCATGAACAAGGCCCTCTTGTCCAAGCACGCCTAAAAGGTGTTCACCAACGCCCATGATGAATGGGTCAGTATCATGCACAGGAAATATTACCACCATCACCCCTTTCTCAGTGAAACCCAGCCCAAAGATGGATCAACCTTCTGGAAATCCTTGATCTGCACTAAAGACATCATTCAGAAGGGGACTATATGGATCCTCGGGGATGGAACCAAGATCGACTTTTGGAAAGACATGTGGATCCAAGATGAGGCCTTGACTGTTGACAGCGATCTCCTTGTCCTCAGATTGGGCCTGGTGGACAGAGGACCCAAGGTATCGACCTATCTCACCTAGAACCAAGGACGGGTAACATGGAAGTCCATCTTGAACCCCAGGCACCCACTTTAAGCCTCTAGGCTCCAGTGCATCCTTAAGGTGATAGTTATCTCGACTTTTAGAGGGAATGACAGCTATGTCTGGCATGACACTCCCAGTGGTGCCTTCTCTGTCAAATTTACTTACAACTTCCAAAGAGTCCCTGATGAGGCCCCATTCCTAGCCCACCAGGTGTGGTCCAAGAAGCTGATCCCCAAAATCAGTCACTTCATTTGGGTGGCCATCTCAAATAAGATCCTAACCATTAAGAATCTGACTAGGAGGGGCTTTCAAATTCTAAACAGATGCTTCCTTTGTTGTGCTACCTGGGAGTCCACTAATCACCTCTTTCTTAGATGCCCCTTCTCTTCTGAATTCTTAGGCCTCATCTTGTCCCAATTTTCTATCCAATGGGTGGCCCCCAATTCCATCTCTGACCTCTTGTCCCAGTGGCCCAATCCCTTCACACACCCCTTCATCCTCTTCCTATGGGGCTCCTACCTTCCTCAGCTGCTCTGGCAACTCTGGCTTGAGTGCAACAACAGAGCCTTCTCCTCCTTGGTCTGCTCCCCCTAGTGGGTTGTAGCCAAGGCGGTTGCCTTCACCCTTGAGAACTCCCAGTCCCCACCGGTCCCTCCCCGCCCCATCCCACCATTCTGCGATAAGGTGGATTGCCCCCCTCCCGGATGGGTCAAACTTAACTTCAATGGAGCTTCTAAAGGAAACCCCGACCCCTTTGGAGCGGGCGGGGTCATCCGAGATAGCAGCTTGGCATCCTGATCTTGGTGTACGCCGAACCACATGGCATCCAAACCAATAACTTTGCTGAAGCAACAGCTCTCCTCTATAGGCTAAGAGGTTTCCCCAAGCTGCTCCCCCATTTAGATTATGCCAACTAGAGCGCTGGTATTGGCTCCCCTCCCCTGCCCCACATGGCTGTCGACAGCCACGTGGGGCAGCTCCCCCAACTCGTGTCATCCCCTACCCTAAGTGCTCCTTCCCGATGCCTATGGCCCTTCCCCTCCTCGGCGCTTCCCTACAAGTTTTTAACCCATCCATGCTCAGAGCTCTATCGCATTCTTTTTTGTTTTCCCTTCTCCCTGTCCCCGTGACTCTCCCCTCTCAGTTTAGGCCGACTCTGGTTCCCCTGTCCTTGGCCTGCCAGTTTTCCTCCCATGGCTGCAAAGGCTTTTTTCCTCAAGCCCTCCACTCTTGACCTGAGCGAGTCTGCCAGGCTCTTTTCTAATGCCAAGAAATATACCCCCTTTTTCAGTAAGTTCGTAGGGACTGACAAAGAAATCATGCAAGGATTTTTAGACACCTAGAATGATGAGGAGGTCAAAGTGAAAGGGCTCCATTTCAAAGTGTCCAAAGAGTTTTTGACTGAAGTGACGGGTCTGCACCATGAGGAGAAAGGCAGATTCGTTCGATGGGACAAGCATAATTGGGAGGAGGAGCTCTCTCGGTTCTCAAAGCAGCAATGGGACAAGGCCAATCTCTTCCAAGCTGATCTCTCAGCCCCCTTTGACGAGGCCATTATCCTAATGATGCAATATATTACTTGCGACGACCCAAACCAGCGCCTCTACAACTTTCACCTCAGCTTCTATAATCACCTTTGTGGAGCCATGCTGGTAAGCACCCCTCGGTTTCTCCTTTATTCCTTGAGCCTCACCATCGACTAGGCCCGTAGGAACCATTCTCGACCCTCCCATCAAGGGCTCATGGCTGCTTTGTATAGACACGCCCTAGCTAACCAGTCGCAGCTACATTGCATCCCTCCCTTGTCCTTCGTCCCCCCCTTGAAGCGGTTGGCTCCCCCGTTGCTTCCCCTATAGAGTCCAAATCCAAGGAGACCCCATCCCCTAAAGCCTCCCCTTCCTCGAAATGGTGTAGACCCACCCAAAAATGCAAAACCTCAGCTCAAATCCTAGGCGGGGCCCGGACTCCCAGCGTAAGTTCAATCCGCAAGGACCCGGCCCCCGACAGCAACAGGGCTACTAGCAGCTCCAAGAAGGCCAAGGTGGAGGCCTTGAAAGCAACCAAAGTCAACTTTGACTCTAGTAGCAAGTTACAGGACCTGGCGACCAGAGCCCTCCTAGACATTACGATCATCTCCATGATCGCTTTTGCCAAAGCGACTTCCTCAGCGACCAATGCCCTGGGCAAACTCCGTCGCAGGTTGGGCAATGACCCTGACAGGGAGGGGAGCTAATATGCCAGGTCGGGGCCCTTACTTAGGTCAGGCCCAGTTGCAGGGCTACCTGGAGCTACGATGGGAAGTCTTTTTTGGGTTATCTGCTGAGCAGCTTCATGGTTTTTTCTTGTTTTGTGGCCTCAGGCCAAATTTTGTTTTTTCTGGAAACATAGTTAGACAGACTTTTTGTAGGCACCAGGGCCTCTGGGGCCTGGTTTGGTTCCCAAGGGCGCAGCCCCGATCTTTTTACTCCATAATATAGCTACGGCTACCTATGTACCTAAGGTTTTGGGACCCTTCAAAAAAAAAAAAACCCGCTGTAATATTATTGTTACTTATCAAAAAAAAAATGTTTGAACGATGTAATATATTTCTTTTTGAACTAGTTAATATGAAATTTTTTGTTTGAAAATGTTATGTAATTTCTATTTGAAAATGTTATGTAATTTCTGTTTGAAAATGTTATGTAATATTTGAGTTTGAAAATGTTATGTAATATTTGAGTTTGACCTAGTAAAAGACTGTAATATTGTTGGTGCCAAAATTTTGGAGGAATTAATTTGAACCATAAAGTTTAATTTTTGCATAATTTATTTAGTTTATAAGGTTTTAAGGATTGCAAAATTTTGAAAATGCTTTTTTCACCCAAATGGAAAAGTTTCACCGTTATGTATAACCCTGTTAGAGACTCAATATGCTTCACATTCACCACAATGCTCAATCACTTTCAATCACTCTTTTTACCATACAAACATATAGAGAATTGTTAGAGACTCAATATGTTTCACATTCACAAATACTCAACATCTTTCTCAAATCAATTTAGAATATAGAACAATCTATTTCACATAACTTGAACTATCACTTCAACACATCCACTTGACTAGCCTCAACCAACTCTACTCAAAAAATCACTCAATGAATTAATCCTTGCTTACAAACCCTAGTCCAAGCATATGAACACTCACTGAAATGTTTCCAACAATGCTTCTCAATCAATATCACATAACAATGATACTCATGATCTTTGCAAACCCTAGTTCAAGTTCTTCACTCAACCAATCACTTCAACAACAATGTTTATCAAACAATCTTCACATAACAATGATACTCATGATCTTTGCAAACCCTAGTTCAAGTTCCTCACTCAACCAATCACTTCAACAACAATGCTTATAAAACAAGGTTACTCTCTTTAACCTCTATTCCAGAAAACCTTGAAGTATTAATACAAAACACACTAAAAAATTCTTACCAAACAATCATTTTCACTCCAACTTAGCATTCATAACATTCAACAATCACTCACTACAAAGATGTGCCCATACATTTTTTTTTTATGTAGAAGTGCCCTTAAAAAACCTGTCTCAATCACAATTTTCTTCTTTCCAATTTCAATGGTTGAATGACAAAATATCACTTTAACACTTTCTCAAAATATTCCTTAGTCACAAAAATAATCAAAGCTCAATTACACCTTATTACTCCTTCTTGAGATTAACATCCATCAAATCATACATGAAAAATAATTATTTAGATACACCTTATAATCTCCAACTTCAAATAATATCCAACACCACAAAAACTCAAACAAATTTCCTTAAAAACTTTATTGCCCCTTTTTAACACCAAAGCAAATATCACCAAAATTATTTTGCATAAACCTTATAACTCCCCTTAAAACCTTATAAACTAAATAAATTATGCAAAAATTAAACTTTTATGGCTCAAATTAATTCCTCTGAAACTATGTAATATTTGAGTTTGAAAATGTTATATAATATTTGGGTTTAAAAATGTTTGAACAATGTAATATATTTATTTTTGAACTAGTTACTATGAATTTTTCTGTTTGAAAATGTAATGTAATTTCTATTTGAAATTTTTTAAAAAATATTGCAATATCTAATTTGGGTTTGAAAATGTTATGTAATATTTGAGTTTGAAAATATTATGTAATATATGGGTTTATCATTGTCAATGAAATGAGAGTTGAGACACTAAGACATAAACATGCAATTTTACAATCTACAAAAATGATATAAGCCATGTAATTTTAAAACAATAATGTGATTTAAAACAATAATTCTTTGAAATCATATAAATCTAGAATAATATTGAGAAATCTGCTATCAAATCAATTCATGTTTATCATTGTCAATGAAATGAGATTTGAGACACTAAGACATAAACTTACAATTTTACAATCTACAAAAATAATTTAAGCCATATAATTTTACAACAATAATGTGATTTAAAACAACAATTCTTTGAAATCATATAAATCTGGAACAATATTGAGAAATCTGCTATCAAATCACTTTGTGTTTATCATTGTCAATGAAATCATGGAAAATTATCACTACGGAAGCTGAAACATATAAGCTTGTCCAAAATCATTATGAAGCATACTAGAAATCTGTGTCTCCACCATCTGATCACTGAAAGTATCAACATCATCATTATCGTTCGTATTCGACGTTCCTCTTCTGTCTACCAAAGAACTCTAGTATTCCAACGGTGTGTCATACGGAAATGTATCCAACTGATATGAAGACACATAAATTTTTAAACAATTTTCTAAATTCTTGTCGAGTCTGTTGCGGAATTTAGATTTAAAAAAAAAAGTGCACTGAAAACTCTTTCATCTTAGACTGACCCCAAAATCATTGTTTCACATAATTCATATAAACGAAAGTATTCACTTATTGTATCTTTTAAGACTGTGCTTGGATATAATTTTTACCGCAAACATGCAGTGGAACCAATCTCATGGACACCTGTCATAAGTGATGTTTGCACTACCATTGTTCTTCCAAACTGCGATGACTGTTCTTTCAAAACATCACGGTTGAGTATACCTTTAATTTCAACACAATTGACTTCCACACTCTTACTGAAATGGTCAATGAGGTTACCCATATATTTAATAAACAACTCATTTGTAGAATTGTATTTAGTACAAGGTCCCCAAAACATGGGGTTAACCACACCCATGGACTCGAGCAACTCATCTCTCTGAAACCGTTCTCTTATCTCACCTGTCAAATATTTTGCTATATTTGATAAATTACTCTTTGTTTTTTGTATTACAACATGAAATATATTGTGTGTTACAGGATCTTCAAAATCTTCCACAACTATACTTGATTGCCTTTCAAAACAATAAACATGTATCATCTTTTTATGAACATCAATACAAATATGATCATTGATGTCAAACTTCAAGAATATTTTTGTATTGTTCACGTTTATCAATGTATTCCAACTATCAAATACAGGTTCTGTAAAATCAGTATTAGACACATATAATGTATCAAGAAGCATGCATATTTGTTTTCTTATCCTCATAAAATCAACGATATAGATGGATCTCTCTTGTGCAAGATTAATTAATTTGTTCATTTCTTTTAACATTGGAAGAATACCACATAAGGTCAAAAGGTTTTCCAAGTCAATCAAACGGAACAACATATCTTTTGCCTTATCAACTATTCTATGATTTACCAAAACTCTCTGAGCAGGTTGATATAGTGAAATCCATCTTGTATCCACATATTTTAACAATTTTTTGCCTTATGTAACTTCTAGTGCAAAATGTTGAAACTCTGCAAATATTTTGGGACTTAATGAGAAATAAGAATGAATATCATGAATAAAGTTTTCTACTTTAGCAACATTTGAAAATGTGCTCACAATTTTATATGCAATATTAACTCTAAGAACCATACAGTGAATGGGGATCATATATGGGGTAAATATGGTTTGGAGTCGAACACAAAGACCAGACCTGCGACCTTGCATAATAGCAGCTCCATAAACTCCAATGTAAATTAACTTTGTTGTTATGTCTATATCATTCATTCCTGCAATATTCTTTAAACTTTTCACAACAACATTATAAATGTTTTCTGCATTTGAAATTTTCAACATCTTATGTAATCCCAACAAAATAGGCCTTCTTATATGATTTTGAAATGTGTATATATGCATGCAAATCCAATATGTGTTATCCACGGCGGTTACTTCATCAATAGAAAGTAAAATGAATTTGGCAAGTTTTACTTACTCCCTTAGGTCTTCTTTCTCAACCAAAGATAAACATTTTGCCATTTACCAACCACTTCGGTCTGACCAATGAGAACTAGGAATGTTTTACACATTAAAAAAGTGTATTGGTCTACCTTTCTTGAGAATATTGTAAACAACACTAAAATGCGTACTTTTTAAACCTAAAATAGTCTTTTGTATATTATGAAATTGGGCTCCAATTGTTCCATCTTTCTCAACAATATATTCTTGTTGCTTTAAGTGATTGTCATATTTTATAACATATCTTAAATGCACACATTCTGATGCATCCTTCCACTTAATTTCTTTATTAACTTCACCATTACTTTTTATAACTTTTACATCAGATTTGCCAGCATGTTTTTTAATTGTATCAATCTTGTTTTGAATCCTATGATCCTTAGCAAGTCTCCAACTGCAAATTTTGCATCTACATTCTTTTTCATTGATTTGGTTATCCTCAGTTATGACAGGATCTATCTAGGGAAATCTTTCTACCCATTCTTTGCTAAATCCCCTTCCAAGTATCCAGAGAGACACTTTTCTTTTTTTGGAATTTTTGGTTAAATATTCAATTGAAGCTTGTAATGATTTTGATTTATCACTTTCATTTTCAATTGTGATGTCATTTTGTGTGTTGTCTTCAAGTGTTTGTTGGATGTCACTTTCAAGGGGATTTTCAATAAAAGGCATCTCTTTTTGGGGAATATCTTCAAGTGGAGGCATATTAGGATCGACAGGGTATTCTGCATAGTAGCATACCATAATATTTTTTATCATTCTTGAATAAAAAAATTTACAAAAAAATATTCAAATCGTCAATCAAGTGTATATTGGGAAGACAAAAATCATTTGTACCTTGAATTTACACGGATGTCATTGGCTCGTTGCATTTTGAATTCTGGATAAAATATTTGAGGATACTCTTTTCAACAGAAGATTTGGTACCCTTCTTTCCATCACTGGGCGACATTTTACTTGTTACGAAAAATAAAATGTTAGAGAGGGTGTACTTTTTGGAGGCCTTAAGATAATATTGTAAATAGAATAAACAACTTTTTGGGTGGTATATTATACATACTTTTTTCCTGCCATTCTTTATTGTGATTTTATCAGTTTATGTCATTGGTTCATTTTCTGGTGAAAGCACTTTAACTGAGAAAAAGAGCATTAATGTGTTTAGAGAACCAAAGCATTTACTCGTATAATCTTAGCAAAAAAAAAATATCTAAATAGAAACTAAGAATCAAAGAGTTTTAAAACATTTAGAACATGGCAAAACAGATAAAAACATGGGAACAGAGCAATGCCATTCTAGATGCAGAAGAGGGCTTCGATATTGGTGTGGACATGATTGAAAATTATTAAATAAAGACAAACATGCAGATGTTGGCAAAATAACATGCAGAACATGGCAAAATAAAGAAAAACATGGCAAGTAGAGCAGTGACAAAGAACCTAGTGTGAAAAGAGGTCCGTCGTGGTCCAGAATCTGGCTAAAAATGTTTTGGTTGCAGAACTAGTTTTGGGTAAAAAGTGGTCTCATCCGGTTGAACGATAGGTTTTGGCTACAGAAGTGGTTATGTCCGGGTGCACGATAGGTTCCTATTGAAAATTGGTTTCGTCCAAGTGCACAACATGTTTCGACTGAAAAGTGGTTTCGTCCGGGTGCACGACAGGTTTCGGCTACACAAGTGGTTCAGGACAGTTGCAGAATAAGTTTCGGTTGTAGATGTGGTTCCATCCGATTGTAGAGAGGTTCCCATTGTAGAAGTTGCTTCGGGTAGTTGCAAAATAGGATCTGAATGTTAAAGTTGTCCTTCCAATTGCAGAAGTGGTTTCGGTAGGTTGTAGAAATCGATCTAGTTACCAAAATAGTTATGTTCGATTGTAGAATTGGATATGACCGATCGTAGAAAATGAAAATATATTTATCGAGTATAAAACACAGTCTGAAAATGAAAATGTATACCTGGGGTGTTAATTATATATAGAGGTATACTTGGCGAGTTTGGCGGGATAATTTATAAATTTTAAAATTTTAGGGCGAAAAGGGAACTTTATTTAGGCGGGATTACTTGCAAATTTTTCAAAATATTCATGATACTCTCATCAAAGGACAACTAACCGACACCTAAAATTTATTTTTTCTTAATTTTTTTGGCAAAATGGTTGACATACAGTCCTAAAAATTTTGCAAATTTGAATTTTCAAAAAAGTTTTTTTTTTCGCCCAAATGGCGAAGTTTTGTCGCTATGCATAACCCTGTCTTTTGATAAGAATAAATCCCCAAGTTTGGTTAGGCTCTCTACAACACTCTATCAACATAATTTGGATATAGTGAAGGATTATTTATTGGTGGTAGTGGAACAATATAGGGTAAAACAATACATACCTTATAAAATAAATGCAACATATCTTACCTTAATTTAAAAAAAAAAAAGATGCAAAAATGTTTGATTCATTTAGGCCCATAAGCCTATGTAATATGATATATAAGATAATATCCAAAGTGATGGTAAATCAATCAAGACCACTATTAAGCAAAATGATTTCAAAAGAACAAGGAGGATTTGTGAAAGGGAGATAGATTCTAGACAAAATCATAGTAGCCCATGAAGTTATACATTCAACAACTTCAAGAAAAGCGAGAGCAATGATCTTAAAACTTGATATGAGTAAGACTATGATAGGGTTAAATGTAATTTTCTTTTTTTAGTATTAAAAAAGTTTGGATTTGGTAAGAAATAGATTAGATTAATTAAAGCTTATGTCTCTACAATAACATATTCAGTGTTGGTCAACGGGTTATTAATAGAATCATTTAAAACCAAGAGAGGTCTTAGACAAGGAGATCCTCTATCACTATATCTATTCATTATTATGGCAGAGGTATTGGGTAGGAAATTGAATAATGCTAACAAATATGGGCTAATAAGTGGACTTAAGGCTAGTAATAACATCAACAATATCACCCATCAACAGTTTGTAGATGATACAACCATTTTTGGGAGGGCAAGGAATAACAAGTCTAGAGATTTGAATAATTTATTAAAGGATTATGAAAGAGAGTCGGGCATAAAGTTAATAGGAGAAAATCCAAAAAATTACTTCCTAAACACTCTAGCTAGAATCGAAGTATGGATATGTACTTTACTTCAAATGAAGGAGGCAAATTTACCAGCAACTTATCTAGGGATTCCCTTATTTGAGGGGAGAACGAGGACAAAATCATGAAATATAGTTATAAGTAAAGTTTAGAATAAACTACTAGAATGGAAAGGTAGATGGTTATCATTAGCAGGAAGACTGTAGCTAATTAAATCAATTTTACAGACCTTTCCAACATATTATATGTCCTTGTATACTATGCCAAAATTGATAGATAAAAAAATATTACATTCTTTGATACCTTGAGCACCATTGTAAATATTTAGATTAGGAAGTGTGTGTGTCAAAAGTATCTATCAAGATGTAAAGAGTGTTTATATGTTATGTAATAAAGTGTGCAAGTGAAGAGTCATAAGTGATAGGTGTCAAGTGTGGAAGTGAAGAGTCATATGAGATGTGTCAAGAAGGAGGTTATGTAATAATGAGAGACATTGCCATAATGTAAGGCATGTGAAAGGTTACATATCCTATGAGTTAGAGGAGAGTAAAATTTGAGAATATTGTTATATATTGATGACAAAGCTCTATATAATGTAATGTGAGAAATTATGATTTATGAATGTAATAGAGAAGTTTTTGTTGTGCAATATTTGTGTTACCATTAAATGTGGTTTTATGTGTGAGTGAATTTGATCCTGGAGAAATTTACCAGTGAGATCTTTAGGCATATTTTCCAATAGTGGTATGAGATCCATCTTGGCTCAGTGCTACGTTGGTGAGGGATTATTGGATGTATAAATTTGGAGAAGAGAGAAAGAAGATTGGTGAAATGAATGTGAGAAGATATTAAGATTGAGGAAGGATTGCTTGGAAGTAAAGTTGAATAAATATTATTGAAGGAGATGACAAGTTGGGAGGAGATGTAGAAGAAATATATAAGAAGTGTTTAAGGTGAAGCCACATACTAAAGTGTTGAACATTGTTGAAGAGAGCATTAGAAAACTAAGAACAAGAGAACATTAAAGGAAGTGAGAACATGGACTAGTGAGGAGATGTTTGCTAGAGTGCACCAATGAAATCCAGAGGACAACAAATATTAGAGAAGTTATCAGAGTGAAGGCTGAAGGAGAAGCCTATGAGAACATACAATTGTATGAATAATGACAAAGTGTTGAAAAGTATATTGTGAGAAGTCATGAGGGTAGCCTAAAGCAGAGAAGTCATGAGTGTAATTTGAAGCATAGAAGTCATGAGCATAGCCTTAAGTAGAGTAAAGTCGAACGCGAAGAAATTGAGTGTTAGGTATTTGGAACCAAAGTGTGAACAACATAAGATTTTAATTACAATGAAACTTGTTTGAGAATAAAACATTTTATGTAATGCTTGAATACTGTTTGGAAAGTGGAAACTTAGTGTAACACTCTTCTTGAATGCCCTAAGTTGATTCCGATTGAGATGTAGTAGTAGACTAAGGTAAAGCCTTAAAACCTTTGAGATTATTATCAGAGAGTGTATTTGGTTTATGACTTATTTTGGGTGCTTTAATTATTATTTTTATTAAATTCAGGAGTTATAAGGATTTAAGGATAAATTTGGGAGTTATAAGGTATTAATATTTTATTTAAAGAATAAGGTATTAATAATTAAAAGAATTAGGTCCGAGGTGTAGACCAATTGGCTCATCCAAACCCCATAAGGGGGGCGAAGGTCCAAGGTTCAAATATCGGGCCTCGTCGGACTGAACGCTTGTCCCTTTCCTGAGCGGCATAAAAGGTTTTAAATGATTATGGCATGGCGGTTATAGGGGCGGACTGCGCAAAGATCTGTGTGGCGGCTTCCGGGGTGGACAACATAGAATACTATGGCGACCATAAAAGCTAGACAGCCTGCTCGGATTCGTGGCGGCTACCGATTACACCATGTTAAAAAAAATAATAATAATAATTAAAAGAATCAAATTTAGGATTTAAAAGGAATCTTTAAGGAATGAATTAATGAATGGAAGGTATAAGGGAATGCAATAATTTATTTAAATAAAATTGAAATTATATTAGGGAGACATAAGAGGATATCAAAATTTGAAAAAAGAAGGAATAATCTAAAATTAACATTTAGGAGTTATAACAAGTATAAAAAAAATTGAATAAGACATGACAATGTTTAAAAAATGATATGGCACAAATTTAGGTAGAAATCATTGGTATATTGACTTTGGGGCAAGTAGACATATGACTATAAATAAACAATGGTTTAAAACTTTTCAATAAAAATGTGAGAAACCAATTGCTATAGCAGATGATAAAATATATGAGGTCAAAGGAGTAGGAAATATATTAATCAACTTGTCTTATGGAGAATGTATGATAAAAAATGTGTTATATGTACTAGGATTAATGGCTAATCTACTCTCAGTATCTCAAATGATAAATCAAAATTTGGTGGTTGAGTTCAAAATTATTGAAAACAAAAATAAATGCATTATTACTAAATGAGGAAAAATCATAGCCAATGGATCCTTCACAAATGGTCTATTTGCTCTTGATACTCTATCAAATATTATTCTATCAATGAGAATATTAGAAACAAGAGATCTTTGGCATAGAAGGCTAGGACATATAAGTGCATCATATTTAAATGAAATGAGTAAATATCAAATGGTGACAAGATTACCTAAATTAACATGGCAATCTATAGTTTATCCAAAATGCCTAGCAAGAAAACAACATAAAATACCTTTTGAGTTAAGTCTACACAGAGGTCAAGAGCCACTAGAAATAGTGTACACAAATTTATGTGGACTTATGGATGCTAGACTTGGAGAACATAGGTATTTTCAAATATTTGTTGATGACTATTCTAGGAAAATATGGGTATTCTTCTTAAAACTAAATTCTAAAGCTTTTAGTTGTTTAAAACAATTTAAGCAACTAATAGAAATAAAAATTGAAAGATCAATCAAGAATCTTTGCTCAAATAAGGATGGTGAATTCCTTTCAAAAGAATATGAGTCATTTCTAAGACAAAATGATATAAAAACATAATCTATCGCATATTATTCACCCCAACAAAATGATATAGTAGAGAGAAGGAATCGTTCTATTGTGGAAATGATACGTTGTATGTTGAAAGAATCAAATCTTGCTCGTCAATATTTGGCAAAAGCTATTAAAATTGTAGTATATATACAAAATATATCACCCACAAGAATATTTATAAATATTATCCCAAATAGACTTTATCGAGAAGAAAACCTTTAGTAGAACATCTAAGAATTTTTTGATGTAAAGCATACATGCACATTCCAAAGAAAAAAAGAACAAAATTAGATGAAAAAACCATATGTGGGATATTTCTTGGCTATGATGATGATTCAATAGGATATAGAGTAATTGATCCAATTAAAAAAAAACTATGTGAGTAGAGATGTGGTTTTTGATGAAAAAACAAAACTTACATTGAATTTCCAAAATTCAATACAAGTCCTATTATGGATATTTTATCAAATAAAGAAGAATATTCAAGTGAAAAAATAAAATTTGAAATATTTAATGAACTAGTTGAAAACTTGGAATTTATAATACCACTACAAAGAAAAGAGGCCAAATGGTATATAATTACACTTAAGGACTCAAAACTAGAACAATTGTTATATCTTACCATTATAAGACCTCAAACTCGCAACATGACAAGAACAAATATGGGTTTAATAAGTTCAGTAGAAGAACCTACAACTACACAAGCTGCCATAAGACAACTAGAATGGAGAACAACTATCGAATCAAGATATGTAGCACTAATAATGAACAAGACATAGGATTTAGTTGACCTAACTCAAGGAAAGAAACTAGTAAGGTGTAAATGGGTCTACAAGATAAAATACAAAGTAGATAGTTCTCTTATAGTTGTAAAAGGTTATACTCACACAAAAGAAATTGATGATGAAGAAACCTTTGTACCTACAACAAAAATTACTATTAATCATACAATTGTACTTGGTTGGAAACTACATCAGATGGATGTTAAGAACACATTTCTTAATGGTGATATTGAAGAGGAGGTATACATGATTCAACCAGAAGGATTTGCCATCAAGGGATAGGAACAAGAGGTTTGTAAATTAAACAAATAATTATATAGATTAAAACAAGCCCCTAGAGCATGGTACATTAAAATTAATCATCTAATATGACACAATTTCTAAAGGACTGCACCAGATTCAAATATATATATAAAAAAGGTTTGGTTAGAGAAGATAATTCTTATGGTATATGTTGATGATATAATAATCACAAGAAGTTCAAAGACACTAATAAATGAGGTTAAAAATGATATAGAAAATGATTTTGAAATGAAAAATTTAGAACTTCTACACTATTGTCTTGGTCTAGAAATTTGTCAAAAAGACAATAACATCATAATAACTCAAACAAAGTATGCAAAATCATTACTTGAAAAATATAGAATGACAAAATGTAAACCTAAAGATACTCCAATGGAGCAAGGGCTATAATTATCAAGGTATGATGAGTCACCACTAGTTTCTACTACTATGTATTGATAACTAATTAGGAGTCTTTTGTATTTAAGTAATACTAGTAATGTTTTTGCTATATCCATATGGGCTCTCTGCAGCTTTTTACCAACATAATTGGGATATAGTGAAGGATTCCTTATTGGTGGTAGTGGAATAGTCTAGGGTAAAACAATACATACCTTACCCTAATTCCAAAAAAGAAGGATGTTGAATTGTTTGATTCTTTTAGACCCATAAGCCTATGTAATATGGCATATAAGATTATCTCCAAAGTTATGGCAAATCAATTAAGGCCATTATTTTTAGATAAAATTATTTTATAAGAGCAAGGAGGATTTTTGAAAGGGAGACAAATTCTAGACGGGATCATAGTAGCTCATGAAGTTATACATTCAACAACTTCAAGAAAAGAGAAAGCAATTATCTTAAAACTTAATATAAGTAAAACCTATGATAGATTTAAATGAGATTTTCTTTTTGCAATTTTAGAAAATTTTAGATTCGAGAAGAAATTTATTAGATGGCTTAAAGCTTGTGTCTCTACAGTTTCTTATTTAATGTTGGTCAATGGGTTAGTAACATAATCCTTTAAAGCCAAGAAAGGCCTTAGACAAGGAGATCTCCTATCTCCTTATTTGTTCATTATTACAATAGAGGTTTTGAGTAGGAACTTAAAGAAGTATTACAAAGGATACCCCTGCCTCCTTGGGTCTTACCCGAAAGTGGCATCCCTTTTGGGATGTTTTCCACAAAAAGAAAAAAAAAGGATTACAAAGATAGGTTTATAAGTGGACTTAAGGTTAGTAATAATATCGACAACATCACCTATCAATAGTTTGTAGATGATACAACCCTTTTTGGAAGGGCAAGGATAAATGAGGCCAGAGCTTTGAATAACTTTTTAAAGGAATACGAAAGAGCATAAGGGCAAAATGTTAATAGGACAAAATCCAAAATTTACTTCCTTAACACTCTAGCTAATATCAAAGCAATAATTTATAGGTTACTTCAAATGGAGGAGGTAAATTTACCAACAACTTATCTAGGGATGCATCTATTTGAGGGAAGAATGAGGATATAATTATGGAATCCAGATATTAGTAAATTTTAAAATAAACTACCAGCTTGGAAAGGTATATGGTTATCGTTTGTAAGAAGAGTGCATTCAATTAGGTCAGTCTTACAAACCATTCCAACATATTATATCATTGTATACTATGCCAAAATCAATTGAAAAAAATTAATCTATATTATGCAATCCTTTTTATGGTCAAGTTTACATGATAAAAGAAAATTTCCTTTGGTGAAATGGAGCAAGGTGTATGATGATAAAACCAGAGGAGGTCTTTTTTTAAGATTTCTTATAGATGTAAACTTAGCTCTTAGGGAAAACATAATTTGGATATTGTACAAAGAGAGTCAAAGACAATGGGCAATAATTCTTCTAAGTATGTTGAGACCAATGATCTAAGTTTAATATTTACTACATTCTCTCTACCAAATGGTTCTCCTCTTTGGAATGGTTTAAAAAAATATATTTATCTAATGATTAAAGGTTTAAGATGGATGGTGGGAACTAGAGAAAAAAATTATATTTGGATGGATACTTGGTGTGATAAAAAACCACTCAATATAGATCCAATTTTGAAACCTTTGATGAGATTGCTTCAAGATAAATATGGTGTTAGTGTTTCAAAAAATTGTACAAGGATCAGGAAGGAAGATACAAATGGAAAGAATATTTTTTACAAGTATAGAAGACATGATGTTAGGAAGAAATTGAGTAGAAAGATAACAACTATGATTATTTCGACGAGAGCCAAGGACAAATTGATTTGGAAGTTGAATAGCTTGGGAAAATACACAACAAGAAGTGGATATAGTGTAAATAATCGATAAAAAAATAATATCAATAGAATATGGAGAAATATTTGGGATAGCCCAAGCATTTCTAAAGTTAAAATGTTTGTTTTGCTGGTAGGTCATAGAAGAATTTTATCCCGGGATAACCTTATGAAAAGGGATTTTCATGGTCCCTCAAAATGTGTTCTTTGTAAAAAGGAGGAGAGTATAGACCATCTCTTGGGGCATTGCTCAATAGTATAGAAACTATGGCAATGTATTATTAATATATTTGGTAAATGCATGGTGATGAATAACAAAATTAAATATTGGTTAAAGCAATGGCAGAGCACTTATAAAAGTGAGGCTTTACAAACAATATGGGATATATCAAAAGATACAATACTTTGGACTATATGGCTAGAAAGGAATAGAAGAATATTTAAAGGAAATGAAAGCAATTTATAGGTAATGAAAAGAAAGATATGCTTAGCCATATAGGAGTCTAAACCAACACTATCAACTCACCTAGTCCTTGATCTAGAAGCAAATAGCCTTGATAGATGGAGTCAAGTCATTAAATAGAATTATGATGTTGGGTACAAGAGAAGCAAAAATAAGGCAAAGAATATAAAGTGAAAACCACCAGATGTGGAGTTGGTTAAATTGAATTTTGATGGAGCATCTAAAGAAAATCTAGGACCAGTAGGAGGAGGAATAATTAGAAATAATAGAGATATTTTGTCTCATTATGCTTTCAATAGTGGATTTAAGACAAATAATGAAGCTAAACCTTATGTGGCTTTAAAAGGGTTAAAAATATGCAAACAAATGAAATGGAATAGATTATGGATGGAAGGTGATTCACTCATAGTAATAAATACAATTTTAAGGAAAGCAAAGGCTCCATGGAACATACAAGAGATAATTGTGTAAATTCAAGACCTTGTTATAGAGTTTGAAAAAATTAAGTTTACACATACATTAAGGGAAGGAAACAAATGTGTATATAGGCTATCCAATAGAGGGGTTTTTATTGAGGATCGTGAAGTTAAATTCTTCTTTCCATGGTTAGAGGAAGTAGTAAGTTTAGCTAAAGCTAACAAGAAAATATTGATTATCTGAATCAAATAATGATTAATATTTACTTTAATGTTTTCCATTGGTAATATTTGCTTTATTTTCTAACAATAATGTGTTTTCATATAAATTATTTATTATAATTTTTGTGGTTGCACTTGTGTTTCAAGAAGGAAACTAGCAATGCAAAATTGGTAAAGTGGACTATGATAGTGCAATGTTTGAAAATATTACTCTACTAAGATGCAATGCATAGATAATAGAGGTGAATTTTTGGTATTGTGAAGGATGCTATAGAAAAATGTCAAGAATGATGTTGAATTCTAGAATATTTGTATTCATACAAAAAATTAAAAAATCCAAAAAATTAAAATCAAGAATTCAAATATTTTATGTAAAATGGTGTAGGTTTCTAGCTATAGCATCTCAATTGAGATGAGAAGTGTATCTATTTGTAAACTCTCAAGCTCTAAAGAAGAGAGTTGTAATTTGTCAAGGGTGGGTGACCCGAGTACAACCCCTTATTATCCAACCAATAAAAAAAAGTGTTTTGCTATAAATTATCTTTCTAGGTTTATGCAAGAACCTAGGAAAAGACATTATAAATCTACAAAGAGATTATTGCAATAAATTTAAAAAACCATAAAATATGACTTAAAATATACAAAAGAAATTATAATTTTTACTTACATGAATATTTAGTTTTTGATAGTTGTAAGCTTACTACAATGGTAAGGGCTTTAGCCTCTCTTTGAGAGGTCCAAAGGTTCAAACCCCACTTAATATGAGGGGACCAGGCCCCTCATAAAAACCTTGTGTAAGTCCTAGTAGGAAAAACATGTTAGTTAAGGCTTTGGACTCTCCTTAGGAGGTCCAGGGTTTAAACCGTGATGTGTGTAATTCCATGTGTTTCGAGTTTCATGATGGAGAAACACTAGTTTTGATATAATGGTGTGTGTTTTGACATGATGGTGTGTGTTAGAGTAGGTTTTTTACCTTAGCTCATATTCACCTAGGTACTTTATTTTTTATTTATTTTTAGTTATTCCATGTATTTTCCCCACCCACTTATGTGTGGATATTTCATTTATCTTATTTTAGATATTATGAGATATTACATATTTATTTCTTAGATATTATGTGCATATTTTTAGGTTTGACTATTCCTAGGTGTTATGGGGATATTTTTAGGTATATTTGAAGGGTTGAGATTCTTTCTCCCCATAGTGGTTACAAATCTATGGACCATATCACATATTCCTTTTGTATGGTGGATATTTGTCCTTAGCTTGATCCTACGACTATGGTTGATCATCCTTACCTATATAAGCAAGGCACCTTCATTGTACTAGTAGTTCATTTTTTAGATATAATATATGATATTGTTGCTCCTTGTTTTGCATATCTATTTGTAAGCTTATGCTATCAATTTGCTTTTAGATTCTTGTTTTTTGGTTGAATGTGGTATTTTGTTAACACCTAAGATCCTTGTGGCTTGGAATGATCTGATTATCATTCCTTTAATGGTATTCGAGTAATATGTGTTGTAGTCATCCATTAGTGAGTGTTGTACAATTGTTTTTCTTGTAGGTTCAAAGATTCGTGTGGAAGCTTTAGTTTTTCTGATCGGGTCCTCAATGGAGTTTTTGGCCAATTTTGTGCCTCTCCTTCCATTGTTAGATCATCATCATCCTCCTAAACTCTCTTCTTCCTATACAACAAACACCTCATCCCTTTAGATCTATCCTAAGAAATTTTTTTAAGCATTTTCCCTTTTTGACAAGGTCACCAACATAGCCCATTTTGTATTTTGCATATATATTCTAATAGAATGTGAATTTTTCCACAAAAAAATGTACGTCTATAGATGCATTCTTATGGTCTGTGCCCAAAAGTTTAGCTCATTTGGATAAGTATTCTTCCAGTTATCACGATTTTATAGAAACCTATCCAAATTTAGTAATTTTCATATATCTTCATCAAATATTTGAATTTTTTGAGTTTTATTTTTTATAGAATCCGTAAAATTAGCTAACAGACATGCACATAAAATTTCAGTGCATTTGGAGCTATATTTAGAACATTACACTATTTTTAGTAAACTCATTCTTTTGGGTAAAATATTTGGAGTTGCTTAACGAATTTTTTTTTAGGACTATAAAATCATGTTTCTGATCTATTTCTAAAATTTGAGATCATTTGAATTTGTATTTGAAAATTTATGATGATTTTATGTGAAAATATTTTTTAGTTTTTACACTTGAACCTTGTATATGGACTATTGTTATAAAGTCTCATCTTCCTTCATTTGTTGTTTATCCACTTAGTTTGGACCTTTGTGATCAGCTTACTTCATGTTCAATATTGGTGAAGCATACACATTGTTGTGCGTAAGGAGTACTTTGTCTTTGAATTCCCTTGCTTTGTTGTGGTTCATCCTCTTGAGCCAATCTTCCTCATTGAGGCACTTAGTTTGAAGGAAGGGATTCTTTTGGAAATTCCTTTGAATATTTTTCAATTCAGAGGCTTCATTTGTGCATCAGTGTGATTTTGTGGCATTTTGCACCACTTTGTGACATTGCACTAGACCTCTTACATTATAATGAAATTTTATTTCGAGGGGGGCTCTTCTACTTTTGAGGACATCTTGGAAACTTATTTTTTTTAACTTAGCATAGAGGCAAATGCTAAAACTTTTGAAGCATGGTTTCAGGTATTTTTTCATTATGTAAAAGTGAAGGTTTGGATCCTTTGTTCATAACTCCAAAACCCAAACCAATGGTGAAGGATAAGGAGTATAGGACATGGTTCATGAACAATTTAAGGATCTTTAGCATGCTTTACTATTCAGTTTGTGGGGAACTTCAAAAATTTATCGGAGTTCACAAGAACACACCTCACCTTGCTTATCATTTATTGAGAAGAAAGTTTTTACCCAAGGTACCTTCTCTTACAATTACTTGCATGGAGGACATCATTTGTGATATTGCATCTTTGTTTTTTGAGTCACTATCTCATGATATTTTGGATGATGAGGTTGATGCTATAGTACCTACTTTAGATAGTTTACAAGACACATCTCACACTTGTTTTATGTGGATGATCTTGTTGATGTTGCAACATATACAACAATGATTTTATGGCATGTTACATCCTTACATATAGATGACTTCTTGGATGGTGTTGCCTCTCTCTTCATTGAGTGTCACACATGTGATTTTTTTGACATGTATGAGGAGCTCACTTATTTATTTGATGATAATATATACATTGTATATCGTCCATGTACTTCTTATTTTAAGGACCCTTTTGTGGTGTGCCCTCCTTCTTTGAGTGAGCCACCTTGTACACCATTTTCTTCTCTTATTTCTTTCACATTTGATGATGTACTCCTATAGGAGTTGGATACAAAGATTTTATCTTTCATTAGAATCTCACTTGGAGATCTCGAAGCCCATGTTGAATATTTTTAGGCTTTTAAGCCTTCGCTTCTTTCTCTTGCTACTTCCATGGGCTCTTCATCACTTATGCAAGAAGACATTTGTGATTCTTCCTTGATGGATGCCCTCCCAACATCTCTTATACTTTTACACACTCATGATTTCATGCACATTGATCTTTTGGATGTTGATTAGGGCTATATTCTACCCCATTTTGGTGTTGGTTTGGGCTTCTAAATTCCTAGATATTCATTTCATAATTTATTGGTGACATATTCTTCACTTCGACTTTCTTTGAAGGGTTCTATGTCGTCATTCTACATGTTCCCATATTCTCACACTCACTTGGAGTGGGAATGCATTCGATGGATGCTTCATGGCTACTTTCTTCCTTGTGGGAGACATATTGTTCATCGTAGATGTATCCACTTCTTCATGGAGCTCATCATCCTAGGGGGTGTTGGGAGCACTCCTTGGCTCCATTCTTACTTCTTCTCTCTTTCTATTTGGATGTTCTTTCACATGGTTTTCCACCTTCTAGTTCGAGAGCAATCAAAACCACCAAAGAGTGAATCCCGCCCAGCGAGAAGCAGCAAAAACCTCTACCAAGTGAATCCCGCCTCTCGAGAAAACCAGTAGGAAATGATAAAAACCCACCCAATAGGAAACCTAGCGGTTCTGGAGAATCCCGCCCCGTAGGAAACCATCCCGCCCAGTGGGAAACCATCCTGCCCAGAAAAAAGGGGGAATCCCACCCAGTAGGAAGTAGCTAAAAACCAGCAAAGAGGAGATCCCGCCCATCGGGAAGCAGCCATAAAGCACCACCAAGAGAATCCCGCCCCCAGGACAACCAGCAGGAAAAGACAACAAGTTAAGGGACCAGGGATACAGGGACTGGGGATCCCAGGTGGGAAGAGGTAACAACCACAAAGATGGGATCCCTAGGAGCCTAGCTTGGGGATCCAAGGTCTGCATTGCATAGATCAGATCCCCCTATGATTTGAAAAATGCAGCAGAACCCAGAGAACCCCAACAACAGGGGCCAAGAATCCCATCCTTGCACAGGAGAAACTTTAGGGAACTGGGACTGAGGCTGGGAACAACCTAGGCAGAGAAAAATCCCCCCAAGGCCAAACAAATGCCTAGGGTGTCCACCAAGGAGCAGAACCAGCATGAAGAAGCCTCCAAGCGAGAAATCGAAGAGGGCCCTCCCCATAGGGACGGGACCAACAACAACCACAGGATCCTAGAGAGGATTCACCAGCAAAAGAGGGAAAGAGGTCCCCCCAGACCACCCCCAAAGTAGTAAGGACCTCAAAGGAAACAAGAAGCTATCAAAAACCCAACCAATCACCCCCACCACCCAGAGAACTGTAGGGAACCAGATCCATGCCAAAAGCCTACAAAAAACCCCAAGGGAAAGCCTGAGGGAAAAAAAATGGAAGGGATCCCAAAAACAGCAAGGAACCCTGGGAAGCACCAGGCCAAAAACTCAACAAGGGAACCCTGACCGACTGGGAGAGGTGCAGAAAGAGGAGAAGGATCTCCCTCAAGGAGATCATCTGCAACAAACAATCCCAGGGAGGGATGACCTGGGATGATCCAGGGACTGGGCAGGAACTAGGGGAGGGGGAGCAGGGAAGGGATTGGGACCCTCCCCTCTCTCCATATAATATATGATATTATTTCTCCTTGTTTTGCATATATATTTGTAAGCTTAGGTTGTCAATTTTCTTTCAAATTTTTATTCTTTGGTTGAATGTGGTGTTCTATTAACACCTAAAATCCTTGCAGCTTGGAACGATTTGATTATAATTCATTTTAGTGTGTTAACAAAAAAAAAATTATATCTTATTAAAAAATATTTAGATTGTGACACAATTGAAAGTAATTGTCATAATATCTAAGGTTTGGATGATGGGAGGAGTAATGGATGGTTAGGTATTTAGTGAGGATAATCAATAAGAGAATATTAAGGGGAATAAGAGATATGTAGAAGAGAATATTACCAAAGGAGAAGATTATTGACAAGATTACCAGCAAAGAGAAGTAATTTAAAGCTTACAAGCAAAGACAAGTGATTTAATTTTTAGCTGCAATATCTTATTTACCAATAAAATAATTTTCTACCATTATCATCACTGTCATTGAGAAGAACCACATTGCCATCAAAGTCGTCCATGTTTCGTCACAACAATAACAACAATCTTTGTAGCAGTATTGAACCCTTTGGAGGAGAAGCCTGGTAATGGATTAATGCAAAGTCATAATAGATGACTGCATTTTTTATGTCAATTGTATTACATTTAAATTGTTTTGTTGGTGATAACAAGGACTAGAGGATTTAATTTTTTTGAAAAAACCTAGTTTTTTTTCTTTGCAAAACCCTAGTTTCTTTTGGGATTTTTCTAGGTTGAGTTCATGGAGTTACCAATTTTTACTGGAAATGATGACATTGATGCTCGAGAATGGTGGATGAAGTTTAGATCTCTATATTCTGGTGAGATTTTTTGGAATTGCAAATTTTTTTATCTTTTAAAAGAGGAAGCTCATGATTGGTGGGATATTCGTACTAAGAAAATGCATGCTAAGAAAATAACTTGGACATGGGATGAAATGGAGCATGCATTCTTGATTCAATGGAACCCTTATAAAAAGATAACTAGTTTGAAGGTCACCATTAAAGGATATGAAGAAAAAATAAAAAAGCTTTAGAGGAAACTAAAATAAATGAATAAAATTGATATAATATAAGGAAAAAATACAAATGACAATGTGAAAGTTCATGATCGCATTCAAAAGAAAAATCTTAAGAAGAAAGGATCCAAGGAGAAGCAATAAGCAATTATGGCAAGGGAACGAGTTGAATAACCATTTTAAAACTCAAATGTTGAATTTACAATAGCAACAACAATGGATTCCATGGAAGAAGCAACAAAAAAGTCCAAGGAAGCCTTGTCAGAAGTGCACAAGGATGCACCAAAAGAAAGGTATAAGAGAGAAGATTGTGAATAAGAATTTAAAATAAAAAACAAATTGTTGAAGAATCAAAGGGAACAAAATGTCAGGTTAAGGTTGCAGCATATCGACACCCACACCACCTCGAGCACCAACAATATTAGAGGCATGGCTTAAGGCATCAATATTTTAGATCTATATGGAATCCAAAAGGCATCAAGTATGACAATGTTTGGCAGAAAAATTACAATGTTTTTGGATTTCAAAGAGGTGTAGCAGCACCAAGGAACAATGAGACCAACCATTTGAAATATCAGAGCAAAGCAATAGAAGCATGGAGCCAATAAAGCAATTATGACTTTTCAAGTGGCACTATGGCAGCTTAGCATCATAAAAAACCACCTCTTATCAAGATTTCACTTGGATGGATGGATGAACAAGATTGGAAATTCTCAAGAAAAAGGATGTTGAATATTTGTATTTAAAAACTGGAGAAGATCCAAAAAAATGAATATAACAATTTCATTTTTTTATGAAAAATGATGTAGGTATCTAAACATAGCATCTCAATTGAGATGATAATTAAATAAGTTTGTAAACTCTCAAGCTTTACAAAAGAGAATTGAGATTTATCAAGGGTAGGGAAACTGAGTACAACCCCTTTTCTCAAGAAAAAAATATTTAGATTCTAACTATGCTAGACCTATAGATGACAAAATCAACATCAGGCTACGTGTTTCATCTTAGGTCAAGACCTATTTCATGGTATAGTAAGAAACAACATGCAATAACCCTCTCATACTTAGAAGCATATCATGCAACAAGAGAGATGGTATATGAAGCACTTCGGTTACAATACATTTTATCAAATATGAGAATAAAAAAGACTCGTACAATACTAAACTACGATAATTTAGTTCTCAAATTAATTAAAAATCTTATGGTTCATAAAAGAACAAAATATGTTGAAGCTCAATTTCACTTTATTAGAGATTATGTTTTGGACCATCATATTCAGATAAAATATGTCCCCACTAAAGATCAACTTGCAAATATTTTTACAAAAGCACTTGGACGAGACAAGTATAAGATATTTCAGAGCCATATACGTACAAGAGGGTGTTAGCGGTATTACATTATTTGGTACCTTGAGTACCATTGTAAATATCTATATTAGGAAGTGTGTGTATTAAAAGCATATGTCAATATGTAAAGCATGTTTATGTGTTATGTAATAAAGTGTAAAAGGTGTCAAGTGTGCAAGTGAAGGTGTAAAGTGTGGAAGTGAAGAGTCATATGAGATGTGTTAAGAAGGAGATTATGTAATCATAAGATACTTTATCATAATATGAGGCATGTGAAAGGTTACATATCCCATCAGTTAGAGGAGAGTAAAATTTAGGAGTATCGTTATACATTAATGACAAGGCTCTATGCAATGTAATGTGAGAAATTATGACTTATGAATGTAATCGAGAAATTTTTGTTGTACAATATTTGTGTTACCATTGAATGTGATTTTATGTGTGAGTTATGTTAATCCTAGAGAAAATTACCTATGAGATATTTAGGTATATTTGCCAACATTTATTATGCAGTTATTTTTGTAGTCAAGATTACATGATAAAAGAAAATTTCCTTTGGTGAAATGGAACAAGGTGTGTGATGATAAAACTATGGGAGGTCTCAGTTTAAGAGTTCTTACAAATGCAAACTTAGCTCTTGAGGGAAAAGTAATTTGGAAATTTTAGAAAGATAGACAAAGACAATAGGCAATAATTCTTCTAAGTATGTTGATCCCAATGACCCAAGCTTAATATTTACTGCATTCTCACTACCAAATGGTTCTACACTATGGAATGGTTTAAAAAAATCAATTGATCTAGTGATTAAAGTTCTAATATGGGTGGTGGTAACTGGAGAAAAATTTTCTATTTGGATGGATGCTTGGTGCGATAAAAAACCACTCAATCTATATCTAATTTAAAAAATATGGATAATATTACTTCAAGATAATATGGTGACATGGTTTCAAACATTGTGTACAAGGATCAAGAAGGAAGATACAAAATGAAATAATATTTTATTTACAAGTATACAAGATATTGATGCTAGGAGGTAGTTGAGGGAAGCCTAGGATAAGCTACTTTGGGAGTTGAATAGGTCAAGAGAATACACAACAAGAAGCAGATATAATGTAAAGCACCAACAAATCAAGAATACTACAAAAATATATAGAGATATTTGGGATAGCTCGAGCATTCTTAAAGTCAAAATGTTTGTTTGGCTAGTAGATCACAACAAAATTTTATCATGAGATAACCTTATGAAAAGTGGTTTTCATGACCCCTCGTAGTGTGTTCTATGTAAAAATGAGGAGAGTATAAACCATCTATTGGGACATGCTTAACAATCTAGAAATTATGGCAATATATTCTTAATATGTTTGGTATATACATGATTATGAATGGCAGAATTGAAAATGGTTAAAGCAATGGTAGAGCACTTTAAAATTGAGGCTTTACAAACAATCTAGGATATATCAAAAGATACAATACTTTAGAGTGTATGGTTAGAATGGAATAGAAGAATATTTAAAAGAAAGGAAAGTAATTTAGATGTAATGAAAAGGAATATTTGTTTAGCCATAAAGGAGTATAAACCAATCCTATCAAATCACCCAATCCCTAATATTGAAACAGAGAGCCTTGATAGAAGGATTCAAGTCATCAAATGGAATTATGATGTTGGGTATAAGACAAATAAGAAGAAGGAAAAGAATATAAAGTGTAAACCACTATAAGTGGAGTTGGTCAAATTGAATTTCGATAGGGCATCTAAAGGGAATCCAGGACTAGTAGGAGGAGGAGGAATAATTAGAAATAATATGGGAGAAATTTTATCTCATTATGCTTTCAATAATGATTTTAATACAAATAATGAAGTTAAAGCTTGGGTGGCTTGGGAAGGGTTAAAAATATGTAAAATTAAATGGAAGAGTATGGATGGAAGGTGATTCGCTAATAGTAATAAATGCAATTTTGAGGAAAGCAAAGGCTCCATGGAACACACAAGAGATAATTATAGAAATACAATACCTTGCTACAAAGTTTGAATTAATCAGGTTTACTACAAAGTTTGAATTAATCAGGTTAAGGGAAGGAAAAAATGTGTAAATAGGCTAGCCAATAAAGGGGTTTTAGTTAAGGATTGTGAGGTTAAATTATCTTTTCCTTGATTAGAGGGTGTAGTAAGTTTAGTTGAAGCTGATAAGAAAATGTTGATTGCCTAAATCAAATAATGATTAAGATTTACTTTAATATTTTTCATTGGTAGTATTTGCTTTATTTTATAACATTAATGTGTTTTCATATAAATTATTTATTAAAATTTGTGTGGTTGCACTTATGCTTTAGGAAGGAAACTAGCAACCCAGGTCTGGTAAAGTGGACTATGATAGTGCAAAGTTTTGGAAATTCTACTCTACTAAGATGTAATGCATAGATAGTAGAGGTGGAGTTTTGGTATTGTGAAGGTTGTTGCAAGAAAATATCAAGAAAAATGATGCTGAATTTTGGAATATTTGTATTCACACAAAAAATTGAAGAAGATCCAAAAAATGAAAATCAAGAATTCAAACTTTTTATGAAAAATGATGTAGGTATTTAGCTATAGCAACTCAATTGAGATGAGAATTGAATTGTTTTTGTAAACTCAAGCTTTAAAGAAGAGAGTTATCATTTGTCAAGGGTGGGAGACTCGAGTACAACCTTTTTTTTACAACAATATGTATATATATGTGTGTATATATATATATATATATATATATATATATATAGATATATATATGGGAACATTAAATTCTTCTATGGGAAAACCTAACAAAGAAGAAATTTCAATATCATAACAAAGCTCCAAATTGTTGAAAGAAAAATCTTTGAGTCAATGAAATACATTAAAGAACGTGTTTCTAATCATTTATGCAACTATTTTAGGAGGAAAATGTAAACCAATAAGAGTCATTGAATGAATTCTCTGTGAATATTCCTCAAGTTGATTCTCATGAATAAAATAGAGTCTACTAGAAAATTATGATAATGGAGGGGCTAAAAATTACTGTCTCCAGCATGAGAAGAGATAAATATCCTAACCCTGATGGTTTTAATGCAATTTTTTACTAATATTTTTGGGAGGTCATAAAAAATGATCTTTTAGTATTGGTGGAAGACTCCAAACAACATCATAGACTCCATGGGAGGATTAAATCTTCCTTTCTAGCACCAATTCCAAAGAAGCACAAGCAATTAATATAGGTATATATAGGTCTATCTCGCTATGCAATACTTCCAACAAAATTATTACCAAAATAATATCCAAGAGGCTTGAAAAGGTTATTCCATATCCAACTTCATAAGAGCAAATTAGATTTGTTCTAAGTAGAAATATTTTAGAAGGAATTATCCTCACCTAGGAAGCCATCCACTCCAATAAGCAGGTCAATAGAAAGGTCATGGCCATCAGACTAGATATGAAAAATGCTTTTTTTAGGCTAAACCATAATGCAATCTATGGCACCCTTTGCAAGCTATGACTTTATGGAAACATGGTGGGATGGATAAAATAATGCATCAATTACCCTTGGATTGTGATTAGGGTGCAAACTCAAAGTCAATATTTTATTCAATTGCAACCAATACATACAAGTAGAACAACTAATCAAACAATATGGTGTATCTTATGATAGAAAAAATCAATACATTCCTAAGCTATCTTAAGTCCTAGGCTGGCTTAAGATAAGCAACTAACTACTAAATTAAGCTAATGAAATATTAGGTTTTCTAGAAGCTAACTAATTACCTCTAGAAACTCATGTGAGCATAGTGGATCATATGTTTATTAACAATAAGTAATTAACTTAGTTAATCCTAAGAAATAGAAACCGAGGAAAAATAATAATAAACTAATCCTAGGAACTAACAAATGATACCCTCATCATACCTCCCTACTCAAGAAGCATTGGACTCTAATGCTTTGATAATAGAAGTAGGAGGGTGAGTTACCAAATGCTAAACACATATCCCATGGATAGGATGAAACAAAGGTTGATAATCCATGTCACCATTGGTAAAAATAAGGTCAAATATGCCTTGAGATGTCGATACTAAAATACAATTTTAGGTCACAACTTTATCACCAATTTGTGAAGGAAAACAAGGAGGACCAATAGCCTACTATGGAGTCTGCAAAGTCTTTTGCACAATAGGAACCGTTGGTCACGAATCTGCCATAGGAAAGGATTTTTATATTAAGTGCACCCTAGACCCGGCCAACATTGAAAGGCTAGGAGAAAGAAATGTCTCCCAGGCCAATCTCCAGAGTGGGCTGGTTCCCTTACTATTTCTAAACTCAATTTTAGATTAAAGCTACAGGAAAGAGATGTAAAATACGCAGAAAGAAACAAGAAATCACGGAAAGGGACGGGAAATATGGCCGTAGGCCGAATTTATCAGATCGGGGAAAAGAAACTCAGCAAGATAGACCTTCAAGTGTATGAACAACATGTAATAACGGAGAACAACATAATTCTTCTACGACCTTGCGCAAACTACCTCCAGAAGTGTATCCCAGAACTTACTTTCTTACAAGCAATATTTAAATTCAAATGCAGAATTTAAATCAAACAACAGATCAAAAAGACAAGCATAACTTAGAAATACATGGAATAGAAGGAAATCACACAGACAGACATTTTAAAATTAGTGGCCAAGTCTCTTTCATTCATGCAAAACAACTTGAAAGCTTCCACGCAATAATATCTCTCAAACTCCCGACCCCTGCAAATGAGATTTACATTGGTTTTTATAGAGGTCTGGCCTCTTGGCAGCATTTAAAATTTACAACGGACCTCCTCAAGATCTACAATTTATGCAACAGAACAAGGAGATGATGCCTTTAAACAGCTTCGGAGAAACCAGAAATTAAATGCCATATGAAAGAGTCGACCGTTTTCATTAAATGGTGTTCTTGGAAATATGCATGAAACTGTTAGAAAAATCGCGAACATCAGCTTCGAATCCTTGGAAATCTTCAATTCTGGTAGCTTGGGCGCATTCTCCTACCTTGACTGCATCGAAAATGAGCAATACATTAAATTCTAGACCACTTTGAATCATCGAAAATCACAAAATAGCATCGGGCCGTTTAAACTGCTTTCAAGCGCGAAACTGCAACAGGTTGCGAAAACACGACAAGTCGCGACGTCTTTATGGTCCGTACGCTTTTGCTGCTTCTAAGCCACGAAAACCAACCATGTCATGAAATCGCCACATATTCGGCTTTCATTTCTCCTTCGCTAGCTTGCACTGCGAAAACACAACGCTGCACGATTTTGCTACGCTTTCTTGTCTTTTGGCTCTATCTTCCCTTCTAACCCGCGAAAATCCGACATGTCACGATTTCGCTACAACTTTCCTGCACTCTGTACGGCATTGCTCTTAAGCCACGAAAATGCAACACTTTTGCCTTAGAATGTCTTCAACTTCACCCTGTCGTGATTTCGCTACGTTTCTCCGCACTTAGTCTTTTTTCAACAATGTGTCGCGAAATCGCTACCATTTTCTGCCTTTTGTACGGTTCTCACTTTCTGTCATGATTTTGCGACGTCTTTGCCTTGCTGGAACGTTTCCTCAAAAGTTGCGCGATATCGCTACGCCTTTGTGCCTTAGACTCTTTTTCTTCAACTGACCCGCGACCATGGAACATGTAGCGATTTCGCTACGCTCTTTGCTTTGTTTGGCTTCATTTTCTAACTGTAGCGAAATCGCTACCATTTTACCACTTAAGCCTTTTAAACCACCCGCGCCGCGAAAACACGACGCGTCGTGATTTTGCGACGTCTTTTGACTTATGCGCTTTGTGCCATCTTTCGTCACGATTTTGCTACGACATTGAGCCTTATCGCCTTCAGCTGAGTTTTGTTGTGATTTCGCGACAGTTTGTTGCTCTGCCCTTCTTTGACCATTTTGTCCATGAAAATCGAACACGTTGCGATATCATGACGGTTCTGCCCACCTACTGCCGTTGACTGCGTTGACCATGATTTTGCGACACGTCGCGAAATCGCACCAATTTTGCGTTGATTTTCTCTCTCCTCGATTGACCCACGATTTTGCGACATGTCGCAATATCGCGACGGTTTTCCAACTTGGCTCTCTATGCTGTTTTATGTCGCGATTTCACGACAACTTTTGGACTTAGTCATTTTTTGCATCAAAACCTGTAGAGAAGTTAGAATTTCAACAGCTAAAGCTTGAATAATCAATGATCAAATAAATGTGGCAAAAATGCCAACATTCTTGGCGGCTTGCAGGGTATACAGTTCTGCTGTATGCAAGAATCCCAGGCCTGAATCCATTGGGCAACAGAGTCATAAAACTTAGAACAGAAAGCTAGCTGCGGGGATACATCTCGGTGGACTGCTGCAACATCGTTTGCTGAACAACTGAAACTGAGAAAATCTGCATTTGGCTCAACTGATTATGGAATGGAAATGAATGGAATGAGATCCTGTGGATGCACAGGTGGTGAAATGCAAATGAAATGGTAATATGATGGAGTGGTGGAATGGGTGAAAGTGATACGGTGAACACAGTAACAGGATGCTTCTGTGTTACCAGCTGCGATGGAAGTGAAATGAAAGTAAATGAACTAATGGAATGGAAATGGAATGAAAATGAACTAAACTGTAAAAAAATGAGTAAAATAATAGAGAACTTAGAAGAAAGGGATAAGAAGAAGCGGGAATAATAGGAAAGGGGAAAAAGAAACAACAGCAGTGGCTTTTTCTTTACTGTAGAAGAAAAAGAAGTAGAAGGAGAAATGAAGAAGGGAAGGGAAGAAAAAGGGAAGGAGAAGAAAGAAATTGCTAGAAAGCCACCAACTGCTGGGAAGGGAGAATAAAAACAAAAAACAGGCACTCACGGCTCGCATGCAAAAAGAGCCGAAGTAACAAAATTAAAACAATACTTATTTTTTTTTTTCTCTTTTTTTTTGTTTTTGCTATATACAATAGTTTATACTGGACTGCCAGTTCATGAAGTGTAGGCTTTCAGATGAAAGCCATTCACTAAAATAGGAAGTGGGCTACCATCCAAGTCTTCCAGATAGAACGAATTTGTTGCACCAATGACTGATAATGCGGAAGGGACCCTCCCATAGAGCATCAAACTTCTTGTGATTCCCAGGCTTAGCTTTGTTTTCGTTCCATTTCAGAACCAAATCTCCCACTTTAAGTGGACGATCTGCAGAATGTTTATGGAACCACTTTGAAATACCCTCTGTGTGTTTAGAAAACTCTTCATATGCCTCAGAACGCTACTCTTCCAACTGCAACAATTGAGCCAACCACATATCCAAGGAATTTATGTCTGTTTCATCATCCTGAAAATCCTGCAACTGCTGCAATACTGGCAACTCTAGATGAACAGGCAACCTTGCCTCTTTTCCATAAACCAGGGCATAGGGTGAAGTCTTGATAGACTTCTTGATTGAAATCCTATCTACCCATAAAGCTTGATTCAGTAGAAGATGCCATGATCTCTTATTATCCCCCAAAGACCTTTTTAAAATCCGAAGCAAAATTTTATTTGTGGACTCTGCCAAGCCATTTCCCTGTGGATAATAGTTAGAGGATGTTTTAAGGAAAATGCCATACTTGTTTGCAAACTCAGTTAGTTCCGCTCCAATAAATGGAGTCCCATTATCTGTTATAATAGCATCAAGAATGCCAAAGCGTGTAATTAGGCCTTCAATAAAAGAAATCACCACACTCTGATTCACAACCTTGGTTGGAATAACTTCAGACCACCTCGTAAAATAATTTGTCACTGTCAAAATATACTTGTGTCCAGTTGAGGAATTCGGATCAATAATCCCAATAAAGTCCAACCCCCACTGCTAAAAGGGTGCTTCAACCTGAATCGGATGCAAAGGCAGTGATGCATTTCTAACTCTTCCTGTATACCTCTGACATTCGTCACATGCTTGGACAATCCTAAAAGAATCTGTGAACAAGGTCGGCCAATAGTAACCAGCTTGAATTATCTTTAAAGCCATCGGTCTGCCTGCGTAGTGTCCTCCTGATATGCCTGAATGAAACTCCTCCAGGAGTCTAGCCTTCTCTGATTCCTTGACACATCTTAAAAGAACACCATCAATATTCTTAAAAAACAATCCTTCTGGCAACAAAACATACCTAAGAGCTTGCAGGCGAAATCTTCTCCTCTATGAGGCATTCAACTGTGAAGGGCATTTACCAGTCGTGAAATAATCGATGAGGTCATCTGCCCAATCTTGTTCCTGAACTAAGAGGTTCATCAGATTGTCATCACTAACAAGATCATCTGCTTGATATTCATCTATACCAGATGTTGCCATTTTTACTAAGTGCTGGCATAAAGCCTTACCACGCACTAGCCTAGTTGGATAAATTTCAACATTGAATTCTTGGATCTTGGTGACCCAACCAGCGCGTTTATCACCCATTTCTCCTTGAATGATGAAATTTCTTACATCAGGATGTATAACATAGACAACTGTCCTACTCTGAGATATAAAATGCTTGAATTTCTTAAGGGATTTCATAACAGCATACACCTGTTTTTCAATGAAATTATACTTTGCCTCATGAGGTAAAATAACCTGGCTAAGGAAAGCAATGGGCCTTTCATTCCCATCGTCCCCTTTCTATTTGAGTACTGCGGCATAACTTTCATCTTCCCCAACTGCATACAGAATGAAATCTTTTGAATAATCAGGATTAATTAGTACAGGAGCCTGCGCTATTCTATCTTTAATTTCTTGGAATGCCTCTTTCCTTCGAGCTATCCATTTAAAGTCTGCATCCTTCTTCAACAACTCAGTCATGGGTTTCACAACCTGGGTAAAATCGAGAAATGAACTTCCTGATAAAATTAATCTATCCAAAGAAAGACTGCAGTTCATTTTTATTTGCAGGGAGTGATAATTTTTTCAATGCTTCAACTCGGGATGGATCTATTGCTAAACCATCCTCTGAAATAACATGCCCCAAGAGTTTACCTTCCTTCACTGCAAACACTGACTTCTTTGGATTAATGGAAATCCTGAATTCTCTGCACTTACCAAAAATTTGCCTCAGGTGAGAACAGTGATCTTCCCATCTATGTGAAAAGACAGTCATGTCATCAAGATATATCACAATAATCTTGTTCAAGAGTTCCTTGAATGCAATGTCCATGGCTCTCTGAAAAGTGGCCCCAGCATTTGATAGTCCAAAAGGCATTCGCTGATAAGCAAAAGTGCCCCACTTAGTTGTAAATGTTGTCTTGTACTGGTCCTCATCTCTAACCCAAATCTGGTTATGTCCAGAGAATCCATCCAACAGTGAAAAACGTTGAGCTCCAGCAACAACATGCAGTATTTGATCTATACACGGCAAAGGATAATGATCTTTCAAAGATGCACGGTTCATATTTAAAAAATCTACACACAGTCGTATGTCTCCATTCTTCTTTCGAACTGGAACCAAATTGGCAACCCAAGTTGAGTGCTTAACTAGATATATAATTTTGGCTTGCAGCATTTTCACAAGCTCGACCCTCATTAGAGTCTCAATCTTTGGATTTACTGGTCGTTGCTTTTGCCGAAAAGGTCTGACTCCTTCCAATTCAATCGTATGCTGCACAATCTGTTTATTGTATCCCTTCAAATCTTCATAACTCCAAGCCACAATATCAAAAAATTCCTCACACAGTTGTCTGATTTCTTGCAGTTCATCAGGAGTAGAATCAGTTCCAACCTTAATGACCTTATTGGGTTCTAACTTCAACTCCATGTACTCTTTTTTATCAATCTCGATTCGATGTTTTTTGGACCGATCATGCTGATCAAACAAAATTTCCAGAGTTATAAGACCCTTCAGAATGTGATTATTCCGTAACTGAATTAGACCCTGAGCTTCTTCGTGCTCCAAGGTTCTCCCTTTGATAGTGGCAGATTCTTGAATCAAAAAGTTGAAAATCTGCTCATCATCCTCAAAGACTTGCCAAAAAATATCCTTGTCTGGGACACTTGGCCTGTACACCATCCTTACTGTCTTTGGTTTCTTAACTACCTGCTCAATAGGAGAAAAATTGGCTCCAAGGGATGCTAAGAGATCTGCATGCTTATTTAGCTCTCGAGAAATGGCTTGAATATTTAGAGCTGTGAAAAACTCAAACAGGTCCCACACTTGGTTGCGGTATGCTTTAAGGTAATGCTGCTTAGAAATGCACCTATTTGTGACTTGGTTTACAATAAGCTCAGAATCACCAAAAATCTGGAGCTATTCAATTCCCAACTTCCTTGCCTTTTTCAAGCCTAAGCATAATGCTTCGTACTCGGTAGCATTGTTAGTACAATTCCAAGTAAGACGGTATGAATATGTTCTTTGTAAACCAGAAGGAGAAATCAAAATAATACCTGCTCCTGCACCGTTCTTGCATCTAGCCCCATCGAAATATAACTGCCATAGTTGGTCTGTGACAGAATTCTGATCAGCTTGGTTAGAAAATGCCTGCTTTGTGTCACCCTCGGGTTTTTGGATGGAATAACAGCCGATTTCAGTCTCCAGCATGGCGTTGAAATCAAGCATAGAAAATTGATCGTCCAACTGAAGATCATCTAAAACCTCATGCATCAAAACAAAATCCTCGGACTCTTCAGTTAGCATGTGAACAGACTGCATGTTTTTTAATGTTTCTTCCAGCTTTTCTATATGAAAAGAGGAAGGTTTTTCGTTTTGAATCCTGAGTCGTTTACCTTTGAAAGGAATTTCTAAGTGGGAATAATCTAGTGCCAGATAACCCCCCAACTTTGCAGTAAACTCTCTGGATAAGCACATACTAAAATAGGGTTCTAGATCCACCACAACAATCTCTTGAATGACTATAATCTGGGAAATAGTATGCAAAACAATTGGGACATCCTTGATTACACCCATCGTTTTTACAGGAGTACCATCTAACTACAAAACTCCAGGGCTACTTCATGTGTATTCCATGCCCATAACCTCGCAAACTGCCTTCGGCATGACAGTTGTAGCAGCTCTAGAGTCGATCATGCAGTTATGCACGATCCAACCCTCTATTTGCAGTGATAGATAAAACGAGGGTGGTCTATTTTTACCAGTAACATAAGTGGTTAAGGCTTGAGCATAAATTGTCTGGGTAGGACCCTTTTCGCTATCCTTTACAGATTTTAAAGATTCTTGCAATAAATCTACTCGCCTGAGCAACTGCAATGCATCATAAAGACTAACCTTAGTTGGGGTCTTCTTCAGTTCTTCGACAATATTGTATGCAACCGCAGAGTTCTTCTTTTCAACAGGATGTTCATATCTGCTTCGATACTGTTGAGTGGCTTCCACTCTTAACCTCTTTATCAATGAAGGATACTTCAACCTTTCTCTAGCTTGCTCTTCTGCTTCTGATCTTGTCGGTGCAGTTGCAGCCTTTTCTTGAACTCTGTGAGAAACAGGATCCTTCGATAAAACAGGCGCATCAGGTTTTGAAACTGGCATTGGCGCTTTCATCGGCTTCTTCAAATTGACTGGCACTTTTAATAGTTCTAAATCAGCAGGATCCACTGTAACAGATTTCTTACCAGTCCTTGTAAGCACAGAAACTTGCTCTTCCAGTGGAGTCATTAAGCTATGGCCTGCCGTAGAGATCATATTGACTTGCCCCCCTAAAGAACTAGCAGCCAATGTCTGCACATAATTCAGATGGACCATGCAGGTATCTTCTCCATGAGGATCATTGCAAGTCGAACACCAATACGTTCTTTCAGCAGGAACTGCATCTTCATTTACCAAAGCAGTCAGGCTTTTCTCAGGAGCTTTGCTTGTTGAAGCAGCTTGGTCTCTAGTAATTGGAGGAGGTTGAAATCTCCTTGGTTGGAACTCTTGCTCAGCTTGCTTCCTCTCAATAAGTGTGATCTTATTACCCATCGCTCTTATTGCAGAATTGGCAAATTTTACCTCTTGCAAGAGTGTTGTATAAGGATCAGGGTTTACAGTTGTAGGAGGTGCTGGTAAGGGCAAGGGTGCTGGTGGTGCCGGTAATGCTGGAAATGAGGTGGAAGCAGGAAATGACAAAAATCTCCAAAAATGTCTAGGAGAAAGAAATGTCTCCCAGGCCAATCTCCAGAGTGGGCTGGTTCCCTTACTATTTCTAAACTCAATTTTAGATTAAAGCTACAGGAAAGAGATGTAAAATACGTAGAAAGAAACAAGAAATCACGGAAAGGGACGGGAAATATGGTCGTAGGCCGAATTTATCAGATCGGGGAAAAGAAACTCAGCAAGATAGACCTTCAAGTGTATGAATAGCATGTAATAACGGAGAACAGCATAATTCTTCTACGACCTTGCGCAAACTACCTCCAGAAGTGTATCCCAGAACTTACTTTCTTACAAGCAATATTTAAATTCAAATGCAGAATTTAAATCAAACAGCAGATCAGAAATACAAGCATAAATTAGAAATACATGGAATCACACAGACTGACATTTTAAAATCAGTGGCCAAGTCTCTTTCATTCATGCAAAACAACTTGAAAGCTTCCACGCAATAATATCTCTCAAACTCCCGACCCCTGCAAATGAGATTTACATTGGTTTTTATAGAGGTCTGGCCTCTTAGCAGCATTTAAAATTTGCAACGGACCTCCTCGAGATCTACAATTTGTGCAACGGAACAAGGAGATGATCCCTTTAAACGGCCACGGAGAAACCATAAATTAAATGCCATATGAAAGAGTCGACCGTTTTCATTAAATGGTGTTCTTGGAAATATGCATGAAACCATTAGAAAAATTGCGAACAACAGCTTCGAATCCTTGGAAATCTTCAATTCTGGTAGCTTGGGTGCATTCTCCTACATTGACTGCATCGAAAATGAGCAATACATTAAATTCTGGACCACTTTGAATCATCGGAAATCACAAAATAGCATCGGGTCGTTTAAACTGCTTTTAGGCGTGAAACTGCAACAGGTCGCGAAAACGTGACAAGCCGCAAAATCGTGACGTCTTTCTGGTCTGTACGCTTTTGTCGCTTCTAATCCACGAAAACCAACCATGTCGCGAAATCGCTACATATTCAGCTTTCATTTCTCCTTCGCTAGCTTGCACTGCGAAAACACAACGCTGCGCAATTTCGCTACGCTTTCTTGTCTTTCGGCTCTATCTTCCCGTCTAACCCGCAAAAATTCGACATGTCGCGATTTCGCTACAACTTTCCTGCACTCTATATGGCCTTGCTCTTAAGCCGTGAAAATGCGACACTTTTGCCTTAGAATGTCTTCAACTTCACCCTGTCGCGATTTCGCTACGTTTCTCCGCACTTAGTCTTTTTTCAACAATGTGTCACGAAATCGCTACCATTTTTTGCCTTTTGTACGGTTCTCACTTTCTGTCGCGATTTCGCGATGTCTTTTCCTTGGTGGAACGTCTCCTCAAAAGTTGCTTGATATCGCTACGCCTTTGTGCCTTAGACTCTTTTCATTCAACTGACCCGCGACCATGGAACATGTAGCGATTTCGCTACGCTCTTTGCTTTGTTTGGCTTCATTTTCTAACTGTAGCGAAATCGCTACCATTTTACCACTTAAGCCTTTTAAACCACCCACGCCGCGAAAACGCAACGTGTCGTGATTTCACGACGTCTTTGACTTATGCACTTTGTGCCATCTTTCGTCGCGATTTCGCTACGACATTGAGCCTTATCGCCTTCAGCTGATTTTTGTCGCGATTTCGTGACAGTTTGTCGCTCTGCCCTCCTTTGACCATTTTTTCTGCGAAAATCGAACATGTCGCGATATCGCGATGGTTTTGCCCACCTACTGTCGTTGACTGCGTTGACCGTGATTTTGCGACACGTCGCGAAATCGTGCCAATTTTGCGTTGATTTTCTCTCTCCTCGACCGACCCACGATTTTGCGACATGTCGCGATATCGCGACGGTTTTTCGACTTGGCTCTCTATGCTGTTTTATGTCACGATTTCACGACAACTTTCGAACTTAGTCATTTTTTGCATCAAAACCTGTAGAGAAGTTAGAATTTCAACAGCTAAAGCTTGAATAATCAATGATCAAATAAATGTGGCAAAAATGCCAACAAGAACCTGTAAAGGCGACAAGAAAGAAGGCCACTTAAAAGGAGGAGTAGGAGGAGGAGGTACAGATGAAGGAGGGATGGTCTCATTGTGTGAAGGTGGTGGTATGAAAGCATACGTGTCCTAAGGCCTATTAAAGATTAATGTAATCTTTTGAGGCTACTGTGAGTAAACCAAAAGTGTGGTATGTAAAAGGTTATGAATAAGAAATGTCTTATTCACATGATGCATTGTGTATGTTTGGTTATATGCATCATATTGAGCCCTTTTATTGTATTGATAGGGCTGGCCAAGAATGAGACCACAATAATCCATCGAATCACATTGCAGGTGACTCGATCCACAAAGTGCATACCTAAAGCAAAGGATACAATGCAAGTTTCTATGATGTAGGAGGTAGAACCAATATCCTTCCATCCAAGTGAATATGGATGAGGATGTGGTTCTATAGGTAGTTTGAGCCTATCAACTACAGATTTTACAATCAAATTGGTTTGTGATTCATTGTCAATAATACAATTCACAAAAAAATTATGAGTTAGGTGGGCTTTCATGATAAACAAACTATCACGACCACCTTTATGATGCATTAAAGTAGCATTGTTTAGTTTACATATAAATATTCATATTCACTATATTCACCCACAATCTCAAAGGGACCATTTTGAGGTTCCTCCTATTGAGATTTTAAAAGGAGGTTCTTCCTCTTCTTAAAACATTCAGATTCCCTTTGTCATCTACTTTTACAATGATGACATTTTTTTACCATTATAAAAAGCAGAAGGAGAAGGAGAGGAAGAAGAAGTAGAATATCAAGAATAGGAAGAAGAAGGCATCTTTACCTTAGTTGACTGTTGCTAATTTGGAGGTCTACAAGCTCCTTTGGATTGAGCCACAAGATTCTCCTCTATCAACTGTGCATGATTAAATGTTGCATCCAAAGTTTTTAAGGAAGTATATTTCAACTCCCAATACAAAGGTTCAAGGAGCCCACTTGTGAACTTGATGATAAGGGCTTCTGCTAGATCCTTCACATGAAGCAAAATTCTCAATCTATTAAATTGAAAGACATAATCTTGAACAAGCATATTATAGGTTTGTCTTAACCTATACCATTTGACCATTAAGCCATGTTCATAATTTGAAGGATAAAAAGTATCCTTCAAAGCTTGGATCAATTCATCCCAAATGGTGATTGGGTTTTGACCTCTTATCTTTTCATAATGACATTTTTTGCTAATCCTATCAACTTGAGCTTCGCAAAGGGAACTTTCTCTTCAACATGAACACTTGTATAGGAGAACCATGTCTCCAAATCCATGATCCAACTATGTAGGACATCCAAATCTTAAGATCCATCAAAGGTTTTGACTTCACATTTTGCCTTTGTCCTTAGGTCATTATGATGTCTTGGACCTTGTAGGCTAATAGAACCACTATTTAGGCTAATGAATTCATTTGGTCTGCTAGATTGGACACCATTTTGGAACGGGTATAAGCTAGGAGTGGCTACAAAATCATCCTAATTAATTACAAAAGAATAGTGTTAATTTTAGAGCCAAAGGCTTCACAAGTTTTTACCTTTTATTAGGCAATTACAATAGCTTTTTAGATTTTCAAGCTTGCACAATAATTGGTTTTTGCAAAAGAATATGCAATACTTGTGCCCTTTCCCAAGCAAAAATAAATATCTTTTACAAAAAATGATGCCTAGGGTGAGAAAAGTTTACAATAAGATAACAAATTTTGCTATTGGAAGTAATTCTAACTTCTTAAGCAAGCTATGACAAAGACAACAACCGCAATCACACGTGCCAAACTCAATAGAGAAACGACCTCAAGTCAACCAAAAAATGCTTGATAGTTAATTGTGATTAAATGCTCATCCTGTAGCACCTAACGGTAACAATATCCAACCTAAGTGGCTAGCTACTTTAACATTCACCTAAAGTGCTTTTTAAAAACCAAAAGTTGCCATTTCCCCACGCATGTGGGGTAAAAATTTGTTTTAACCCTATGTAAGCATTGCACAAATGCTCCACCAAGTGTCATGGTCATAATGTCAATCAAAGTGATACATGGGAAGGCCACTTATTCAACAAATGATGGTGGTCTTCTCTAAGGGGTTGAAGTATGCAATGAAAATAGTGGTTCTAGTCTCTATGTGCAAACAAAATATTCTTCAACTCAAATTCGATAAATGTCACATATGGAAAACTTCCATGTGGTTTGGTCACATTGGTGCTCAAAAATTGGTTGTCTAGATCACGGTTGTTTTCGTAGATTATGAATGGTTGGTCGATGACGAATTTTATTGTTAAATGAGGAGGGAAACTGAATGTTGTGAAGCAATTTTTGGTTGCTACTAGTGTCGACAACCTCTTCTCAAGAACAAAGAGAGTGCATCGTTGATGATCAGCTGAGAATCTGAGGATTCCAAAATTAGGTATCACAAAGGAGTGTGCACCAATCACATGAGCACCAAGTGGCACCTGGATCAATTGGTTGAATATCTAATTTACAGTCCACATAATTGCAATATCAAAATTATTTTGACATGCAAACAATGGCAAAATGACATCAAAATGTTTAGTTTGGACAAAAAAATTGCATGTTATCCTATTTTGATTGGTTGTGTCTACGATTGATTGCAATAGATACTGCCACCAAGTGAAAAAGGTGGTCTATAATGACTCCTCCATGCTAGAATTCATGACTAATGAGGATGAAAATAACTTCATGTTAGAACAAAAGGCATGTTGATTGACAATGTGTACCTCTCAATGGTCATAGGGAGACTGGAAAACCTAAAATCGATGGGTGTAATACTGCTAAAATCGTGTCTACAAACTAGCCTTCGAAGGAGGCATTAGCTGTAGATAGCGACAACAAAGCTCCACTTTCAACGTCTATGATGTTGGTAGTCCGATAATCTCCTATCATTGGGTAGCTTCAGATTTGACATCGACAAAGTGTAGGTGTCTAGTTTTAAAATTGCTCCTGTCGTTGTGGACCCTGCGTGGGTTTCACCTTCCTAAATGTTGATGTTGTGAAGAATGTGTGAGATGATTAGTACAAACACCAATAGGTGGTATTAAATAAAATATGCAACCAAGACAAAACATGTTAAAACAAAGTTAGTTCTTTGACTCAAAAACTCAAGTGTTACCCAGGTGTTGTAGGTGAGTTGGAGAGGAGAAAGCAATCCTCCAAGGGAGGTCCCAAGTTCAAATCTCCACCCTACCAAAAAGCTGAATTGGGTATCCAAAATCCAATTGATAATGTTGGTGCGGGCAGGGTCGGGTGCGACTCCCGGGTGACTTTGACGGTGTAGAACCCCTTGTTTGTGGTCTCTCAGACCAAGGCGGCCCCACAAGGGGTTTTTCGCTTAAAAAAAAAAAAACTCAAGTGTTCAATATAATGAACAACACAACCTAATTTTGAAGGTAGACTATCACCAAGCAATTTTGCATGAGATAGATGTCGATCTCACCGAAATCAAATATCCATGTTTACTTCTTAGGCCAAAATAGCCTATAATCAATATACCTTTCTTATTGATCTTTCCACAATGTTATGCATACAACATTATGCATTAGCATGAGCTACGCAAAAGCCTTCTAGAAGTCATTAATATTTAAGGCTCTTATACCAATGATCAAGGTGCAAACTCAAAGTGAAGATTTTATTCAATTGTAGCCAATATATACAAGTAGAATAGCTAATCAAACAATATGACTTATCTCAGGATAACTAAGATTAGCACATTCCAAAGCTATCTTAAGTCCTAGGCTAACTTAAGGTAAGCAACTAACTACTAACTTAAGCTAATTAAATATTTGGTTTTTTAGAAGCTAATTAATTACCTCTAGAAACCCATGTGAGCATAGTGGCTCATGTGTTTATTGATAATAAGTAATTAACTTAATTAATCCCAAGAAATAGAAACCTAGGAAAAACAATAATAAAATAATCCTAGGAACTAACAAGTGATGCCCTCAAGCTACAAGATTATTGCAGTAGTAAGGGCTTTGGCCTCTCTTTGAGTGGTCTGAGGTTCAAACCCCACTCAGTATGAGGGAACAGGGACCCCTCATAAAAACCTATGTAAACTCATTGAAAAAATAAGTGATGCCCTCATCATATTTCCCCTTTGGTCAATGAAAACCCAATATTTTTTTGACTCTCAAGGGGTCTGAGGCAAAGGCGTCCCCTCTCACCCTATATGTATATTGTCTAAATAAAACTTCTTGGTTGAACATTGAAGCACAAAATGAAACAAAGACTTTCCTTGGGATACCCACCCATCAAGATGGAAAGGAACTAAACCATGACTAGTTTGCAAATGATACCATTCTCTTGGAAAGAGCTTGACCTCAAATTACCTAAAGGTTTACCTCAATTCTTAAAGTTTACTCTACTATAGTAGGTTGCCTAGTGAATAATAACAAGTCTATTATTTATTTATCCCATTTCCATATTAGGGCAACTACATAAATATTTAAAATTTTGGATTACAATATAAGTCTAGACCAATCCTTCTTTTACCTAGTAGTACATATCTCTTTTGTTCTTCCCAAAGCCCAACATTGGGAAAAGATATTGTGTAAAATGAAATCCAAGATAAATTCTTAGCCCAATATATAGTTAACCTCTCCTATGTGAATTATACTTATTAACTTTGTGATCTTGGCCCTCCCTAACTATCAAATGAGTATTATTAGTGCACCCAAGAGCATTATATACAAGATGGATCAACTCATCAAGAAATTTATGTGAGAAGAGAGAAAAGATAATACCAAAAATAAATTCCACCTTGGAGAAAATAACTAAGAGCAAAAATAAAGGAGGACTTGGCTTGACGTGTTTGCATAGACACCAAATGACCTTGTCAACTAAACTCAATTGGAGAATGATCTCTAACAAAGATAAATGGTGGGCTTCATTCTTATACCACAAATACAACTACTACATGTCAAATGGTTGTCTCGAATGCAAACCCGTAGTGAAGAAAACTTAGATATGGAGAAACTTGGAAAAGACCATGGTGTTAATTTCTAACCAATTATCTTGAATGCCTAGAAATGGTGGCAAAATGCAAGTCTTTGCAAATAAAATATTAGGCCAATTTAGGCCACAAATTTTTAATCACCTAAAAGACTAGCTCTAAAAAGAAAACATATGTTTTCTCAATCAAGTAGTTAACTTTTAGATATTTTGCAACATTAATTCTAGGTAGGAGCTAAACATTCATTGGGATTTGAATAATGATTGGCTCTCCTTCATATCTTCTATGGAGGGAAGGCTCCCTCTAGATCCCAATAACATTGACAAACTCATATGGGGTAACATTAATGACTTAAGGACCTATTTAGTTAGCAAGGGGTACAATATTCTGATAGGTAACTTTCCAACTATACCCAAATGGAAACACATTGGGCATGAGGATGCAATTACTAAAGTCAATTTCTTCTATTGGATATTTATGCAAGACTTGCAATTCACTTTTAACAACTTGAGAAAAAGAGGGATTGTGGGTCTAAATTGTTGTATCCTTTGCAAGGCAACTAAAGAACATAGACATCATCTTTACAAACAATGTGTGTATGCTAGAGAAGTATGGTAATCTCTTTTGAGTAATATTGTTCCTAAATTATTATCTTTACCTTCTTTCAAATGATGATGGGTATCTTATCATCTATCAAAGGGGTGAGAAAATAAACCAACTGGTTGACAACTAGAAAAATCCTTGCTCCTTAGTACATATTATGGGGAATTTAGACGACTCAAAATGCTCTCTATTTTAGGGATCAAACCACCTCTTCATGGGTCACAACTAACTTAGTCCAATCCCTTCCCAAGGGGACAAATTTAAATAGATTTAATCCCTACAAGAAAGAAAATTAGAAGAATAAGGACATTCACCATCTTCTCAACACTAGCTACACCCTTTTATTTGATGGGGTCTCAAAGGGAAACCTTGAACCTAATTATGGAGGAGGAGTTATTCTCTTCAATAAAAAGCCTCATTTAGGATATGTAGTTAGTCTTGGCATCACTACGAATAATAATGCAAAAATCCAAGCTCTAAAACTAGGTCCTTCTCTAGCCAAATATGAGGGGATTGATGAATTGAAGGTTCTAGGAGATTCTCAACTCATTGTCAATGTTGTCACAAAGGCCCTATTTAAATCAGCCGACATTGCTTATTTTGTCAAATGTATAAACAAAATGTTTAACTTTTCTATCAAGTGGAATTCCAACACATCAAAAGGAAGTATAATGTGGAGTCAAATAGCATGGCAAATTTGGGGGTCATGCTTAAAACTAAAATCTTACAATTGTGGTGCATGTAGCACCTAGCCAACATGGAGTGCTATATTTTTTTGAACATTGTTAGTTATACTAAAAATGTATAAACTAAACATAGTAAGAGTATATGCTATTCATGATTCAAACTTGTATAGAATAGGGTTCTATATGGTTAATATGAATCATTCAAAGTTAGTAAGACATATCCAGGTTATATTGGTGACTATAGAAAAGCTTGAGAGCAAGTAATTTGTTTACTCTTTACATGCCTTCTAGCATTGTAATCCTTGTATTTATTTTGTTTGTGGAAAAAACCCCAACTGGGATGCCACTTTCGGGTAAGTTCCAAGGAGGCAGGGGTATATATTCCACCAAAATCGTCTAAGGCTCGCACCTGGCCTACCCCCTTCGACACACTCAAAGAGCATGCCTTAAACAATAAAAACATGAACACACAAATACAAAAAAAATACAAAAACAACAAAATATAATAAAAAAATACAAAACAAACACAAAAACAACAAAAAACAACAAAAAAACACAAAATACACACAAAAAATCACAAAAACAACACACAAACACAAAAAAAAAGGTAAAAACACACAAAAAAACAAAACAAAAGTACTAAACACTAAAAACAACACAAAAAAAAACATTACAAAACAACACACATAAAAAAAACTAAAAAGAAGGAAAAAACATAATACAACTTTGGCCTTTCTAGGCCAATAGGCCTTTCAGGCAAGATCCAACCGAGGAACACATAAGAATGATCAGTCTGAGCAAGGGAACTAAAATATCCTGACCGAACCAAAGAGAAGCAAAAATAAATTAAAAATGAACTAGGTACCTCTAGTACTGGAGCCATCCAGAGAAAGGATAGAAAGAAGAGCTTCCCTTATTTGCGAATCCCACCATCTAGGAGGGTGGTCAAAGTAAGATCTCCTTTGTCCAAAGCCCAATTAGCTAAATCATCAACACTCATGTTCTATTCTCTTACCACATGATTGTATTCAACTTTCAAAAAGCCATCTAGATTAATTGAATCTTCTCAATAATTATTTTTATTCTCCAATAAGCCTTATGATTCTTAGGAGTCTTCAACAAATTAATCATGACTTAAGATTCAAATTCAACCAACACCTTTTTCCATCCGACCTTAGTCTCTCAAAGGCCTCTAAGGATACCATACCCCTCAACAAGGTTATTGGAAAGGATACCCAAATTCTCAGCAAAAGTGAAAACCAGGGAACCATCTGAAAGTCTACCAATTCCTCATGCATTAGTTTTTTCAAAGTTCCCCCTAGAGGCTCCATTAGTATTGACTTCTCCAAAATCTTTGGGAGGAGGTTGCCAATTCCTTATTCTATCCATATTTAGATTACTCACATTCCCTTTAAGTTGGTTGCCCTTGAAAGAGTTAATCTTCAATCTTTGCATCACTTGATACCATTTTTTGTGGGATTTTTGAGGGTAATTAAGGAGTTGTTAGACTGATTCAACTAAGTTGATAATGGTCCTTTTCCAGATATAGTCAATGTCCTTCCTTTATTGATTGAAAATATAGTTGTTTCTTTCCTTCTAGATATTCCAAGGTAGAATGGTAGAACCCATCCAAACTAGTTGCCTAATAAAATGATCAACACCCTCCTAATTAGGCCAATCCCTCCAAAATTGTTCAAAAGTAAAATAATTGGACCATTGTAATCCAAGTAAGATGGTCATTCTCATCTATAGCTCAGAGGCTAAGGTACACTCAATAAATATATGGCTGAGTTTCCACGTTCTCTCCACACATTTCACATCTAAACGGGCCATGAAAACCACGTTTCATAAGTTGTTCACCAGTAAGCACATTGTGATGCAATAAAAGCCATGTAAAGAACCTCACCTTAGGCCAGAGCTTTTGAGCCCACAACTAAGTAAATATGTGATAATATTGGTTGGGATTATTATGGTATAAGGCCAAATAACCTATAGTAACTGAATAGTCACCCTTAGTAGTGGTGTTCCGTCTAAAACAATCTTTATCATGGGACCAATAGAGAGATCTCATACGAAGGATGCTTTGAATGTCTTTTCTTTGCCTTTATGGTATTTAAATATGATAGTCCTCAATAAGGATCCAATATATACCAACCTCTAAGTTACCAGTATGGTACCAACAATAATTAGCTACCTTTCTCTAGTTAGCTCGATGAAGCTTCTCCATCCAAGACCTCCAATCAAGAAACTGAGCTATCAAAGGTTGGTGACCATCCTAAGAATCTGTCCAAAAATTTACCTATTGACCATTATGAAGGATCCAAAATAAATTTTGCTTAATAAAATCCTCAATAGTCTTAAGAACCACTAAAATGGGAGAACCTTTGGTAGGCAATTGATAGCGAACAAGGTCTATAGGAATTTTTCTCTCAACATATTTAACATGAAGATTTTTGGCCCAAAGAGCATTGGGGTTATGCAAAATTCTCCAATACAATTTAACAACTACAACCTTATTATTATTAATAACAAACTGGAATCCTAAACCCCCTTCATTCTTGGGAAGGCATAAAGTGTCCCATTTCACCAAGGCCTATTTTCTTTTCTCCTTAGTACCACTCCAAAGGAATCGATGATTGATTTGAGATAATTCTCAAAGACCTGCCTTTGGGATATTCAACACAACATAAACATAAATAGGTATAGATTGAACGATTGATTTTATCAAGGTAATTTTACCCCCAAATGAAAGCCACCTATTGGTCCACTTTCCTATCTTTTTATTAAATCTGTCCAACAACCAATTCTATTTTTTTTTTGTCTTTGAATATTGATAGAAATGTTTAAATAAGTGATCGGAAGGGAGTTCTTATATCTTAATTTATTCAGGACCATGGATTCCTTTTTGGGAGAGCAATGAAAAAAATGACTTTAAATTTGTCTTCATTGATCAATTGCTCGGTAGCATTAGAAAAACAACAAATGATTTGCTTAATTTTAGAAGCTTCCTTAACTGTAGCTTTACCAAACATAGTAGAGTCATCAAAAAATTGAAGATGAGAGATAGGCCTAGCTCCATGAGCAATGGTAACTCCCTCAAGGGTTATGTTTTCTCTATTTTTGGTTATAGTCTTGCCCAAGCATTCAATAAGAATGATGAATAAATAAGGGGAGAGGGGGTCACCTTGCCTAATACCTCTAGAAGCTAGGAACAATTGTGAAGGTCTGCCATTGATAAGAATTGAGTAGGGCATAGAAGAGATACATCCCATAATCCAGTCCATCCAATCCTGAGAGAAGCCATATTGCCTCAAATCTTTGACAAGTGCTAGTCCACTTTGTCATAAGCTTTGGATAAGTCTAAATGAATGAACATAGATGGAGATTTATGCATTTCCATGGAATGGATGGCTTCCTGAGCAAGACCTATCTCATAGGCTATTTGACACCCTTCCACATAACCCCTTGTTCAAGGGAAATAATCTTAAATAAAAGAGGATTCAACCTTTCTACCATGATCTTAGTAATGATTTTGAGAAGAACATTTTATAAAGCTATAGATCTAAAAGTTGAGATATGTTATGTCTCTTAAGCTTTTGGGACTAGAGCTATATAAGTTTTATTGATAACCTTCAAAATTTCTTTGGCTTTCCTGACTTATTCCACTACCTCTAATAAATTAGCATGAAGGATATCCCAAAACTCTTGGTAGAACTCAATAGAAAAACCATCAGAACCTAGGGATTTTCCTTTTTGTATTTTAAAAACCACCTGTTGAAGCTCATTAATAGTAAATGGATAAGTCAAAATAGTAAATGGATAAGTCAAAACAGAGTTCTATTGTAATCCTTGTATTATTTTAAATAATATAAATATTGAAAAATTTATGGATAAAAGCTTTAGAAAAACCATGGTTACCAATCCTAAAATATGATTTAATCATTTTTTTCCTACAATGTCGATCTTTTACTATAAAAAAATCAAATAATAGAGTAATTTTGAAATATCAATAAAATCATAGAAAAACTATTTTTTTAGTTGAAGGCAAAGTACAACGGGTAGCATAATTGGGATCACAATTCCCAAGGATTACCAATCTTAAAATATGATCTAATCATTTTTTTCCTACAATGTCGATCTTTTGCTATAAAAAAAATCAAATAATAAATTAATTTTGGAATATCAATAAAATCATAGAAAAAACTATTTTTTTAGTAAAAGGCAAAGTACAATGGATGGCATAATTGGGATCACACTTCCCAAGGATACATTGAGGACCTCCTTCCATGTGATTTGAACTTGTGTAGCTTGGACAACAATTCAACGACAAACCTCTAGGGTGTTCCTAATGGTATACACATTTTATCTCAACACAAATTATTATTTATTTTTTTAATAAAAATAAAATACAATATTTTAAATTATTAGGATAATAGGGATGAAATTTTTTTTCAAAAAAGAAAAATGAAAAATAAGGAAAATAAAAAATACTCTAAATCTTAGACTTTCCACAACAAATGTTAACTTGTTGGCATATTTTTTTTAATATATATTTTTCTAAAATTGTATAGTTCGAGTGGTCATAATGGTTAAAACTTTGAAACTTCAAATAATAGATATAAAATTCAACCCCAGATTGATGACGACGGTGCAACCCCTGTGCGTCTGGCGGTCCTCATTTCACGCCGGGTTACCATGTACCGAGACAGTGGAAGTCCTGGGAGCCTTCGTAGATAGTTTGAACCCTACGAGTTGTGCTGATAGTTACTAAAAATCGTGATTGTAACCATTGCTTCTATATACCAAAAAAAAAAAAATAGATATAAAATTCAAATCCAAAAGAATAGAGTTGTACACCACGTTGTTTTAATATTAAAATCTTATATAAATAAATACTAGATAAACAACATCCTCCTTGAGGACTAAATCATTCCATTTAATTTTTATAAACATTTATTAAATAAACAATTTTAAAATTTGGTTGTATAAACACATATTGACTGAAGGACATCATTTATAAAAAATTGATAGCTTCGTATGACCTATATAAACACATTAGCTGAATAACATTGAAGTTCATTGTATAAATACATAAGACAAATAACATCCTTAAAAAAAAATTAGATTATCTCATATAATTTAGAATTTGATTGTATAAATACATCTAAAATAAACATCCATCAAGATTGTTCTCCAGTTTTTGTAAATATGTCCTTCATCACCTGAACCAAGAACATACGTTTACATCAAGCGGATAACTCTTCCAAGAATCCTCACTTTGGTAAGAGTGAGTGGTGATGGGATTATACATTGTCATGAAGTCTTCCTTGTTTAAGTTCAGCTGTGCCACCTTGATTTCTGACCAATTTCCACCATCACAGAGATGGGTAATGTCTCTGTATCAGTGATACTACTTTTTTTTTTATACCAAATAGTTTTGAGTTAATTTTATGATTCCTGATTGAGAAAAAATCAACCATATGACTTGTAAAAATATATATAACTCGTAAAGGTGTATCGTCCCATATAAACATTTATATTAGGTTTTGGTTGTCTATATAACAAAAATAGTGTGTTTAATATTAGGTTTCGGTTGTATAAATATATTGGATGAATGATATTATTTTAAAAATAAATAAATAATTTTATATGATTTATATAAATATATTGATAAATAATATTGAAATGAAATGAAATATTTTATTTACGTAAAATATGGTTTATGGGATCTTAAATATGGAAGTACAATTACTCAAGTTATATCATATGATCTTTAATATCTTTGTTGATTTGGGTTAGCAATTCCCCAGCTTTTTTTATTTTACTGCTTTTAAATAACTGTGCCATAGATCCATTCCCAAGTGTTTCTTTGTATTTTGCCACGGATATCTGAAAAACTCGGACATTTATAGATGAAGTGTTCCTCTGTCTCTAGTGCCCTTTTTTGCCATTGTTCTTTGGGCGTTGTCCATCTCCCTGTTTCACATCTAAGCCTATGAGAGCTAGTCCTTATCCGAGCAATGAGAATTTTTTCCTTCCACTTGATTTCAACACCTATTTACGCTTTTTCCTTGTGGTATACGTTAGGTTAAACTTTGCAATATAATATTGTCTTTTCCTGCTTGCATTTTTCCACATTCACTTTTGAACTTTTCATTCACATAATTTTGTATGTCTTTGTTGGCATTTGGACATTCATTTATGTTGATTTCCCAACGTTTCATCCATTTCTTATTTTGTTTCATCCATGTATTCTTCTGCCTATGCAACTCTTTGTCCCTAACTGCCCTAGGCCATCTGTAGTTTTTCATGTTTTCTGTTTTTTTCAAGTAACATAACAACTTGGTCATAGCAATTGCTTTTAAAGGGAACATTCCAATTTCAGTTAGAATAATTTCATAAGGGGTTGTGGCCTTAATTTTGAGAAATTTTGTGATTCGATATTTTTGAATCCTTTCTATTTGCCTCCAATTTGTATTTGTTGTGCCACTAGCCCACACCTCGCAACCATACAACAAAACCAGTGTAACAAGTAGGCCAAATAAGACCTTGGTGGTCTTCCAGTCCCACAACTAGACATTCCTACACCTATTTTGAAGTGCATATAGTGCTCTCTAACCACTTTGAGTTCTTTTCATCCTACATGTATTCCAATAAAGTTTATCATGGAAGTCTATGCCCAAGTGTTTGTATTCTACTACTACCTCAAGTGGTTCTCGAAATTATGTTGAAATAAAAAAAAACATTGAATTTAATTATAAAAATACATATAAAATAAATAACATCCTAAAAAAATTAAATCATCCTATATAATTTAAAGTTTAGTTATTTAAATACATTTAAAATAAACTTCCATGAAAATTAGATGAAGAAAATTGAATCAATAATATAACTTGTAAAAAGTCCCATATGATATGTATAAACACATATTGAGAGAACAATATTAGAGTGTGTTTATATTGGAGTTGGTTGTATACATTTTTTTTAAATAAAGGGGTAAAAATTTATTGATAAAAATTTTGGATTACAAAGTATAGTTGAGCCCCAACCCAGGACTCAAATAAGCAACAAGACAGGCTAAATCACCAGACAAGGTCAACTCCCAAAGAAAGCCAAAAAAAAAAACAAACCACATTAAGTCTGAACATCCTTATGGATCAACTCTCGTATGTGTTGAGAATCCCCAGACGGGAGACTCTCCCAGTTATCAATACTCTGTCCTAAATAAAAACCACATCCGGAGAATGAACACGAATCAAATCACGAACAACTTTTTGTCTGGGGATGTTGTTCAACCCCCTTACATTCCATGAAAGTATAATCATTTTTGGGGGTTATAAAAATGTGAGTCCAATGTTCTCACCAAACTTGACTCTACCAAAGTCTCCCCCATTAACTTAATTTTATCCTGGTCTTTCTTCCGACCCACCTTCATATTCTTATCTGAAGCATTTTTTTTAATTATTTTATGTTGCAATCCCAGCACCGTAGGAGTTTTACAGTCCATGGATGACTGCATCAGTGCCTGGGTAGGAGAGGGCACATCTAAATCTATGCCATTTTCTAAGATAACTTCACTTCTAGGGCTAGGGCCAACCATATCACCTATACTCGGAACCAAAGCCCTTTGTTCTTCATTTAAACCCCCTATATCTGGTTCCCTTGGTTCCACCTCATGAAGAGACAACTAATTTGGTCCTGTTATATCTATAACAGGTAGCGATGTTTTAGGTATCTCCACTCATTGATCAAGATTCTCTAGAATTTCAAAACGATTGAGCTGAGCATTTGGCTGGTTATCCTTAATGTCTCTTTTTGCCTTTCTTCCTTTGTTTCGAGGTTTTACCGTAACAAAGCCTTCCTTATCCTGATCCCCCTCCTTTATCGGGGATTTTCCTTTATCCATGTTTTGTATAGCTTGAGAGGGCCCAGGATTTGAAGCCACGGGTAGGACAAACTTAGGGCATTTTCTTTGCAAGTGGCCATATTCATGGCAAATCCGACAACGAAATGGAAGAGCTTCACAGTCAAGTTTTTGAACCCATGTGGTTGATCCGAACTGTATTTCAATAGAATCTGGAATAGGATTGTTTAAATCAATTTCAACACAGATACGAGCAACAAAGATTACCTTTTTATCTAGCGTCTGTCCTGACGGCCCAACCGACTTCCCAAGTAGAAGGGCAATCATATGCAAGATGTCATTTCTCCAAAATTCCAAGGGGAGCCACGAAAGCCGAACCCACACCGAAACCCGTGACGGTCGCTCCTCTGATGGGTTGAAACCCACATGCTAGGGTTTAAGAAAGAGTCCCGCTTGGTTACAGAAATAGGGACCTCCTTCAAATGCTTTGTTACGATCCGCAAGACAAGAAAAAACCACCATAAAATAGTTGTTTGCACTCAACATCACCTCCACATCACCTTCAGGGTTCCAAGTCTTCCTAACCCAAGGCTCCACAAAGGGAAGAGAAATTCGGATGCCCATAAATTTACCAATAAGCACATGTTTGGTTAAATACTCCACATCTTCCGCCACCGAGTCTGGTTGAACCACTAGAACCGGCCTGGCTTCACATCGTTCCAAACATCCATTGTTCTTTAACAAGTGATTCTTGGCATGCAATGGGAAATCCTGTTCCTTCCAATCATTTTTAAAAGAAATACCGACCCTAGCATGCACGCTCTGTGACGGACCTGATGCCATCACTACATTCCTCCAGTTGTTCATACCTCCTCCAGAAACTGCTGCCATCCCCGCAAAGCCCACAGATAGGTCTCAAAAAAAGCCGAGTTGGTTGTATACATTAACTAAATGATTAGTCTTTATTTAAATTTAAAAATATATATTTGACGTTTAGTTGTACAAATGCATATAAGATAAATAGCATTTTTGGAGAATATCATCTTATATAACTTGAAGTTTGGATGTATAAAACATCATCCGCAAGGATTGGATCAACCATGACTTATAAAAATACATATTAAATTATATGATTTATAAAAGTATATATAATTTTGATGTATTTATTATTTTTTAGTCTTATCTAAAAAATAGAGCAGGATTATTGATGTTTTTAAAAGAAAGTTGAGTAAAAATTTTCTTTTATGTTTGCTGAGTGGTGGGTTGGTCTTTATTTTTGGATAGTTGTTTTAGTTTAATTTTTGTTTCTTTTGAGCTTGGAGGCTGGCCTGTGTTTAATTAGTCTTATCTTTCTCTGCCTCCTAAAATATTCTGGGACTTTTTAAAACCTTATTTTTTCACCATTAATTAAAAAAATAAAAGTACATATCGTCTTATATGATAAGTTTGGTTGTATAAATACATTTAAAGTAAACAACATCCACAAGGATTGGATTAACCATATGACTAGTAAAAACACATATTAAATTATTTGCTTGTGTAGGGCAGTTGGTGAAAGTCTTAGGTGCTGGTAGAGGTTGACCAGGTTCCATTCCCCTTGTGTCCACCCTGCAGATACAAGGTGCAACTGAGAATGTTCTATGTGTCGGTAGAGGCCGACATCGCTCCAATCCCCTTGTGCCCACCCTATTGATACTCAAATGATTGTGTGTTATTTCCCTATTGACAAGTGTAGCTTTAGGTCTTACAAGGGATCATGGTTGGTAGTCCAAGTGTAGCTCTTGGTCTTACGAGGGGTCATGGTTGTGAGGAGACTGCTAAGCCCTATAAATCGGTCATAGGGGTTTATCACATTAACCATAAAAATTTAAGTCCTCGACGGTTAGGTGGATTGGTAAGTGCTTGTTTGACCAAACACTTATCAAGAAGTCAGTTAGGTTCAAACCTTGGGGTAGCCTGTTTGCAAAGGTCTAAGTGCATGCCAAACCGATGATGACGGTACAAATCTTAAGCGATCGATGGTCCCCTTCATGCCGAGTCAATAATAACAAGGTAAAATAAGTTTAGTGGGAGCAACCCCTATAGTCGAGTCAATAAAGGTCTAAGTGCGTGCCAAACCGATGATGACGGTACGAATCTTAAGCGATTGATGGTCCCCTTCACACCGAGTCAATAATAACAAGACAAAATAAGTTTAGTGGTGGGAGCAATCCTATGGTTTGAACCCTTCACTTGTCAGTTACTAAAAATAATGTAACAAACAAATATATTTTAAATTATATGACATAAAAGTACATATCGTGTATATATATATAGTCTCATATGATATGTGTGTGCTTGTTAGTTACTAAAAACAACGTGGTTAGTTATATTTTAAATTATATGACCGATAAAAGTACATATTGGTCTAATAACAAAAAAATAAAATAAAAAAACATATTGACCGATAAAATATATATATATATATATATATATATATAATTTTTGATTGAGGTTAGTAAAACTCTTACGAGTAATGCTCACGATTGAGCATCTCCATCCCAACCATGACCCATGACCTTTAATAAGGGTGAGAGTTGAGCTTATCAATAGTGGCCAAACACATAATCATACACATTACCCCTCACACACTCGCCATGCTACGGTTTGTACCTTGAACCTTCTAAAGAAGAATCAGAGTACACACCACCCCCTTACACTCGTCTATGCTATGGTTTGAACCTTGGACCTCTTGAAAAAGAACCAAAATCACACTTTTACACTATTACCGAAACAATCGAACAATATTAGTCTGTCTTTATATTGGAGTTAGTTGTATATATTAACTAAATATTAGTGTGTGTTTATAATGGAGTTGGTTGTATATATTAAGTAAACGACTAGTACCATATCCATAGGAATACCTATTAAATTAATAATATTGATTTTTTTTTATTTGGATGGTGCAAATAATTTTTATTATCAATTTAAGGTTGAGTATTTTTATTTTAATAATGACCCCTTTTAAGGTTAAAAATTAAGCTTATCAATAAGGAATTTATATACACCCACGTATGTCAGCTGTTTGAACCTTCGGTTTTTCCTAGAAGAACCAAAGTCTAAAACCTTGTGTTGTTCCTAGACAACAACATTGAATTGTTATACATAACTTACACTATAAACACATAGTATGTAAATATCATTTTTATAAAAAATTAAATATAATATAGATATTGTTCAACAAGGACAACACAATGGTTAAGGGGTTGATCTTTTTTTGAGGAGGTTCAAGGTTCAAACCATAACGTAACAAGAAAAGGATAGACTGATAGTAACAGTCAAGTGTTTGCTGATTAGCTACATACCTTGAAGGGTCAAGAGTCACATTGATTTTGTCTAATCCAATGGACTAAGATTTACACTGATAACACCTAATTAATATATATATATATATATCCCGAAAGGATAGTGTAACGATTCAAAGTTTGCTTTAGTTTTTAGGAGGTTCGAGGTTCAAACCACGGTATGTGCAGGATTGTGTTCATCCTCTGTTGATAAGTTTAACTGTCGACGTTACAAATGATTATAACTAAGATAAAAATTCTCAACCCTAAACATTGATCTTAAAATTTCTCACACTAACAAACTATATATATAAAATACAAAAAAACTAACATCATTTTCATAAAAATTAAATTATTTCATATAATTTATACATCATTTTATAAAAGCCATAAACTCAAACATAGCTCAGGGGTCATGGTTGGAAGAGCCTTGCCCAACCCTTTGCATTGGTCGTATGAGTTTCTCACACTAACCAAACACAAAAAGATCCCCCTTATTTTTTATTTTGTGTCTTTGTATCATAGCTTTAAACTCTATATTTTTATTTAAAAAAAATTAAAAGGATCATTGTTATTTTGGTTTGATTTTTCTAAATGTTAGAATTGGTTGACTTAATTTTTACCTAAATGATTACAATTTATAAAGAATTATTTAATTTTTTTTAACTTAAATAATTATTTTAATGCAGATTTTGTTCTAAAGGGTTAGGTGGATTGGTAAGACATTAGGCACTTATCAAGAGGAGAAGTTCATTCAAACCTGGTGACATACTCAATCGAGGCAAAGGTAGTAGTTTGACCTAAATCCATTGAGTGTGTGTCACTTGATAACTGCGATACCAACCCCAAGCCACCAAGAGTCTCCCTCACTCTTTACCGAGGCAAGATAGGGGTTATAGTGGTAGCATAATACAACTTGACTATGTGACAAAAGAAAAGTAGTTACCAATTCTTTTATATCAAAATAAAAAATTATAGTATAACGAAGGTTTTCAATTTGTAAGGATTTTAATTTTTTAAGAAATTTAAAATTTAAACTTTATATGAAAAGATAAAAACATAGGGATTATAGTGGTAGCATAATTCGACTTAACTTTATGACAAAAAAAAATAATTATCAATTCTTTTATATCAAATAAAAATTATAATATAACGAAAGTTTTCAATTTTTAAATATTTTAATTTGTTTTAGAAATTTAAAATTTAAAGCTATATAAAAACCTTTCATTAAAACAATATATGTAAACTTATTAAAATAAATTTCAAACTCCCAACCAAACATATTTAAGAAGAGAGAAGCAAAAACCCCATACCCTCCAAAACCCTACAGCAGGTCAGCACCCTCCACATCCATGACGCAACATTTGAGCGCTTCCCTTGGCAACAGCATTTGCAACATTCTCAGAACGGCGTATTCTTGAGCAGTAGCCCTCCAAACATTCGACATTAATAGACGAACAGTTTTCTCCTCGACTGGAGCACAACTCGAAAAGGAAAATATCTCCCAGAACGAAGACCTCCCCCAAAATGAAAATAATTTAACGCTGTACAGAATGCTGTCTCGCCTTGGTGGACAGCCCGTGAGCGCCGGCACAGTGCTTGACAAGTGGGTAGAGGAGGGCCGCCCGTTGAAGAAAAGATATCTCGATGGCATCATCAAGAGGCTCCGCGATCATAGGGATTACCCGCACGCCCTCCAGGTCGGTTAACTTCATTTTACTTTGTGTCGCTTCTTTTAAATTCCTTAAAATTCTTGAAACTGGCACCGTTTCAGCAGAAAAGGGTTATGCTCTACCTGTCCCCTGTCCTGTGTTCGTCACGGCTTTTCCCTTAAATTAACACAAACTAGGTTTTATATCTGATTCTTGTTATAGTTCCAAAAATATGACTTTCCTTGCTAAGTTAATCTCCAAAAATATGACTTTCCTTGCCTCAAGCTAAGAGGCTAACATCCAAACCATATATGAATAAGTCTCCGGGGGATTGGAACTTAGTGAAAAACTAAGTCAGTCCCATTATACAGACCACACCTACTGTGTAGGAGGAATCGCTCCAATCCATACATTAAGGGCATCCTTGGGTTCTATTTATTTGCTTTGAGTTGGTAAAGCCCTTTTGGTTTGACACTGCCAGTCTCATCATACTTACCACACCTACTGTGTAGGAGGAATTACTCCAATCCATAAACCCTGAGGGCATCTTTGGGTTCTATTTATTTGCTCCGACTTAGTAAAGCCCTTTTGGTTTGACACACCGTTAGTGTTGATATGAGCATCTTCAACTTCATGTAAGTATGGGGCACAAGTCCACTGATTTGAACAGGGCCATCTTCATGTAAAGACGTTTGTGCACAGCTAGACACAGCTTAGTGCACACCATTTTGACGGTTATGGAAGGCGAATACGACTTATTAAGTTTTTAGGGCTTGGGGTAATTGGTTGAATTTTGGTGGGAATAGCGGAGTGTTTCAATGTTTATAATGATATCCAAGTTAGTCATGCAGTTAGATACGCGAATAGTATGGGAATGGACTTTATGCATAAACTCTCTTAGAAGCTGAGAATAGACAAAGCAGAGGAATTCATCGTCAAAAGCAAAAAGATCAGCACTTAAAAAAAGTGAAGATGAAGAACTCATTGTTTCAGAGAAATTTGTTTCATTTCTAAAAAAGCAAGTGATACAATGTATAGTACTGTATCTCGTGTCCTCTTTTAGGCTGTTTGGACTCGAGGGTGTTAAATGCCTTAAAGTGATATGATAACGATACTGTATCCTGTGCAGTCTTATAGGCTGCTTGGCCTTGAGGGTGTTAAAAGATTTCTATTCTTTTATATATAAAGTCTTATGTAATTTGCAACCATTCAGACTGGCTTGACTCAAATCATCAAAGTTATCAGGTTTAGCTGAACCTACTTTAGTCCAAACTAAACCGGTTCAGTTTGGTTTAAGCCTTTTTCTAGCCGTTGTTGAAAAAATGTCCCCATTACATTCAACTGCTCCCGTGTCCATGGACTTATGGTTAAAGATAGTTGTAGTTCAGAAACATCTGAAAGCCATTGCAAATTGATAAGTTGTTGGATCTCTAGGCAAGAGTGGTGTGAAGCATTGCACATTTTAGCATTGAAGGATCTTCATCTGTATTGGACTTAGATGATGATCACATTGAATTTTGAAACTAAAAGTCAGAAAATTTCTGTATTTTTCTATATTTTTCATGAATATTCTATCATATTATTATATTTTTTAATGGGTTATATGGGATTGAAATGGTCCCACCCGTATTACATCATCAGCTCTAATAAGCAAATACCTAGAGTATACCATCGAATCATCTTATTCCCTCTATGGGGAAATAATGGGATTAAGAAACCCGCAGATATGGGCAAAATAACAATTATTGTTAACCAAGGTAAATTGCTCATAATGGAAAGCAAAGAGACTTTCGATATCAAAACCCATGCTCGAGATCTTGGGTCGAGTATGGGTTTTGATCAATGAAAGAAAAAAAGGAGAATTAAAAATTGGTATGGGATGGATCTAACCATTTTGGTTGTGCATATAGATCAGTAAGCTAGACCCATACTGCGAGTTGTTTCATGCCATAAATAAACGCGTACACTTAAGAAATCCGTTGGACAAGCGGATTCACACCTCTTACAACCTACGCAGTCTTCTGTTCTTGGAGCAGAAGCAATTTGCTTAGCTTTACATCCTTCCCAAGGTATCATTTCCAATACATCCGTGGGACAAGCTCGTACACACTGGGTACAACCGATACATGTATCATAAATTTTGACTGAATGTGCCATTGGATCTAAGAACTCCCATTAGTTAGTATGTAAAAAGGTATCAATTTGATAAGATCTTCTAATTAATATATGGCCAATAACGAAACGATGGCCAATAACGAGATATTTTTTTTTTGGTAAATAAAGTATTTCATTAACCCGGGTTTTATAGGTTGACCCAAAACCTTTTTACAAAAATCAGCCCCCGGCTGAGGAACCACAACAAAACCAGACTGAGGATCCTCTGTCCTCTACCCCGACCAATCTTCCTTAACTGGGAACCATCATACTGGACTTCCCGCCTAAGACAAGACCCAAACTGAAAACAGGAAACCAGGGCCCTAGCAGGACCCGAACCACCCCTAGCATCAAAACCACACGCTGGAGCTAACCCACAAGTAGACATATAACAAAAACCAGCAAAAACTCTGCCCTGACAAAAAACGTAAATTTAGCATTGATGACCACCAACATTATCAAAACAGCAAAACACAGGGCAGCGTAAAGGTAAGGAAGACCCTAGTCCTCCTCTTTGACCTCCTCCTCCTGCTCGTCATCTTCGTCTTCTTCATTGTCGTCCGTCTCCGGGTTGTAGACCACCGACTTGTTGCTCTGGTATCCTTCGTTGAAGAATACCTTGGTCAGGACCTCCTGCAGTTCCTGCATCTGGTGGTTGATGTTGGCAGCCGTGTTCAGGACGAACCTCTTCAGTTCCATAATTGTAGGGTCAGGACCCTCATCTTCAGAAGTAATCTCCATTATTTTGCTGCTCCCCTGGACTTGTTTGTTTTTAAGCCTCAGGGAAGACCTAATGGGCGGGTCATCAATCCTCAGTCTTTTCCTTGCCGGACCTCCCTTAACACTTGACTCACCCTCACTCTTCTTGGCAGGGGAGGGTTTGGGAACACTAGGGCTCTCTCTCCCCCTCGAACTTTCGCCACGAACCATCGAGGGATCCTCAGGGGGTGGGGCAGGGAGTTCGGGTTGGGGAACATGGAGAAGGACGTATTTATAAATAACCTTAAGAAGGCCTTGGTGCATGGGCATGGAGAAGCCTTTCTTGCTGCGGGACGAGGTTATAGTATGGTTCAGGGAGTTCATCAAGAATTGGGGAATGCTTATGGGGTTCACATCCCTGAAAAAGTTGACGAAAGCATAATGGAAACTTAGCAAAACTTTACCAGGGTCCTCCGTCGTGATGAATTCCAGCACATTCTTCATTACCGCATTCCAAGGAGTCGGGAGGTCCATCCTTGTGAGCCCGTTCTTCGCCTCCTTGTAGATTTTTGGGTTATCCTTAAACTCTTTTAGCTCCACCTCCCAGTGGTGCTTTTGTCTGTGGATCGACCTTCCCTTAACCGATTGCCCAGTAATTTCCGCCAGCAGATTAACATCAATGACAATTTCGCGACCACGGATCTCCACTCTACCATCCTCCCACGTCTCCATCACTGCCAGCGTGATTTCATCCTCCACACCCGAGAACAGATCAAAGAACTGGGTAAAACGTCTATCGGTCAGAATAGCCTGAGCAGCAGGCTCCATGACAACCATGTTGGGCTCAATGTAGATCATATTTGTTAGGGTTACTGTCAAATTCCTCTCTGGTTTATCTGAAAGCTCTCCACTCATGATTTCGGATGTTCTCCTATAGCGGTAAATAATTATAAGGTGGTGGCGCCTTTGTTTGGCTCGCCCGTCCGTTGTTGGTTCCTTAAAACCCGTGCCAATTCTGGAAGCGTGCCTCCAATCGTCGTTATCTTGAAAAGCATGCCACTTCAGCATGGGGATCGTGTCATCGTATCCCTCTTCACATCTATTAGGATCCGTTATCTTGGTAATTATGAAAAGGTTAGACAAAAGAAGCCTCACGGGAAACTGACGCCTCTCGGAAAAAATTAACCCATATCTCGACACATTTGGAAACTTGCATCTCCTCCCCCGATACGCCCTCCTCGCATAATTGTCTTTTTTAGGGATGAAACCCACCACCTCGTAGTTCCGCCACCTGCTTATACGAGTTTCCAAGCTGGCCTTGGGCTGATTCCTTGCTATTTCCAACCTAATTTCAACCAATGAGAGAAGCCTTCTGATTTGGGCCCTCTGCCACCCCCGATGGTAATCCCAAAGGGGCACGTGATTTGCCAGCAAAAGAGCCACGTTGACCCTATCATAATCTTTCGCATTGGATGATTTCCTCCACGTCACCTGGGACCTCATGCGTCCACGTGATCAGTCCATCAGCCTCAACACCGATGTTCGCCAACTTGTCCGTTGCCTTGTTGGCTTCGCGGAACACGTGTTGGACGACTTTTTCTTCTCTCGCATCAGCAAGGATCCTTGCTTCATTGATGAGGGCCTCGATCCTCCAGGGAGGTTTCCTTTTGTTGTTGAGGAGGTTGATGATATTCAGGGAGTCCCCTTCCACACAACATTTACCTTGGACCTCTTGAAGTAGATGCAGACCTCTCCAAAGAGCTCTTGCTTCGGCCTCATTATTGGTTTTGATCCCTAGGTTTTTAGAGAAGGCAAGCACAACCTGCCCTTGATGGTCTCTCACCACACCTCCAGCTCCTGCTTTGCCAGGATTGTCCTTAGCTGCCCCATCAAAGTTGAATTTGATCCAGTCCACAAGGAGGGGGTTCCACCTAGACTCTGACCTCGGATGAGGTTTGCACACCCCTATGGATTCGTCTAAGGAGATATCAAGGGATTGGGCAAGGATTTTCTCATGAGAAGGAATGGATTGGGGTGATGAAGGAAAGATGCTCAGGTTTTCTTTAGCAAAGGCCAAAATTTTGTTGATGACGGACAACGGGTCAAGGTTAGATTCGTTAAAGGCTCTATGGTTCCTTTCTAACCAAATCTGCCATAGGTAGTGGTGGAGGCAAATCTTCCAGAGGAACCTCAGCTACAAACTAATGAAGGGAGAAGGCCATTGTTGGAACAACTCAAGGACCGTGGCTGGCATTGCCCACGAGATATTAAAGGTTTGAAACACTCCATTGAGGATAGCGATCGACCATGGGCATTCTAGAAAGATGTGATGGATTGATTCCCAGCTATTCCTGCACAAATAACACGGGTTAGGCAAAATCATACCTCTTCTTATCGTGTTGTCTATGGTGAGGATTTTTCCTTGAATAACAACCCATGCAAAATGAGCCAATTTGGGGATCAACTTGTTGATCCACACCAATTTGGTTTGGAACGATGGATCCTCAGGGTCAAGAAGCATCTTGTACGCGGATTTAACTGAAAATTCCCCACTTTCAGTCACAGCCCACCTCAGGTGATCCTCAGCAACTCTTATAGAAATGAATTGTTGGGATAAAATGAATTCTAACTCCTTTGATTCATTTTGGAACCCCTGAGCCCTGATGGGTTTCCATCTCAGATTACCTCCCTCCTGTCTGAGAAAATCTGCCACCATAGGTCCAAAGTTGTCATCAGTGTATTGTTTAATCCTTACTAGCATGGGATCTGAGGCAAGAGCCTCCTCCCTAGCCCATCTATCCTCCCAAAATCTAATCTTCGTACCATTCCCGACTATCCATCTCATGCCTTTTTTTACTATCTCTCTGCTTGCCAAAATTGCTTTCCAGAAGGCCGATCCTCTTATCGGAATAGGTGTGTTCAGAAAATCAGATCCTTGAAGGTATTTCCTTTTCACTATGGCTATCCACTCATTCTCTTCGCTTGTGAGGACACGCCACGCTTGTTTAGCTAACAGTGTAGTATTAAGGTGGGAGACTCTCCTCAGACCCAAGCCTCCTCCTTCTTTGGGTCGGCACACTTTGCTCCAACCAACTAGGTGGATCCTATTCTTGCCTTCCGATCCCGACCATAAAAATTTCTTTTGCATCTGTTCAATTTTTTGGAGCACTCGAGCCGGGGCCTTGAACACAGACAGAAAGTAGACAGGGATACTTTGCAGTGAAGCCATGGTCAGGGTAGCTTTCCCTGCTTGAGATAAAAAGTGGCCTTTCCAACCAGCTAACCTTTTCTGGATTCTTTCCACCACATTGTTCCACATAACTCCCAAAGGTGCACCAGTGAAAAGAGGTAGGCCCAGATAAGATGTTGGCAAAGTAGATATAGCACACCCCAAAATCCCTGCAATCTTGTTCTGTCTTGGTATGGGGGTGTTGAGGAAGAAAATCTTACTTTTGTTGAAATTAACCTTCTGACCGGCCGCCTCCTCATACAAATTTAGGATGTATTTGATTCTTTTGGCCTCTTCCACAGAAGCTAGAGAAAGCATCAGCGTATCATCCACAAATTGTTGATGGGTGACAGGGGCGGTTTGGGACGTGGCTTTGATACCAGAGATTAGGCCTGCTGAACAATCAGCTTTGATGGTCCTGCCCAAGGCTTCGGCCACAATGATGAAAAGCATGGGGCTAATAGGATCCCCTTGTCTAAGGCCTCTGCTACTTTGGAAGTACCCGACAGGGGACCTGTTCACCAAAACAGAGAACCAAGGTTTATGGATGCATCCTCAAATGAGTTTTACCCACTGATGGTGAAATCCAAATTTGATCAACACTGCCTCTAGGAATTCCCAATTGATTCGGTCAAACGCTTTGTTCATATCAAGCTTTAGAGCAAAGGAAGCTTTCTTGGTTTGGTTGGCAGAATGGAGGGCTTCATGAACCGTGATGACCCCATCAAGAATGGATCTCCCTTGAACTGAGCTTCCCTGGCATTGATCGATGATAAGGGGCAGAATACCTTTCATCCTATTTGCGATCAATTTGGTGAGGATTTTGTAGGTTACATTACAAAGGCTCACTGGTCTGTAATCAGCCATAGTTTTAGGAGCTGCTCCTTTTGGAATCAAGGCTATAAACGTGGAGTTGTAGCTTTTAGGAATGTGTTTGGATGACTGAAATTCCCTGATAGCCGAGCACACATCAGCCCTGAAAGAAATGAGGAGAGAACCCATCTGGTCCTGGGGCTTTGTCCGGATCCATAGAAAACAGGGCCTCTCTGATTTCCTCGTCTAAGAACGGATCAGTGAGTTTCCTATTCATATCATTGTCAATGGCTTGAGGGATGGCGCGCAATAGGGAATCTTTTGCATTGGCCTGGCATTGCGCTTCTTCTCCTAGGAGATTGCTAAAGTAAGTCACAACTTCATCTCTGATTTCATGAACATCTTGAGTGGTGGAGCCATCTTCCTTGGTCAGATCTCTAATTCTGTTGTTGCTTCTATTTCTTAGGGTGGTCACATGGAAGAATTTAGAGTTAGAGTCCCCATCCTTGAGCCATAACGCTCTAGATTTCTGCCTCCAATACATTTCTTCACAGGCCAGGATATTGTGGAACTCAGCCAAAAGGATTTTTTCTTCTGATTTGGTTGCCTCATCATAGTGACCATTTTCAATGCTCCTTTCGATGACACTCAGTCTATCACTTACCTCTTTCTTCTTTTCAAACAAGTTCCCGAAAACTTCCTTGTTCCAAGTTCTGAGATTATCTCTCACCATCCTTAGTTTCTGGGACAGTTTGAAAGAGGGGCTGCCTTGACCACTGTTCCTCCACCATTGATTGATTTTTTCCTTAAGGTCCTTATGCTTAGTCCACATCGCCTCAAACCGAAAAGGCTTCTTTAGGCATGAGCTTTGGGGAACCTCAAGTAGGATAGGACTGTGATCAGAAGCTATCTTGGGTAGAGAGTGCAGGGATGAATCCCCAAAGGCCATAAGAGCCTCTTTAGATAGGAAAAACCTATCCAGCCTCTCCTGAATTAGATGATTCCCTACCCGACGATTGCTCCAAGTAAACTTGGCTCCCTTTAACTTTACATCCATTAATTCGTTTGAGTTGACGAATGAATTGAAATCCTCCATGCTTCTGGAGGGCAGTCCGGATCCTCCTTTTTTATCAGATGGGTATAACGGTGTATTGAAGTCTCCCCCTATCACCCATGGAACGTCCCAAAATGCTTCACACAAATGAGTCAGATATTCCCACAGTGAAGCTCTTTCTTGAACAGTATTAGGGGCATATACATTTGAGGTGATCCATGACCTATTGTTATCTAGATCATGAAAAAGAACGCTTAGGACCCTCTCCTTTGCCTGAATAACATTTCCTTCCACTTTCTAGGGGTCCCACATCGTCAATAGACCTCCAGAAGCACCTCTCGCTTGCTTGAAATCCATTTCGCCATGCTTCCAAATTCTGCAGGCTGCAGTATTTGCTTGGCCTTCATCCATTTTTGTCTCTTGGAATAACAAAATAGTCGGATTGACTATTTTCCTTAATGACTTAGCCATCCTTTGTTTTACTGGGCCATTAAGGCCTCTCACATTCCATGAGAGGATCTTCATTTAGATTGCTTGTTGTTTTTCCCTCTCCCCTTTCCTTGAGGTGGGGGAGATTTGTTGTTTCTGCTATCATCCTGACTTGTGATAACTTGCTGTAAAAGTGTCCTCTATTTCCCATTTGCTATTTCATTGTCAATATTGAGTTTGTAGTGGTCTGCCTCTGACATTCGTCCTCTCTTTTTTTCGCTCCCAAAGTCAATCGAGGATTTCGCTGAACTTCTTGTCTGTTTTGGGCTAAACTTGGGGGGATGATTTGTTGCAGGATGGGACTAGAGCCCCCAATGTTCCTTTTGGTACTTGTTATGTCGATACTTGACTCAACTCCCTCCAGGTTCAACCTGTATTCATTTGGGTTCTGATGCACACTTTGAGGGTTGATCAGGCCTTGAGACAGAGCTAAGGATGGCCCTGCTTTTGACGGAGATTCTAGGGTTTTGGGCCATTCAATCTGAGGCTCATTATCCTCCTCATTTTCTTCATCAGAGTCCCTATCTGGTAAAACTTCAAATCTATTGGAATTTAGGGTTTTAGGACTTACCTTATCTCCCTCTTCGGTTTGTTGCTTTCCTTTCTCCTTTTGCCTGCCAATAATGAGATATTATGAATATCAAACAAATCAATAATTGTACAACAAAGTGGTATTACAACAAAGCTTGAATATTATCTATGTATCGTTTGGCAAGATTCGAACATGGGTCTCCTCCTTGAAATGTTCAAGAATCTAACCGGTTGAGCTAATGCCACTTGATTTTTCAATGAGTTTACACAGGTTTTTATGAGGGGTCCTAGTTTTTTCATACTGAGTGGTGTTTGAACCTTGGACCTCTCAAAGAGAGGCCAAAGTCCTTACCATTGCAGTAAGCTTGCAACTTTATATTCTATCATATATTATTTATTTATTTTTATTTTTTTGAATTTACATAGTGGAATCGGTAGCTGCCACTAATTCGGGCAGGCTGTTCGGCTTTTTATGGCTGCCACATAGATCTTCGCGCTATCCGCCCCGGAAGCTGCCACATAGATCTTCGCGCTGTCCGCCCCTATAACCACCATGCCACAATCATTTTAAACTTTTTACACCGCTGAAAGCACCAAGAAAGGGACAAGCGTTCAGTCCGACGAGGCCCGAGATTTGAACCTTGGACCTCCGCCCCCCTTACGGGGTTTGGTCGAACCAATTGGTCTACACCTTGGACCCATCGTATTATTAATTATATATTTACATAATTTAATTTTCCCAACTGAACTGAACCTTTTTGAAAATAAATACCAAACCTTTGAACTTTTTGGGCCTTCCATTTGAATTGAACTGCCTTAACCTGGAAACTATGTGAATTACCATGAGTTGGGTCAAAGCGTCAAAGCCTAAAGAGGTACACCTAAGGTAAAGTGAGAAACATATCTTATTAAACAGAATCTCATAGGTCCAAAAGGACTGCTGGCTTGGGTATAACTTAAAACATCAACTTTAACTATCTATAAACCCTGTGAAAGATCAGTTTCTTATGCTACGCTGAGGTTTAAAGATCACTAGAGGAGGCATCTCTTGTTCTAAAATCCATTCAGGACTTTAATCTGGCTCCAACCCTTGCCTCCCAGGACTTGTGTCCAAGTCGGTAGCCTTTGTGGAATATAAAAGAAGTCGGTAGCTTTTGTGGAATTTAAAAGAAGTCGGTAGCCTTTGTGGAATTTACAAGAATCCCATTCACTAGTTGGTCTATTCTCCTTTAACAACTCAGTATTACTTTAATTGTGTACCTATTATGTTTGGACCTTTTGACAAATTGTTGGACTCCAACATCTTGGAATGGAAAGCTGTTTTTTCAATGACTTTACACAAGTTTTTATGAGGGGTCCTGGTCCCCTTATACTAAGTGGGGTTTGAACCTTGGACCTCTCAAAGAGAGGCAAAAGCCCTTACCAGTGCAGTAAGCTTGCAGCTAGAATGGAAAGCTGTTGTGTTTCATGGTTATTCCTTTTTTATTTTTTATTTTATTTTTTAAATTGGTTAAGTGGGAGTGAAACGGGCCTCACTTGTACTACATTGTGAATATGTGATCACATGGTGTTATCACATCAGCTTGACAATTATGCATATATTGCTTGGCAAGATTTGAACCTAGATCTTCTCCTTGAATGAAAGTCAAGGAATTTAACTAGTCGAGTTCATGCCATTTGATTGGTTATTTTATGTTTTTTTTTATTATACTAACTTGTTACAATTTTCTATGCCTCTTCGTGGGTTCGAATCTCGCTCCTTGTCGCCACTATAACCTCCAGTTGCATCGGGTAAACCTTTTACGTAGCTGGCTACGCTGACACGACACGCCCACCGGTACTACGGGGCCCGAGGGATTGGAACCTTGGTCTCCACGCTCCTACAGAAGCGTTTTGACCATTGAACCAAGCCCTCGGACCTATTGGTTATTTTATGTTTTATTAATCAGCATTTTATGATTTAAAAGAAGGAACTAGTAAAAAGGATAAATATTATGCATTATTGCCTGCCTTCCTGCCTTCCTTCTGCAGAGTTCTATTAACATGGTAATACAAAAACGACCAATTGGGTGTATCTAGAGTCCAGTGTTGGAAAACTTGTCGAGAAACCATGAAAATTGTAGTTTTTGATGCCAGGGGAAAAATAACCAAAATCTTGGTGGCAATTTTTGGCAAGTACCTGCTGAATAACTTGTGGGCAATTGTGAAGAACTTTCCAAAACAAGGCCAAATATGAGCAAAAACCGGTCTGGCCGAATTTTTGTTAAGTTTGCGAGTTTTTGTTGAGTTTTTGCCAGGTCATTAAGCAATCTTAAAAAATGGCCTTGTTGGGTGATTGCTGAGTGCAAGTTTTCCAACTATGATCCGAATTATGTACACAGAGCACAACTTTTCTCTCATTTAAGATACTACTACAAATTGAACCTTTATCAGGTTTCTTAGATAATATCAAAATAGAGCTTAGCTCCTAACAGTGATAGTCCAACAATTGATACATACTTCAGGCCAATGAACCAAGAGAATTGAAAAAACATGAATGCAAAACAACGAGGAACTGGTTAGGGTCTCATGTTTGGCGTTTGTTGTGCATGTATTCCATCATTTCATGCATGCACTTCAGGAGCCCGTATTCCCTCTAAAATGCAGGCCCTATCACTTATGCAAGAGTCGTGACAACTAATTTTGCTACCCAATTTTTGGTATTTGTTCAGATTTCGTCCATTTCCTCCTATTGGTTCCTAGCCAATTCCATTTCAACTCTAACATCTAATCGAGGAAGACGTGCTCTAAGCTTGACCATTGGAGCTCCTTCCTGGTCCCCATTTGACTCCCTTGGTGCTCCACTTCTTGTGGCACCTTCAGAGGCTTGTCTCCTCCACAAGGCCTCACTTTTGATACTGTTGTATATATCAATGCGAGACAAACAACCCCCCCACCCTTGATTTGTTAGACCATGCAAGTTTGGTCATGTGGGGTTATTTTTGATGCTTTTCTTCTATCATTGAAGCGTCTTAGATTACTTTTCCTTGTGAGTTCTCCCCATCAAATCGCCCATGCATTTTCCATCAACAAAGCTTTCCAATTGTGTAGATTCAACCATATGCTCATCTTATTCCTTCACTACTTTCTCCTAGCAAGTTGACAACCATTCATTTGAAACCTCTATAGTAGTGTTTTGGCATACTTCATTTGCAAAATAAAGTATAGGTAGGAGTGTAGGTGGCATAGACTTTTTACCAAAAAATTATACCTAGGTAGGAGTGTAGGTGGCATAGACTTTCATGTTAAAAGCAACACAAATACCAGATTTCATCTTTGAATTTCATTGGCCTCATTGTCAATGATGGCAAGGTTATCAATGTACACAATCAACACCACAATGTCACCACAGTCGTTTTTTGTTGGATTAAGCACCAATTTCCAGTAGTGAATAGAAACAATCCATTTACTCAAATCCTTATACATAAAGGAAAAAGGATGGAAAGAGAAAAGTGATAGACACAAATGATGGGTGCCCTTGAGTACTAGTAATCACTCTATTATCCATAATACAATGAATTGGGTGGTTGGGGGGTATTTATAGCAATACATAAACACGAAAAATAATAATTTCATAGTATCATTAACCCAAGCTGACATAACATAAATGCTTAAGATTAATTACAAGTTAGGGTTTAACCATGACGAGGTTAACCATAGGCCCATAGGGCATACATAAACAATAAATAAATACATTGTATAATGATTGCCCGTAGGTTTACATATGATGACATCATACAAGTCAGCCTTGGCCATTAAGTTACATTACAACTTTCAACACCCCCTCATAATCTGAACTAAGGGGCCAAGGAAAGAAAAAAATAGTGGCAATAACATCTTCCCCCCATATTAGATGCGCTAGTGGGCCTTCGTACTTGAGGAAGACTCAATTGGATTCCCCTCATATCTAGAAGTTTGCTTACGCAAAGATGCTCCTACACGTGCACAAGAATCTCCTCAGGCTGGACTTTTGTTGCCACAACCAATATTAGATACTTTCACACTTATACAAAGAAAACATCCTCTTTAACTCCATATGAGGAAGACAAGCCAAGAATACTCCCTCGTAGAAGTTGTTCCAATCTTCTATGGTCGCATACAACAAGACTTGGGAACACGACCTTACCTTTTAAAACACACTTCTCCTCTTTTGGAGACATCAACTAGCCCTTGGGCCACCTAATTGTCGTTAGTAAAAGAGGCTTTTCATGAACTTGTTTACGAGAAGAGCCATCACAACTCTCCAAGAATTCCAGGACAAAAAATAGAAGAGAGAAGAGATCATGAAGGGTTAGATCTTCATGCATAAAATGAACCAACAACCCAAGTGTCTGATAGGAAGAGGAGGGATTGATAAGAGCACATTTTGAATTGTGTGCCTTCGAAAGATCCAATAGTTTCTTACATGCCTTAAATTCAACTATCACTCCCATGAAAATGGACCAAAGATTCTTATTCCATAATATACTATAAATTTTCCCCTTTGAATGGGGGATATAGTTCTTGAAGACAATCACACAATGATATTTCCATCCACATGCTGTAAGTCCTTAAACAAATACCACCAATGCAAAGAGCCCGACAGTTATGACCTCTAGAAGTTTGCCCTCCAAAGTAACCCTACAGTGACATTTTTGAAAACCATCCTTATTTTATAAATTCCTTTCTATAAGGAATAATAATAAGAAATAAATCTCTTCTTTTGCTCCTTACATCGCCAAAGATACTTATGAAGCTCCAAGAGGTAATTTGTCCTTGTAATCAGAAGAAAGATTGGAGGCTCTGAACAAACCTTCTGCGTGGTCAAACAGTGATGCTCCATAACGCTCTAATACCATGTTGGATTTCATACAATTTCTAGTAACGAATAGAAACAATCCATTTACTCAAATCTTATAGATAAAGTAAAAATGACGAAAAGAGAAAAACAATAGATACAAATGATGAGTGTCTTTGAGTACCAATAATCACTCTATTATCCATAGATACAAATCACAACTCTTTGATACAATGGATTGGGTGGTTTGGGGGTATTTATACCAATACCTAAACACCAATAATAATTACATAAAGGCTTAAGGTTAATAACAAGTTAGGGTTTAACCATGACAAGGTTAACCATAGGCCCATAGGGCATACATAAATATTAAATAAAATACATTGTACAGTGATTGGTTGCAGGCTTACACATGATTGTATCATACAATGTCAGCCTTGGCCATTAAGTCAGATTACAACTTTCAACATTTTTGACATAGACAGTTAAATCAGAAAGGCCTCTTTTGAGTCGACAATCTTAAAAGTATTGGTCTATTTTGAAGTATTAAGATCATGGAACTTGGTTGAGTTTGTAAAGACACTTCTTTAACTTGAAAATTAGATGTTCCATGATAGGAACTTGGAAACCTTGTGATTGAACAATGTAAACTTATTTGAAATTGCCATTTATGAACAAACTTTTCACATCCATTTGAAACACCTTCCAACCAAACTAGGTTGCTATGAAAAAACCAATTGAAAGGTGAACATTTCTGCAATAGGGGCAAATGTCTTTTCATAGTAGATTTCTTCCCGCTATTCATAACCCTTGCTAACAAGAAGCATTTTATGCGTTTTCTTTGCATTTCATCTTCTATACACATTTCCATCAAATGGGCTGTTTTGTTGGGGGTAATCAAGCTAACACTCGTTTGATTTTCATTAAATTGTTAAACTCTTCATGCCAATTTCCCATTCAGGCATTTTCCAATTCAGGTTTCTTTTGCCACATCATAAGGCTCAAAGTATGAAAAATTGCTGAAGTGAATGGAAATTGCATGCTTAGAACCATAGTAGAAAAATTCGGAATCAACAAATGATTGACTCGGAAAAAAATCAAGAATTGGGAAAAATCAGGGAAAAAAACCTCGAAGAAAATGCAAATTTTCATCGGAAAAAGTTTTTTTCATGCATATTACAATGAATTAACATTATGCAAATCAAATATTGCAATATAAGCAGTAATTCATGTTAGGACATCATACAAGGCTCAAGTTTAAAGTATGCATGAAATTGACAAAACACATATCATATTGCTTATAATATGAAAAGGTACAATTTACAAAATGTGTCAAAATGCCTCAATAGGCCCACTATCTATTGTCTTGCAATTCCTTTGCTCTTTGCCCTAGCAAAAGACCTAGTCTCTCTTTGTTGACGTGCCCTTGCCGCTTCTTGTGCATGTGCCTCTTCTTGGTCCTTGGCTGCTATCTCCTCCACTAGGTCTTCAAAGTTTTGTAATTCATCTAGGGAGAAGAGAGGTTCTTCCTGCTGCTCCTGCACTACATCTGTGATCCATTCAAATGATGGATCAATGTCACTTAGGTCAATGGGCTGAGTACTTGTTTTTTCAAAACTTCTTTGGTGGAGGCGAAGGTTGTAATGCACAAACACAAGATCATTCAACTTTTCTTGTGTAAGTTTGTTGCGCTTCTTGGAGTGTATGTGCTCAAACATACTCCAATTGCACTTACAACTTGAAGCGCTGCATTGTTGAGATAAGATTTTGATGGCTATGTGCTGCAAATTGGGCGTAAAATCACCAAAATAGTCCCACCATAAATCTATTAAAAAAAAAAAATTTAATATTTCACATGTAAAATATTAAATTGAGATTATATTTTAAAACAAAATCAAAAGACAATAAATAATAATTTGATGAGGGTTACTTGACCTCAATGTTGACCTAGCATTCTTGCATTGTGTGAATGGGAATTGATGGCCATGACATTCCTATAATCCTATATCTTTGAATGTGTTTTATCGTGCAATTGTTTACTAGCTGAGAACATGCGGTCAATGCAATCTTGAACGCCGACCTTCACCTCATAATCAACACGAAATGTAGGAGAATAAATAATTTGGGGGTTCAAGTAGTAACCCGTTGCATGAAGAGGGTTGTGGATTTGTGATGTCCATCGGTTATCAGTGATAGTCTAAATGGAATTGTATTTGGTGTGGGCATATTTATAAAATGTAGCAATTACCTCGTTTGTCGTATCCATAGCCTCATACAAATCCCATTGGAAATTGTTTTCCATCAACAAGACGGAGAACCTTCACCAAAGGTTCTAACACCTGAAAAAAAGGAAACATAATTTAAAGGAAAATATTTTAAACAAAAATAAATTTATTAATTAATAAACTTAGTCTTGTACCTTGATGACCTCATCCATAGCTATCCAAAATTCCTCCTCAAACAAATAAGTATATACATTATGCTCTTGAGGTGACATTCGGTATCTTGTATCTTGTTCGGAATTCCAATCATCACTCAAACATTTTGCTTCGATGACCCTCTTGCATCATAAAAGCTCTCCAATGTCACAAAGTTTGTGGAGAAGCATGTAATGCCAGGCCGCACTAGTTCCCTCCCATTAGTAAATCACCTCTTGAGGCTAAGGACCCATGTATGGTTGTAAATGAATTTTGTGATAGCCTTAGCCTTCCTTACAATCTCTACCACCCAAGGTAATTTCCCAATGTCCTTGAGGAGCAAATCGAGACAATGGGCTGCACATGGGGTCCAAAAAATAGTGGGGAATCTCTGCTACAAAATCTTATCGTCTGCCTTCTATGCTGCTGCGTTGTCCGTGATGATTTGGACAACATTCTCCTCTCCGACCTCCAACACAACCTCCTCCAACAACCTTGCAAGCATTTCGACACTCTTAACTTGTGCCGATGCATCTACTGACTTGAGGAATGCAGTTCCTCTTGCAAAAGCAACCAAAAAATTAATCAAGGTTTTGCCCTTCCCATCCGTCTAGCCATCAAACATGATACTGCAACCCTTGTTCCTCCACACCTTGCGTTGGTCTTCAAGCACAACTTGAAGTATAAAAAAAATTTAGTCATGCCATGTATATATATAAATTTTGTCAAGCACAACTTGAATGTTGTCCACAAAATGTTGAAGGAGAGGGCCCCTAAGGTCATGATAAGTTGGCGCCTTAAATCCTACGTCGCGACTTGCAATGGCATCTATCATGCTCCGCCAATATGGAGAGCTTGCCAAGTTGAAGGGAATGCCAAAATAATACCAAAAAGTAGCAATGGCTGTCCTCATTGCATTGTGCTTCTGTTGGTTCCATGCGGCCATACCCTCAAGCGTGGGTTGTGCCCTAGCACGAAACGGTCTACAAAATGGGACTCTCCCATTCCACTAGCTGCTTGTGCACACGATGGACTCAAACTCTCCTGTTGAAACCGGCTAAAGCTGCTGCTGGTATGGGGAATTCGAGAAGGGGGGTTGACATGGCATCGGTTTGACTTCGTTTGAGATTACTTTTTTCCTTTGAGCCAGAGATCATGGCCTCTATTTTATTTTTAATTTCATCTAGCACCTTAGAGCATGTCCTGACATCTTTGCCAGGTCTCTTTGCCAAATGGAATTTGAGGTGGAAAATGCCTCGAGTAAGATGTTCGTTAAAAAAATTGCATATAACATCCCCTATCTCTTTCCCTAGTGTTCCATACGCCCATGCTGCATCTTTTGGTTTCATTTTTTCCATGCCTACACATGGAAACACGTAACAACAAAGTTTTTTTGTTTTTTGTTTTTTGTTTTGAAGAGGTTGAAAAGCAGAGGCATATTAGGGGCCACCCTTCCTTTGAATTAAACTTGCCATTGCAGTGTCCTTGCCGGGACAAGTAACAACAAAGTTACAAACAATTACTTAAAAAAAAACCTAAACCCTAGGCTAGGGTTTAGGGTTTAAAATTGAAACATTGACAGCTGAAAAATGGGCTTGCATCCATAGTTATCAGGCAACATTGAGCAATATTTATTACGCCGAGAGGCGTTCCTACAATGGCAGAAAGAGGGGTGGGAGGCAAAGAGGTCATACATGTCACGTCGTAAACAATTTTTTTTTTTATTAAAAAAGCCAACATTAACAAAAACATTTAAAATATTTAAACTAAAACAGCCGACTAACCAACCGTTGCAAACATTTAAAATATTTAAACTAAAACAGCCGGCGCCTCGAGATTGATAACTCTCGGCGTTTTTAGATATATATCCTTTATATCTAAGCTAGTTTAAAGAGAGGAAAAAAAAAACCTAAACCTGAAACCCTAGACTAGGTTTTAGGGTTTAAACTTGAAAATTGAAATATTGACAGCTGAAAATGGGCTTGCATACAACAATATTTACTTAAAAAGAGGAGGCAAAAAGAAAGAAAAACCCTAAACCCAGGATTAAAGTTTAAACTTAAGAGTTCAAACATTAACAACTGAAAAATGGGCTTGCATACATAGTTATCAGGCAGCATTAAGCAAAATTTACATAAACGGAGAAAAAAAAACTAAATCCAAAACCCTAGATTACGGTTTTGGGTTTAAAGCTTAACTTGAAATATTGACAGCTGATAAATGGACTTGCATACATCAGGCAACAATATTTAGTATTTACTTAAAAGGAGGGAAAAAAAAACCTAAACCCAAAACCCTAGACTAGGGTTTAGGGTTTAAACTTCAAACATTGACAAATCACAAAACTATTTGCAAACAACCCTAATCTAGATTCTAAACCTTGTTTCAACTTGGAGAAAAAAAGAGTTTTCAAAAGATTTTCTTACCTTGGATGAATCCTTTGGGCAGTTGTTGCTGGCTGCCGGATTCCTTCAAACCGCAATCTACTTGCTCTTAGGATGCCCTAGTGTGTTTGGGTTGGGGTGGTAGTAGGTAGGCAGAGTCTCTTTCTTGTTTGGAAGAGCTTACGTTGAAAAAAGAAGTGAAAAAGTGAACTTTTTCACTTAATCAGCCGTAGCCTCTAACTGGCAGCTGTAGCTGATTTTTTGGCAATTTCTGGAAAAAATTTGGAATCGCCGATTTTTTCAAAAAATCGGCAAAGATTCGACGACTCAACGATTCGATGCAATATGACTCGGTAAATCATTGAATTGCCAAAAAATCGTGATTTTGTCGATTTTTGCCGATTTTGACTACTATGCTTAGAACCATGTATTAGTTGCTTATTAGGCTTTTTAGGTCTGCCCTTATGATTGGATGAGGTAGTTTGCTTTCTCGAATATCATGCAATGTGGTGTAGAACCAGTTAGAGCTCCTTCTTTGATAGAAGTGCTGAAGACAAAAATGGATAGTTTCCAAATCCTTATCCAATTTTTTGGGATTACATGACAATGGTGTCAAGGATGACTATGAAGAACCAAAGATAGAATCCAAAAAGGCTTCTTTCTCATCTATTATTACATCTTTCTTGATTGTAACATTGATAGTAGGTACGCTAGCCAACCTATATGCTTTGGACTTCTCCTTATAGCCATCAAACAAATACCTTTTGCACTATGCATCTAATTTGCCTCTTTTTTCATCAAGAAGCAAAAGCAAGATAGCCAAAGATGTCAAGGTGACTAACTGGAGGCTTCTTGCTTGACATGCCTCCCTTGGAGTGAGGTTTTATACAGATTTTCATGGACTTGAGTTGTGAAGGTGAGATGATTTCATTGCCTTTGCCTGTATCAATAAGATATTGGCTTGTTGTGCATCATTCACCTGGCCATTTCTACAATTGGCTTGTTTCTCTTTTCAACCTCCTTAATTTGGTTTGAATTACAAGGACCAAAAGTGACTTGTATATTCCTTCACGAAGACTTTGAATTTTTTGGAGGTAAATTTCCCTACATTTTCTGTGTAGGGAGCCCTTGTGTGTTGGGTTGATTTTTAATAAGCATTTGAAATTCACAAACTGAGCAAAACAATCTATGTTCTAACTAAATTTGGAGAAGCTGAGGACACTCACCACGAGTGAAAGCAAGCAAGTTCAAGCCTAATCCTAGATAAGACCACAAAGAATAATGGGTATCCCTAGGGGGATGATCTATGTATAATAGGGTATAGATGATGAGAATGGCATGATATGGTATAGGACACATTCCCATATAGAACTAGTGCTCTTATCCTAGTGTTCCATGCAAAGCAATTGACCATAACAATGTAAAAACAATTGCCCAATAGCAATTTGACCTAACATGCAAGCAATATAAAGAAATAAAAAGATAAGAGCAGAATTGTTTTAACCTTGCTTATGAAGTTTGGTGAAGACTTGATGACTTCTTTCTCTTGGTCTCTCTCCTTGAGCTTCTTGTCCTGCTTGGATGATCCTTGTCTTGAATAGCTTGAGACCCTTTTTGATTAATGGTTCCCAACCATGACCTTGAAGTAGGTAATCCTTTTAAAGGAATACTAACTAGGGGCAAAAGGAGAGCAATTTCTCCTTTAATTGTCCAAGAAACAATAGTGCTTGATTGACTATGGCCTGTCTTAGTACCTTAGGATAAATGTTGATGAGATATGAAAAGGATGATGTATGTCTAATAGGATAGGATTTAGAGGGTAGAGGAGAATTCACCTATTGCGTGTCTTGTGCCTGCTTAATGTCAAATCTGTTGTTAGAATTGTTGCTAAAATGACTAGAATGTCATGGTATTTATATCAATTTGATGTTTGAAATTGAACTTGCAAGTGTGTCAGTCGACACCAGGTGCACTTGTCGGCCCAAATCCCAATCTGGCCAATAAGGTCAAGATAGGTCTAACCAGACACAGATGAAATTTGGAGTTAATTTGACCAAGGGATTTGATATAAGTGACTGTGCTGCCCTATTAGAAACAGGCGCATTGGGCCAACACACTTAAATATTTGTAGGCGCACCTAATGAAATAGATGTTTTTAATATAATTGAATGTGTATAAGTGTTCCTAGAGGTCTTCTACTGATCCTAGATCATTTTAGATGGACCTAGGTGATAGAAATGGTGGTTGCTTACCATAGATTGGTCAAGGGAAGGAAATCCTCATGGTCATGCTTACCTGATTCGGATGGTTTGTCTTTGATTTACTCTTTGATTGGATACTGTGCCCTTTTTTGAGGTTTGATGCTTCTTGTAAGCTTTTCAGCAAGGTGGCTGCAGGAGCAGCGTTCCTCATATCAGTAATGAATTGTTTGAGACAAAATACGTTTGAGAATGAGCGAGTTCTCTGTGTACCACTTGTCACAGCTGGCAGGACCAGTGTCTGGCAGTTGTCTCTTCCCAGAAGCATTGGTTATGTTGCTGATACTCGAAAATTTGTGGGTATCTTTTGTGCCTAGACATGAGTTTCTGAGAATTGGGCTGACCAAGGCTTGAATATTAGCAGTATTTCTCTTTCAAGCAATGAAAAACTGACAAATGATTTGACAAAAATTATTATAAAACAACAAATTCTGATTAGATACACAACTGATTATTGTTTTAGCAAAATAGTCCTTTCAGCCAATTAACACAGTTTTTTTATTTATACTTACTGGAAATTGCAAACTGAATCTAGACAGGAGCCCTTGCAATTCATTCATTGCTTCAATTTTAAATTTCGGACTTTAATTTTCACATTTCAGATGTGAGTTGACTTTTTTCTCAGAAAATATGTATAAGGGAGAGATACAGGCAAAATTCCGTTTTCTTGGAAAGGTGCTTCTTCCACTTAGAAAACACTGGACAAAGTGATGGGAAAATAGAAATAATGTCATAGCTGGATCCTCTGTCTTGGCAGCATTAGTTCTTTGGCTAGTTTTTGCAACAGAAGGCACAGGCCTATATCCTGGTACCACAAGCAGCAGTACATGCAGGTTCTGTGCCACAACTTTCGATGAATGGTGAACAGCATATCTTCTATAATCTGCCTAGACTGGGTGATGGGCCTGAGGGTCTTGATTCTCAACATATAGGGAACCTTTCCACCAGTCAGGGTTGCTTCTTTGCAAGGAACGATAATGCAGAGTCTTATCTACAGTTTTCTCTTCTATTTTCTTTCTCACAAAGGTTGGGGCTTCTACAGATGAACAGATCTTGACTTTCGTAACTCTTCAGCAAACAGGTCTGCAATGTAACAACAGAAATTTAGCTCTTCATATGACCTCTGCACTGTATGATTGGGGTGCTTTAAACAACTCTTCTGCAAATAGAAACAGATCTGCAAACTGCTTCTCTTTGAAGAGACTCTTGATGGCTCTTTGTTTTGGCTTCCTCTTTATTTCTTCAGATCGGATGACACCACATGTATCTCTCTCAGTCTTCAACCAAAGTTCTTGCAAATGACTCTGGTTCTCTTTGTGCAAGATGTCCAGCTTCATGGTTTGTGGCACCTTCTAACAGCCGCTTGACTGCTCATATGACTGCTATTTTGGTACACAGCTTGAATGTCCTCTTGTACAGGGGTCTGCAATTTGTTCAACGCATGACTTGAACTTCTCTTACAACTCTTGATTTTTCTCTTCTTCTTTTTTGGTTTTTTATTTGACAATGGCTTTGGAGTCCTGCCACATGTCAGGACAGGTTGTATAAACGGCTCAAATACACAGTCTTCTTTTATCAGAGCAAGCTCTTGTCCTTTGCTTCAAACAGTCTTCTCTGCTTTCTGTGTCTTCATTTGCAGTGCATAATTAAGAGGCTTTGAGATCTTATAGTTGGAAAAGGAAGAAAATTGTACAATCATGTAGCTATTATTGATTTCATTTCATACATCGTAAGTAGGTCTCATGTGGGTAATGGTACTGGTCCCGACTCCCACTAACGTGTATGCCTCTACTATATGTTAATATTAATACATGTATTACAAACTTTATCGATATATTAAATTTTATATATACCCTATACTAACATACAGACATTCAAAGCTGGGAAACTAATCATATAATATTGAGCTTGTATGTGCCACAAATCAACCGAAAAAAAAGAGATTGAAATTATATGCGCAAACATTGTTTACAATTTTGAGTTTGTGTAGTCCAGAAAGTTGGAAAAGATGCTGCAGATGTTAATAACTCCAAGTAACATGGAATTCAGATGGCTTGATCTGGTGTGTGGCTTTGAATATTTTCCGTGTGAGATGGTTGCTTGCTTTAGTCAGGCATTCTAGTGATGTGTCATTTTCATTCTCCACTTTTTGAGCAAGCTGTATCAGTCCCTTCTGCATATCAAGAATCACATGGCCAACCATGGAGTGACTTTCTTCTCCAACTTCTGAATTTAATTTGATGGGTCATTTGGTAGAGGTGGTCCAATGAGAGATGAAGCCAAGTCATAGAGATAGTAGTGTTGTATGAGCTCCAGTATAGCCACATAGGCTATCTTTATATTTATTTATCTCGGGCACTAGGCTTAGATAGTTGGCCCTTGAGCATTAGGGTTAGGGAATGTTGGAAGTATTACATTATTTGCCCCCCTTGTAAATATTAGTTTGGTAGTTGATTTATATTTTATATAATGTATGTGTCAATATGAGAGAAAGTGCAAAGTGTCAGGATAGAGAATGAAGAGTCACATGATATGTGGCAAGATGAGAGTTTTGTCTTTATGAGAGGAATATGAAAGGATGCATCTCCCAGCTGTTAGAGGAGAGCAATAGTCAGAGTATTGAAAAGTCATGTAAAATTATATATTGGAGACAAAGCTCCAAGCAATATGTGTGTCTTCATATCAATCTTGTAATTCTATGATATTGAATATATTTGAGTTATATTTGTGAGATTCATTGTATGACATTTCTGATTTATGCTTGATTCTGGATAAAGTTTTCTGAGTTAATCTATTAAGAAAGCTAACAGGGTAATGATTGATTTAGTCTATAAATAGGAAGAGTTAGGTGGTAGTTGAGATCATCTTTCATATTTGATTCTTAATCGCATCTGCTACGCATATGAGACTTCGCCCTCTCTAAGTGGCTAAGAGACTTTGCCCTCTCTAAGTGGCTAAGGGATTTGCATTGATTTGAATCTGGATTTGATATTTGCATATTGGATTTGCTGGCAATTGGATCTGATTTATTGATATCATTGGGTATTGTTAATTTTGCATTATTGGATTGCTACTGCTATTGTTGTAATTATTGAAGTTGTTTCATAACAAGTGGTATCAGAGCTTTGATCTTGGTTCCCTGTGGGGTGCAAATTTGTAGTAGAAGGGCATGTGAACCATTCCAAAACCTCTGTTGAACATCACTACTGCTTGTCCTGGTAATTTTTTTCATAAATTTTTTGGGTCCATCTTTTGGTGCAATTATCTTCTAGAATATTGTGAGTTTGCTGTTGTTACTTTCTTTTCCAGAACTCAAAGAAAAAGGGCGTTCATAGACCCTTGTGAGAGACCTATACCATTGCGATCGTCTCTTCGAGATGATCAAAACAAGGGGTATCTCCAACAACACTTTTTCGGAAGGCGAGTGTCCCAGGACCCTTGCAGGAGACCTATCCCATTGCGATCATCTCTTTGAGCTGATCAAAGTAAGAGGTATTTTTCACAACACTTTTTTCAATAGCATTCCAAGTATTTTTTGGGGTTTTTATCAAGTGCCACTAGTGTATGAATGAACCTGCTGCCACTACTGGTTGGTCATGAGTCAATGGTCGATTACAATGCACTATTCATTTGGAGGATGTGTGTATGAGCAAAAAGAAGAGCCAACCCAAAAATCTTTGTAAGCATCACAACACTCCCCCAAATATCAATAGTTTTGACTAACATCTTCTTTCTTCCTTAGACACCATGGCTTCACCTCCTCCTAACACCTCAAGTTCTTCCTCTCCTCCTCCCAATAACCCTCCCCCAATCACTCCTAATAACCTGGTCACTCCTCCCACTACCCCTCCAATTGGTATTACACTTCCTAGTACTATTGATCATGATATGTGGACATATCTAATGTATCAAGAACAAATGATTTCTTCCATTGCCAAGTCCTTGGATAGTCAAGCATAAATAATTTCTTACATTGCCAAGACCTTGGATACAATCCAAAAAGGCCAACAAATACTTGCCACTACCCCTCCCCTTGTCCAAGGGTCACAACAAACCACAAGGCAACAACTTCTAATCACTCATCCGACACCAAATACAAGTATTCTTCCACAACCTCCACCTAGTCATAGTCCTCCAAATTCCTATGGAAGTGCCTATGACCTAGGCTTCACTTCTGATATGGATTCCTCAAGTAGGAGGTGCTTCTAATTTCCTTGAATGGCCTCATGACGTTCTTGTTCCTTGCATCGACATGCCCACCTTTGAAGGTGTCGATCCTCGAGGATGGCTAGCCAAAATGGAAAGCCTTATCCGTTTGTACCATGTTCCTAAAGCAAGTCATGTCACATTAGCAGCTTCTAAGTTGGGAACCCAAGCTCATCAATGGTTGTTGTGGTAGCTCCACCAATATGGGGGTCCTCTTTTATGGCCTAACTTCAAAGAATGATTTCTCCAAATATTTGACAAAGGATCTTCCACATCATATGTGGTTCATCTTATGCAAACAAAGCAAATAAGAATAATGGAGGAGTATTGCTTTGAGTTCACAAGTCTTCTCACCTATACCCACCAATTGAATCCAGCGGTGGTGGTCTCAACCTTTCGCTATGGTCTTAAGGATAAAATTTGGAAGGAAGTCGACATGCTCAATCCCTATACTCTTGACGATGCTCAACGTGTAGCTTTGGCAGCAAAACAAAAGCTCCAAGATTTTGGTCCCCCACATAGACGTGACTTCAACTCTCATCGTCCTTATTGCAATAATGAGCGTTCCTAGGGATTCTTCTATTTCAAATGTCATTCTCACCATCCCCATGATCAGGCTTGTGAAGAACATCGTAACTTTCAAGTGGAAGGTGAAGATACAACATTATATGAAGATGAAGATTCATTGTAGTAGGAGCATCAAACAAAAGTAGATGAGGTAGAACATGAAGATGATACCATGGCTCTCTCTGCTCATGCTCTTATGGGGCTCCAAGCTCACCATACCATCAAGGTACAAGGATTTATTAAACGACAATGCATCAATGTGTTGATTGATTCAGGTAGCATGCATAACTTTATAGATAGTAAGACAACTAAGTCCTTGGGCTTGTATATCAATACTTCAAATCAGGATAAATTTCAAGTCTTAATTGCTAATGGTGGTACCACTTAGTGTGTGGGTTGAACGACTAAATTTAACATCCAAATAGGGAATTATACTTGGTCGGGTAATCTCTTTGCCATGAACCTAGGTAGTTCAGATGTCATCTTGGGAGCACAATGGCTATCTCAGCTTGGGGATGTTACTATTAATCTGCAACAATTATATGTCAAGTGGATAAAGAATGGAAAAGTCATTTGTCTCCAAGGAATCCAACCCCCTCCTTCCAAGGTGGTTAGTTCACATAGCATGGAAAAGATATTGAAGAAAGGTGGTTGTGGATTCTTCGCTCAAGTCAATTGCATGGAGGTTCAGTCTTTGGAGCCACTTCTTCTAACTATTCCTTCAGATTTACAGAACATCATGGATCGATATGAGGAGGTCTTTAATGAGCCCATGGGTCTTCCTCCTAAGTGCACACATGATCATGCCATCCACCTTGTTCCGAGAAGTCAACCTCCTAATGTGTATCCTTATTGCTATCCCTAGCCCCAAAAGTAAAAAATTGAGAAGCTAGTTCAAGAAATGTTGGAGCAAGGAATCATTCATCCAAGCATCAATCCATACTCCTCTCCAATGGTGATGGTATGATGTAAGGATAACTCATGGTGCATGTGTCCTGATTTTCGTCCTCTCAACAAGATCACTATCAAAGATAAGTTTCCTATCCCTATTATAGATGATTTGTTGGATGAATTGCATGGTGCTAGATACTTTACAAAACTAGACTTGCATTCTAGGTTTCATCAAATTAGGGTTAGAGAAGAGGATATCCCTAAGACTGCTTTTCATACACATGAGGGTCATTATGAATTCCTAGTCATGCCTTTTGGTCTCACTAATGCTCCTTCCACTTTCCAAAGTCTCATGAACTTTGTCTTTCGTCCTTTCCTTTGCAAGTTTGTCTTGGTTTTCTTTGATGATATCTTAATTTATAGCAAGTCTTGGGTGGATCATCTAGTTCATGTTGACAAAGTTCTTCACCTATTACAAAGGGAAAAACTTTTTGTCAAAAGGTCCAAATGTTCCTTTGGGGTCCAAGAGGTAGAATACTTGGGACATATAGTATCTTAGGAAGGAGTCAAGGTAGATCCTAACAAGATCAAAGCTATGCAAGATTGGCCCTTGCCTAAATCCCTTAAACAACTTTGTGGATTTTTAGGACTCACAGGCTACTACAAAAAATTTGTTCGCAACTATGGCAAAATTGTTGCTCCTCTCACTGCTCTCACTAAAAAGGATGCCTATGTTTGGTCTGAAGCCGCATCTCAAGCCTTCCAAGCCCTCAAGGAAGCTATGTGTACCACTCCTATTTTGGCCACCCTAATTTTAGCAAACCTTTTATCATTGAGTGTGATGCTTCCAACATAGGTATTGGAGTTATTTTGATGCAAGATGGACACCCATTAGCCTTTGAAAGTAAGCAACTTTCAAGCAAGAATCTAGGATGATCCACTTATGAGAAGGAAATGTTAGTTATTTTGCATGTCATAGAGAAATGGAGGCCTTATTTGTTGGGGCATCACTTCATCATCAAGACTAATCATAACAACCTTAAGCATTTCTTAGAGTAATGTCTCTCATGCCTTGAATAGAATAAATGGATGACCAAGCTCTTGGGGTATGATTTTGTCATTGAATACAAGAAAGGAAAGGAGAATGTGGTGGTTGATGCCTTGTCTCACAAATATGAGGATGTTGTTGTTGTCAATGCCATCTCAAGTCCTCTTCCACAATGGCTTTCACAACTTCAGAAGGATTGGCTTTCTGACTCGGAGATTGCGTGGATCATTTAGGACATGGAGGCGGGCTCATCATTGCATTCTTGTTTCTCATATACTGATGGAGTGCTTCACAAAAAGGATTGCATTTATCTTCCTCAGTCTTTGGCTATTAAGTCAAATGTTCTCCAAGAAATGCATGCATCTCCTTTGGCTGGACATTCGGGATTCTTGAAAACATACCAGTAGGTGAAGCAATCTTTTTCTTGGAAAGGATTAAAAGCAGATGTCAAGACATTTGTGGCCGAGTGTGAGGTGTGTTAGCGTAACAAGGGGAAAAAAGTTAAATCTCTTGGATTGTTGCAACCCTTGCCTATCCTTGACCACCAATGGGAGCACATATCCATGGATTTCATTGAGGGCCTTCCCAAATCTAAGGGCAAAATGGTGATCTTTGTGGTAGTAGATCAACTTTCCAAATATGCTCATTTCTATGCATTACAACATCCCTATTCAACAAGTAAGGTGGTCAAGGTATTTCTTGATTCTATTTTTAAATTACATGGTATGCCCAAAACCATTGTGAGTGACCGTGACCCTGTTTTCACCAGTAACTTTTGGAAAGAATTGTTTCGTCTTAGTGGTACTAAGTTGAGTATGTCCTCTTCTTACCAGTATGTACTAACTTGAGATTGTTAATAAATGTTTGGGTACTTACCTCCATTGTTTTTCTCAAGACAAGCAATATCATTGGGTTCATTGGCTCTCATTAGTTGAATGGTGGTACAATACTTCATACCATACATCCCTCAAGATGTCCCCATTTGAAGCATTGTATGGTCAAAAACCTCCATTAGTGGCAGACTATGTTCCAGGATCCTCCAAGGTTGCCCAGGTAGATGATTTGCTACAACAATGATGGCTTGTGCTTCAACTTCTTAAGGATAATTTGACCCAGGCACAAAACCGCATGAAGCAACAACAAGATTCACATCGATCTGAACGACAATTTGCCATAGGAGATATGGTCTTTTTGTGCCTGCAACCCTACAAGCAATTGTCCTTGAAGACCAAGACCAGTTAGAAGTTGGCTCCTCGATTTTATGGTCCCTACAAGGTGGTTCGTCAAATTGGTGAAGTGGCATATCAGTTGGAGCTTCCTCCCTCATCTCGCATCCATCCTATCTTTCATGTATCTTGTCTCAAACAGGTTATTGGCCAGAAGGTGTAGTCCCAGACGGAGCTTCCAATACTCGATGAAGAAGGTCGAATCACTCTCCAACCCGAAGCAGTGTTGTGGTCCAGAGTTCATCATCTTCGGTCTCGACAAATTCAAGAGTTCCTCATCAAGTGGCAGGACCTTCCAGAAGAAGATGCTACGTGGGAGCCTAAGAGCATTCTCCAATCTTTTCCAACTTTGAGGACAAAGCTTTCTAGGGGGAGGGGAGCCATGTAATGGCTCCAATATAGCCACATCGACTATCTTTATTTTTATTTAGCTCGGGCCCTAGGTTTAGATAGTCAGCCCTTGAGCATTAGGGTTAGGGTAATGATTGATTTAGTCTATAAATAGGAAGAGTTAGGTGGTAGTTGAGATCATCTTTCATATTTGATTCTTAATCGCGTCTGCTATGCATATGAGACTTTGCCCTCTCTAAGTGGCTAAGGGATTTGCATTGATTTGAATCTGGATTTGATATTTGCATATTAGATTTGTTGGCAATTGGATCTGATTTATTGATATCATTGGGTATTGTTAATTTTGCATTATTGGATTGTTATTGTTATTGCTGTAATTATTGAAGTTGTTTCATAACTAGTGTTCAATTCCTTTTCCATTCATTTCTTCTTTATATTAGAAATAATGGTTTTCTCCAAGGTTGAGGAATCTGTAGCAATCTCCAAGGCCACTCTCTTTGTCAAAATATTTACTTTTTCCTCCATATCAAAGTAAGTTATGTGGCCTATAGCTGGGATCTTCCATCGGCTTTTAATATGAGGCTTCATTCTCTAGGTTGTCTTCACCATGTTCAGAGCCATCATCTGATTTTGTCTAGGTTCTCTAGACTTTAGTACACTATTTCCTATCTTCCTGTTATGCATTTCAGACTGCAATTGAAGCACTCCTTTAGTCCCATGTCTGTGGGATAACTGTGGTTCCTTTCTTTTGTCTACTATATTCTGTATATTCAACCCATTTCCCTCAGCTAAGACACTTTAAGAACTACAGATATTCCAACAGTGAATACCCTGTATATTGTTTGTATTTCGCTTCTTGAGGGCAGCAATTTTCATCCATTAGAGCAGGTTGATATTGTCCATTTTCAACAATGGGTGGTCTTTACTTCTTATCCTATTTGCTTTAGCCTTTATACCTGAGTTTCCCTCTGTTTCAATATTTTAAACAACCTCTATACATCACAACAGATCATGTGAATAAGAAATTGATCATAATATCCTGATAGGTAGAGCTGGCCAGGTTTATGTTGAGACTAGATAAGATAAGAACAGAAATGTGTGAATGATTTGATTTACTTCTGTTAATTTGAGGAGGAAAACAGCAGTCGCAGGGTTGCCATGTTCAATGTTCATGAAGATTATTTTTGTTATTCTTTATATGGATTAGATTGACCCTCGGAATTTGATAATGTTGAATGATTTACAAGCAATGTTGACTGCTTCCTCCATAGCTGCAAGCTTACTGTAGTGGTAAGGGCTTTGGCCTCTCTTTGGGAGGTCCAAGGTTCAAACCCCATTCAGTATGAGGGGACCAGGACCCCTCATAAAAACCTGTGTAAACTCATTGAAAAATCAAGTGGCATTAGCTCAACCGGTTAGATTCCTCAAAATTTAAGGAGGAGACCAAAGTTCAAATCTTGCCAAGCAATACATGGATAATATCCAAACTTTGTTGTAATACTACTATGTGGTGATAATGTAATGCAGTTGGGGCCGTTTCAATCCCATATAACCAATTAAAACAAAAATGTTGACTGCTTCCTGTAAAACTATTTTTTAACGTTCATTTGTTTCTGGTATTACTGGATGTCATGGGTCACCAAATTACATCCCTGCACGTTCTGAGTATTTCATGGTTGTTTACAGTTTTTAAAAGTTGTTTCTGATTTGCCTTAAATTAACTTGCGTAGTGTTACATTAAATTTTCTGGCCTTTTATTTTTTCCATTATTGTGATTAAGTTTTTGCTGGGTTCTCAGTTTATTAGTTGTACTTTTTCAGTTACTACCATTTATACTCTCGCAGTTTCAAAGAGAATTATGAGCTTTGCTCTCAAGCTGGGCAGCAAACGATAGAATATTTTCTAGTTCATTTCTTTGAAACGGAAGCTTAATTTGTTTTGCACTATGAAGTAATGAATTGTTTTGGAATACAATGGTTCTTATGCACTTAGATGAGCAGCTTCATATCGTACTTCATTGGCTAGTATTCCCATTTAGTATAGACAATCATTGACCTGAATTACATTTTGAGTACAGGTTTCAGAGTGGATGGATGGTAGTGGGGGACATCAATTACGTTCGGAAGACCATGCTATCCGCTTAGACATGATAGCTAAAGTTCGTGGCATAAACAGTGCTGAAACATATTTTAAAGAACTTCCTGAGAATGCAAAGAACCACAAAACATATGGTGCACTTCTAAATTCTTATATAAGAGACAAAATGACTGAAAAGGCAGAGGGACTTATGGAAAAGATCAAGGAATTATGTTTTGCCACAAATGCTCTTCCATACAACAATATTATGACTCTCTATATGAATACATGCCAGCCAGAGAAAATACCGTCAGTGATACAAGAAATGAAGGCAGCTGACATAATGCCTGACGCATTTACATATAAAATTTGGATGCATAGTTGTGCCGCTCTTTCAGATATTAAAGGAGTGGAGAAGGTTTTAGATGAAATGGAACTTGATGGTAGATTCAAAAAAGATTGGAACATATATAGTTTCTTGTCAGTTATTTATATGGAAGCAGGTTTTGTTGCAAAAGCAGAGGAGGCTCTGAAAGAAATGGAGAAAAGAGACATGAAAAAAAATCGTGATTTTTATGATTCCCTTATTAGTAAGTATGCTAAGCTTGGGAATAAAGTTGAAGTGCATAGACTATGGCAGAAGTTAAAAAATTCCTTCCCTAAGATGAATAACACAAGCTACATAGGCATGCTGACTTCATTGGTGAAGCTTGGAGACATGGAGAAGGTTGAGAAATGTTTCAAAGATTGGGAGTCTGAAGGCTTGAATTATGATGTTAGAGTGCCAAACGTAGTAATTGGTGCTTATATCACTAAAGGAATGATAAAAAATGCTGAATTGCTTCTTGAACAGGTCCAGGAAAAAGGTCGCAAACCAAATTACAAAACATGGAAAATGTTTGTGGATGGATACTTACAGAGCAAGCAGACAGATCAAGCTATAGAGGCCATGAAGAAAGCCATTTCAAAGGTACAGAATCGTGAGAGGCAGCCTGTGCCTGAACAGGCACTGGCTATTTTAAGGCTATTTGAGATTTCAGGTGATATTGATGGAGCAGAGGATATGTTTAAAAGGCTGAGAGGTGTTGATCATGTGAGCACACACTCTTATAACTCATTGTTACGCACATATGTTCAAGCTGGCAAATCCCCTTCTCAGGTTCTTCAGCGCATGAAATTAGATAAAATTGAACCTAATGAGGAGACGGATCAGTTACTTAAACAAATTGATGAACTTTGAAGATCATCCTTGGTGTAATGTTTTTTGGGTCTGTTGTGAGCCTGTGCTCATAAATGCCTATATAACAATCAGCTCAAAATTGTTTTTCTCTGTTATTTTGAAGATTATCCATGGCATAATGGTTTTTGGGTCTGTTGTGAGGCTATGCTCATAAATGCCTATAACAATCAGCTTAAAATTGTTTTACTTTGTGAGAAAGTGGAATGATTAGCTTTCATTTTGAGATGAAACACTTTTTTACATGCTACAGTGAAGTGTTTCAAAGTATTAACTTGGAGTATTAATGGACTTGCCTTTCATGTATTGGAGGAGGGAGGCAAATTTGATTATTATGTGCAATTTAAGAAGGTTTTGTTTTATATCCTCGTCATCAAGTTATTGTGGTGAGTGTACTAGCAGAACTAGAACAGTGTTTGTTTATGTTTAATGTGATTTTATTGAAGATTCTGTCCCCTTTGGGAGAGTTAAACTGCACATCATTTTTAAATTAGAAGACAATGCAATGAGTGTTAACTTTGGAATGGACACTATGGAGGCTGTTGGCAGTAAATGGAAGTATTTCATGCTTAATGCCTTGCGGGTTTTCTTCCTTATAAAGATGACAAATTTTCACCTTTTTTTTTATGGTTCTCATTTTGCAATTGTTTCTGCCAGCAACCATCTGTACAGGTATATTTGGTGTAAATGGTCATCTTCCACTTCTTTCATATGAACCCTGAGATGTGATAAATTGGGCAATATTGTGCTGGTCAGGTTGGAGGATAAGGGTTTTCAGTCAGTATGCAATCTCCTTTGTGGAAATATCTAAATATATGCAACTATTGTACAAACAGAATCCACATAGGAAAAAGAAGGGTGCTTGGGATGCATGATGGCAATTTGACCAACTCTAAGGCTTTGGCATGTTGACTACTTGATGATTTGTAATCATCTGGTGAAATGCCTCAAGCTCTATAAAGGGATGACGATGCCAGCACCAAGTTTGACAACTAGGGAGGCAAGATACTTGGAAAGAGCAAAAGTGATGGAGGAACCAGAAAAGGATTGGATAGGGCGGACTAGGGGTTGGTAAGGGACTGACAAAAGACTGGTAAGAGAGTCAGCAAGGATCCGGAATGACTGGCAAGGAGTTGACAAGGGAACGCCAGGAGGGCCATCAAGAAAGCTCAAATTGTTGTAATTTTTTTTTTAAACAAAGAAATGCGAGATACTATTGTTTATTTTTGGGTTTTTGCATGTGTTTGCGTGTGAGTTGTTTGGGGCTTCTAAAAGAGGTGGTATTTCATGAGACCCCTTCCTCTAGACTGCATCGAATGGTATCAAAGTGAGGTGTATGCAGAGGGTATCTAGATTTTTTAATACGAATTATTCTAAAACGTTGAAGACAAAGGCGTATGTGGAGAAGCTTGAGGAGTTTCGGAGGATGGAAGGCTAATGAGAAGACTCAAGAGCTGCAGAGGTGGTAGAGATGTGTATTTTGAGCCTCGAATATTTTCACGTGTTAAAAAAAAAACAATAAAATAAAAATAGATTTGTAGTAGTATTTTTTTCCCGCGCCAGTTTAGTTACAACAGTTTGGTGAAAAACAATTCATGATCCGGAGCTCATGAAACATTTTCTCGTACCTGACGTGTTTGATGTAAGAGCATCCGGGTGTTCACGCAATCTTGCATCACCCCCTCCCCCAAAAAAGAAGGAAAAAAACAAGACAAAAAAACTTCTTTGTTTTTTTAAGCATTGTTTGAGCTTAAGTTGATGGAGAAATCGGTGGAGTAATTAGTGGTGGTGGCACACCCATGTGACGATGGTCACATTTTGGTTTAAGGCATCTTGTCGAAAAGGATTCAACAAGGATCAACATGGGATTGACACATTGCAATCAGTGTCATCTCATGACCCTTGGGCCTAATACAATCTATCAACTCAAAAAGGCTTAACAATCATATAAGGGTAAATCTTGACCATTGGATTGTCTCATAATGTGAAGTGTCATGATTGACCTAAAAGGTGGCATAGGTTGATGATGTTATATGGAACTAAGAAGGGTAGTCTTCCATTCTAAACAAACTTGATTAACATCCAAACTCAAGGACTAACTAGGTAAGTCCACCTCTATCCCATATAGGGAGGACGACGACAACGTTCTTTAGCGATTGCAATTTAAACATTAGTGCATCTTTCCCAACATGTATTACCCTTTATTAAGGTCATGTTCGACAACATATGTGATAGTAAGGCAAGTCCTTGGGAAGAATACAAAATACAAATAACCAAATTAGAAGGAAGTGTGACAAAAAATAATATAGATAATATAATTTTGACAAAATTTTACACAAATGTATATATAAAACTATCATAATTCAATATAACATGATAGTAAAAAGAAATAGCTAAGACAAAAACATAAAATAAAGTATACTTGATTGTCACCATGGCACAATCTATGGATTTGGCGCTATATAGAATAAAACCGATGCTCAAAGTATAACATGTCTCAATTTTGCTTGCAAAACCACCAAGTAAATGCACTAACGTTACCCAAAGCCAAGGTGCATAGGAATGAGTCCACCAATATATTCGACATAGGTCTAGACCCTTAGAAGTGATATGCCATTACTAGACCTATAATCCTTTGTATAGAGCTTTGAAAACATAATCATTTCTCACAATAAATATTAAAAAAACATAAATGAGGGGTAAAACTTTGAATAATAATTTCATTTCCATGTGTAAGTCCACCCCTTTATCAACATTGATTTAGTGACCTTGAGAGATGAGGAGGTCATATTGATGCAAGAAAAAAAAAAGTATGGTCATGGAGGTGGGGATAACCAAGCATTCTAATTGATCATTCCTTGTGAATTAATGCTTAATACTGAAGATTTACTCAATATTTGTTAATGAATGAACAAACACCAGATAGGTTATCTGGGTAGCATAGAAACATAAAGGACAACTGTTAGAATCATCATTCAATTTCTTGTTTTAAGATTATTGATGCAAATTTCCAAAAGCACAATAAAAGGCTATAAGGCCTTTGATAAATTTGGACTAGAAAATGATGCATGTGCCACTAGTTTAGGCAATTCCACATAAAAATGGGCAAACACGCCAAGAAATTGGAGACCTTGCTTAAAAGGGCAAACTATCTGCAAAAGGCATATACATAAATTGAGGGATGCCTGAAGAGGCGAAACCAATTCAAAGAGGCAAACCCAACAAATAAAAGGTGAACTTGGGCATTGGGGATATCTCAAGGGTTGAAGTCATGGGCAAATAAACAAAAGTCAAACCCATCAATTAAGGGAACCTCGAGGTGAACATGACAAACAAAATATAGACCTAACTTATATATGGAAGATCTGCAAAAAGAGACAAACTCATCCAACACTTAGGATTTAGGGATAGATGAGGACAACCAAAACACTAGATCATATATGCTACATGACCCTTGAAAAAATGCTAAAAATAACACCTACCACCCAAGAAGAGGGAGAGCAAGAAGACATAGGAGTGGTAATAGTGATTGTATCCCCAAAACACATTGATAAGTGGTCTTGCTTAGGTAGGATGGGAGAGAAGAGTAAAGGAGGGTATGTAGGATACATCCAAGGAGGAACCTTTAGGGATAGGAGGGGTGTAGTTTTATTTGATCCAAAGTCTAGGAGGTAAGGCAAAGCTTGTATGTAATAATGAAGGAGACAAGCTAATAGAAGAGGCCATATAAGAGCATTACATAAATGGGAAGGATGATATTATGGAGGGAGGGACTAGCTTGGGGTTCCTAGCTAATGATAAGACGGAATTGAAGAACTTTATCATTTATTTACTTTGACCCATAGGATGGAGATGTACAAATCTAAGACATGGAGAATATTAGGAAAGTGAGAAAATCAATGTTGATACTTTGTCCTCTACCCAAGATAATATGAGGGAGACTTAGGTACACCCTTTAAGTATATTTTATCTTTTGACATGTATATTTAGTATTGCTTTGACATTATTAATAACAAAAATGCATTCATAGATATTGCACTCCGTGATCCTTGTATTTAATTCGTAGAGATATATCATTACTAGCACATACATTTAGTTGACAAATATTTGACACATCGATAGACATTTAGTGATCTATTTGGGATGTTCATAGGCATTTAATGACTTAGTGATTATATATATGTGTGTTGGCATAACATTTTTATATATGATTAAAAAATCTAATACAAGATCTATTTTGGTTAGTGATCAAGGCTTTATATAGACATATTGGATTGGAGGTCCCCTTAGACCCACAGATAATGAACCTGACACATGCATGGATCTCTATGTTGATGCACAACACAACGTATTTGTTAGAGATAAATTGAGGAGATCATGGTTTATGTCAAATAGAGGTGTGGGCCTAGAAGGCAAAGTTGGAGTTAAGACTATCATGCATGGAAAACACCAATGTTTAGGTCGTCAAGGGAAAGAATGAGTTGTTGAGAACTAGGCACATACCAAGAAGAGAGTTCAAGGGCTAACTTACCCTGGATCAAATAGAGCTAGCAAGGATGTAAGTCAAGTTAATAGATTGTATAGTTTAGTATTACAATGCTAGAGACGAATGAGAAAGGGCAACAACCACTTGGATAAAAAACAAATGATTATATCTTGCCCTTTAGTCTTCCTAGCAATTGGGGATTGAAAAGCACTAAATTTGATAACTTAACTTATGGAGGGAAACATGAAGTAGAAGCATGCTCTTGGAGATGTAGTAACACATATTAAAGAGGCCTCCATCAATCATGTATAAATTAAATACATGTCCAACAACAAAATTGTATAGGGTTTGGTTGATAGAAATATTGACTCTCTTGGATCACCACATGGACACTTGAAAATACTTGGCATATAATTGGAGATAAGATGATCTTGATTAGTGAGTAATATATATATATATAGAGAGAGAGATGTATTTTTGGCTATCTCAGTTTTGTAGCCATCATGGCACCTTAGAAATGTATAAAATATTTATGGAACCATGAAGACGTGTACTTAAGTTGATGGGTAGACTAGACAAATTGAGCAATGAGTGCTTCTTACTCTATTTGTACATGTATTGTTGACACTTTGAGAGATATATAATATTCATTGATAGCTTTATATTGTGTATTTGATTTACTTGTGTACATTTTATATTTTGCACTTTAAATAATTACTTTACAATTTTTAAGTGTCCTCACTGATATACCATATGAGAGGTAATTGTTAGAGTATATTACATTATTTATCGTATGGATGGTCAAGAGTCTTGGAAGGAGACCAAAGGACATTTGTAGATCTATATCATAGACTCTCAAGTCTACATTTCATTGTAACAAACTTATGTGATATCAATAAAGATTATATTTTACTTAGCATGATTTTCTTATTGATCTGAGTAGTTTTTGTAGTTGCATTCCTTATTCCATAGAGTAGAATTACTATCAGTGGTATCAGAACCACAAGGGACCACCATGCTACTACCTTGTTGCGTCTTTGCAAATCGAACTTGACGTGCGCCACTACATGCAAATACCGCTACAAGAACATTTGATAGGAAAGAGGAAATCTCCATTATGGTAAGACCCTAAGGTCTTACTATAAAAATATTAATAAATTAATGTAGAATGTAATCGCAGACCACTCAAAGGGGGCTCCCTTGTAATGACTTTGCCGCTATAGGGGGCTCCCTCCTTGGAATCTATGATTCTTATTCTTCTTCTTGGATGATTTGTGTGAATGTCCAATGTAATATATATATCTACCCTAAAGCTACGTTTGTGAAGAGATGTGATGGTTCACGTTATGAAGGGTTATGATGGTTCACTTTATAGCTAATAATATAATAATTAAATGATTAATAGTACTAACTAATAATGTTAGGATTGAGGATCCTAACATGCCACCCTCCTTAAAAAGAACTTTATTCTTAAAGCTCAAAGTGAGAAGCTTTGTCCTTTGTTTTCCAAGAAGGATTTGCCTTGGACTCTTTTAATGTCATCCTTCCGTAGGCAAGGGTATTGAGAAGGATGAAGCGTTAGCGGGGGGTTTCTAAGAACAATAGTAGAATCTTCCTTAGGAAAATCATGATGATGATGGGAGGGCAACCCTTGGGGTCCCTCAAACACTTTAGAATGATGCATCAAAAGTGGTGGTAATGCTTCCAAATCCATTTGTGGTTCCCTGGTAGAGCCAATAGTGAATGAGTGTGTAATCACCTTTTTGTGTTGTTTTCGAATAGGTTTGGTTATATGGCAAGAACTCACAATTGGGGGGAAATTTGAGTGTAGTTCTTGTAGAGTGTAAGTTTGGCCATAATGGGTCATTTCAGGAATGTCTACCTCATCCTTGATGCATCGATCACTTTTGGCATATCAACCGTATTGCCTTTATCGTTGTGATTAGGTGTTTGGGATATTTCTTTCTCATTTTCCTTGTTTTCCATATTTTCTTCCTCTTTCTTATCTTCCATGGTTTGAGATTTCCCCATAGGTGGTTTCCCTAATCGATGTTGTGCATTGATTTTATCTTCGACTAATTTGGCCAATCCAATGGTCTGCATCATGGTATAGGGTTTGAATTTTATCACCTCCATTTTAATTTCATCCTTCAATCCATTAATGAAGCAATATATGAGAAATTTTTCATCCAACCCAGTGTATTGTTTGGTGATATCCTTAAATTGAATTTCATACTCATGCACGGAAGTGTTTTGATGAAGGTCCCAAGTGTTTTGATGAAGATCCTTGAGCAAATCCCACATGGTTGGGTCCCACATGGCTCTGATACCAAATGGTAAGACCCCAAGGTCTTACTATAAAAATATTAATAAATTAATGTAAAATGTAATCGCAGGCCACTCAAAGGGGGCTCCCTTGTAATCACTTTGCCGCTATAGGGGGCTCCCTCCTTGGAATCTATGATTCTTATTCTTCTTCTTGGATGATTTGTGTGAATGGCCAACGTAATATATATATATATATATATATATACCCTAAAGCTACGTTTGTGAAGAGACGTGATGGTTCATGTTATGAAGGGTTATGATGGTTCACTTTATAAGTTAATAATATAATAATTAAATGATTAATAGTACTAACTAATACTAACTAATAATGTTAGGATTGAGGATCCTAACACATTACAAAGAATTTGGAGAATAGGAAGAAGAGTAGAGAGTGGCCATTGGAGAAGACTTGAAGAAAGCTCGAGATAGAAGATTACAGGTAGAAGAAACTCCTGAGAAGAGGGAGTCACATCAAATTTGGGACAATAGTTGCTATCCGATGACAAGCCCAAGAAAAAAGAGAGGATTGAAGAGGCCACAAAGTTTTTGAGAAAATGAGATTGTTGAACTAAATTGACAAAAAAATATCAACAAAAGAATAACAGAAAGGTATGCAAAATTGGTACAATACAAATTTATTATCTGAACATTACTTCAAGTTTTAAGAGCATCATATTGTTTGAGATCTACATTGCATTATTTTGGAATTAAAAAATTGAGAACTTAAAGGAGTTCTTTAGATTAAGGAATTAGTAGTGTCTACATCTTAAAGACCTACAAAGATAAAGTAGCAACACTAAGGGGAAATAAGAAGTGCATAGTATTGTTAGTGAATGCTTTGTTATACTCCTTAAGAATTGCAGATCTGTTAAAGCAAAGTGAAAGCAATAATCTAAGCTAAGTGAAGACCGAATAAGGGTTAGAAATTCGGCAAAATTTCTAAGTGTCAAAAATTTCTAAAATAAGAATAAGAGTCTTGGACAAGCACAAGCATCGAGAGGCATTGAAGGCATCATTGTAGAAGAAGAATCGCCACTTAAAAGAGCAAGAGGAAGAAACAAGCATACTACTATGAAAAGTAAAGTGTAGGAATACGTTGAGACAAACGTATTGAAGCATGAAATGAAATGAGCATTGGAACAGTGAAGATTTATGTTGAAAGCAACGAGCAACCCTAGGAGGAATAGTCTACATGCAAGTGCCACATTGATTAACGTTGGAGAAGTGTTGAAGGAGTGTTACAAGTAACACCCATTGCCACAATAATATTCACCAGAGAAAAAAACGTATTGCAAGTGAGGTAGAGGAATTGGAGTTCCAAGTGGCACATACAAGACAAAAAATGGAAGAGTCTAGCACCCAGTTTGCCAAGTGGCAAGTAGAAACTGAAAGGTCAAAGGTTAATTCGCACCTAGTGAAGGAAACGTTCTCCCAATGCGCCAAATATTTGAAGAATCCATCAATAAAAATGACAGATTAGTGCAACCATAAATGTGCCAAGGATATCTACAATTGGATGCAGGAAGAGAATCTTTGGAGGTTACAAAAGTGAATAGTAAAGCTAATATTGGTGTGCAGGGTTATTAAAGGCAAGGTGGGAGTAGTTGTCTCTTGAATAAGCCAACAAATCAGGCCAAGATAGCACGTGTGAATACAACACCGTTCAGAGACGTACGTAGTGGAAAACCTACAGAGAGAAATCAAGCGTTGTTGACTAAAGAATACAACTCTAAGGCTAAGGTGATATATTCCATTCAAATTACTCATAAGATTAGGTTAGGAGTAATAAGGAATTTTGTAAGATCATTATTTTCTACGAAAAAAGGTAAAGTTAGTTTGAGAAGAATAAGTTCATATTTGAAACCTTAGATATAATAGTAAATTGAAGGAGTAATTCTTTAGTAAAAAGACTTTGGAGAAATATACATAAAAGTTTTGCAAGTTAATTATTTAAAGTTACAATAACATTTTAGAATATTTGCAATTTAATTGAGTTGGAGTAATAAGAGTTTCTACAACAAACTAAACTTACAAATTTGCAAATATTTTAAGAAAACGTATGGATTATTGGTGTATAGATTCAGGAGCAAGTAAACATATGACTGGAAATAAAAATTTATTCAAAGTATTACGAGCAACACATGAAAGACCAATTACAGTAGCAGATGGTAAGACATATGTGGTAAAATGAATAGGAGATGTTCTAGTTGATCTAACAAGTGGAAAAGGAATAATCAACAATGTTCTATATGTTTCGGGATTAACATCTAATTTACTTTCAGTATTTACTTTCAATCTCTCAACTCATGGATCAAAATATGACAATAACATTCAAGGTTATAAATGGAAGAAAACAATGTCATATTACTAAACAAAGCAAAAATTTTTTTTTTGGCTCTTACAAGGAGAATGTATTCATTCTAAAGACTACTACAAATCTTGTTCTCTCAGCCATAACATTAGGAGCCTTATGGCACAAGTGTACAGGACATTCTAGTACATCATCCTTAAACCAAGCAGTAAAATATCAAATGGTTGAAGGAATTCCAAACATCTCTTGGAGATCTACCATTTGTCCATAATGTTTAGCAGGAAAACAATATAGAATACCATTTGAAATTCACCAATATAGATCTCAACAACCACTAGAATTGATATACACATATTTATGTGGTCTAATGAATACTACAAGTATTGGAGGACATAAGTATCTCCAATTGTTTGTTGATGATTATACTAGAAAATGTGGGTATATTTCATGAAATATAAATTAGAAGCTTACAATTGTTTTAAGCAGTTCAAACTCCAAGTAGAAAGAGAATCAGGAAAGACTATTAAAAATCTTAGATCAGACAAAGGAGGAGAGTTTACTTCAAATGAACTTGATCTATTTCTAAAGGAAAATGGAATTAAGAGACAACTTACTACAACTTATTCTCCACAGCAAAATGACATAGCAGAAAGAAGAAACAAATCCATAATGAAAATGGTAAGATGTATGTTATAAGAAGCCCATCTGCATAGACAATACTGGGCAGAGGCAGTTCAAATAGCAGTATACTTGCAAAATCGATTACCTACAAGAATACTCAAGAATATCACTCCTAAAGAAGCATGGTCGGGACAAAAACCAAGAGTGGCAAAATTAAGAATTTTTGGATACAAAGCTTATATGCATATTCCAAAACAGAAATGTATAAAATTAGATGAAAAAGTAAGGTTGGTATATTTGTTAGGTATGATGACGAATCAACAAGATACATAATCATTGATCCACATACTAAGAAAGCATATATAAGTCAAGATGTAATCTTTGATCAAGGCTACAAGGCTGACACCGAGTAAGAAGAATTTTTTTTTTTTTAAATTCTTCTATATTTCTCAAAAGAAACAGAGCTAGAACCTCAAGAATAATTGGAGACATAGTCTTTAGAAGAATCATAATCAAAATCTACAGAAGTATCTACAAATGTTCCAAGGAAAGAACCAATATGGCTCAAGAACACTATTCGAGGATCAAATTTGGAACGTATGCCTGACATTACTACCACTAGACCTCAAACTCGCAGTCAAATTTGAATGGACAGGGGATTACAAAGTGTAATAGAAGAACCGACAACGATACTTCAGGCACTAAATCACTCATAGTGGAGATCAACTATGGAGTCAAAATTCTCGTCACTACAAAGAATAAAACCTGGAATCTAGTAGAATTACCTCCAGGAAAAAAGTGGTAGGATGCAAATGGATCTACAAGTTTAAGCATAGAGCAGATGGAACATTAGAAAAGTGCAAAGCTCGATCAGTAGCAAAAGGATATACAGAGGGAATTGATTATGAAGAGACATTTGCACCAACAGCTAGAATGACAACTATCAGAACAATATGTGCTTTAGCGGCTCACCGTGGTTGGAAACTTCATCAAATGGATGTTAAGAGTGCATTTCTTAATGGATATTTGGAGGAGGAAGTCTTCATGTCTCAACCAGAAGGCTTTGTTGTCAAAGGTCAAGAACACAAGGTTTGCAAGTTAAATAAATCTCTATATGGTTTAAAACAAGCACCCAGAGCATGGAACATAAAGAATAATAATCACTTGTTGCAACACAATTTCAAATGAAGCTCTTTCAATCCAAGTTCATATACAAAAATAATTGGAAATGATATATTAATTCTCATAGTATATGTTGATGATATAGTGGTTACAGGAAGTTCTGGTAGACCTTTAAATGAAATAAAGAATGAACTTGAAAAGACATTTGAAATGACTGATTGAGAACTCATAAGTTGTTGTCTTGACCTAGAAATTTTTCAGAGTACAGATAGCATCACGGTCTCACAAACAAGATATGCAAAAACATTGCTAGAGAAATACTGGATAAATAATTGCAAATGTAAAGATAATCATATGGAACAAGAGCTTCAGTTATCTAAGAATGATATACACCTCTAGTCTCACCTACAAAATATCGACAACTGGTTGGAAGTCTTCTATACCTAACCAACACTAGATATGATTTAGCTTTTGATGTAAATTATATTTCAAGGTTTATGCAAGAACCTAGAGAAAGTCACTGGAAGGCTACAAAAAGAATATTAGAGTATATAAAGAAAACTACAGAGTATGGATTAATCTATAAGATATTAGAATTGGCAATGTAGAACCAATCACATATTTTCATTATATGATTTATGAATATTTATACAGGAGTGTGGGTAGTCCTAAGGGACACACCCTTACAATAATGCCCTTACATTAATTACCTAATGTGTTATTCTAACATACCCCCCATAATACATTAGGTGGGATAATGTCTTAGGCTCTTGGCTATTGGCTCTGGCTCTTGGATGTTGGCTCTTGCTTAGGTAAATACCTCTAGGTCCGCCTCTAGGTCTATCGCCTCTGGGTTTGTCTCTGGGTCATTTTGCCTTTGGCTCTGCCTCTGGGTTTGCCTCTTGTTCATTTGCCTCTGGATCTGCCTCTCGGTCGTTTGTCGTTGGGTCATCCTTTAGGTCTAAGCAAAGTAGGGTATGTTCCCCCCTAGAGGGAAAATGCGGTGGATAGTTGCTCCTGATGAACAAGAGCAAAATCCTCAGTTTCCTCCTCGTCGTCAGTATTGGCAACATTCCCTTGTTGCTGGTGTTGTGGTCGACGTTGGTTCCATTCTCCCTGGTTCTTAGGAGGTGGTCCTCTTTGTGTAGGATTCTTGTTACTCGAATCTCCCTGAGTAAAAGTATTATACCAACATTCGTGTAAGTCATGGCCCTTTTTACCACAAATCAAACAACTTTTCTTCGGCTTGTTGGGATTTTGGTTACCTTTTCCTTGGTGGAATGACATCGTGCCCATATGATTCGTTATCATGGCTTGCTCTTCTTCATTTGAGTTCTCATGGAACACTTCCTCTTGTTGCAATAGGTTGACCAATTCTTCAAAATCTGGTTTTTGCTTCAGGATGTTACAAAGGTGTGATACGACTCTGAGAGTGCTCTCAGGACAATGGGTACAAGGAGCTTATCTTCCACGGTCTCTCCTAGTGCTTGTAGGGAGGCATGAAGAGTAGCTACTCGATGAAGAAATGATTCCAATTTTTTACCACCTTTCAACTTTAGAGTATGCAACTGTCCTTGAAGATGAAGAATTTGATTTTGGTTCTTGGATTCATACACTTGCTGCAACTTCGTCCATACTTTAGTAGAAGTCTTAGCATCTCGAACATGAGGTTGGACATCATCCGAGATACCAAGAAGAAGGATCATACGAGCTTTGCGGCTCCAGTGATCAAATGTATCCTGATATTTTCCAGCTGTTTGTGGACGTTGCTTAGTCCTAATAACAATATCCCATAGGCCTTCGAATTCAAGAATGGCTTGAATCTTTGTTTTCCAGGCCGCATAATTATCACCTTTGAGGACTTGAGAATCGGAGAGCAAAATTTTGGGAGCAGTTGATATCGCCATTTCACTTGGGCAGAATATTCACCGTCACTTTTTTTTTTAAATGAGGTTTATAAATATTAAATTTATAAATTTAATATTTTATATTTGTATATAAAGTTATACAAATTTATATTAAATATATTTATATAAAGTTCTAAATAGAACTTTATAATATTTAATAATAACTTTATAATATAAAGTTACTATTATTATAACTTTATAATAGTTAATATTTAATAATAACTTTAAAATATAATAGTTAATATTTAAAGTTACTATTAATATATTAATAAAGTTACTATTAAAATTACTCCAACCGCTATATCTCTTTGTTCGGCAGCGTCAATGGTTGAACTCCAAAAGAACAACCCTCCATAGATCTTATGGCAAAACCTGGTGGTTGGGTTGATTCCCACAAGTCTGTTGGCAGACAAGGAGGATATATCTAACCCTGGTGCTCTGATATCATATTAGATTTGGTAATGTAGAACCAAGCACATATTTTCATTATATGATTTATGAATATTTATACAAAAATGTGGGTAGTCCTAAGGGACACACCCTTACAATAATGTCCGTGCATTAATTGCCTAATGTTTTATTCTAACACAAGACACATATTAAGGATTTTTTTTTACAAGAATATACAGATTAAGATTATGCAGGGTTAGTTGATGACGAAAAATCTACTTCAAGTTACATTTTTTATTTGGGTTCAAGACCAATTTCATGGCACAGTAAGAAACAACATACAATAGCACAATCATCTACAAAAGTAGAATATTGTGCAGCCATATATACAACTTGTGAAGCTTTATGGTTACAGTATATCTTATTGGATATGGGAATAAAAAGAAGTCCTACTCTAATTCATTGTGATAATCAAGGAGTATTCAATCTAATAAAAAATCCCATTATACATGAAAGAACCAAGCATATTGAAGCTCAGCATCATTTCATCAGAGATCACTTTCAAAATCATCATATCAATTTAAAGTATGTTCCTACTGATGAGCAAGTAGCAGATGTTTTCACAAAAGCTCTAGGCAGAAACAAGTTTCAAGCTTTCAAAGATCAATTGTGTTGTTCAAGAGAAGATTACCACAAATAATGTAATACGGGAGGGTGTTAGATTATATTACATTATTTGTCGTATGGAAGGTCAAGAGTCTCACAAGTTATATGAAAGGTCAAGAGTCTCAAAAGGAGACCAAAGGACATTTGTATATCTATATCATAGACTCTCAAGTCTATATTTCATTGTAACAAGCTCATGTGATATCAATAAAGATTATAATTTTACTTAGCATGATTTTCTTATTTATCTAAGTAGTTTTTGTAGTTTCATTCCTTATTAAATAGAGTAGAATTACTATCAATAATACGAATTCAAACATAGGCGTTTTTATTTATGAAATCTAAAAGAAATGGTATTGGCACAAGTACAAATAAACAAAAAATATATATACGTAAAAAAATATGAAAACCCATAATGATGACATATTGGCATATAAAAGACCCCTAATATAGATAATGATAAATACATTTAAAAATGAAAGATAGATCCTCAAGAGTGTAAAAGATAAATATGGTGCTCCTATTAGGGAGGGGCACAACATTCAAAATAACTTCCCTTCTGATGGAGATACAATATTAATAACACAAAAGATAAGCATGATGCTCCCTTAAGAGGAGAGGACATGACATGTGAGGAATGCCCATACATGGTGCAGTATCTTTACTAAGGTCATGACATGATGCAATAAAGGATCAATATTTCAATAGGGGTAAAATATTGACCATCCATATACTAAAAGTAAAACTAAGAGGGCAATCATAATAGCACAAACAAGACTAACCAATTGCATTAGGATATCAAGACCAACTTGACGTAGTAGATTGAAATAAAAAAAATAGACATAAAAAAATAGAAGAACAAAAAGTGGACATAAACCATGCTCAAATAGGAAATAGAAGCAATTTCCTTCAACCTTTAGGATTGCTTCCCTTTACTAAGGATGACAAGTAGCCTCAAGAATTTAAATTTGCCTAAGATTAAATTTCATTCCTATATTTTTGTGGAAGATTTTAGGAATAAAAAGTATTTATATAATGGCCAAAAAAATTCTTCAAACAAATTTGATCACTGTTTGCTGATAATTTCAATGACTTGATTGACTAATCTTGCCTCTTTGGTTAGAAGATAATTGCCAAAGAGACACTGAAAAAGCATTTATGTAGAAAACAAAGGGTAGGAAGACAACTAAAATACCAAAATAAATAGTAAATAAAAAAAAGGTAAACAACATGTAATCATGTAAATCAACTTATCAAATGGCATTAGCTTACTGCTTATAGTCCTTAACTTTGAGGGAGAGGACTCAAGTTTGAATCTTGCCAAGTGATACATGCACAATTGCCAAATTGTTGTAATGACATTATGTGGTCATGATTTAATACAAGTGGGGCTTGTTTCGATCCCATATAACCAATTTAAAAAATAATAATAATGTAAATCAATTTGTTATAATCAAATTGAGTTTCTTGCTTAAAAAAGGTAAACCTCAAAAATAGAGAAATTAAGAAACAAAAAATATGATGCAAATCAGAATAATCTTAGTATATGACAAAAATTGTCATTAAATAAAGAAATAAAGAAATCATGACAAACAACATAATACATTAAGTAAGATCAAGTGGCATTAGCTCAATCGGTTAGATTCCTCAACATTTAAGGAGACCAAGGTTCAAATATTGCCAAGCGATACATAGATAATATTCAAGCTTTGTTGTAATACCACTATGTGGTGATGATGTAATACGGGTGGGGCTTGTTTCAATACCATATAACCAATTGAAAAAATACATTAAGAAGTAAGAAAAGGAACAACAACCATGCTTCAAGAGTAAAGAGACACTAGACATAAAAGCACTTGATATACATAGATTTTGTAGGTTCATCAAATTCGACACCAACCATGGTTAAAAATTTCACAATTCCTCACCCGTACACTACTTCAATTGTATATAGACTAAGCCAATTTCAAATGGATTTACCTTTACATTTTTCATGGATGATGTCAAACTTGAGCATAAGGTCTATATGACACTAAAAAAATGAATTTGGATTTTTTTTGTTATATTTTTTTGTGACAGTTTTTATATCTCTAGTTGTATAAGAGACCATGAAGACTTTTCATAAAGTATAGTGAGCTTGGAAAGATGAACCTCTCAATAATATAAAAAAACATTCATTATGATCAAACAACTATGTAAAGAGACATAAAAAAAGTTTCTCAACCTAAAGAGGTAAAACAACTTTGGTGCCATAAACCAAAGAAAAGGAGTGGTTCCTATGGACTTGTAAATACTCAAATATTGTACCCATAGTGAGGGCACTTTGAGAATTCTTTACAAGTACTTATGAAAATATTATTATGACTCAATTTGACCATTACCATGAGGTTAGTAAGGCATACAAAAATAATATTAAACACCAAATTGATTATTAAGCTTTTTCATTTTTTTATTCTTAAATGTTCCACCATTGTTAGATATAATGGTGGATACGATGCTAAAGCAACGAACAACTTGATTTAATATAAATTTAGTAATAGCTTGAGTAATGGCATTAGTAAAAAGAATAATTTTAACCCACTAGTAAAGTATTTGATGGTAGTAATAAAATACTTGTTACCATCAAAAGAGATAAGTGATATAGGATATACAAGATCAAGGTCCCATGTAGAAAAGGGATAAGGGGACTCTATGGGACAAAGAGTCTGCATGGAAGCATGAGTCTCATCCTTATGAAATTGACATTTAGCACACATGGACACAAAGTCATTGGTATCAATTTTTAAGGTTGGACAACAATAGTCCATTCAAACAAGCTTACAAGAGTGAAATGACTCCCATAGTTCCTTGAATGGTCAACCTCTGAGGCTTGAGGAAAACTATATTAGGCTAGATACCTTAGGAGGACACCATTAGGATCTATATAATACCAGTAATCATATAACAAATTGAAACACTCTATGATAAAGATAAGGTTGTTGGTGGGAATTAACACTAGGAGGATATGTTTGATTATATAAAACCTCAAGATGTATGCATATCATGGAATTATTTAGTAGTTTAAGATACTAATATGCACTATAAATTCTACCCAAGATATTGCTCGTTGATCATTTGTTTTAATGACAAACTTTGTTTGGAAAATATTCCCATGAGGTGTAAATTTGGTTTCATAAGGGGCTAATTATATTGTTTTATTACTTTGACCTCTAAGAGGGTGATGGATGACAAATGCTTCAAATGAATCATGTAATATTTGTGCCACCTGATAGTATGGAATAAGTTAGTATGCTTTGACTCTATAGATATTACAAACCTCTTTGAGCATTGCTCATGAATCTTCTAAAACTTTGATATGTTGAACATTCAGGTGTTGGGTAACTAAAAATCTTAGAATGAGAACCGTGTATTCCTAATGTTGTTAGTACATAAATAATTAGGGAAAAAGACATGAAATAGTATACCCTATAAGATTTTAAGCTTTACTCTTGTCCCCATTTTATGTTTATTATTTTCACCATTAAAATATAAAATCCAAATGTAAGGGTGAAGATCATTATACTTACAAGTTTCTTTAATAAAGTGAAGGTTTCTATCCTTGGACTTGTATCAACAATTGAACACTTTATGAGACTCTAATAGAGATTGTTCCTTTGATGTAAGAATATAGGAGTCAAGTTCCTAGATTATACTAGCAACTATGGATGAGGGATGTAATATGGATCCATATGGAGCACAAGAGATAAGCATAGTATCCTCACCACAAAATGAATCATGTATAGGTTGATGACTTATGTGACCTCTTATGATGAGTTGGTCAATAATCACCTTAGTCTTGATTTAGTTTTAGGGGATGATATATAGGTATAAACTCTAATAGCATAATAATATGCTTGTCATAAAATTTACTACTAGAAATATAAAGACTTCAAAGATACATTATTATTACCCCGGTGTTGTAGGTGAGTTGGAGAGGAGAGGGCAATCCTCCAAGGGAGGTCCCAGGTTCGAATCTCCACCCTACCAAAAAGCTGAATTGGGTACCCAAAATCCAATTGATAATGTTGGTGCAGGAAGGGTCGGGTGCAACCCCGGGTGACTTTGACGATGTAGAACCCCTTTTTCGTGGTCTCTTAGACCAAGGCAGCCCCGCAAGGGGTTTTTCGCTTTAAAATATATATATATATACATTATTATTTTTGTAATATTATAGTATAACAATATTATTAAAATGTGATTATAATATTATATTTTTTTTTTATAAGTACATTATAATATTATAACAAGTAAAAGAGAAGGAAGGAAGCAACCCTATGTACACTATTAAAATCTTAGGTGTAACCTTAATAAGGAGGAAGGAAGCATTAATGCTATAAAATAATATCATAGTATAATATTATATCCTTGGTCTAGCATAAAAATATTAAATATTGATAGTTTTATTAGTTGCAAGCTTGTTGCAGTGGTAAAGGCTTTGACCTCTCTTTGAGAGGTCCAAGGTTCAAACCTCACTTAGTATGAGGTGACTAGGACCCCTTATAAAAACCTATGTAAACTCAGTGAAAAAAATATTGATTGTTTTATTGAAAAGAATCTAAAAGAATTAATATTTAATAATATTATAATATTTTTTTTAATAAGCTATGTGTGGCTCCTATTTGAGACCACTCCCATTACAAAAATAAAACATTACATTTCTAACAAGTTAATTAAAGCATGCCCATATTTGCATTTCTATCAAAGATATTCTTCATCTTCCTCAAAATGCTATGTTTCCATAATCAACTCTTTTTTTTTAAAGGAACTACCAACAAGAACCCTTACATGACACATAACTCCAACAGATAGAAGGAAAACAAACATAGCAGTCATCCATCAAAGAGGAAATCAGTTCAATTATTTTTATTCTGTAGCAAGATCTGAGAATGCATTTTTGCACTTCAAGCTCATGAGTTAATATCTAGTTGTAACACATTTTGTAGGATATTCATTTTCAAAAAATTGACCGTCACCGATTGTTTCGTAATTAGCTTCAAGAATACCATCTCAGGTGCTAATATTTTCAATGGAACCATCTGGATGGTTTTTAGTTACCATTTGGTTTTTATCAATGATCTAATTCAAATTCTCCTTTTTAGGTTGAGTCTTATGGGTGCTAATATTTTCCATGGAACCATTTGGATGGTCCTTAGTAACCATTTGGATTTTATCAATGATCTACTTCAAATTCTCCTTTTCGGGCTGAGTCTTACGTTGTTTGCATGATTCTTGCTGCACAATTGGTGCATCTAGAGGATGAGCTTTTTTCTTTTGAACTAGGACATTTGAAGGTTTTGAATCATTTGCATGTAGGGCTTTCTCCTCTACCAAGTAGGAATCAAAGCATGATCACATACATCTCTTCTTTATTTGACCATATTGTTGACAACCATAACATCTTAGGGAGAAGTTTTCACATTCAATATTTTGGATTCATTCCCCTTTGCTTGAGGAGATAGTAATGGATTGAAGCCCAAGAATTGAAACATCCATCCAAATAGCCAATCTTGATTTACTCATATTAATTTTACTGGACAAATTTTTTTTTGTTTGGGCATCCATATACTGGAATGCACCAATGGCATTACCGATTTTGATGAATATCTTCTCTCCCCAAAACTCCACAGGGAGAGCATAAAGATTCACCTAGATTGGGAAGCCATTAACTTCTTCTATAAAGATTGAAACTAGGATTCCAAGGTCTTATATAGACATCCCTTTGTCCAAAAAATCAATTACATATAAATCCATTACCCTATCTCTATCCGCTAAATTAGAAAAGGAAACAGAAAGGAGAGTTACTTGGAATTTTGTATTGGTCCATCAATATTTAATGTATCCTTTGAGCTCCTCTAGGCCTGGTCTTTTGCCCTTGAATTTGTATATAATTGTTCAGGTTTTATGATTAATCAAATCCAACCCAATTTCATCCTTCGAAATCATGATAGAGGACAGAGGTTCATCCACCCGCGAACCCAAATATCCCTGAGAGATATTTTTCTAACCGAAGAGACTTTCTCACAGACTTACGAGATTATCTATGAACAATCCTTTTCCTTCAACGCTTTACTACACCTAAGTTTTGCATCCCTTTCGTGAATATTGTAGCCAAATTTATCTCTATTTTCTAGTTTGCATCCCTTTCGTAAAGACTGTAGCCAAATTTATCGTTTTGTTCCATCGCTTGATTGCACCTAGGATTTACACCCGTTTCGCTAAGAATTATAGAAATTTTTATTATAATAAAATTTAATAAATATAATATTTTAATAGGTTGAAAAGTTGGGGGCATATCAAGGGCCACCTTTCCTATGAATTGAACTTGGGCCTCCGTTGGAAAAGTCCAATACCTTTTAACATTTCAAGGTTTCTATCGGGACAATATAATATTTTAATAGTATGTCTTTGGGTTTTCATCTAGGAGACTCAAGTTCAAATCTCAATATCATTCAAAACCCATGCTTTACCCTAATTTTTTTAAATAATACAAAATACAATGGGTGGCACAAATGGGAGCCACACTTCCCAAGGGCATAACAATAGGGGGTCTCCCTCCCCGTAATTTGAACTCAGGTTACCAAGATAAAACGTCAATGAAATATCATTGGAGTGTCCATGTAAGGAATTTATCCTTAAATTTGAATCTTGTGAGTGGATACCATAGTAGTATGTCTTTGAATTTTCATCTATGAGACTCAAGTTCAAACCTTAATAAAAGGGACCATGACACCTTTCAAAAAAACTTATACTTTACCCTAATATTTTTATCATTAGCTCATCTAGTTAGATTCTTCAACATTCAGATTGGACTCTTGCCAAGTTACTCATAGTTATCCAAGCTTTGTCACAATTCCACTAAGTGATGATGATGCAATAAAGATAATGCCAGTTTTTAAAAAAATCTTCTAAATTAATAACTATTCAAAAAAATATGTCATATTGTTTAAAAAAATACTATGTGCAAGTCCTTGGTTCCACTCTGTCGGATTCTTCACCCCCTATTAACATCTAGTTTGGACATGTGTATGGGGGTTGGCCCTCTTTAACAAGTCATTGTGATGATGCAAGTCTAGTGGCATATTCGTTCTATGTTAATACTTGTATGCCTTGTTAGTGTAGTGTGTATGTTTGTGAATAATCCATTCTTCAACATTCGGATTGGACTCTTGTCAAGTAACTCATAGTTATCCAAGATTTGTTATAATACCACTAAGTGATGATGATGCAATAAAGATAGTACTAGTTTTAAAAAATATATTCTAAATTAATAACAACAATTCAAAAAATATGCCATATTATTAAAAAAAAATACTATGTGCAAGTCCTTGGTTCCACTCTGTGGTATGCTTCACCCTTATTAACATCTAGTTTGGACATGTGTATGGGGGTTGGCCCTCTTGCTTTCTAACTAGTTAATGTGATGATGTAAGTCTAGTGGCATTTTCGTTCTACTCTTGCCAACTAACTCATAGTTATCCAAGCTTTGTTATAATACCACTAAGTGATGATGATGCAATAAATATAGTACAAGTTTTTAAAAAATCTTCTAAATTAATAACAACTATTAAAAAAATATGTCATATTATTAAAAAATACTATGTGCAAGTCCTTGGTTCCACTATGTGGGATTCTTCACCCCTATTAAAATCTAGTTTGGGCATGTGTATGGGGGTTGACCCTCTTGCTTTCTAACTAGTTAATGTGATGATGTAAGTCTAATGGCATATTCGTTCTATGTTAATACTTGTATGCCTTGTTAGTGTAGTGTGTGTTTGTGAATAATCCCACATTAACTATGTTGTGAGACTTGAGTGGTTTATAAACCACTACACTTGCCATATTGCCATACTCTTTGCCAATGGAATAATAGACTTAAAAGTGCAACTCCTTGGTCCCACTCTATGGAAAAATAAGAGGGCTAATGAAATTTCAATTATATGGTTTTGGACTTGCATCATCACATTATTATATGGTTTTTAATTGAATGAAATTTCAATTATATAGTTTTTAATTCTTTTTAGTGGAATGAAATTTCAATCATATATTTCATTGCATTATCACATTATTTTTAATTGGTTTTTAATTTTATTTAGTGGAATGAAATTTCAATTATATGGTTTTGGACTTGCATCATCACATTATTGTATGGTTTTTAATTGAATGAATTTTCAATTATATAGTTTTTAATTCTTTTTAGTGGAATGAAATTTCAATCATATATTTCATTGGACTTGCATTATCACATTATTTTTAATTTTTTTTAGTGGAATGAAATTCCAATCACGAAATATGCCACTGGACTTGCATCATCACATTATTATATGGTTTTTAATTGAATGAAATTTCAATTATATAGTTTTTAATTTTTTTTAGTGGAATGAAATTTCAATCGTATATTTCATTGGACTTGCATTATCACATTATTTTTAATTGGTTTTTAATTCTATTTAGTGGAATTAAATTTCAATTATATGGTTTTGGACTTGCATCATCACATTATTATATGGTTTTTAATTGAATGAAATTTCAATTATATAATTTTTAATTCTTTTTAGTGGAATGAAATTTCAATCATATATTTCTTTGGACTTGCATTATCACATTATTTTTAATTTTTTTTAGTGGAATGAAATTCCAATCATGAAATATGCCACTGGACTTGGTCACATTATTTTTAACCTTTTTTAGTGAAATGAAATTCCAATCATGAAATATGCCATTGGAATTGCATCATCACATTATTTTTAATTTTTTTAGTGGAATGAAATTCTAAAATATGCCACTTGACTTGCATCATCACATTATTTTTAATTTTTTTAGTGGAATGAAATTTCAATCATGAAATATACCACTCGACTTGCATCATCACATTAATTGATATTTTTTTAATGGAATGAAATTTCAATCATGAAATATACCACTCGACTTGCATCATCACATTAACTGATATTTTTTTAGTGGAATGAAATTTCAATCATGAAATATACCACTCGACTTGCATCATCACATTAACTGATTAAAAGCAATTTTTTTTAGTGGAATGAAATTTCAATCATAAAATATACCACTCGACTTGCATCATCACATTAACTGATTAAAAGCAAGACGTTTTTTTATTTTTTTTACATAGATAGGGTATATTAACGTGGAATGGTGTTTAATTCTTTTTAGTGGAATGAAATTCTAATTATGAAATATGCCATTTGACTTGCATCATCACATTACTTTTAATTTTTTTAGTGGAATGAAATTCCAATCATGAAATATGTCACTTGACTTGCATCATCATTAAAAAGCAAGAGGCTTTTTTATTTTATTTTTACATAGACAGGTGTATTAACGTGGAATGAAATTTCAATCATGGAATATACCACTGGAATTGCATCATCACATTAACCGATTAAAAAACAAAAGGTTTTTAATTTTTTTTTATAGTTTTTTATATTTTTTTTTACATAAATAAAGTATTAACGTGGAATTAAATTTCAATCATAAAATATTCCACTAGACTTGCATCATCTCGTTAACCGATTAAAAAGCAAGAGGGCCAGCCCCACACACACATAACAGAATGAAATTCCAATTATGAAATATGTGGAATGAAATTCCAATCGAAATATGCCACTAGACTTGCATTTACCGTTTAAAAAGCAAGAGACCACCCCCTCACACACACAACCAAACAAAATTTCAATCATAGAATATGCCACTAGACTTTCATCATCACATTAACCTCTTAGAAAGCAAGAGGGCTAGTCCCTCACACATGCCAAAAGCGCGAGTCCAAATTATTATTTGTATCAAAATAGTTGTTTAAAGATTTATAGAGATTTATAGGAGATGATTACTGTAATTGTACAATGAAATAACTAAATATTATTAAAAGCAAATGTTGACTTATCCAAAACCATTATGAAAAAAAATTAAGACAAGAAAATAGAAATATAAAGCCATCAATTTTGAATATTGTCTATATGTATTTGTAATGGCTAACAACAAAGAAATTGTGCCCTCAAAGGTTAGGTGGATTTGTAATTGTTTGTTTGACTAGACACTTATTAAGAAGAGATGTAGGTTCAAACCTTGGGGGTATGCATGATGCAAAGGTAGTAGTCTGATCTCTAAATATGCATAAACTTACGACGATGATGGTACAAATCCCAGCGATCAATGGTCCCCTCAGGTTGGATCAACAACAAGGAGATGGTATAGGCTTGTTGGAAGCAGCCCATAGGTTTGAACCTTGCACTTGGCAGTTACTAAAAATAGTGTGAATGTAAACAACTCCCCTATATATCCAAAAAAAAAACAATCAAGAAATTGCTAAATATCGCATTTATTGTAAAATAATTCCTTGGCAGTTACTAAATATAGTGTGAATGTAAACAACTACCCTATGTATAAAAAAAAAACAATCAAGAAACTGCTAAATATTGCATTTATTGTAGAATAATTGACTATAAGGTGAACATTTTATCGAGGCCACCCTTACCAGTTATTTTTACTTTTTTTGTGATTTAAATTTTGATATTTTATAGGTCTGAGGTGTAGACCAATTGGTTCGACCAAACTTTGTAAGGGGACGAAGATCCAAGGTTCAAATCTCGGGTTTTGTCGGACTGAACGCTTGTTCCTTTCACGGTGCTTTCAATGGCATAAAATATTTAAAATGATTGTGGCATGGTGGTTATAAGGGTGGATTGCGCGAAGAATTGTGTGGTAGCTTTCTGGATGAACAATGCAAAATACTGTGACGACCATAAAAACCAGAAAACCTGCCCGGATTCGTGGCGGTTACTGATTCCACCATGTAAATTTAAAAAAATAAATAAATATTTTATAATTAAGATTTATAATTTTATAAGGTTAATAAGTTTTGTACTATTAAATAAATTAAAGATCTACTCATAATCTATTTCTTTGGATCAAGCAAGAAATATCGTTGTGTTGGGAGTTTGGAATGTAAATATGATGCATTCAATTGAATTAAAATATTGAGATAAAATTTCATCATACTTCTTTTTTAAACAGGGTTTTAAAAGGGTTGTTATTTTCCTTTTACATCGATTTAGTCACATTGACCTATTTTATGCCATCCATATTTAAATTTTTGTGAAGGCTACATCAATTATTTATCCCACCATACCTCTTATGATTGCTTTCATGGAATAATTTTATTATTTTTAAAACATTTATGCAAAGGAGTGCATACTTGGAGCTAAGTATTTGAAATGTTTTCTAGTAGAAGAATAGAAGATAACAAGAATCAAAATGACATTGTATAAGTTGACAGTTTATCAACTTTTTAAACAGGCATGTAGACCTCTTGAACTTTATCAACTTGATAAAGTTTCATCATACTTTTTTTAAACGAGGTTTTAAAAGGGTTATTATTTTCCTTTTATATTGATTTCGTCACATTGAACTATTTGGTGCCATGGATATTTGACCCTTGGTGAAGGCTACATAAACTATTTATCCCACCATACCTCTTATGATTGCTTCCATGGGATAAATTTTATTATTTTTAAAAAAATTATGCAAAGGAGTGCATACTTGGAGCTAAGTATTTGAAATGTTTTGTAGTAGAAGAAGAGAAGGTAACAAGAGTCAAAATGACATTGCATAAGTTGATAGTTTATCAACTTTTTAAACATGCCTATAGACCTCTTGAAAATGTGATCTGCTACTTGTGTAATCTTCCATTTTCTTCATTTCTTGTTTCTTTCACCCCCTCTCTTTTAAGGCAACGTCACCTTTTGTTCATCTCATAATAAGAAATGCAATAGCAATCCTTATAAAGACTTGTTTTTTAACTGACTATTTTAATGAAATTACAGTTAAAAAATAGGCTAAAAATCCCTTACATACACTTTCTTATATAACTATAATATCCAAGAACTACATGCATGGCCTTTCCATCACAAACTTAAAACAATATTTACCCATTGAAATGAAATTTCCTTGATCACTTCATCCTAAAATTAGATATCTACCTATTTACTCACATGGTCTGATGATAATCTACTTGTCCAAAGTCGAACTCATGCTAGATCTCCATTGCAACTAGGTAACCACAAATGGGTGACAACTTAGACTAGAAATTACACCATTGGATATGAGAAGACTATGTAGGAAATACTAACTAGTATTGCTCTAAAGGAAGGTGTTATGCACACCTAAGATGAATTACTTTTTTTGCTTTGCTTTAAAATTATCATGTACAAAAATTAATTGCAATACAAATAAAAATCATTTAAATATTAAATATAGAATATATATTTTTAAATTGTGAAGTAGGCTTATAAATTTTAAAAAATAATTGTTGTGCTTTTTGTATTGATATTTGTTAAGAAATGAATATAAATAAGTAAACCTCAAATATTCTATTATCTTTATTGGGTGAAAGTGCTTAGAAACATGACTTATGTCTTGTCAAAGGTGATTATTCCTACTAATCAAAAGCCATGTTCATCGAAACATGTTGCCTTCATGTCATGATTTCAAGAACCCCAATGATAAGACCATTTTGGCATAAAGTCTTTTTCCAAAAATAGGATCCAAGCCTTTCAAATAAGTATTTTCTCTTCTTTTGTCTATGTTTTCCAAGTTTTCTTTCATGTTGACAAGATCTTTAGGGTTTCCTAATATTTGATGACAACTTGGAACATGCCTCACACCCTAAAGAAAAGGAATATGATTCTTAGGCACAATATTCATCATTGTTATTATGCAAATATATTGTATTAGTTCATTTTTTAGTCAAAAGACCCTAACATTTGGAGTGTTGATGCAAACTAATAGTTCTTGTAATACATGGATGAAATAAACTTATGCCTTCCCATTTTCTTAGAATCCAACATTACCAACATCATTTTTTTGGAAAATTTGTTTAGCTAGACAAGGATGGAACCTGATTCATACCATTATTGTCAGTACTTTATTTTCTTATTTTTTGAGAATTTTTAGGGCATTATATGGTTTTTTCAAATTTTTCCCACTTGTCAACAAAATTAATGAGTTAAGATTTGTTTTGTTCTCCAATTGTGTTAATTGCTTAAAATTCAAAATATACTCATGCTCTAGCAACCAGTAGTTTTATTTTGTAGTAATCAACATCTTAAACCATCGCTTGCATATTTCCAAACCCCAAATGTATTTATTTGTCTTCTCCACAATAATTATCAAATAAATAATAAGAACTTCAATGTATGAGAAAATGATTGATCTCAAATAGTAATACCCAAATTACATGTGACCTTGGGTGAAGGTTAAGAACTAGCGTTAAGGTTTATTACTAAAATATTATAATAAATCCACCTATACAATGTGTTCAAAGGTCCATAGGGCTCTACAGATAAATACAATACATTCCAACACAAAGGCTACATATTGGGCTTTGGATGTTTTGATCGTGAATACATAATTTTTTTTTAATTGGTTATATGGGATTGAAATGGGTCCCACTTGTATTACATCATCAATACATAGTGGTATTACAACAAAGCTAGGATATTATCCATGTATCACTTGGCAAGATTTGAACTTTGGTCTCCTTCTTCAATGTTGAGGAATCTGACCAGTTGAACTAATGCCAATTTTTCAATGAGTTTACACATGTTTTTATGAGGGCTCATGGTCCCCTCATACTGAATGGGGTTTGAACCTTGGACCTCTTAAAGAGAGGCCAAAGCCCTTACCACTACAGTAAGATTGCAGCTATGAACTAATGCCAATTGATATTTTCCCTCCTTAATTTGAATGAGTATGAACCCTAGTTGAGTATGAATACATATATATAGAAGTATAAATCAATCTCTTCATCCTAAATTCATGTGATGACTATTTGACTCAAATGATGTATATTGTTTTATCCTCTTTAAATAATTATATCCAACTAATCAACCCCCTTGGTCATGTACCTTTATAGCCTTATTTTGATGTGATATACAAAAAGGTATTCTGAATAATCTCTATTAGCAAATTGAGTACATTAACATGTAGAAGGTCTTGGACCTAGCTAATCAATCAAAAAAGTAGAATAGACATGTATCATTTTTTTAATATATAGTGGTATTCTCTAATATAGTGGAGCAAAGATCTCTCTCTCATATAGATATAAGTATATTGTATTCATTCTAGACATAGATTTGAATGCTTAAACAAGAAATTAACTATCTTACAATATTCAACTAAAGCAACGTTGGTTTATAAGGCAAAAATAACCACTTAAACCTTACAAAATTACATATCTACATCCTTTTGATTGAATGTGTTCCAAGACATTATGAATGGATCTTCTATGCAAGGTGTATCTATTTCATAACTTAGAAAGAGTCCAATTTACTTGTAAAGCAAAAAAACACAATACCTACTGGTATGTTGGCGAAGAGTCCATCATATTTGATACGTTATGTCTTTGGTCTAAAACTAGTGCCTATATTTTTTCTGACATTGTCAAGCAAATCAAGGAAAACATCATATGTGAGGAGTTGTGTCTTTGATGTTTGAAGAATGACGCTTTTAAAATGGATTGTAATTGTTCCTCTACTCGGATTGCTAAGAAAATCATAAAAGCTATCACATTTGAGAAATTATATGTTTGGTGTTCAATTTTTTTATGTTTTGAATGCTTGTGGATAGATATTATAAAGAAGAATTGATGCCAATACTAGTTCTCTTAGAATTCATAACAATTTCTAGTAACAAATAGAAGCAGTCAATCCACTTAAATCTTATATAGAAAGTATAAATATGCATGGAAATGAGATAGTGATTATGGATGCCCTTGAGAATTAAATAATAACTATGTTATCCATAGATAAGAATCAAAACACTATGATATAATGGATAGAGTAGTTGAGAGTATTTATACCAATACAAAAAAAAACCAATTACATGATCAAGTTGACCATAATCTACCATAATCAATTGGCTTTAGGTTAAATATAAATTGTACGAAGGTTTTAACCATAATAACCTTAACCATTGTCCATAATAATTAAATACATATAAATAATTAAAGTAAATACATTGTACAATGATTACTCGTATGCCTATACAAGACTATATCATATAATGTCAATCTTGGTCATAAGTCATATTACACATTCAACACCTCCTCATAATCTGATTGAGGGGCCAAAGAGAGAAGACATTAGTGACCATAACATCCTCTATCCCAAAATAGATGCTTTGGACCTTCTATTTTGATTAAGTCTCAACTAAAGTCTACTTATACAAATATGTCTCTAGACAAAGATCTCCTTAGGCTAGACTATAGTCACCATAACCAATTTTAGATACTCCCACATGTATAAAATTAACATCTCCTCTATGACTCCATATAAGGAAGAAAAGACAAAAATAATAACCCCTCTTAGAATTTGCTTCAATCTTCTATAGTTCCATAAGCCAAGACTTGGAAGCATCGAATAAGAATAAGAAGGATTGACTACAACATATTCTAAATCTTATTTCTAATGTCACAAATTCAACTATCTCTCCCATGAATATGGATAAAGATTTTTATTTCATAATATATTATAAATTTACCCCTTTGAATAGGGAAATAGGTCTTGAAGATAATCATATAATCAGACATATCTCCACTTGTAGTAAGTACTTTTAAAAATATCACCAATGCAAAGAGCTCAAAAATCATATTATTTGAAAAAATGATCTCAAAATGCTTATGTATGCAAAATTTATGGCCTTTAGAAGTCTACTATCCAAAATAGCCATAAAGTGACATTTTTGAAAAACATACTTTTTTTTTTAATTTCCTTCCAATTTTTTATAAGGAATAGTAATAAGAATAAATTTATTTGTTTTCTCCTTACATCAAAAGGTAGAACACCCTTATGCCATGTCTGTCTAGCCTGATTGCTATCATCATTGCTTGAGTTCAAATGTGCACCCTCTCTATGAGGAAGAGCATCATGATCCATAATAGTAAACGGATCCAACCATTCAAATGGATATGGTGCATGATATTTGAACTAAGACAAAGTAATATGTCTTCTTTTCCTTCTTCTGGGCAAGGCATTATAGCTTCCAAGTGGGACAAAAACATCACAATTCTTCTTCCTTTTCAACGACACCAAGTTCTATTTGTGAGGAAACAATATTTGACTCTCCATGAAGAAGTCAATACACCCTTCTAGATTCAAATCAACAATACTTATTATTCTACAAGTGGTTTGATTCTATGCAAAATAGTTCAAAATTGTTCCAATAATAATGAAACATAACTTGGAGGAGGTGTATATTTTCAAAAAAATCAAATTAATTGAAGAAATAAAAAATTTAAGCTAAAAGAAGATGCACCATTGAAATAAAAAGACAAAAGACAAACAAGATGTACTTAGAGTAAAACTTGATATTTTTTTATTAAAATACAGCGGAGTCTTCTTCTCTGATTTACAATGTTTCTACCCCAAGTGCCTAGGGGACTGATTACAATGAGTGTATTTTGTTTGCTTTCTGTGATTACAAATAGGGCCAAAGAGGGGAAGCCTCTTTGGCCTAGCAATGGAATGGGGGTGCCTTCGATCTTCTTTGCTACAACCAAGTGGTATATGGGCTTCAGCTATCCTTGCAGACCATCTTCACTGCAACAACCTTCAACAACATGTAAGATGCACACATGAATGCAAATAAAAGAGTTAGTAGCACCTGTTGACATAAATAGAAATGGATATTATTAATCCTTGAAGATGAATGCATGTATATTGTAAAAAAAATTGCAGAGAATAGAAAAAAAACATAAATGAATGCCTTGTTGATTACCTGACTTGATATGTCTGTTAATGGCCGAAATGCTTCCCTAAGTAACCGTGGGTACGTGGGTGGGGTTGGCCAACCACAGATGGGCGTTTGGATCTCCTTTGCTCCAAATGACCTAAAATTGGTGGAGATGTTCTAGGGGGTTTTAGGAAGCCACCCTCAAAATTTTAGCTCAATCTGAGGTCATATGAGTGAGATATGTTCAAAATAAATTTGGCAGTCCTACACAAATATGGAGCCGCATTTGTGATTGTGTAAACGCCCACTAGCGTTTGAGAAAATGCCCTATGGCATTTGAGATTGTGTAAACTCCCGTTGTCATTTGAGACTAAAATGGCAGAGCTACTAGGGTTTTATGCATAAGTGTCGATGAGTCTATCTCCAAGCGCGTGGGTGACCTCCTGTAGCAATTCCAGTAGCATAATGATGTAAATTTCAGCCTCTTTTGCTTGATGGAATGATGTTTCTTTTATAGGCAATTTTGCATTTTGGAGGGAAAATATAGGTGGTAAGCCAACGTTGCCAAGTGGTAAGGACTGGGTAACCACCTATCCTGGATAGTTGTAGTGAGTCACTTAGAGTGGAGTAGTCGCATGTGGGTAGGTACAAGTGGAGTGAGGTGTGAGATGTGGCAAGTAGGGGGTATTGGTGGCTAGGACACATGTCACATGGGAAGAGAAGTAATCTTAGAGGATTTTCCAGATTTAATAAAATCTGGAAATTAGGATGATGTGTAATATTTATACATATAATTTTAGACTTAGGCATATAATTTTACTATGCAGGTTTGTGTGGTGGGATGCAAATACCTATATTTTGGTGTCTACAGATGCTCTTTCTGTATCGTATTGCATAAAACACAATGCAGTGCAAAAACAAGAGGCACCTAGCTTTATTAGATGGGGAAATTGACTCAAATCTTCTCGATGTGCAAGAATAAATGACTTTTGAAAATTTTAATTTTAGTTTACCCCCTCAATGTGCGAATGGGTGAAGAATGAAACCTACAAGCCAATTGACCAAATGTGGATGATGAAAAAGGGGTGGATGTGATGGATGCAAATGTTTGAAAATCAAGATCAAATTGATGCCCCAAGTTTGGGGTGGATCTGTGTTGTCAAAAATTTGCCTTTGGTTATCATTGAAATGCAAAATGATGTAGGGAAGGAACCAACCACCCTAGGAGCTCATTATGTAAGGATTTTTCCACATTTTTAACCTTGCGGAGAAGGCTTAATGATAACCTTGGGAAAATTTTCTTGAATATAGGTGCATTCCAAAACTAAGGGACCAAACTGATTTGATTTCAAGTGTGATGAGATGGGATGATTTTTAACAAGTGTCCTTATGGTGATTTGCCCATCCTATCAGATTGCATGGATAACCAATCGTTGCAACCGTCAGGTGACTAGAGTAAATCACTAGATACAAGGTTCACTTGAGATGATGATTATGTAAGATGATGATTTGAATATTTGTATTAATTTGAGGGGGGTTTTGAAGCCATTTGCATTTGAAGGTGAGTTGTATAAGATGGTCACAAATAAAAGTCAACGTGGATTTCCCCAATCATGGAAATTATGCACATTGTTGAATCATTACTTTCGACAAATTGATGAACTTAATTTTGGTAAACCTTCTATCCGTGGGTAGACAGGATTGAGTCTACGCTTTAGGCTTTAGGTATACCAAGTGTTTTTTGATTGAGACTTGTACTTGTGATCTGCCCCAACGAAAAGGGCATATGATAGTCTTTGGTAATGATTCTTGAACAAACACAATTTCCAATATTGAGTGTTTTGAGTATTGACTTGATTTGAGACTAGAATTTGTAGATATTGTCTACCCCTTCAAGCGATGAGTCGATGGTGAAGGGATAAAATAAAGAAAGCAAAAAAACAAATGACAAAGATGAAAGTGGTTAGAATGAAATGGATGTTTTTTTAAGCATCCTTATGGTGAGCTACCCATCCTACCAGATTGCATGGATAACTAATTGCTGCAAGCACCAGGTGTCTAGAGTAAATCACTAGATACAAGGTTCATTTGGTAATTTTGACTAGCTAGCATAGAAAGAAAAAGCTATTCTACATGTTGGTCAAAGATGTTTGGTGCCTCTAGAGCCTTTTGAATTGAATTGACCAAAGGATTTTGGTTCCCTTGGAGTCGTTTGAATTGAAATTGGCCAAAGGAGTTCGTGGTTCCTTTAAAGTGTTTTGGATTGATTTGACCAAAGGGGTGTGTTCCCTATGGGGCATTTTGAACCAATTTGACTGAAGGGATGTGTCACTTGGAGCCTTTGAAATGAAATTTGACCAAAGGGGTTAGGTTCCTTTGGAGCCTTTCGGATTGGATTGACCAAAGGAGTGTGGTTCCTTTGGAGCCTTTTGATTTAAAATTTGACCAAAGGGGTTAGGTTCCTTTGGAGACTTTTGAATTGAATTGACCAAAGGAATGTCCCCTTTGGAGCCTTTGAAATGAGATTTGACCAAAGGGGTTAGGTTCCTTTGGGGCCTTTTGAATTTAATGTGACCAAAGGAGTTTGTTTTCCTTGGTGCCTTTTGAATTGATATTTGACCAAACGAGTTGGGTTCCTTTGGAGCCTTTTTGAATTGAATGTGACCAAAGAAATTTTATTCCTTTAGAGCCTTTTGAAGTGATGTAATTATGAGTGTCCTTATGGTAATCTACTCATCCTATCGGATTGCATGGATAACCAGTCACTGTAACTACCAAGTGTCTAGAGTAAATCACTAAATATGAGGTTCGCTTGAGAATCTAAGCTAGTGAACCGAATTGATAAATGCAAGGAAGTGAATGGAATTAGATGTGTTGTGTTTGTGAATGTGAGGTAAAGGGTGTAACCTTTAACAAAAGGGTGCAACATTTTAAACCTAGTAGATGATTTGAAATGTGAATGTTTAATGTGATTGTTGGGGTAGGTGTGAGACCTTGAACCCATCCAAGTTGTTTGATTGATTGTTTGATGTGACTGATGGGGAAGGTGTGAGACCTTGAACCCTTGGTTAGTGTTGATGACATGATTGTGCATATGTGTAATTATTTCAAATTTTTTTGGTGTGCATGTGATAAAATGAATGTATTATGAATGAATGCACTTGGCGGTGATGTATGCAAATGAATGAATGGTTTTGCCTTATTAATCATCATTCAAATAAGTTATGCACCATTTTTTAACAGGCTTTGTCTTTATTGCTTAATCAGGGGTACCAATATAGTAGTACTAGTTTGACCACATTTTGTAGGATAAAATGGACTATGATATATGTGTGACAATGTGATGGTGGTATGGAATGGAAGCTCGCATATGACTTTGTTTGCCTTAGAGATAAATATTCTAAAGTTGTTTTCAGAGACTCAAACATGTTAGTTATCTTAGACAAAATCATCTATTTATCTTCCAAATCCATATGATGCTAAGGTTGTTTTAGTGGTTTCAAATTTCTCAAGGACCAACTGTGTGCAATGAATGTCCATTTCTCATTATGAGTAAGGGCATACTAATCCATTGGTAACTTATGCCAACAAGTTAGCTCATCCATGAGAGTCCATAGGTCTATACAAAAGAAGGTCGCTAATGTGACAGTCTTGGTGCCACATGTAAGGATATCCCATTGCCAAGCGGGTTTCATTCAACCCATTACTGTAATATGGATCACCCCATGATTTTTGAAACACTAAGAATTCCAAGGATTCAAGATTTTTTCCCTTTTTTTATTTGATTTTTTTATTTTATTTGGGACTATGCTCATTTTGTATTGGAGCAAAGGGGATTTTTATTGCTTTTGGGGCTTGCGCATTTTGAGGAGGAGCAAGGGGATTTTTATTTCTTTTGGGGCCTACTCATTTTGAAGGAGCAAGGGGATTTTTTTTTCTTTTGGGATACTTGCTCATTTTAAGGAGGAGCAAGGGATTTTTGTTTTAATGCTTTTTCGGATACTTTCTCATTTTAAGGAGTAAGGATTTTTTTTGGGATGCTCTTGCTCGTTTTTCTTTTTTAAGGGTAAATGGAAAGCTTGTCCTTTTGTTAACTCTTAGCTTTGTAGACCATGCATGTAATTGGATGAGTAGGGGAAACCTTTCACTTTATGAAAATAGCAATTCATGACTTCATCATTCCTAAGATTCACAATTTTTTATGTGTTATGATGTGCATGGTCCAAGAGGAAACTTGATTGACTAGAACCTATGGCACCTAAGGATTATTCGATTTTCAATGTAGGTTGCTTAAATCACTAGGGGTGGATGAGTAATTGAAAATACCTATATTTTGACAAACTTTGTATTATGTGGAATGTGGTTGTACTTTCCTTATGAGCTTTTGAAAATTAAAAGGTATGCATAAAATAGCTAATGGTCATATAACCATCATTGTTGATAGGCATACGGTATCTATTCTATTATACACGAACCTCTTAGTAATCAAAAGATCAAAAGGGAAGTTGCAAATGATTTTGACTGATGGATTGGTGATTTATGCTAGAATGAAAGTGCCCCTAATTAAGGTAACAAGACATAGCGGACTAACAATTATACAAGCTGACTAAATGACAACTAATGAATGCAAACAGTACAAATGTGTAAATGCAATGAAAGTGGAATGTATGAAGGGATGTTTTAAAATGCAATGTGTATGAAAATGTTTTTGTCTTTTGTTGTTTTGTTGTTTTTTTAAAAAAATTAAGCCATGTGCATATAACGCTTTTAAGTTGGATCAAGTTGTTCTCAAGGAAGGAGCAACTGAAATATGGGTTGATGGATAGGAAACATTTTTATGTAGTACTCATATCTCTCACAATAGGCACTATGGGGGCCACATCTTTAAAATCATCGAAGGCGATAGATAGGACATCAAATTCCTCTTCGAAGTCTTCCTCATAGTCATCATCGGAAATGTAACTGATCATGTCGATATGCGATCACATTTCCATAAAGGTTTCATATAAATGAGGTGCAAAGTCAGGGTCTATGTATTCATCCTCACTATCATCACTATATTTGCTATCTTCCTCCTCGAAATCAAGAGTTAGTTGCTGAAATGCATGCTCAAAGGAGGTAATGGAAGAAGTTGGATTGTAACCTAAGCTAGAGCGATTGTGTACCTCTCGATAGTGAGGTTTGACAATATCATGTGGACCCTACTCATGTCATCCGAGACCATATCTCTACTAGTTAACCCGACGAAAACATCGCATAGGAAGTTTTGTTTTGGACAAATATTTTAAGTTAGCACAAAATTCTTGCATAAGTTCTTCATTAGGAGGAGGTGATCAAATGAAGAATCCACTCCCCCATATACAAAGTTAATCTCGTTTGGCTCAAAATACATGTTATACACTACACCTATGGCTAAAGGTGGGTTGTTGTATGGGAGACCATAATCTCTAATAGTCTGAATAGGTGGTGTTATATGTTAGGATCCTAATCCTAACCATTAATCCGTATTAAATCACTTATTATGATTATGGACCATTGTGTCCTTTCACCTCACAACTCTAGGGTAGATATTTATATGCATTCACAAGGGTGTAAATAGGCATCCATCGAAATATAAGAACATAAATTGTTATTCAATCCATTGGCATGTTTACCTTCAATGAAATAGTGATTCAAATACAAAAGTGATTCAATACATTTTCGTTTGTTTTTGTATTCAACTTTGTTTGTTTTCCATCCTTCCAGGCTGCTAGGAACCAGGTTCCTACCATATGGTATCAGAGCCATGTCATCCTAGCACCTCATCATCATTCATTTATTTAAAATTTGTGTACAAAGTCATCTGCATCACAATATCCATTCTGCAAAAATGTTCATTCATTAAGCGTGCCTGCAACATCACTCTTACTGAGAGTCACCGCGATCGATAGATCACAAGCAGATTAAAATCTCAAAGCACCGTAGAGTCTAGTGTAAACGTCGACAACCCAAATGGAGATATAAATAAATTTACGAACGTATCCGATGAAGACACATGGGAGAAAACTTTAAAATTTATTTTTCAAATCTCTGTTGAACATCAAATTCAATACTAGATTGAAGGAGAATTCAAAATAGTAATAAAATTTTTAAATAACAGTGTGACATTCGGTTTTCCAGTGAGGCTTGCAGGAATCTGACAAAAAATTATAAAAATATAATTTTAACCTAAAGTTTAAAATATATTCTCCGATCACCAATTGATTTTTTAGGGTACGAAAAGCAGAGCGTGTGAAAAAAAATTAAAAATTGGGATACAAAAATCCCACATTGGTCACACTTGGGGTTCATTAAGGTTTAAAAGCATGCAAGGACATTTGTGACTACCACTTGGTAGTCACACGCGCGAGCCTCTAATCACATTTATGCCTCGTGAGTTGCACCGATCGCTGCCTGTTGACCCGGTCATCCCTTGTACTGACCTCTGATCGTCGCTCACATTTCTTGCTCCCCGTTGCTCACCCTTGCGCCTCCCGCTCCCCGTCGCTTGCCCCTTCCGCTCCCATTGATTTCAAAATTCAAATTTTCAAAATTGGTGACCGTTACTCCGCGCCACTTGCCGTTCCCACCAATTTCAAATTCAAAAATTCAAAAACATATTGCAGTTGATAAACCAAATTTTTAGCAGAAATTATCAAATTTTTTGACAATATATATATATATATATATATATATATATATATATATATATACATATTTTTTTAACTAAATTATAATTTTACAAAAAATTTATTCAAAACTTAATTCCATCTATCAAAAATTACAAACCAACCCTACAATGGCCGATGGCAGGAGATTGTAGGACCCTATCAAAGATTTCATGCAGGAGATTCGTCAGTGGAAGGAAGACCTTACAAATAAAACTATAACAAAGGAGGATTTTCGCCAATGGAAGGATGAAATTTCAAACAATACTATACCAAAGGTGGAATATGAAAACAAGATAGCAGAACTAGATTTAAAAATTGATGCCTATAACCACTCTGTCAATATGGTACAACAAAATATGGCACTAATCCAAGCTGGCCAATCTACCGGAGGACCAACACACCAAGCATTACTTGGGGGACCACAAACGTCAATCCTACCTCGAACTACTAAATTGGATTTTCCAAAATTTGAAGGAGGCGACCCCACAAATTGGATCTATCGGGCTGACCAATACTTCTCCCTCTATCAGGTCCTTGAGGCACAAAAGGTTCGCATTGCATCCTTCCACCTTGAAAGTACCACCACCCAATGGTACCAATGGTATGAAAAGACGAATGACACCCCTACATGACTAGAATTTACAAAAAACCTAATGGTACAACAATGTTTTGCTTAACGGTGAATCTTCGCAATTTGGGCGAAGATTAGCATTTTTGAAAATGAAAATTTACGATTTTGGTGGACCCTCGACGTCGGCCCTTCGCCCGAATTTTTTGGATCAAATTTTTTTAGAAGTATCTATTCGTCGTGCGTTGATAATAGTATTACGTATTATTTTTTAAATTCGCCGACACTCCCGCCTAAGTCGTGGGCCATTTTCGCAAAAAAAAATTAAAATTTTAAAATTATCCTGCCAAATTCGCTAACTATACCACTATATAAGTAACAAGCCAGAGATAGTTTTCATTTATAACATTCAAAAAGTAAAACTCTAATGCGAAAAGTGCAATCGGATTCAGTCTTCAGAGTAGTTCTGTAACCGGATCGACACGACATAATTCTCCACCCGACCTGACGATAGGAACTTCTATCTCCTGGACAGTCAGTTCCAATCGGGTCATCTACTGCACTGAATCTCCACCCAGACCGATTAACGGACTGACAACTCCACCTAGACCGTCAGCCACACTGAATCTCCACCGGATCGATTTGGACTGACAACTCCACCGGACCATTGGCCTGAATCTCCACCCGACGTTTCGGATGACAACTCCACCGGATCGACGGGCACAACAACTTCACCCGGATCGACTATGGGTAAATATTTTTACTCGGACCGCAAGAAGTTTAGACCGTTCACCCGGACCGACCGTCCACTGGACCTTTTTTCCACCCGGACTGACTATCGATCCTCTAGGTCTCTTTTCCTACAATAGGTACTCTGTTTCTCTTCAGACATTTGAATCTGTGATCATGTTTTTTGTCATCTAATATCTGGTTTTTATTTTGCTATTTTTTACCATTTACTGAAAATAAGTCAATTTTCTGTTCATTTTTCCCCAGATTTTCTATGTTAAAACTCTTTGATTCTCTATTTCCATTAATATCCCATTTTTAAATAGACAAATACTTTGGTTCTCTATGTACATTGTGATGCTCTACTTCTTGTCCATTTTGTACAAGAATTTTATATTTTTCAACATTTGTATCTCTGATTAAATTTCGCATAAACAAAAAAAATTCTTATAATTTTTTCAAATTTTATATTGATTGGTTTTTTGCACTTATTAGTTACATTACTATCTCCAGAAAATAGAGTATCTGAATACTCTAAAAATATCACAATAAAGAATGATTGGAAACAGGTATCTATTTTCTACCAACCATCTATACGTTCATTCTAAATACAATATTGTGTTCAACATTTTATTATTTTTCTAAATTGAATTTTTTTTCTTTACAAGTAAAATGTCACCTACTGGCGATGCAAAGAAGGGGGCCAAATCTGAAAAGGGTATCCTGAATTATTTTAGCCATATGTTGAAATCGAGTGAGCCATCGACATCTGTGCAAATTCAAGGTACACATGATTCTTGAATACTTAATAGTTAGGTGTACCGTGTATTTGTTACTTTAAATAATGCCTTCTTCCTCAAATGGTTAGTGTGCCTCTATCCATATTGCATGATGATATAAATTATATTTATGTTTGTTAGTTTATTTTGTTAAATTAAAAAATAATTAAGAATATTATTGTATGCTACTATGCGAGAAAACCATGTGGACCCCGATATGCCTTCGCTTGAAGATATTCATCCCCAAGAGATGACTTCTATTGAAAATTCTCTTAACAATGACATCCAACAAACACTTGAAGATAATCCTCAAAATAACATAGTTGAAAATGAGAGCGATAAATCAAATACATTACCATCTTCTTTTGAATCTACAAGCGAAAAAAATAAAAAGCGGAAGGCATCTTACTGGGCTATTGGAAGGGCATTTAAGAATGAATGGGCAGAAAAATTTCCATGGATAGAGCCCATCCTAACTAATGACAACCAAATCGATGATAAAGTATGTAGATGCAAAATTTGTAGTTGGAAACTGGGCAAGGAGCATAGGTTGCAAAATAAGATAGATACAATAGAAAAACATGTTGGCAAAGTTTATGTAAAAGTTAAAGGAAGTGATGGAGAAATTATTAGAACAGTTAGGTGGAAGGATGCATCAGAATGTATGCATGTCAGATATGCAATAGAATATGAAAATCACTTTAAGGAACAACAATCTCTTGTTGAGAAAGGTGCAACAATTGAAGCCCATTTTCAAAAAATGGAAAAGATCATCTTAGGGATAAAAGGATTACAATTTGTTGTTGTACTTAGTATTCTCAAGAAGGGTAGACCCATGTCCGATTTTATTGATTATAAGCACCTGTTTCAATCTGGCTGGTTTGCAAAAAATTCTGAGTTGCCATTGGTCTGATCGAAGTGGTTGGGAAATGGCAAAATGTCTATCATTAGTAGAGAAGGAGGACCTGAGGGAGAAAGTAAAACTTTCCAAATTCATTTCACTATCTATTGATGAGGTGACGGTTGTGGACAACACATCCTGGATTTGTATGCATGTGTATACTTTCCAAAACAATGTCAGGTAGCCTAGTTTGCTAGGATTACATAAGATGGTTGAAAATTCAAATGCAGAAAATATTTATAATGTTGTTGTGACTAGTTTAAAAGATATTGCGGGAATGAATGACATGGACATAGCCACAAAGTTAATATGCATTGGAGCTGATGGAGCTGCTATTATGCAAGGGCATAGGAGTGGTCTCTGTGTTCGACTGCAAACCACAATTGCACCATATATGATACCCATTCATTGCATGGCTCATAGAATCAATCTTGCATATAAAATCATGAGCACTTTTGAAAATGTTGCGAGAGTGGAAGACCTCATTCATGAAATACATTCTTATTTTTCTTGCAGTCCAAAAAGGTTTTTAGAGTTTCAACAGTTTGCACTAGGAGTTACAGAAGGAAATAAAATGTTAAAAGATGTAGATACAAGGTGGATTTCATTGTATAAACCTGCACACAGAGTTTTTACAGAATATCAATCATTAACAGGGTTTATGTACACAAGTAGTCAGAGAGTTGATAAGGCAAAATATTTGTTGTTTCGTTTGACTAACTTTGAAACCCTGCTGACGTTATGTGGTATTCTTCCAATGTTACAAGAAATGAATAGATTGATTAAATTTGCACAAGAGAGATCCATCTATATCGTTGATTTCATAAGGATGAGAAAACAAATTTGTCTTGTTATTGAAAATTTATGTGTTCAAAGCAGATTTTAAAGATCCCTTGTTTCATAGTTGGAATACATTGACAAACGTGAACGATCCAGGAAGCTATTTGAAGTTTGACATCAATGATCATCTTTGTATTAACAATCATGGAAATTTGATACCTCTTTATTATTTTGAAAGGAAATCAAGTATAGGTATGGATGGTATTGAACAAGTTCTTGTAACACACAATAGATTTCATGTTGTTTTACAGAAAATTAGAACAAATTTGTCCAATATAGCAAAATATTTGACAAGTGAGATAAGAGATCAGTTTCAGAGAGATGAGTTGCTTGAGGCGATGGGTGTGGTTAACCCCATGTTTTGGGCTACTAATAGTGACTTCAATTCTGCAAATGAGTTGTTTGTTAAATATATGATGATACTTATTCAACATTTCAGTAAAATTGTGGAAATCAATGGTGTTACAATCAATGGTATACTAAACAAAAATATTTTGAAAGAACAGTCAACACATTTTGGAAGAACAATGGTTGGGCAAACAACATTTTTGAATGACATCCATGAGACTGGTTCCATTGCACGTTTGTGGCAAAAATTGTATCCAAGTACTATCCTACAAGATACTATAAGTGAATACTTATGTTTATATGAATTATGTCAAACAATGATTCTGGGATCAGTGGAAGACGAGAGGGTTTTCAGTGCACTATCTTTTGTGAAATCAAAGCTTCGCAATAGGCTGGACAAAAATTTGGAAAATTGTTTGAGAATTTATGTATCATCTTATCAGTTGGAAACTTTTCCCTATGACAGGGCAATTGTATTATGGAATTCCCTTGCAGATAGAAGGAGCGTGTTGAATATGACCGATATGGAAGATAATGATGCTCGTAGTGATCAGAATGCGGAGACACAACTATCCAGTATGCTATATATTGATGCTGAACAAGCAGAAAATTGTTTGTTCAAGCTACCTGATTTGTGATTTTTTTCACAAGTTGAATTCATTTGACAATAGATTTGACAAGTTGAGCATTGTATGTTTCAGCTACCTGATTTGGGTTTTTACCGATTTTGTGATTTTTCCAGTATTTCACAATAAACTGGATTTGATTTGATATCAAATTTTACAATATTGTATCAGATTTGTTAGATTTCACAAAATTTGATTATGAAGAAGTTTTCATGTTCTGTCCTTTTGTTGTTTTTGCAATGGTTTCAATTGCCTGATATATTAGTATTTGTTTGTTTCAATTACATGAATTGTAAGTTTTTTACAAGTATTTACAACATTGATCAATATGGATTTGTTAGTTATCATATTCGTTTTGAATATGAATTTCTGGTTATTTTTCATCACAAGAGTGTTTTATCTATATGAATTGTAACTATGATTTATTACACAATATTGTCTTTCAAATTATATGTTTTATGATTTTTAACATAGCATTGTCTTTCATAACCGATTATAAATGTATGAGTATTGTTGTTTTTGAATTGATTTGAACTACATTCATATTCATATTGAGATTATAAACAGTTAAAATCATTTCAAAAATAATAAGTGCATTCATATTGACACAAGAAGAGCATTCATATTGATTTTATATAAAACAAGAAGAGCATTCATATTGACACAAGCACAACATTCATATTTATCATTTTGGACAAGAATAGCATTCATACTGATTTTAACTGCATTCATATTGATTCTAACTGCATTCATATTCATATTGAGGTTATAAACAGTTAAAATCATTTCAAATACAAGAAGTGCATTCATATTAACACAAGAAAAGCATTCATATTGATTTTATCTGAAATAAGGAGAGCATTCATATTGACACAAGCACAACATTCATATTTATCATTTTGGACAAGAATAGCATTCATACTGATTTTAACTGCATTCATATTTAAATAAATAAAAAGAAAACAACATTCATATTTATCATTTTGGACAAGAATAGCATTCATACTGATTTTAACTGCATTCATATTCATATTGATGTTATAATCAGTTAAAATCATTTCAATCATATTCATATGCATATTTCCATAGACGAAAAACACATCAAAAAATTATAAATAGGAAGAACAACAAAATTAAAATATATAGATTTAAAATATATAAAGATGTCTTTAAAGTTTAACTGTGTTGAAAAACAACACAAACTTCCTCCCAACACTGAAATTTTTGAGACTATGTTTGAATTTCTGGTTGTTCTACCGATGTGTGTTCTGTAGTGGTTTCTCCTAGAGCTGCCTGTTCTATTACTTTTACTACTTCTTCTACACCAGGCGTTGGCAGTGCTCCGGATCTGACTAAACTTTCTTGTCCTTTCTTGAAATTTTCCAACATCCCAACATCTTCTTTGGCAGGATCTTGAAGCTCTTTCAAACTAGGATTTTTCTCCAGTCCTTCCCTTATCAACAGTTCCGGATCCACTTTCAGTTTTTCCCGTAAATATTTTTTTAGAATGTTATTATCTCTTACTTTTTGTTGGGTTGTTCTCTTCATTATAATGGACGTTTCCAGAATTTTTTTTGCAGCCTCTATGTTGACTTGCATGCTCTGAACCTGTAATTTCAAATTTTCAAAGTTTGACTGCAAAAAAAAACCATAAGTTAGTACAGTTATATGATATAATTTAAGCAACTTCAACAGTTTTAAGACATGAGTTAGTAGAGTTAGCAAAAGAAAAAATGCAACTAAATTCTCACCTCGGCCACATCTCTTGCGGCTAAAGCAACATCAACAGTTTTCTTGTTGAAAGCCCATTGGTTATAGTATGCTTGGGCTTCAACATTGATGTTCTCAATTCTATTCAACATAATATTTAAAACTTCATCATCGGATGAAGTCCTGCACTTCACTAATCCTGATGTTGCCTATTGTAGCAGACCAGTAAGCTTCTCTGGTTCATTCTCATATCGAGAAAAAATATTTTCCCTTTTATTAAAGTTTTTGTAATGGGCATTTATTTGCTTGATAAGCACTTTAGCTCGAACTTCCCATTGTTTCATATTTTGTAAATCTTTAAGCACCCTCTCTTGGAGGGTTGCTTCAATACCATCACACATAGAAGATTGAATATCAAATTTAACTTTGTCATCCTCGGATTGAGGATGACAGTGGGCTTCCATCGTAGGAGCGGATACTGTTTGCTCGGTTGTTGGGGGTGTTGTTTCTTCTGCCTCTGCATGTGCATCTTCAAGCACCTCTGTCGCCTGAAAGCCCTCAATGTTTCCTTGCAAAAAAAATTCATCATCAAGCTGAATATTATCTAAACCAACATTTTCATTGGACACTTCCGGTACTTGACTTGTGTTAAAAGAAAAAGTGGGGAAAACACCCTGCGATCTTGGCTGCAAAAGTATTTTTCCCCTTCCATGGGCCATATTGATTTGCCCTCTCATTTGTTGCACCTGTGGTTGTTGTCGTCCTAGCGGTTGCTGTCATGTTGGCGGTGGCCTCATCTGTTGCCTTTCTTGGCTTCTCATGATTTGATCTTGAGAGCCACCTGACCAGTGACATTCAAATAAGAAATTGCAAAAATTATTTTCCAAAAACAAAAAAAAAACTTTAATTTCAAGTAAATAGAATGATTTACCTGACGACGATTGGATCTCTTGTACAATGTTGCGGATGGGGGTTGTGCGCATTTCTGAAAACATGAAAATTAAAAAAAAACTTAATTTTATGTAACGCACTAAGAAAGTATAATGATAAAATATTGAAATTGAAACTTACGTGTAGGACGGTTGATCTGACTAGATTCAATTTTAGGGCGATGAGGAGTAATTGTGACCTGTCGTGTACGTTTTGTTGGCCTCGACAATGGTGATGATTCTGATTCATTTTCTTCAGAATCACCACAAGCCTCATGCATGTGACCCCTTACACCAACATCATGTTTTCTAATTTTTGTCACAACCTTTCTCTGCAATCAGGTGTAAAAAAATTAAAACTAAAAATAGAGCTAAAATATATTAAAAAAATGAATGAAACATGGACTTACCCTCAACTCCTCTGAACTCATACCCAAATTCAGCAGTGTGGGGTGCAGAACTATTGGTTTTTCAGTATTTGTTAAATCATAAAAACTTTCATAAAAAAGAGCTAAAATAAAGTTCACGGTCGAAACCATTTTGACATCCTCTGTCCCGACGTCGTGCAACTCTATTCTGATGCGTTCTGAAATGTACGAGCACCAGTCAAACTGCATGCCTTGAACAGTGTGAACGATATAGGTCAATGCCCATATTGGAAGTTCTGTTCTTCCAAACAAAAATAGTCTTGCTTGGAAGAACTCAATAATGGCTTTCAGATCTTTATTTCCAATGGAGGAGTTTGTTAAGCCTCTCTTGGACTTAGCCATGGAAGTTGCATAAAAAAAATAGATGAAAAATAAAAAATGTAAAATTTAGAACAATAACAAAAATAATTGACGGGAATATTACCTTCAACAACTTTCCAGGAAAGGTCGTACTCATCCTCCAAGTATTGTTTTTCATGCTTACCCATTGAGAACTTCGTAGACACGACAGGGAAACTCTTGTGTGGAAGATCTGTTAACCTCTGTATGTCAGAAGGTGTGATGTTGAATGACACTTGTTTATTCCAAAATAGGACATTCACTGTTGCATGGTCATGGTCGTAACCATCAATGATACTCTGCAAAAGGTGCTTGTCCATCTTGAACTACGACATTCTAAGCAAGTGTTGCAAACCTGATGCAGATAGCCATGTATTGTCATAATCAGGGGTGGCTAACAAATCTATCATCGCAGTGCAAGTAGGGTTCTTGAAAACCAAATTTCCTATTGCAGTGTGTGTAGCAATAGAGGTGGCCATTGTTGATTAAGTAAAATGAGAAACTGGATTGCAAAGAGTGTGGGGTGACGGTGTATCGGGAAGTGGAAGAGCAATCACAGAAATGTAACCAAAAAAATGACTTCCCAATGTCTATTTATAGATAAAAATGATAGGATTTGGACACGTGGCAGAATGTCATTCGGCATGCACTATTGCTGAAGGATCACCTAACACGTGGCAGAGTAAACACCCATTCAAGCCTCGTAAATTATTTCCACCTGATCTCAGAAATGGTTTCCACCCGGATCCTTGTCCGGTCTATGATTTACACCCGATCGGTATCCGAACATAAATTCCACCCGGTCCGTCGATCGGATGATGATTACCACCCGGTATGCCTATCGGCTTATGGTTTCCATCCGGGTCATTGGTCGGTCTATGAATTCCACCCGGCCCACCAGTCGGACACAGTTTTCACCCAGACGGTAATAGTTTTACACCCGGACCGTTAGTCGGTCATAGTTTTTCACCCGGACCGTTAACCGCATATAAATTTCACCCGGACGGTCATAGTTTTACACCCGGGCCGTTAGCCGGTCAATGTTTTTCACCCAGACCGTTAACCGCATATAAATTTCACCTGGACCATTACCCGGTCCTCGATTTCCACCCTGGCCGTTACCCGGTCCTCGATTATCGCCATTTTTTTTTTTTTCAAAAATTAAGATAATTCGCCATGTCCTCCTACAAGAGGTTGACCTGGATTCGCTAGGGATTCGCAGTGGATTCACAAATTTTTTACAAGGACATTTTGGGTCTGACCCCTTATGCATAACCTTGTGGTACGATTCGGCCCTACTAAATTCAAATATTTCACAGGAGCCCTTACCAAAATCTGCCAAACCACTAGAGTGCGAGAATACCAAGCTCAATTTGAAAAATTGGTAAATCTTACATCAAGGCTAAATACCTCATTCTTCCAAAGTTGTTTCATTAGTGGCTTAAAGGAAGACATTCGATTAGAAGTACAAATGCTCAATCCCACTGACATGATGTAGACTATTGCGCTAGCCCAAATGGTGAAGGAGAAATTCAATAACCAACGTCGACTAGGAAACCCATCTAAGGAAAAATTTTAAAATACTTACACCACCCCAAAACTTAACCGAATCCTACCAATTAAATGTATCAGTCCCGAGTAAATAAAATAATGAAGAGAAAAAGGCCTTTGTTTTCATTGTGATGAGAAATTTGTACCCAATCATAAATGTATTACACCCAAATTATATATTTTGGATGCAACTATTCCTTGTCGATCAAACAACAATGAAGATGAGATCGAGGTAGAAGTAGTGATGGATACACCCAATGATAGCACTCAAGGTCCACTAGAAATTTCTTTCAATGCCCTCGTCAATAATTCTTCTCCCCAAACTATGAAAGTCTCAAGATCCTTCAAATGACAAAACCTTATTGGGCTTATTGACTCTGACACTACCCATAATTTCATCGATCCACATGTGGCAAAACAAGCTAACTTCTTTATACATCCTTGCAATAATTTTGAAGTCATGATTGGTAATGGGGGACAGATCGCCTATAAAGGTAAATTCCAAAATATTAAGCTCACCTTGGGTGATTACACCATGAAACATGACATGTATGCAATTCCCTTAGGAGGATGTGATATTGTCTTAGGAGTGCAATGGTTATGAACACTTGGGACAATCCAATGGGATTTTGATGAATTATGGATGAAATTCACAATAAAGAATCAAACATATACTCTTAAAGGATTAAAATCAGTCTATTCTCCACTAGTAAGCTCTCATCGAATGGAGAAAATTATTCTCAGAGGAGGTAAGAAAATGGTTGCCCACTTATTTTCTCTCCAGGCCACCAAGAAGGCACAAAAAGGGTTCCCCCTATCATTGTTCTCATCCTTCTATTCTTCCTACCTATCCCCCACCAAAACTTCGACCTTCACAATATCCCTGCTTATGGAACAATGATATTAAAATGGTGCAACATGAGCAAATACTACTTGGAAAACAAAGGACTCGCTTTGAGCTTTGAGGAAAAAACTCTTTTTAAGGAGGGTGGCATGTTAGGATACTAATCCTAACCATTAATTTGTATTAAATAACTTATTATGATTATAGACCATTGTGTCCTTTCACCTCACAACTCTAGGGTAGATATATATATATATATATATATATCAAGGATGTAAATAGGCATCCATTGAAATATAAGAACGTAAATTGTTATTCAACCCATTGGTAGGTTTACCTCCAGTGAAACAATGATTCAAATACAAAAGTGATTCAATACATTTCCATTTGTTTTTGCATTCAACTCCATTTGTTTTCCATCCTTCCAGGATGCTAGGAACCAGGTTCCTGCTATTATAGCGACACTCTCCATTATGTACTCGCTAATACTTGGATTGGCAAAATGGGCTGCAACTTGAGTGGGTATGGTCATGGATGAATTGGGTGCATAGGTGGAGGCTTCAATGGTGATTTATGGTTCTAGTGGAGGGATTGGTGTATGTTGGAATGGTTCCTCTTGGATAGGTGGCCTTATCTATGAGATAGTAGATGGTGGAGGCAAAGATGGATTTTATTGAACACAACGGCTAGTGGTTGGAGGCTCATGTTGAGATGACATGATGAGGGGTGTTTGTGAAATTGAAGGGGTATGAGATGAAGTGTTGTGGATGATTATGGATGTTGATGAAATATTGGGTTGCTAACTATATGATGTAGAGACTTATCCCCCTAGTGTAGATGTTGGATGTGATGATTGGGTTTGACCAAATGTGAATGGTGGAGGTTGTGATGAATGATGAGGTGTGGGAAGAATGTGATGAGATGTTGAAATGGAAGCATTATTCGAATCATTGATTATAAGAGCTTTTGGTATGGGCGGTTGACTTGGAATATGGATGGGTGGAGATGGAATGGTGGGATTTTGTTGTATGGGCACATTTGTTTGTTGTGCTATAGGAGTAAGTAATGCTTGAGTTGGTTCATTTTCTTGTTGCATACGATTTATGCTTCTTTACCCATGGGTGACTATGTCAATAACCCCACAAAACCTTGGTACACTTGAGATACATGATTGACTTGGTTGGCGGAACTGTAGAAGTTGATACCCCAGTCATTTCTTGAGTTGCCTCATAATGAGGTAGTGGTGTTTGATAGCTACCAAGGTTCTAGTTATGTTGGGCCCAAAGGGTTATCAATTTTGATATATCTCCTTTCAAGCAGATCTTGCACGATGTATTTGAATGTATAGCAATTGTTGATATCATGACCTTTCAGTTGATAAAAGGTATAGTACAAATGCTCCTTATAGTTCTTGCTACGTGGTTTGTTTGGATCTTCAGGTTTCATTTTTGGTAAGGTAATATCTTGTGCATCATACAACTTTTGGAAAAGCAATGAATATGATTCGGGTAATGGGGTGTAATTGTGGGGTGGCTGATTGAATTGATGTTGATGATTGTTTGTAGGTTGAGCTTGATTTTGTAGCTATTGTGGGGGTGGAACCACCTGATAATTGTTGTTGTTGTGGGGGTTGTTGTACTTGGGCTTGAGCTTGTTGTGTTTGCGATGGTGGTTGGCTCAAGACTACTTGATTAACTTGACCAGCCTTGGACTGGCCCTGGTTATTCCCCCTTTGGCCCTTGTTTTGCCATTCTTTCTTTTTCAACTTTATCTCACCCTCTTGGATTTTAATTTCCTCTATCACTCTAGCTTGGGTAAGTGCTTCCTCGAATGTTCTATATTGTTGCAATTGTAGTAACAAGGAGATTGGTTTGGAATAACTCCTTGTGAACATTCAAGTCAATTCTGCCACGGGTAGGGAGAATGGCAATTTGGTAATGACTACTCTCTAGTGGTTTCCAAGGTCATAAACCGACTTGCCCTCAAATTGGCCTAAGTTAAACAAGTCGGTTAATGTTGTTTTCTTTCTAACATTCAGAGAAAAACGTTTCAAGAATTGATTTGCTAATTTCTCAAAAGTATAAATACTTTGATGTGGGAGATGATTATACCAATCTAGGGCATCCCATCCAAATGTTCGAGGAAAGGTGCATAGCATTAAAGCATCGTTCTCTTGGATTCTAAAATATGCATTGATAAATATGCTCACATGCTCCCGAGGGTCCTCATCCCCCTTGAATTTATCAAACTTCGGTAATTGAAAATGTTTTGGGTAAGGCAGTGATGGTACCGAATAATGAATGGGGTGATTTATTAGCTACCTTAAGGTGGGTTTCTGATATAGCATACCCGATGTTTGCATGGCTAATCTATCAATATAACTATGCAAAAACTAAAATTTAGGATCTTCTAGCAAAGGGGTAAGACCCTGATTTGCTTGCTGCTACTGAAAATGATGTGAATTGTTAGTTGGGATTTGATGATGATGGATGTTAGTGTGAAATCGATTATGGAATGATTGTTGTTGATGAATTTTATGATGAGGAGGAGATGGGGGTATGATGGTATGCTGACCTGAAGAGCTAGCATACGTGTGATGAAGTGGATTAGTGGGTATGGTTATGGTTGGGGATCGCGACACCCAAGATGCATCTTGAGTGAAGAAGGTATGCATATGGGATGTGGATGGTTGGTTAGGATCTACCTCCTACGATTGTTGTTGTGGATTAGGATTAATGCTTTGGCTAGCATTATCCATAAACAATTGTTGCAAATGCATAAACGCTTGTTGTAAAGCAACTACGGATGAATATGGTATGGTCATACGAGGGTAGATTATTGGGCTGGTTGGGTGGCAATTATGTGTGTGGATGTAGGCAGAGGGTAGGTGGCAAAAGGCATTGCCACTAAATGAGGTATGACATGATGCATGGGATATACATATACATTGGATGGGATGGATATGGGAATCTGTGAAGCAACATTGACTTTTTCTTTGTAGAGGGGGTTAGTACAGATGATATTTTTATGCGATGATATGGAGATGTCTTGATGAGAGGATGGTGGATGGATGTGGGTCATGGTTACAAAAATTGGTTTGAAGAGTGGATTTGTATGATTTTATTGGCATGCTACGGGTGTGAAAAGATAGTTACCTGCTATGATTTAGGAATGGTATGAGGTGGAATGGTGAGTGGAGGCAATGATGGAAATATCAAACTGATTGCATACATATAAGTCCTAACGGCATCATGTCCACATATGTGACACAACCATTAGATGGCATGGGTGGCATGAGTAGCTATCTATATTATATCCATATCCAAAGTGGGGGTACAATTGGACAGCCCAACGGATAAGTCTAGATATGTAGTGTGGGCTACGCTAACTTTCCCTATTGTTGAAGTGGTGGGTGCTTGGGAAGACTAAGAAGGAAACTCCATTGATGAAGGCAATTGACTCTAGGCTTGGGTTGGCTTTCTAGCTTGACTACGGGTTGTTACCATAAGCTAAGGGTGGGATGAAGTGGCAAATGTGAAAGTATGTGTGTGAATATGTGATGAAGATTAAGCTCTTTGCAAGTTTCGTTTTTTATTTTTTTATTTTTATTTTTTGAAGTTTTGAAAAAAAATTTAAGTTTTGAGGTTTTGAGGTTTTGATTTTTTTTGGAGTTTTGAAGATTTTGATTTTTTTTCTTCTCAATATTTGAAGCTTAGAATACGAAAAATCAACTAATATGGTGACTAGGAGCACTAGTTCCAAACATGATGTCCTCAAAAGAGGCTAGGGTACACCACTTAAGATCCACTCTGAATCGGTAAGCATTTCCAACATTGGAGGGTTCATCTAGCTCTTCCACCCTGAATCAACAAAGCATTTCCAAAGATGGAAGGCATCTTGAACAAAAATGCCCTATCTTCAACTTGGAAGAATCACCTATTCCATCTTGGGAAGGGTGAAGTTTTACAAAATGTTTAATTTTTTACAAAGTTATGTGTGTTTTGATGTGGGTTTGTCTCTGGGTACCTAAAGGGGTTGAGCCGATGGAAGGAGGTGAATTCCAACGTCATCGATCTCGGTTGGGGGTTGGTGATGAAATCCAACCTGACCAACATTATGATGGATCGTGCAGGTGTGTGAAGTTTTGGTTTACTATGGTGTTATGCAAATCTAAGATGCAATTTTGTTTTCATGCCTAAATGCATAAATGGAAAACATACAAAGACAAACAAGTTTTCAGATCAGGGGCTAAAAAGCTATTTCAAAAAGACCCTTTAAGGTTTCTGAAACACAACCAAACACTTTTTTGCATTTGGGTTGGGTCAAACACCGATGGACGTTTAACCCGACATGGATGCACGGTTGGAACAGTCCAACCGTGGATGCATGTTTTTAGTTGTGCCTCAAAAAGCCTAGCAGAGTAGATCTAAAACCTCAAAGTTACCTAGAATAAATCTACTCAGGTAGATACAGATGATCTGTGTCCTAAGATGCAGATTCTTTATCTTTTTTTAGTGTATTTAGCCTAAGACCAAAATGCAATCAAAAAATAAAAATATAGACACTTATTTTATTTTCTAACTTTAGTGACATTATAAAATACAAGAAAGAAAGGGGGGGTTTAAATGATACGAACTTGTGATCCTTTCATTGCTCCCTCCTTGCTCTTCAAACATTGACCCATAGTTGTTCATATCTGCAAATGTCGTTGCACGATTGATTAGGTGTGCACACATCATCGTGTGGTTGGTTAGGTCTGTAACCTTTGTTGCATGGTTGATCAGATTTGTCACCATCGTTGCATGGTTTATCAGGTTTGTAATCGCCACTGCGTGGTTGATCGGGTCTGTAATCATCCATCCGCAGTTCCTGAGGTGCAAGATTGGCCCGAAACAGGTTTCAAAGCTCCCAAGTTCGATCTTCGATTTCCACATAGCTGAAGTCCAAAAACTTGCAACGATAGATAGAAGAGGATTAGTATAGAAAATAGCAAGGCAAATCAGATATGGAACCTTCTGGGGGTCCCACCTGATCATCATTTTGTAAGTTAAAAGAAGAGACACCCTTGCAATAAAATGACAAAATACAAGCAAGATGTACTTAGAGTAAAACTTGATATTTTGTATTAAAATACATTAAACCCTTGTTCTTTGATTTACAATGTTTTTTCCCGAATTGCCTAGGGGACTAATTACAATGTGCGTATTTCACTTGCTTTGTGTGATTACAAATAAGGCCAAAGAGGGGAAGCCTATTTGGCTTAGCAATGGAATGGGGGTGCCTTCGATCTTCTCTACTACAACCAAGTGGTAGATGGGCTTCAACTATCCTTGCAAACCATCTTCGCTACAACAACCTTCAACAACCTGTAACCTGCACACATATGAATGTAAATAAAAGAGTCAGTAGCACCTGTTGACATGACTATAAATGGCTACTATAAAACCCTGAAGATGAATGCATGTAGACTGTAAAACAATGTGTAGAGAGCAGAAAAAAATCATAAATGAATGCCTTGCTGATTACCAAACCTGATTTATCTATTAATGGTCGAAATACTTTCCTAAGTAACCGCAAGCATGCAGGTGGGGCTAGCCAACCGTGTGTGGGTGTTTGAATATTTGTTGCTCCAAATGACCTAAAATTTTATGGAGATGTTATAGGGGATATCAAGAAGCTACCCTCAAAAGTTTAGCCTAATCCGAGGTCAGATAAGGAAGATATGACCACTGGTGTTTGAGACTGTGTAAATACCCGTCGATGTTTGAGACTGAAATGGCAGAGCTTCTAGGGTCTGATTTTGAAGTGTTGATGAGTCGATCTCCAATTTTGTGGGTGACCTCTTATAGTGATTCTAACAACGTAACGATGTAAATATTAGCGTCTTTTTCTTGATGGAATGATGTTGCTTTTATAGGTAATTTTAGGTTTTGGAGGGAAAATATAGGTGGCAAGCCAGGGCTACCAAGTGGTAGGGATTGGGCAACCACCTATCTTGGGTAGTTGTAGTGAGTCACTTAGAGTGTCTCACTTAGGTGGAGTGGTGGCATGTGGGTAGGTGCAAGTGGAGTGAGGTGTGAGATGTGGCAAGTGGAGGGTATTGGTGGCTAGGACACATGTCACATGGGGAGACAGAGTATCTTAGGGAGATTTTCCAAATTTAATAAAATCTAGAAAATAGGATAATGTGCTGGATTTATACACCTAAGTTTAGATTTATGCATATAATTTTATTATGCAAGATTGTGTGGTGGGATACAAATACCTAGATTTTGGTATCTACAAAAATAATTGGATCTTCCCTTTGCATTTTTTTTTAAGGCACTTATGAAGCTCTAACAAGTAATTCATCCCAAAAGTCGAAAGAAAGATTTGTGGCTCCAAACAAAAATTTTACGTGACCAAGAAATGATGCTTCAGACCTGCTTTAATACCTTTTTGGAGTTTGCATCAATTTGCAACAACAAAAAAAAGCAATCCATCCACCCAAATATTATATATAAAGCATAAATAAGGATAAAAAATAGATGGAGTAAGGATACCCTTGAGCATTATATAATCACTATATTATTCATAGATAAGAATCAAAACACTTTGATGCAATGGATGGAGTGGATGTTGATATTTATAATAATACCAAAGAAATCCCAAGTACATAATCAAGTTAACGTAAGCCAAGATAACAAGTTGGCTTTAGGTTACAAACTATAAGATAGTTGAACCATTACAAGGTTAATTGTTACCCACAGGGATTACATAGACAAATAATTAAATTTATAAATAAATAATTAAACACATCTGTATAATGATTATCCATAGGCCTATACAAGACTATATCATACAATGTTAGCTTGGGCATAAGTCAAATTATAGTTTCAACACGTATTGGGTGAACATAGAAATCAAGGGGATGCAATCGTTTGATAACCAATAAGTTCAATTTTAAACCAAAGAAAAAATAATGGTATACAATACTATGTTACTATCATAATTATACAAGTTTTAAGGATGACTAGTTGAATTTTGATTGTGATGACTCTATGCAACCTACATAGGGTATTTATTATATTAAACTTATTAACCCCTTGGCCAAGTTATTAATGATGTTTGGATTAACACTTTGATACTTAAGTTCATTATCAAATGGGTTACTTAAGGTGATATACATTAATGCATTAGTGATAGGGAACTGATAAGAAGAAGAAGACGATCCAGGAGATGAACAAAAATAAGTCCAAAGACAAGCTTTAAGATTCTCTACCTCCATTAGTTGGCAATAGGAAAAGGGTTTAGGGTTGGCTAGAATATGATAATTCTTTCCCCTATATTCATATTTAAGGCACTAATGAAGAGTTGAAAGGATGACCCACATCTCATGGATCCATGGCCTCCCAAGAAGAATGTTGTAGGTTAGACCACATGACATGACATAGAAAAACGTTTTAAGAGTATGAGGTCTAACTTTGAGTGGTAATATTATAGTGTTGCTAGTCTCATATGTCCCATTGCCAAAAGGCCTGATGACAAGATTATACTTTTCTATATCTTATTTGGTTAGCCCAAAATGATTGATGAATCTTAGGCTATAGAAATTAAGACCATATGTTATATCTTAATGCTTTGAATGGGTGTATTATGGAAGTGAAGGGTATTTAAGTACATAGGATGCCTAATTTAGGCATAACAAACCTCCAAAAAAACCAAACAAACTTGCAACTACCTTGTCCTATACTACATGCATGTACCTTGTGAGGGGTGGTTATGTCACTTGACTTCTCACATGATTTATGATATAATAACTCCTAACATTACCCCCTTATTACATCATAGTCAAAATCTTGTTTTTGCTTGACTAAAGAATGTTGTCTAAGGTGATGTAGGGATTTGAGAGAGAAATTCCTCCCCTTAATGTAGACATACTACTTAGATACTTGATAGTGTTGGATTATATCGATAATGCACTCCAAATACATTTATTATAAAATACTTTACTTAATGCTTATGGAAATAAATGTCTTCAAGTGTGTTTCTTAAATGTGGAGGATCTTCATAAAACATATCAATTACTAATGATATTAAATGTTCTCTTGTCATGTAGACTTATTCCCAAATCTTATCTTGATCAATGCCTTCTATTGTGGTGGGATCAATTACTTCTTGTTTCTTCTTCTTTGCAATGACTTAATTTATTTGATTAGGTCTTTGCTCATGTTGCATGATGTGTTCTTGCTTCCTTTGGTCTTTAGTGTAATGAACTACTATGCATCTTGTATCAATCATATAATTGACAAGTTTCCAATACCCTTTGTATATTGTCATATCTTTTATTCGAACTAGTTTCAATTAAAAACTTTGATTGTCTCTTGATGGAGTGAGATCAATGATCTTCTACCTCTTTTTGGTATTGTTCATCTGGATCATATGTTGTCTGTGGTAAGCAATGTATTCTTTCTTTCTTTGGTGTGCAACTAATGGTTAGATCTTCAATGCTTGTTACATTGATTATTTATTTTCTTTGTTGTCAAAAACTTCTATTGATAGTGAAGAGTCACATCTCGAGTGTACATCTTCACTCTTAGGTGTTTGATTTTTGACACCCATGGTTGCATTGTACCAATAATAATTTAGATGATTCGAATAAATCCAAGTTTTGTGACTTGTCATATGTTTGGAATCATACCAAACATTGTGTTGTTTTATCTCTGCTTGTGTGACAAACACATTTTCTTATTCTTATTGAACCTCTTAGTTGACTTGATTCTCTTTGGCTATATTACTTTGATGTGCCTTTCTCCAACTTTGATTTTTTTATTCTAAATATGACCTATTTTTTTGTTTGTTCATCTCCTGTGAAGGTGATCCATTATTTAATGGAATGTACTAACAATCCTTCATGGTATGTGTTGGCAATTTGAGTTATTTTATGTTGTCATTGATGTCATATGGATCACATTAATTTTTGATGGGCAAGTGATATTTTGGAAAGCATGGATAAATTTAGGGTGTTTTATTCAAAACTATGGATGGCAGATTTTAAATGGGTTTTTCTTAAAACCCAGGTTGGCATTTCGTTTCATCGAAAAAGGTGCCCTGGTGATGGAGATATTTAATTTTTTATATTTAGTTTAAATTTTAATTATTTAAATTTTTAATTTTAATTTTAAAATTAAAATTAAAGTTAGCGCCGACATCTAAAGAAAGATGGAAAATCAATAATGTGCCGACATCATCGAAAATGAGGAGAAGACTATATAAAGGGGGATCCTAAGGTTCATTTGAAATTAATCCTTGCTCGTGTTAATCATTGGGTAAGTATTCGAAGAGAGCTCGTGTGAAAATTGTTTTGAAAAGGAAGACAACAAATAAATCCAAGGTTGGTTGAAAGCCCAAGACATTGTGGGTAGAGTGGCGCATTGGCAATTGGCTTTTTGTTAAGGTGTATGGCAGTGCTTTACGTCAAGGTTCGAATATCCTTGACTGCATTCGAAGGCATTGGAAGGAAAGCGCTCGAAGCACTTTTGGTTTGCGTGGAAGGGAGGAAGGACTTAAGGCACGTTGTGCCTTTTCCTTTCGAATGAGCGGCTAGCTCATGTGGCAACCTTAGTCGCGGCTAAGGCGCTCGTGGTGTGTGCAAGTTGGGGGTTCGAATCCCCTTGAGGAGGTAATTACGTTTTGCTCTAATTCAATTTGGTTGATGCCCTAGGATAGGAGTTATAAGGTGGTTAAGGAATAATTAAAGTTTTAATTAAACTTTATTTTTATAAGGGTTGTGATTATTATTTCAAAGGAGATGAGTTGTTGATTTAAATTTGATATTCATGAAATTGAAAATTAAGATTTAGGAGAAATAAGGAGTTGTTATAAAATATTTTTGAGAGCCTTATTGATTATTATTTTTTATAAGGGTTTTTTATTAAAAGGACTTTGGTGGATGTGTTTATTAAGTTGGAGTAAAAAGGTGTAAATTGAGTTATGCTTTATCTTGTGATTATTATTTGAAGTCCACTAACCCTTATTGGGATTGGAAAGGAAAGTTGTGTTTAGTGTGGCAGTTTTTGCGGACAACTTCTTGACATCAAAAGGTATGGGCATATTCTCCTATTGATTTTTTATGGTGGTTGATTTCTGAAATATCATTGGAGTGAAAAGGATTGATTGTGGTTTCCTTTTCGAAAGTGGTTGGTTGAATGCTTCAAGGTTTTCTAGTTTGAGAGTTGTGTTTAAACCTTGTTTTATAAGCAAAGTCATTAAAGCCCATTGGTTGTGAAAGAACTTGAAAAGAATATGAGTATCATTGTTATGTGAGATTTTTGGTTGAGCATTGTTGGAAACATTTGAGTTGGTTGATACATGCTTGGACTAGGGTTTTTGTGAGAAATAGTAGTCCCTTGTGGTGATTGGTTGAGTTGAGTTGATTGAACCTAGTCAAGTGATTGTGTGAGGTGATTGGTCAAGTTCCATGAAAAAAACTATTCCATAATTCTTATTTGAGTTGAGAGTGAGATTAGAACATATTGAGTCTCTAACAATTCTCTTTATGCTTCTATGAGTTGACTTGAGTTGAGTTGAGTTGAAGATTGAGCTTAGAACATATTGAGTCTCTAACAATTCTCTTTATGCTTCTATGAGTTGATTTGAGTTGAGTTGAGTTGAAATCATTGTGGATCATTGTTGTCATCCATTGAAGAGTACATTGCCATTCATTGTTGACTTCATCTTTGAGCTTTGCCTTGATAGATTTGTGGATGATATTTGAGTACTACTTGAGCATGACTGATTGAGCCTATGAGAAGGCTTTGTGGACAGTTTTAGGACAACTTTGTGGATAGTTTTGGGACAGTTTTGGGACAGATTTGTGGATAGTTTTGGACAGCTTTATGGACCGTTTTGGGATAGCTTGTTGCAAATTTGAGCAAGTTCTTGGTGAGCTTGCTAGAGTAGATTTGGGCAAGTTCTTGGTGAGCTTGCTAGAGCAGATTTGAGCAAGTTCTTGGTGAGCTTGCTAGAGCAGTTTTGGGCAAGTTCTTGGTGAGCTTGCTAGAGCAAATTTGGGCAAGTTCTTGGTGAGCTTGCTAGAGCAGATTTGGACAAGTTATGTGTGAGCTTGTTATTCAGTTTTGGACAAGTTCTGTGTGAGCTTGTTATTCAGTTTTGGACAAGTTCTGTGTGAGTTTGTTATTCAATTTTGGACAAGTTCTATGTGAGTTTGTTATTCAAATTTGGACAAGTTCTGTGTGAACTTGTTATTGCCTAGCTTTGAGCATATCAAAGAAATCATTGTAATGGATAAGGATCCTTATTATTATGTGAAATATTATAAGGATATTATCTGGTGGAATACCCCACGTTGGGGGAACCACGTTAAATATTGTGTCTCAATTGTGTGTGGTGACTTGTGCTCTTGCTTACTACTGTTATCTGAGTTATTAATGCACGTTGCTATATTTGGTTATTGCAATTAAGGACATTAATTAATATTGATTTGGAAAGAAAGTAAAAAGTGGTCTTATATTGTTCACCCCCCTCTCAGTATAAGCTTGTGTTCTTTAGTCTGTCCATTTATTCAACAATGTTCACATGTCTTTGCGTGTTGAAATTACTTATTTGAGAACCATTTCTCTGATTCTAAAATAATTGAAAAAAACTCTTTGTTGGAAGTGTTGTGGAGGTCTCATGCCTCTTTTGAATAGTTGCTCCCCTCTTTGACTTGTAACTAGTAACTATTCTTCTTTTTCTATAGTATGTGAGTTCTTTACTTTTTGAAGTAGGTTTACTAGCTTCTCAAAGCTTGGTGTTTGCTCAGTAACATTTAGTGTAGATACAAAAACATTGTACTTTGATGGGAGAGATCTCAAAATAATAAGAGCTAACGTTTTATTAGTTACATCAATTCCTAGTCTTTGCGATGATGTTTGATATTATGTTATTCTCCTCATGAATTCTTCTAGTTTTTCTTAACTCTTCATCTTCAAACAATGGAGATGGCTTTGGAGGAATATAATCTAATTTTGATTCTTGGCTTTAGATACTGGCTTTAGCTTTTTCTCCCATGCATCCTTGGTTGTGGATGTATCTCTAATGTATGCTTGGGCCTCATATGCAACTCTAAATATGATGATAAGTCTTGCATTTTTGTTTGCTTTGTAAAAAATTTCTTGATCTTCCCCTTTTCAAGTAGGATGAAAAGTGTTTCCATATACTACTTTCAAACTTGCTTAAACTCAAGTTGTGTCATGAGTTCGGTCTTCCAGGCAACCTAGTTGTTTCTCCTCAATAATTAGAAATCCAAGTAACAAAAACTTCGATGCTCCACTAGCCATGGTAAACCTTTGGAAAACTAAATATTCTTCTTTTATTGAGTCTGCCTCAAAAACTATTTCTTATGAGTCTATATAAGCTTATACTTGGATTTTGATTGATGATTCAAAGTTGAAAGAAATTGTTTGAAATATGGAGGTGGAAAATATCTTCTTTCCTCCTAAAAAATAATGTTTCTTTTAAAAAATAATAATATTTTCTTTTGCAATTTCCTCTTTAATTAAAAGGACTTCCAAAACTTTGTACCTTTATACACTTTTTTCCTTCTTCTCACTATAGCTTTGAGATTAAAAATATTTCTTCAAACATGATGATAATTGAATCAATATATCACCTTTATCTGTGCTCTTTTTGAAAAATGTGTCATCTAATTCTTTGTGCCTTTTTAGACCTTTGATTGCACATTAATTTTTATCATCCAATATTTCAAAGGTTGCGCTGTAGATGATTAATATAAATTCTCTTATTTTGTGTTCTTTGCTTGCTTTGATATTCTTCTTTGCTCCTTTCTTAAACATATTCATGAATAAGTTTGGAAGAATATTTAGAATCAAAGCTATCGATAATAATTTGACCATTGTCTATTAGGTCTTTGATCACATTTTTATGGCTCATGCATCTAGAAGTTGCATGATTGTTGATGTGGTGGATGACACATTGCTCACAGGGTGAAACTAAGGAGCCTTTTCCCTTCCAGGTTCAACAAGTTTGATAGGTGGAAGCTCTATCATTTTAACTTTCAAGAGTTGACCTAGGATGGCTAAAAGAGGTTCATCTAGTCAGGAGTACCTCCTTTTGGGTGTCTATTGTTGTCACTTCCCTAACACAAGTTTTTGAAAATTTGTGGTAGCACTAATATTGTTGGCCTAGATTGATTCCATGATTCCACCATCTACAACATGTTTATTCTTGTACTACCCCTCCAAGTTAGATAAAGACTTATCTTCCTCTTTATGATACTTGATCTTCAATTTACCTCTTTTGACAAGGGAAGTTACTATTATCTTAGGTATATCAATCACATATTTGAAAGAAGACACATTGGTAATCTCTTAGTAGCAGTCTAATTACTCATTAAGGTTTCCTATGAAGATGTCTAATGTATATCTAGGTGGAGAGATATAATAAAGTATTCCCACTAGGGTTCACCATATTGCTAAGAAGTTGGCAAAATTCTTTTCTTTAGATTGATTTAGTTGGTATAGGTTACTAATAGTGACATTTTCCTTAATGTAGATACAAAATTTTTTGAAAAACATTTCAATAAGGTCCCTATAGCTTTTCAATAAATGCTTTGGTATTTGGTAGTACCATTCCAAGGTAGAGCAAGGCTCTTAGGGAAGATTTTAAATAGCAATATTCCACCATAAGAAATATTTGTTGAAGTTGTTCTAAAAAACCTAAGGTTGTTGATGGTATCCTTCTTCTTATACATTTGGAACTTAGGAGTTTTAAATTTAGGAGGGATAAGATGACTGACTATAAAAGGATTTAGGGGTTGGTTGCACAAGTCTTGATGTGAGCACTTGTGATTGGATGAAGACCCTTATATGATGACCATATATTTTTTTACTTGCTCTAATTGATAAGTTAAAACTTAGAGTTCAAAAGTATGATTTATCAACACAAAAGTTATGTGTTGAGAGTTAAGATAAATTTTTCGATGATTGACATGAGGAGGTTGGTACACTTGGGCATACAATGTTGAAGCTAACATCATATGGTTTGTTCTAAAGGTACCTAAGATGAAAGGATGAGAAGACAAATAATGATATATTATGGGATTAGGGTTTTTGTAAATCCTATACCTATACTTGTGATATTAGAATGAATATTATTGACATAAGCATTAGAGATCAGGATACTTGATGGCACACTCTGATTAGGAGTGTAACTTATGTCTGCCTATTGAGATGTGAGACAACTTGCATTACCCTATAATAACTGATCAAGAGTAGAAAAATATAAGTGATGTTCCAATGGTGGTGGGAGATTTTATCTTTCAGTATTTGTGGAATTGGTGATGATAGGAGTATTTGAGTCAATGAAATGAGATGTCGATGCATTAATGTTTGCACTTATAGACCCAAAATATTGATCTAATTGGTTTAATGCAAAATGATTTGAATTAGGTTGTTAGGGTCGATCCATGAGTGAGATCTCCTATGTGGAGACTTCACAACCTTCCCTAAGAAAAGTCTATACAATTTCCCTATGCTTTTGCAAGAAGTAAGCCATATGAGTTGCGGTTAGGAAGACTACTCTTCCATATTTATCATAGTTAGGGCTTAGAGAACTCAAAGGTGTAGAAACATCCTCTTCTTGATCAAATTTTGGGTTCTTAAATGTAGATTGGTTATCATGACCCTACATAAGAGGATTAGGATTAATGGATGTATAGTTTTACGGGTTAGTTATCATTTCTCAACCATAGGATTGGATGAAGATAAAGGATTAATAAGGTTTTAATGTTTTTAGAGTTGATTTAAGAAGAAATAAAATATGTTTTAGCAACCTTATATACCCTTCCCTCAATATACCGAATCTGACATATATACTTGACTCCCCTTTATATACCCATTTGTGCATGAAAGAAAATCAATAAGTTGCCAACGATATGTGGAAGTGATGTGGATACCTGGCCAAGATAGTATGTGAGGGGTATGCCTCCTTATGACTCTCACTAGCCCATTGTAATATACTCCTTATAAGCATAAGTATGCATGATATCCTATGTGGGTGGATGGTAGCTCAAGCTCGCTATATACCCAATATAGCCTACTAGCTAGTACAACAATTACTCAAAGAAATGTAAAGACCCTTAGTAGGACTAGCAATTGATTATGTTCTTGTTATCTAAATTTAATGAGATCTAGGATTAATGGTCTTGATTAAAGTTAGGTAAATTTTAGTTTGACTAAGATTTAGCTTGGTCAAAGAAGATCTTGGGACTAGTGGTGGTGTTCACGTCAGGCTCACCCAAATGTGAAGTGAAGGGGATTTCTAAGGGCTTATTTGTGATGCCTCCCTCTCCTTCATCACCTCAAGAATATGGGTAGTTTGTGAGCTTAATATTTAGAGTTTAGTGGATTAGTTAGAGAACACCTATGTTTCACCTAAATTTTCCTTGACTAACCCTAATCTTGTCATAATGAGCTACACATGCATTACACAAATGTAACAATCAAGACATAAAACTAAAATAATACTTGATTTTAAATGGTAAAAGTAAAAGCAATTTTTTTAGGACAAGGATTCAAGAGAGATGCAATAAACAAGCCTAGATGTATTTACATGCAATTTGCTTTTGATGATGATGAGATTTAAGATGGTCCCATAAATGATTAAGATTAATGAGTTTCCTTTTCCTTTTATTTATTTTCAATAAATAAATATAAAATAGAATTAAATATTTAGGAGACAACAAGCAAATCCTAAGGCATAAATGTTGAAAATAAGGGGATGGAGTTAGAAAAACCTATTTCTAACATAGAGGCAAAATTATTGTCGATGTTGCAAAAATGCTACCAACACTACTATGTCTTGATGCTACTTTTGCTTATGTACCGAAAAATCGTAAAAGAGGAGATAAATGGTAAAGGGGTCTACTTGAGTTGGAGGAGAGTATGAGGCTCCCTTGGCCACCATAAAACACTTACTCAGATGTGAATTGAAAAATGATAAAAGCATGGACTAAGTGATCAATGGTAGAGACTATTGGTGGGTGGGATACTCAACCCCATTGGTTGAACCCTAACCTCCATGATACATGCTATTGCTACTGACTTGTGTAATGGTAGCATCATGCCAAGTTAATAGATTTAGCAATCATAGTGGGACAAGGTCCAATTTCCACCCCCAACATATTGATTCACCTTGCATTTGATCGTGTCCACTATGGCCCTCTTGTGCCTAGTATTTGACCTTGGGGTGTCCCCCTCGAACCTCTCAGTTGGACATAATGGTATTGTAATAACTCAATAATTATGCATGTATAGTTTGGCAAGATTCGAACTTGGGTCTTCTCATTTGAAGATTTAATTGATTGAAAATATATGTATAATTGTTAAATTATTGTGATAATATTATGTATAGGTTAAGACTGCTTAAATTATATCTAATAAATTAAAGGAAAGAGTCTAAATCATGGTAAAATTGTGTATTTTATGACTTGTTTATATTATAGGGAGTTGATTCTTGTATGGTAGGGTAAACATTTATATTGATGTACAATCAATATTTAGTCTCTTAAGTATGAGGGATTATGTGGGATTATAACAACACAATCAAAATAATAGGCCTTTTTTTTCTTTTAATTGAAATAAAGTTGAAGGAAAACAACTCTATTGTATGGGTAAATGTGATTCACTGTATGTTGGAGAGAACCTCTATGACTCTCCTCGATGATAATTGATCCTTAATTGAATAACCAACCATAAAATGTATGCACAATGAAATAAAACTTTAAAACTCGCAACAATAGAGATATAAAGAATAACAACTAATGAGCAATCACAACAAAAATAGATGTAAGGGAAACCAATCGATGTGTCAAGATTAAATGGAAATATTTCACCACTCTGGGTGGGCACGTCCCCATCGTTCAGGCAAAGCGAATACACAAGTGAATATAAAGTAAAACGATAGATGATTTTGAATAATAAAAATCTAACCTAAATATATATAAAATAATTACACTTGGAAAACATAGCCGACATGGCTATGTTTGTTATGTAGCATGACTCCCCTCCTCGAAAAGCTTTGTCCTCAAAGCTGGAAATGACTGGAAAATACTTTCAGATTCCCAGGTTGCATCCTCTTCAGGTAAGTCCTGCCACTTGATGAGAAACTCTTGGATGTGACGAGATCTTAGTCTGCGTGTTCTGGTTTGTACAACTGCTTCTGGTTGGAGATATATACGCCCTTCTTCATCCAACATTGGTAATTCTGACTGAGATTGTACTTTTTGGCCAATCACCTTTTTGAGACATGAGACATGAAACACTGGGTGTATGCGAGAGGATTGGGGTAACTCCAATTGGTATGCTACTTCCCCAATGCGATGCACAATTCTGTAAGGACCATAAAATCATGGTGCCAACTTCTGACTAGATTTGATCTTTAATGATAACTGCTTGTAGGGTTGAAGACGTAGAAACACCATATCACCAATATTGAATGCCCTTTCCGAACGATGCTTGTCTTGTTGCTGCTTCATACGATTTTGTGCTTGTACCAAATTGTCCTTCAGAATAGTGAGCATTGCTTGTCGCTGCTGCAACCAATCGTCTACTTGGGCCACTTTGGAAGATCCTGGTACATAATCTGCTACTGTTGGTGGCTTAGTTCCATACAATGCTTCAAAAGGAGACATCTTGGTGGAATAATGGTAAGAAGTATTGTAACACCATTCTGCCAATGATAGCCATTGACTCCATTGATATTGTTTATCTTGTACAAAACATCTCAGATAAGTACCCAAAAATTTGTTAACTACCTCTGTTTGACCATCTGTTTGTGGATGGTATGCGGAAGACATGTTTAATTTGGTACCACTAAGTCGAAACAATTCTTTCCAAAAATTACTAGTAAAAATGGGATCTCTATCACTTACAATATTTTTGGGCATTCCGTGCAATTTAAAAATTGAATCCATAAATACCTTGGCCACTTTGCTTGCTGAAAATGGATGTTGTAAGGCCTGGAAATGAGCATATTTGGAAAGGCGATCAACTACCACAAAAATTACTGTTTTACCTTCTGACTTAGGAAGTCCTTCAATAAAATCCATGGATATATGTTCCCACTGACGATCTGGAATAGGTAATGGTTGAAGCAAACCCGGTGACTTGACTGTTTCTCCCTTATTGCGTTGGCACACTTCACACTCTGCTACCCATTGCTTGACCTCTGCTTTTAACCCTTTCCAACAAAAGGATTGTTTAACCCGCATGTAGGTTTTTAGAAACCCTGAATGTCCTGCTGATGGAGAAGCATGTGACTCCTCTAGAATCTGTGATTTGATTGGTGAGTTGTGTGGGATGTAAATGCGACTCTTCTTACGTAATATTTGGTCATCATATGTGAAAAGAGGGTACTTAGAGGAACCCATAGACAATTCTTGAATTATTTGAGTTGTTTCACTGTTGGACAACCATTCTTCCTGCAACTGAGACACCCATTGCGAACATGGTCCTGAAATGGCATTAATGACTACTTCATCTTCGTATTTTCTAGATAATGCATCAGCTGCCACATTTTCTTTACCTTTCTTATATTCAATCACAAAATCATATCCCAATAATTTAGTCAACCACTTATTTTGTTCGGGATAAGAAAACCTTTGTTCTAGAAAATGCTTGAGACTATTGTGATCGGTTTTAATAATAAAACGACTATTGATTAAGTAGTGCCTCCATTTTTCCACTACGTGTAGAATAGCCAACATTTCTTTTTCATAAGTGGATCTACCCAAATTCTTCCCTGAAAGTTGTTTACTTTCAAATGCCAAGGGATGACCCTCCTGCATTAATACTGCCCCAATACCTGTTCTTGAGGCATCACATTCAATGATAAATGGTTTTTGAAAATCTGGAGTGGCCAAAACTGGAGTCGTACACATTGCCTCCTTGAGAGCCTCGAAGGCTTGAGTAGCTACGTCGGACCAATGAAAAGCATCCTTCTTAGTGAGCGTTGTGAGAGGACCCACAATTTTACCATAGTTACGCATAAATTTGTGATAATAGCCAGTGAGACCCAAAAAACCATGAAGTTTCTTGATGGTTTTAGGTAAAGGCCAATCTTGAATTGCCTTAATCTTATTGGGATCCACTTTAACACCTTCCTGAGATACTATATGACCGAGGTACTCAACTTCTTGAACACCAAAGGAGCATTTAGATCGTTTGACAAACAACTTTTCCTTGTGTAGGATATGGAGAACTCTTCCCACATGTGATAAATGATCCTTCCATGATTTACTATAGATGAGTATGTCATCGAAGAAGACTAGGACAAATTTGCGAAGGAATGGATGAAACACCTGGTTCATGAGACTTTGGAATGTAGATGGGGCATTAGTGAGACCAAAGGGCATGACCAAGAATTCATAATGACCTTCATGAGTTCGAAAGGCTGTTTTGGGGATATCTTCTTCCCTAACTCGAATTTGGTGAAACCCTGAACGTAAGTCTAATTTGGTAAAGAATTTGGCACCATGTAGTTCATCTAGTAAATCATCAATGACAGGAATAGGAAATTTATCTTTGATTATGATTTTGTTGAGAGGACGAAAATCTGGACACATACGCCAAGAATTGTCTTTTCGATGAGCTAAGACTACTGGTGAGGAGTAAGGGCTAGTACTATGATGGATGACACCATGGTCTAATAGCTCTTGGACAATCTTCTCAATTTCTATTTTCTGGGGTTGGGGATATCGATAAGGATGACCATTGGGTGGAAGACTTCCAGGCACTAGATGTATGGCATGGTCATGAGATCTTTTGGGTGGTAGTCCTTTTGGTTCTTGAAAAACCTCCTCATAGTTAGCCACAATGTTTTGGAGATCTTCTTCTTTGATTTCTGGCATATCTTGTTCTAATTTTTCTATGCAATTGATTCGGGCTATGAATCCCCCACCATATTTTCTTAATATATTTTCCATGCTATGTGAACTTACAACTTTTGATGGAGGTGTGGGTAATCCTTGAAGACGAATGGTCCTCCCATTGGCTTGCCATTCCACAAAGCGATGTTTGTGATTAAAACCCATGGTGGTTTCCAATTGTTCCATCCATGCAACGCCTAAAATAACTTCTGAATTTCCTAATTCCATAACAAAAAGAGGACCTTGCCAAGTATACGTACCCATTTGTAATGAAACTGAAGATGTCTTACCTAGACATTGAGAAATTTCCCTGCTTGCAGTTCTAACTTGAAACCGATCTTGACTAGAAGAGAAGACGTGCAAACCCAATGTCCTTGCAAGTTTTGCATCAATGAAGTTGTGAGTACTTCCTGAATCAATTAATACTATCACCCTCTATTTTTGAATGAAACCTGCCACCTTGATTGTATGGTGAGAGGATAACCCCATAAGAGCATGTACTGAAATAGTCATGGTATCCTCCTCAGCTACAACCTCCTCGTGTTCACTTTGGTCATCAACTGGGGGATCCTCAAGTGCATCGTACTCCTCTATTTCTTCTTCTTCCTTGTCTGCATATTCAATCTAAAAGTTTTGTCATGGTGTACATGCTTGATCTTTTAGATGATGATTACGACATTTGTAGCAGAAGTACCATGATGGTTGATCATTTCTACGAAAAGAGTTATTACAAAATTGAGGTCGCCCATATGAATCACGTCATGTGGATGAGCCTAAGTGCACCTTTGTCTCTGCCAAATCAGCAATCCTTATACACTCATCCAACTTGGATGGATTTTGTAGGTCCACTTCAACTTTAATATGTGCTTTCAATCCATTTTGAAAAGCCGCTACCACCACGTCCGGTTGTAGGTCTTGTGCATAGTGAAGCATACTGGTGAATTCTGAGATATAGTCCCCTACTGATCCTGTCTGCTTAAGTGACAACAACCTTATTGTGTATGAACCTGTGGAACCTTTGTCGAATCTGTGAAGAAAGGCTTCCCTAAAATTATGCCAAAAGAAGGCCCGATGGGGGTTCTCACGTTTATACCATGTAAACCATTGATAAGCTTCAGTGCCTAATTTGGTTGCTGCAAAAGGGACTTTGTCCTCATCCTTGAATTTGTAGAACTCTAAGATGCCTTCCATTTTGGCTATCCACCCACGTGGATCCTGACCTTCAAAGGTAGGCATGTCAACGCGTGGATAATTGACTCTAGTAGGACCTCTTGGTTGGTAGTGAGAATTGTTTCTATCTTGTTCCTCGTTACTCCTCTGTCGTTGGTTGTTATTTTGGTAAGGTCTGTTAGAACCCCTTTGTTGCTCCAAAATTTCTTCGTTACCCCAATCCTCATTATTTTGGTGACCATTGTGATTTAGGGACTGACTATTTTGACCTCTGTGGTGTGTATAGTCATCATAGTGGACGTCAGTACTCCAGTGATTGGGACTAGGAGGATTTGGTTGGGGTTGTTTCCTAGATGCGTTGAAGCTTGCAGTCATAATCTTAAGATTGTCTATTAATTCTCTTAACACATCATCATTGACCATGGGACGATTGTTTTCTACTTGAGTGAGGTTCTCTTGTGAGGAGTTTGGAGAGGTATTGGATGCCATTGGGCTGACCAATGGATGACTCGGATTATAACTACCAATTTCGAAAGGAGAAGGAGAATTTTTTGTACCTTGGCTTCGACGAGGTCTTCTTGCATCTTTGTTGGGAGTCTCCGAGCTTGATAGACGACCGTCAGATCCTTTGGTCCACTTTTTGCTCATGCACTTTCCAAAATCTCCTGCTTAGAAGCTTTTGAGCTTTGATTTCTACAAAATTTTGTTGAATTTGGCAAAAAAATTTATTCCGCTTCAACTGCGACGCATATTTGAAGTTGGCTAGCCTTCCAACAACTTTCAACAACTTTTCAAGGTGGCAATAATTTTTCAACAATTTTGCGATTGGACAACAACTTTTTTATTTTGACCCATGGACAACCCGACACGACTAAGACACGAAAGGACGCGATAGAACCAACTCCACACAACAACTAGACCCTGCTAGCTGACAATACACAAGCTCAAAATGTGACATAAGACGAAGAACGAGGGACCAACTTGGATTTAACCACAAGACTCAATACGTAGACCCTGCTAGCCGATAAGACACAAGCTCGAAATGCGACACGAGACGAGGAACGAGGGACCAAACTCAGATTTGACCAAAAAACTCATCACATGAGCAATTGCGAGCGTGAAGCACGATCGAGATGCAACACCCGACTCGAACAAGACCTCGGGCACAAAACAAGGGATTGACACGACATCGATTCAACACCTAAGCATGATTAGATGACGAGAGGACACATAAGACAACACAGGGCAACACGACTATGACACGGGAGGATAGGCAAAGTTGCACACATGAGAAGTGGCTGTGTGACCAAAGTCACAAACAACACCTCGTGGCTTGGCGCTAATAAACCTCTCCATGATTTTTCCACAGCCCGTGTGGGATAAAACCACCAGAGTTTTTTTTTATTTTTAAATTTAAAATAATACGCGCTGAAGTTACTTCAATTTAATTTAATAGTGTTACCTTAGTCGATGCACGAAAATAATTTATCTTGGGCGATGTGATTGGTTGACGTTTTTTCCTCGCAATTGAACAGAACAACGATCGGGTGAATGCAAATTTTTTGGACGTGAATGGTGATTGCAACTGTGTTATGTTCGACAAAACTTGTTTAAGTGAACCCTGAAGGATTTTTCTGAAACCTTGCGTTCTTCGACGTTTGGTTGGTTGGCCTACGGTAATCCGATGGCTATTGAAGGCGTGTTACAGTGTGAAACCAGAGGAAATTATACTGCGTCGCCGCTCTCAAAATTGTTCGCAGGGTTTAAAGGAAAATTACCCGAGGCTTTGCTTGGATGAGGGAAAACGGATACCACTTGGAGAGAACCTCTACGACTCTCCTCGATGATAATTGATCCTTAATTGAATAACCAACCATAAAATGTATGCACAACGGAATCAAAATTTAAAACTCGTAACAACAGAGATATAAATAATAACAACTAATGAGAAATCACAGCAGAAAGAGATGTAAGGGAAACCAATCAATATCTCAAGATTAAATGGAAATATTTCGCTACTCCGGGTGGGCACGTCCCCGCCGTTCAGGGAAAGCGAATACACAAGTGAATATAAAGTAAATAGATGATTTTGAATAATAAAAATCTAACCTAAATATATATAAAATAATTACACGTGGAAAACATATCCGACATGGCTATGTTTGTTATGTAGCATAAGGTATGATGAAGGTTGTTATATAACTTTCATTGGGTTCCAATCCATGTAAATTTACCACCCTTGTAATCTTACCTTATTTATTTAAGTTGTAGATATTGATCACTTTTATAATATTTTCTTCAACGCAAAAAGAAAGTTCTATATTTAAAACATGTTATAGAAAAAAAATTATAAATAAAATTTTACCAAAAGTATATATAATAGAATAGAAGGTTTTTAATATGTAAGAGATCAAAAACAAATTATGGACGAGAGCTTTAGAAAGAAATGTGGTTGCCAATCCTAAAGTTTGATCCAATCATTCTTTTAGTGCAATGTTAATATTTTGCGATCAAATAAATATATTGATAAAGTAATTATTGAAAAATCCTTAAAATCCTAGGAACAACTTCCAATATTATTGTATGTTGATCCCAATGACCCAAGTTTAATTGTCAAATTGTTGTGATAATATTATGTACAGGTTGTATAGGTTAAGACCGTGTAAATTTTATCTAATCAATTAAAAGAGAGTCTAAATCATGGTAAAATTGTGTATTTTTTTTTTACTTGTTTACATTATAGGGAGTTGATTCTTGTATGGTAGGGTAAACCTTTATATTGATGTACAATCAATATTTAGTCTCTTAAGTATGATGGATTATAACAACGCAATCACAATAATAGGTCTTTTGTTCTTTTAAATGAAATAAAGTTGAAGGAAAACAACTCTATTGTATGGGTAAATGTGATTCACTGTATGCTAAGGTATGATGAAGGTTGTTATATAAATTTTCATTGGGTTTCAATCCATGTAAATTTACCACCCTTGTAATCTTACCTTATTTATATAAGTTGTAGAGATTGATAACTTTTAGAATCTTTTCTTTCAACACAAAAAGAAAGTTCTATATTTAAAACATGTTTTAGAAAAAAATTATAAATAAAATTTTACCAAAAGTATATATATTAGAAAGAAATGTGGTTGCCAATCATAAAGTTTGATCCAATCATTTTTTTAGTGCAATGTTGATATTTTTCTATCAAATAAATATATTGATAAAGTAATTATTAAAAAATCCTTAAAATCCTAGGAACAACTTCCAATTTTATTGTATGTTGATCCCAATGACCAAAGTTTAATATTTACTATATTCTCTCTACCAAATGGTTTTGCTCTTTGGAATAGTTTAAAAAATATATTTATCTTATGATTAAAGGTTTAAGATGGGTGGTGAGAACTGGAGAAATTTTTTCTATTTGGATGGATACTTGGTGTGATAAAAACCACTCAATTTAGATCTAATTTTGAAACCTTATATGATATTGCTTCAAGACAAATATGGTGATAGCGTTTCAAACATTTTGAACAAGGATTAGGAAGGAAGATACAAATGGAAAGAAGATTTTTTTACAAGTATACAATACATTGATGCTAGGAGGAAATTGAGTAAAAAGATAACAACTGTGATTATTCCGAGGGAAGCCAAGGATAAATCAATTTGAGAGTTGAATAGGTCAAGATAATACACAAGAAGTGGATATAATGCGCAACACCAACAAAATAATAATATCACTAGAATATGGAGAGATATTTGGGATAGCCCAAACATTCCTAAAGTCAAAATATTTGTTTGGCTAATAGGCCATAGAAGAATTTTATCCTGAGATAACCTTATGAAAAGGGGTTTTCATGGCCCCTCTCAATATGTTCTTTATAAAAAGGAGGAGGAGAGTATAGACCATCTCTTGGGTCATTGCTCAATAGTCTGGAATTTATGGCAATGGATTTTTAATATGTTTGGTAAATGCATGGTGATGAATACTAGAATTGAAGATTGGTTAAAGCAATGACAAAGCACTTGTAAAAGTGAGGCTTTATAGCAATATGGGATATATCAAAAGATACAATACTTTGGATTGTATGGCTAGAAAGGAATATAATTATATTTAAAGGAAAGAAAAAAAGTTTAGAGGTAATGAAAAGGAAGATATGCTTAGCCATAGAGGTGTCTAAACCAACCCTATCAACTCACCTAGTCCCTAAACTGGAAGCAGAGAGCCTTGATAGATAGAGTCAAGTCACTAAATGGAATTATAATGTTGGGTACAAGAGAAGCAAAAAGAAGACAAAGAATATAAAGTGAAAACCACCATATGTGGAGTGGGTTAAATTGAATTTTGATGGAGCATCTAAAGGAAATCCAGGACCAATAGGAGGAGGAGGAATAATTAGAAATTATAGAGGAGAAATTTTGTCTCATTACGCTTTCAATAGTGGATTTAAGACAATGAAGTTGAAGCTTGGGCGACTTTAGAAGGGTTAAAAATATGCAAACAAATGAAATGGAACAAAGTATGGATGAAAGGTGATTCTCTCATAGTAATAAATGCAATTTTGAGGAAAGCAAAGGCTCCACGGAACACACAAGAGATAATTATGGAAATTCAAGATCTTGCTAAAGAATTTGAAAGAATAAGGTTTACACATACATTTACGAAAGAAAATAAATGTGCAATAGACTAACCAATAGAGGGGTTTTAATTAAGGATTGCAAAGTTAAATTTTCCTTTCCATGGTTAGAGGAAGTGGTAAGTTTAGTTGAATCTGACAAGAAAATGTTGATTGCTTGAATCAATTAATGATTAAGATTTATTTTAATGTTTTCCATTGGTAATATATGTTTTATTTTGTAACAATAATTTTTTTCATATAAACTATTTATTATAATTTTTGTGGTTGCACTTGTGTTTCAGGAAGGAAACTAGCAATCCAAATTTGGTAAAGCGGACTATGATAGTGCAATGTTTTGGAAATGTTACTCTACTAAGATGCATTGCATAGATAGTAAAGGTGAAATTTTGGTATTGTGAAGGCTATTATAGGAAAATGTCAAAAATGGTGCTAAATTTTTGAATATTTGTATTCATACAAAAAATTAAAAAAATCTAAAAAATGAAAATCAAGAATTCAAACATTTTTTTGTAAAATGATGTAATTTTCTAGCTATAACATCTCAATTGAGATGAAATGAAATGAAAGATTTTAATTACGTCTGCGAGACCCAAACATGGTCTATAGGACCCCAAATATGGAAGCACAATTATTCAAATCATATGACCATTAATATCCTTGAGAAGGCTCTTCCTTCTCCTATTGATTTGGGTTAGCAACTCCCCAACTTTTTTTAATTTGGATTAGCAACTCTTCGACTTTTTTGATTTTACTGTCTCAAGCTCTAAAGAAGAGAATTGTCATTTATCAAGGATGAAGACCATAAATAAATAAATAAATAAATATTTTTTTATGTATTAAATTAATAGAAACAAACAAAAAAATTATTATTATTATTATTCTTTTACATAAAAAAAAAAAAAAACCTCTACAATCCTTAACCAGCCCAATAAAAATACAATTAATAAAAATCATCTAATCTATCTTTTTCTAAATATACCATTAAACTCTCTTTCATAGTAGAAACAACATTTTAACTGAATATTTGTTATATAAACACATAAATAAACTACATCAAATTGTTCTTAAGTAATTTAGACTATAAACACAGCGCGTGGAGAAACACCCATCTTCGTAAGATCGAACATAACATAAACACTAACATCATCTTCTGAAAGATTAAACACATATGGCATAAATATCCTTTTCGTAAGGATATGAAAACTCGGCAAGAGGTTCGTACTCACGATGCCCCAAGGGTTTTAGAAGAGACAGAAGCAAAAACCACATAACCTGCTAAACCCTACAGCACCTGCTAAACCCTACAGCAGGTCAGCACCTCCACATCCATGGCGCAACAATTGAGCGCTTCTCTTCGCAACAGCATATGCAACAATCTCAGAACGACAAATTCCAGAGTAGCAGCCCTCCAAACATTCGACATTAACAGAAGGACAGCTTTCTCCTCGACTGGAGCACAACTCGAAAAGGAAAATATCTCTCAGACCGAAGACCCCCCCAAAAATGAAAAGTTTTCACCGCTGTACAAAAGGCTATTGCGCCTTGGCCGGCAGCCCTTGAGCGCCGCCACAGTGCTTGACGAGTGGGTAGAGAAAGGCCGCCGGGTGAAAAAAAGAGATCTCGAGGGCATCATCAAGAAGCTCCGCAATTATAGGCAATACCCACACGCCCTCCAGGTTGGTTAACTTCATTTTACTTTGATTTGTTTTCCTTTGTGTTGCTTCTTTTAAATTCCTTAAATTTTTTTAAACTGGGACCGTTTCAAGAAAAGGGTTCTACACTGCCTGTCCCCTGTTCCGTGTTCGTCACGGCTTTTCCCTTAAATTAGCACAAAGTTTTATATCTGATTCTTGTTGTAGTTCCACTGAATATTTTGTCACTTAACATTTTGCTACATTGAGCTCCACAAACGTTACTTTCCTTGTTTTAATACCACACCTAATCACATCAATCCATACACCCGAAGGGCATCCTTCGTGATGCGGACATCTGCTTGGGAGAGGAAACGATACGATCTGACGAAAGGAAGGTGAATCGATCAGACAAAGGAAAGTATAAATAGCCGTAGGAGTATCTTCAGAGGGGGAGGAGATGAAGGCCTGGGAAGGGAGGAGTTCGTTTCATCAATAATAAAACATTGTATTTTCATTTCTAACAAACCGGCATCGTGTCTCTGAACTTCGCATTTGCAGGCTCTGTGTGTGTATTTGCTACGTTATGTGTGCAGGTTGCAGGCGAGAAATGCCAAGAGTCCAAAGGAAGCAGTCGTCGTAGCCGTCACAGACTGAAGTACCCGTCTCAAACTGGAACACCCGTTACGGATTGGAACACCTGTCACAGACGGAAGCACCTGTCTTAGATTGAAAAACCGTCTAGCCGCTGCATCATTCTGCACCCGTCTTAGCCGCTGCATCATTTTCAGACGGAAGCACCTGTCTTAGATTGAAAAACCGTCTAGCCGCTGCATCATTTTGCACCGTCTTAGCCGCTGTATCATTTTCATCCGTCTCAGACTGACCTGTCTAGCCGTTGCATCATTTTTGGTATTAGAGCCGAAAGATCTTTGGGGCATAACAAGTGCAAAGTGCAAAGGAAGGATGATGCAATGGGGAAGAAGAAGACCACGAGGCTTTCGAGTTGCAAATATAGTTGAGATGTTGAGAGGAATTACTGCCCGTTTGGAGGCGATCAAAACTGCCCAAAGAAGAAGCATTCATCCTGAGGAGATTATTGATAGAGAAGAAGAGGAGAATAACCATCACAAAAGTCCATGATGGGGAGCAAGGGCAAGAAGTAGAAGAACAGTTGATTCGGGCAATCTCCAATATGGGTCGTAAACCAAAGATAGAAACCCCATCATACATCAAAAGCTTAAATCTAGAGGAGCTCGTAGATTGGATTGCTGAAATGGAGAAGTACTTTGATTTTGAATCAATAGAAGACCCCAAAAGGGTGAAATTTGCCTACACAAAGTTGAAAGGGCATGCTTCCTTGTGGTGGGACCATGTTCAAGCTGAAAGGCAAAGAAAAGGGAAGGAAAGGACTAGGACATGGGAGAAAATGGTGGCCAAGCTGAAGGCCAAATTCCTACCGTGTGACTATCAATTGAGACTTTTCAGGAAATTACAGAACTTGAGACAAAAGGATATGAGTGTGAAGGAGTACACGGAGGAATTTTATAGGCTTACCATTCAGGCTGGTCACGTGGAAGATGATGAAGAGAAAGTGCTGAAGTACATCAATGGACTATGGATGTCTATACAAGATGAAATTAGTATGATAAGGATAAGGACAGTAGAGGAAGCCTACTAGTATGCCTTAAAGGTAGAGGAGAAGTTGTTGCGGAGGCAACAAAGTAGCCAAAGAGGAAGAGGACGATTCTCGTGTGGACGAGGACAAACAAACAGTGGTAGCAGGGGACAACAAAAACAAGAAGGAGAAGTTAGTGTTTCTAATAATGATGCCAGCCAGAGCACCAGAGGATATGGAGACTTCTCATGAGGAAGAGGTGGTTTTGGTCGAGGAAGGGGTAGAGGATTCTTTGGAAGATGTTATAGGTGTGGAGAAGATGGCCATCGGGCGTTTGAATGTCCAAACGCACAACAAAGCAACTATAAAGGAAAGGAGGTTAGGAACCATATTGCCCAAGTTGAAGAAGAAAGTGTTGCTTCGATATGTGGAGGAGCTCGAGCAAGGAGAAATTCTCATGATGAAGAGAGTGCTCTTGAAGCCAGAAAAGAAGGAATGTGAACCTGTCCAAAGGAGAAATATGTTCAGAACTATATGCAAAAATTGGTGGCAAATGTTGCAAGGTTATCATAGACAGTGGAAGCATGGATAATTTGGTATCTACTGATATGGTAGAGAAGTTGGGATTCAGGAAGGAAGAACACCCTAGTCCATATAAGGTCTCTTGGCTGCAAAAGGGACACCAAATTCTAGTGAGTGAACAGAGTAAGGTAATTTTTCAGATAGAATCATACAAAGACGAGGTTATGTGTGACATTATGCCCATGGATGCTTGCCATTTGTTGTTGGGAAGACCTTGGCAATTTGATGTTAGAAAAATATCAAAATTACGTGCAAGCAGAAAACACAATAACGCAGAAAAACAGTAACACAGATTTTACGTGGAAAACCTGCAATGTGCAGGAAAAACCACGGGGCAATGGCAGCTTGATCTTTTATTGATTTCGGCAAACTTTTACATTCAATCAACTTTTACATGCAAGGGGTCATTCCCCTTTTATAGAAAAAACAAACTGTTCGTTTCCTCTCCCAAAGGAAGACTCCAAAAACTGTTCGTTTCCTCTTCCAAAGGAAGACTCCAAAAAACTGTTCGTTTCCTCTCCCAAAGGAAGACTCCAAAAAACTGTTCGTTTCCTCTGCTGAAGAACATTGGAGATCTGGATATTGACTTCACCTCCTAACATTCTCCCACTTGAAGTCGATATACAGGAATTCTTTGCCTATGTTTTTCCATCCAAGTGCCAATTGCCCAATGCTGCCCTTATCACATTTTCAGCAAGCCCAGAGAAGTTTTGCACCACTCAAACTTCTCTGTCTTGACCGACTTTGTAAGCATATCTGCAGGATTCACTTCAGTACCAATTTTCTGCAACAGGATCCTACCTTCTTCCACCATATTTCTTATAAAATGGTACTTAACATCAATGTGTTTCATGCGATCATGGAATGTTGGGTTCTTCACTAACTGAATAGCACTTTGGCTATCACAATGCAATGTAATCTTCTCTTGCATTATCTTGAAGTCACCCAATAGTCGTTCTAGCCAAATTGCCTCTTTGCTGGCTTCAGTTGCTGCAATGTATTCTGCTTCAGTGGTTGATAAAGCCACCACAGACTGCAACTTAGAAGTCCAACTCACAGCTCCACCAGCAAGAGTGAAAGTATATCCTGTAGTGGACTTTCTCCCATCTCTATCTCCACCATAATCTGAATCCACAAAACCTTTAACTTGCAAATTTGCCGATCCGTAGTAAATAGCAGCATCTGAAGTGCCTCTTAAATATCTAAATATCCACTTCACTGCATTCCAATGCTCCTTACCAGGATTTGCCATGTACCGGCTGACAACTCCCACTGCTTGGGCAATATCCGGTCTGGTGCTTACCATGGCATACATGAGGCTTCCTACTGCTGATGAATACGGTACACGAGACATGCTTGTCTTCTCTGCTTCTGTTCTAGGACACTGTTCGGAAGACAATTTGAAGTGTGAAAGAAGTGGGGTACTAACTGGTTTTGCATTCTGCATATTGAAGCGCTGCAGAATCTTTTCTATATATGACTTTTGACATAACCAGATCTTCCTTCCTGTTCTGTCCTTGTGTATCTTCATCCCTAAAATTTGGTTTGCTGCTCCTAAATCCTTCATTTCAAATGTCCTAGCCAATTGAGCCTTAAGATCAATGATTTTCTTCATGCTAGGGCCTGCAACTAGCATATCATCAACATACAACAACAAAATAATAAAACTGCCATCATCAAACCTCTTATAGTATGCACAATGGTCAGCTTCACTCCTGCTGAAACCTTGGCTCTTCATGAAGGTGTCAAATTTTCTGTACCACATCCTTGGCGCCTGTTTCAACCCATACAGAGATTTCTTGAGTCTGCAAACCAAATGCTCTTTGCCTCTTTCTTCATAGCCCTCAGGCTGATCCATATAAATCTCCTCCTCGAGATCACCATGCAAGAAAGCAGTCTTTACATCAAGCTGCTCCAGTTCTAAATCTTGTGCTGCTACAAGTGCAAGTAAAACTCTAACAGTAGTCATCTTCACAACTGGAGAGAAAATTTCATTAAAGTCTATACCTGACTTTTGCACATAACCTTTTGCCACCAAGCGAGCTTTATAGCGTTCCAACAACCCATCATTGTTCTTCTTTACTTTGTACACCCACTTGTTTCCAACAACCTTTCTTCCAGGTGGGAGATCCACAAGTTCCCACGTTTTATTCTTGCAAAGTGCTTCCATTTCCTCCTCCATGGCTTTCCTCCATTTTTCTGCATTCTCAGATTCTCTAGCTTCCTGAAATGAACTAGGCTCACCATCATCAGTTAACAAAGCAAAAGAGGACTGAAAAACAGGAGAATACCTTTCCGGACACTTTTGTGGACGTGTAGATCTTCTAACCCAATGATCTGTTGGTTGTGGCTCTTGGTCTTGTGACTGTTGTGGCTGCTCTACTTGCTGGTTTGCATGTTGGCATCAAAAACTTCAGCATGCTGATTTTCATTTTCATCTTCGTTCATATCTACTTCAACTGGTACAACATTAGGTGTTTGTTGTACCTCCTTCCTTTGCATGGATTTTTCATCAAAAATAACATCTCGGCTAATAATTACCTTGTGGGCAGTAGGATCCCACAGTCTATACCCCTTTACTGTATCTCCATAGCCAAGAAAAACACATTTGCTTGACTTTGGGTCAAGTTTGGACCTTTTTTCTTTAGGCACATGGGCAAATGCATCACATCCAAAGGTACGCAAATGAGAGTAATCAATTGGCTTACCACACCAAACCTCCTCTGGAATCTGTCCATCCAACGCAGTTGTAGGTGACTTGTTAATGAGGTAAACAATTGTATTAACAGCCTCTGCCTATAACCTTTTATCCAACATGGATGCGCTGAGCATGCTTCTTGCACGTTCCATGATTGTGCGATTCATCCGCTCAACCACACCATTTTGTTGTGGAGTATATGGTATAGTCTTCTGGTGCTTAATTCCTTCCTGCGTACAAAATTTATCAAATTCCTTGGAGCAATATTCACCCCCATTATCTGACCTGAGACATAAAATAGGCTTGCCCAAACTTTTCTCTACTCGTGCTTTGAACTCTTTAAATTTCTGCAAAGCTTCCGACTTCTTCTTCAGAAAATAAACCCACACTCTTCTAGAATAATCATCTATAAATGTCAGAAAATAGATAGCACCATTTAAGGACTGAGTGGGGACTGGTCCAAATATATCAGAATGTATAAGTTGCAGAAAATCAGAACTCTTACCAGGGCTTGCAGTAAACCGAACCCTCTTTTGTTTACCAAAAATACAGTGCTCACACAAGTCTAAATTACAAGACTTAATCCCAGAAAGCATACCTCGGTCATGCAGAATTTTCAGACCTTTTTCACTCATATGTCCTAGGCGTTGATGCCATAACATTACTGCATCCTGAACATTTCTTGAAGTTGCTGTTGCTGCATGGTTTGTCACCGTATCACCGCATAAACGATATAGGGTTCCATAAGATTCTCCTTTTGCTACTACAAGGGCTCCTCTGGTAATTTTGCAGTAGTTGTTACCGAAAGTGATAGAATACCCTAGCTTATCCATCATCTTGATTGAGAGCAAATTCTTCCGCAAATCAGGCACATGTCGTACATCACATAACATCCTTTCTCTACCATCGTCCAACTTGATCCTTATGTCCCCTCTTCCCACAATTTCTAAAGGATGATCATCACCCAAGTAGACCATCCCACCACTATATGGCTGATATTTGTCAAACCAGTCTCTGTGAGGAGACATGTGGAAAGATGCACCCGAGTCCAAAACCTAAGTATATAAAACAGATCTGTTGTTGCTGATACAGAAAGCCTCACATGTTGCCGTCTCTCCTGAATTTACTGTACTGGCCTCAGTTGATGGCTGAAATTGCTTTTCACCATTTTTTTCCTTTTTTAGCTGCCAACAATCCTTCTTTGAGTGCCCTGGCTTCCCACAATGCCAACACTTCCCTTTCAGCTTGCGTCCTTTAGACTTAGATCTGGACTGTGATCTACCTTGTTGACTCCTCTCGAAAGATCGACCTCTCACAGCTAGGGCTTCATTGGTTGAGGGTTCTAGAGACGTTTTCCGCCTCAACTCTTCTGCCAACAAAGCGGCTACCACATCATCAAATTTTAGAGTTCTTGATGATGCATTGCTGATGGTCATCACCAAATGATCCCAAGTCTCCGGGAGGGAACAAAGTAGGGTGATAGCTCTGTCCTCATCCTCCATCTTCACATTAACTGAAACCAGTTTACTGATAAGGGTATTAAACTCATTCAAGTGATCTGCCACAGATGAACCCTCCTTCATCCTTAGGCTATAAAGTTGTTTTTTCAGAAAAACCTTATTTGTTGCTGATTTCGTCTCATACAACTTTTCAAGCTTCTTCCAAAGGGCTTCCACGGTCTTTTCTTCAACAACATTGAACAAGACGGAGTCTGCTAGGCATAGACGGATTGTAGAAACCGCCTTCCTGTCCAGCGTTGCCCACTCCTCATCTTTCATGTTGCTTGGTTTACTCGCGACCCCTTTCAAGGCTAGGGCTTGGTCATTTTGAACCAACAAATCCTCCACCTTCATCTTCCATAGGGCGAAGTTCCTGCCATCAAACTTTTCAATCTCGAACTTGGTTACACCTCCAGTCATTGTTGCAGCTCCCACTCGCACAAAACCCTAGGCTCTGATACCAGATGTTAGAAAAATATCAAAATTACGTGCAAGCAGAAAACACAATAACGCAGAAAAATAGTAACACAGATTTTACGTGGAAAACCTGCAATGTGCAGGAAAAACCACGGGGCAATGGCAACTTCGATCTTTTATTGATTTCGGCAAACTTTTACATGCAAGGGGTCATTCCCCTTTTATAGAAAAAACAAACTGTTCGTTTCCTCTCCCAAAGGAAGACTCCAAAAACTGTTTGTTTCCTCTTCCAAAGGAAGACTCCAAAAACTGTTCGTTTCCTCTCCCAAAGGAAGACTCCAAAAAACTGTTCGTTTCCTCTCCCAAAGGAAGACTCCAAAAACTGTTTGTTTCCTCTGTTGAAGAACATTGGAGATCTGGATATTGACTTCACCTCCTAATATTTGATAGGAAGGTGGTACATGATGGTAGGCAAAACACCTACACCACTATGGAAGATGGTAAGAAGTTTGTGTTGAGTCCAATGAAGGATAGGGACGAAAGAGAGGACATTGGTCCTAAAATATGCTTGGTTTCGAGAAAACAATTTTTTGAACGAGTTGACAAAGCAAAAGGCATATTTTGCCTTAATTCTTAAACCCCTAAAGGGTGACATTACGGGTAAGGAGGAGGAGGTTCCAAGTGAAGTGAAGGATTTTCTAGACGAGTATGCAAAAATTTTGTCAGAAGCTTTGCCAGATGGATTGCCGCCAACAAGAAGTATTAGCCATCACATCGATTTTATTCCTAGATCGAGTTTGCCCAATAAGGAAGCATATAGGTTGACGCCAATTGAGAATGAGGAAACAAATAGACAGATTCAGGAGCTTTTGGATAAAGGATTGATCCAGGAAAGCTTGAGCCCGTGTGTAGTACCAACAATGCTTACACCAAAGAAGGGCGGAGAATGGCGCATGTGTACGGATAACTATCAAGTATCGATTCCCATTGCCTCGCATGGACGATTTGATGGATTGCTTAAGTGGAGCGAAGTACTTCACAAAGATAGATTTGAAGAGTTGTTATCATCAGATCCGAATTAGGGAAGGAGATGAGTGGAAGACCGCATTCAAGACAAGGGATGGATTGTACGAGTGGTTTATTATGCCCTTCGGATTGACGAATGCGCCCAGTTTTTTTATGCAATTGATGAATGAAGTGTTAAAGCCATTTCTCGACAAGTTTGTATTTGTCTACTTGGATGACATTTTGATATTCAGTAAGAGCAAGGAAGACCATTTAGCACATTTGAGATCGGTCTTACAAAGATTGAAGGAAGAGAAGTTACTAGTGAACTTGAAGAAATATAGTTTTATGAAAGAGGAATTGGTGTACTAAAGCTTTGTGATATCCCAAGAAGGGTTATGGATGGACCCTAAAAAGGTCAAGGCCATTGCGAGTTGGTCGTCACCTAGAAGTATGTTTGAGGCTAGGAGTTTCCATGGTCTTGCAAGTTTCTATAGGAAATTCATCAAGGACTTCAGTGGAATTTGTGCGTCGATCATAGAAACAATGAAAGGAGGAAGGCATGAATTTAAGTGGACAACTACAACAGAAAGAAGCTTTCAAATCTTGAAGGAGAAGATAATAGAACAACCCGTCCTAGCATTACCAGACTTCAACAAGGTCTTTCAGGTAGATTGTGATGCCAATGGGAAGGCGATCAGAGGAAATACTTGGTCTATGACCAAGAGTTTTACACCATAGTTCAAGCCTTGAAGAAATGGAGACATTATTTGCTGCCAAAAGAGTTTGTCTTGTTCACAGATAATCATGCCCTACAGTTCATCAACAACTAGAGTAAGCTAAATCAACGACATATGAAGTGGGTAGAATTCTTGTAGGGATATTCATTTGTCTTGAAGCATAGAAGGTCGTTCAAATCATGTAGCTGATGCCTTGAGTAGAAACAATCTACTGTTAATTTCAATGCAGGTTAAAGTCGTGGGTTTCGATGCTATGAAGGAACTTTATGATGAGGATGCAGATTTTAGGGAAGCTTGGATAACATGCAATAATCCTACTATAGGGGACAAAACACCATGGTTGGAATACTTCATCCAAGAGGGACTATTATTCAAAGGACGACAATTATGCATACCATAGGGTTCAATGAGGGAGAACTTGATAAGAGAGAAGCATAGTGGAGGATTAGTTGGACATTTTGATATCAATAAAACGATGGGACATCTGGGTTCCAATTACTTTTGGCCCGGAATGAATGCAGATGTCAGAAAGTTTTTGCAGGGTTGTCGAGTTTGCTAGCATGCAAAGGGGAGGAGTCAAAATACTGGGCTATATCAACCATTACCAATACCAAAGAGACCATGGGAGGATGTGAGCATGGATTTTGTTCTTGGGTTGCCCAGGACACAAAAGGGTAATGACTATTTTTGTTGTTGTTGACAGATTCTTGAAGATGGCACATTTTATACCCTGCAAGAAAACCAATGATGCTACCCACATTGCTGACTTGTTCTTCCAAGAAGTTGTGAGGTTGGACAGTTGGCCAAAGAGCATTGTGTCTGATAGGGATGCAAAGTTTGTGTGTCACTTCTGGCGCACCCTGTGGAAGCGGTTGGATACTAAACAAAGCTTTAGTTCAGCCTATCACCTTCAAACTGATGGACAAACCGAAGTAGTGAACATAAGCCTTGGGAATTTGTTGCGATGTCTGGTTGGTAAGAAGCCAAAGTTGTGGGATACTGTGTGAGCATAGGAAGAATTTGCATACAACAATTCATTAAATAGAAACACGACCAAAAGCCCATTCCAGATTGTGAATGGAATCCATCCACGAGGAGTGGATGAGCTGTGGAGCACAACCGAATTACAGAAACCCAGTGCTATGGCAGGGGATTTTGCTGAGTACATGCAAGATTTACATCGTGAAGTGAAAGCTGATTTGGAAAAGAATGTTATCAAATACAAGCAACATGCTGACCTCAAGCATCGAATACAAGAATTCCAAGTTGGGGATTTGGTTTTGGCATCCTTACGGAAGGAAAGGTTTCCCAAAGGCACTTACAACAAACTAAATTGGAAGAAGATTGGACCTTGTAAGGTCTTGAAGAAGTATGTCGCAAACACATATGAAATTGAGCTTCCAAAAGGCATCGACATTTCCCCAATCTTTAATGTAGCTGATTTATATCCATACTATGATCCTCCTAGGGATGGGGATAAAGACCAGACAATTGATGTTTTTGTTGAACAATGGATAACACAACTGCTAGAGAAGGAACGAGACGAAATTGAGGTAATCATGGTCTCGAGAATATCAAGGAAAACAAGAAACAAGATCTATAATGAGTACCTGGTCAAATGGAAGAAACAATCGATTGAAGGGGCAACATGGATGAACGTTGTTGAGATAGCTAAGTATGGAATCATAGTTGAGGACTTTAAAAATGTTCATGAGCTTCACCCATGAACATTTTTCTCTTACCCGGTGAGTATGATGCGGACATCTGCTTGGGAGAGGAAACGATACGATCCGACGAAAGGAAGGTGAATCGATCAGAAAAAGGAAAGTACAAAAGGAAGGTGAATCGATCAGACAAAGAAAAGTATAAATAGCCGTAGGAGTATCTTCAGAGGGGGGCTTTTGAAGAGGAGAGGAGATGAAGGCGTGGGAAGGGAGGAATTTGAGTCACTCAGGGATTTGTTGTAATCCGATCATTTCATCAATAATAAATTATTATCTTTTCATTCCTAACAAACCGGCGTTGTGTCTCTGAACTCCGCATTTGCAGGCTCTGTGTGTCTTTGCTACGTTATGTGTGTAGGTTGCAGGGGAGAAATGCCAAGAGTCCATAGGAAGCAGTCGTCATAGCCGTCACTGACTGAACTACCCGTCTCCAATTCCATGTAGTTCCAAGGTTCAAGCAGTGGATTCCACTTCCATGAAGCATACAAAACTACTCCAACATCTCAAAGATAATTTTGCCATGGCACAGAACCTTATGTGACAACAAGCATATCAACACCGTTTTGAGCACAATTTTAACATTGGGGACATGGTTTTCCTACACTTGCAACCCTACAAGCAATCATCATTGAAACTCTGTGGCAGTCAAAAGATAGCACCAAAATTCTATGGACCATATAAAGTGCTCCAGCAGATTGGCCCTGCGGCCTACAAGGTAGAATTGCTGCTTTCTTCCATGATACATCTAGTTTTCTATGTCATTTTCAAAGAAGGTCCTTGGAAACCATATACAGGTCCAATCCACACTACCCCAGTCGGATGAGGAATGCCTTAGAATCCGTGGGTGTTTTGGACTGGTGTACAAGAACCCTTCGCAACCGCACTGTCATTGATGTTCTAATATAAAGGCATGGACTGCAGCTAGAAGATGCCACCTATGAGCCACTCCAACTACAGCAGTAGTTTCCTCACCTCAAGCTTTGAGGACAAAGCTTCTTGAAGGGGAAGGGCATGTTAGGACACTATCTTGACACAACCATTGTTATGTACTTGTCTAGTGATGGTGCATGTTTGCATCTTGGACACCTAGAGTGTATGGGCCCATTATGATGTAACCTTAACTTTTAGTATAAGTAGGAAATAGTAGCTTGGGTCCTTTCTTTCATTTGGTCCGACCTTTGAGCATTAGGGTTACAGTAAATAAGAGTCTATATAAGGACACAACTTTGCAGTAGAATGTATCTCATATTTTTCTCTAATTGTATCAGAGCTCTGCTTTCAAAGAGGTTGCTCCCTCAAAGAGGCCTGTGATATCTGTTCCACTTGATTAATATAAGTCTTTTGTATTTACTTTCAGTTATTTTCTTAAGCACTTCTGTTAATTCATTTTCATGTTAATTTAGCTTATAAGCATTTCTATTAATTCCTGAAATGCTATTTCAGTTTTGCTTATTTTTATCTGAAGGTTCCTAACAAAGAATCAGGCTAGAGGACTTGGCTCATTGTGGTGTGCTGGCCTCCTCCATGGACTGGAATTGGACACTCACAAGGAGAATTGGCAGGGGTCTGTGTGGACATTGAAGGAAAACATGTAGAACAAGACACATTTGAAGTTAAGGGGTCAAATGGGCCTTTTGTGAGAAAGGCTCTAGGAGATGCCTTTGTCAGGACATGATCCGATCAAATTTTATAAAGGAAACTGAGAGATGAGGCTGGTCCTTTGAAGTATAAGGTCAAAGGGCAGATGAGGCCAACTAAAGGAAGGTGATGGATGAGAAAAGCAAAGAGAGAAAGCCAAGGTAAGAGGGATCCTAGGTGAGTTATGGCTTGATTTTTGGTCTGTGCGAACCCTTGTACCACATTTAAAAGCTCAACATGCTTGCTTGACAGAAAAATTGCCAGTGTGCATTAGATAATGCTCCCTCAAGGCATGTGTCTGGCCACTGTAGGGAGAGGTTATAAAGCCTTGAAAAAATGTCAAAATATTATACCTGACATTAGATGCCTATGCAGCCTGCATGTGAAATGTCTGTACCTGATGTAGAAAACTGCATTGAAGGATGTCCATTTCATTCCAATCAGAAATGGACTGCAAGAATGGTTATAAAGAAAGGCATACATTGGGATATTATGGGTGGAAACCTACTGCATGCCTCTGTCTGGAACAGTCCATAATACCAAGTGTGGAATTTCAAAATCTTCTGATTGATAGACATGGGGATAGTAACCCTGAAATGAAGAAAAGGTTAAATGAAGCTTTTGCAAAATAATAAAATAAAATAACGAGTATAAAAAACAGCAGTCTACCATATTCAAGTGAGAGGCTTTTAGGCATAAAGTTTATCAAGTCTTGGAGGCCCTAATCATGTGATTTATGCAGAAGAATCACTTAGAGTTAACTGCCCAGTCAAATGTGATAGCGATAGCTGGTGGTGACATTGAACTTTAAAGAAGGGTCTGTGTTGATAGGTTTGGGAGATAATGTAGCTTTCCTTATGGATAGGACATAGGTAATCACAATGCTCACATTTCAGACAGACTTAAGTACACTATATCCTATCTTAATGCTAGATATTTCAGACTGCAACGTGCAGCAGTCCTTTAGTCCCATGCTTTTGGGATCAACTGTGGCCGTTCTCTTTTCTCTAATATATTGTGTATATTCAATACATTTTCTTCAGCTAAGAAACTTCAAGAACTACAGATGTTCTAACAGTGAATAGCGTGTATATTTTTCTTCTCCCTTTTTTATCATGAAAGCTGTTGTAATAGTTTCATACATTAGAGGAAGTTGACATTGTCCATTTTCAACAATGTGTGGTCTTTACTTCTTTACCTATCATGAAAGCTGTTGTAATAGTTTCATACATTAGAGGAAGTTGACATTGTCCATTTTCAACAATGTGTGGTCTTTACTTCTTTTCCTATCGTTGGTTCAAGGTTGCATTTCAGATAGGCTCTAGGACACTATTTTAATTTTACGCATTTCAGACTGCAATTGAAGCTCTCCTTTAGCCCCATGTCTGTGGGATAACTGTGGCTGCTCTCTTTTGTCTAATATATTCTGTATATTCAACCCACTTCCCTCAGCTAAGACACTAATAACTACAGGTGTTCCAACAGTGAATACCCTGTATATTTTTTGGTTTTCCCTTTTTGAGCATGAAAGCTGCTGTAATATTTTCATCCATTAGAGCAGGTTGATATTGTCTTTATTCAACAATGGGTGGTCTTTACGTCTTATCCTGTTTGATTTAGTCTTTACACGAGTTTCCCTCTGTTTCTATATTTTAAACAACCTCTATGCATCACAACAGATCATGTGAATATGAAAGAAAGCAAGGTTACCAGGTGCGGGGGTGCGGGTGCGGCCCCTGTCAAAAATAGGGTTCACCGGGTGCGGGTGCGGGTGCGGGTAGTTTTTAATTTATATATATATATATATATATAAACAAAAAAATAAAATAAATATGCACATTGCGAAATAATTAAATAAATGATAAATCATACACATTGTGAAATAAAATAAATCATTCATACACATTGCAAAATAATAAATATTTAAGCATATTAATATGATATTTCATATTCATATAAAAAAATGACAGGATGTCAAGTCATAAAGAGTCAAGAGATAACAATATACTATATAGTAGTGGACATGTACAAAGATAACATCAAATATATGATATTTGACTCTCATTCGTCATATTCCTCATCATCATCTTCTAGGCCCTCCTCCTCTGGATCTGGTGGTGGTAGATCTGAAAGCCATCACACCTACTGCCATCTTTGGTGTCATCAAGAACTGCATCCCAACGTGCAAAAGGCCCCTCTGTATAACCCTTGTCCCTACAAGACATGAGTCGAAGAGTACTATGGACATACACGAGGTTCTCTAATTTTTTTTTAATAATTTTTTTTAGCCCGTATGGGCTGGGTGTGGCTGGGCCCACCTTAAAAATAATAATAATAATAATAAAACTTTTTTTTCCTATGTTAATGCCCAAACTGGGCTGGGTTCAGCTGGGTGAACCCTGACTGACCACAGCCGAACCCTGACTGACAGGGTTCGGATGGGGTTCGGCCCAGCCGTACCCGATCGTGAACCCGCGAACCCGGTGTGGGTGCGGGTTTGTGCACCCAGCCAACTGGGTGCGCGAACCCGGTTACACTGAAAGAAAGTGATTATAATATCCTCATAGGGAGAACCGGCCAGGCTTTTGTTCACGTTGAGACTAGCTAAGATAAGCACAGAAATGTTGAATGATTTGATTTACTTTTCTGATAATTTGAGGAGGAAAACAGCACTTGCAGGGTTTCCATGATCAATGTTTATGAAGATTATTTTTGTTATTCTCTATATGGATTAGAGTGAACCTCTTAATTTGAAATATTTGAATGATTTAGAAGCAATGTTGACTGCTTTTTCTAAAACTATTTCTTAATGTTCATCTGTCATGGGCCACCATATTACATCCCTGCACATTCTGGGTATTTCATGGTTGTTTAAACTCTAAAATTTTTAAAAGTTGTTTCTGATTTGCCTTAAAAGTAACTTGCATAGTGGCACATTAAATTTACTGGCCTTTTAACCTTTTTTTTCCAATTATTGTGATTAAGATTTTGCTGGGTTCTCAGTTTATTAGTTGGTTCTGGTGCTTTTTCAGTTACTACCTTTTATACTCTCGCAGTTTCAAAGAGAATTGTGAGCTTTGCTTTCAAGCTGGGCAGCACATGATAAAATATTTTCTTTTTAATTTCTTTGAAACTGAAGCTTAAGTTGTTTTGTACTATGAAGTAATGAATTGTTTTGGAATACATTGGTTCTTGTGCTCCTAGATGTGCAGCTTCATATTGTACTTCATTGGCTAGAATTCCCATTTAGTATAGAGTCATAGACAATCCATTGACCTGAATTACATTTTGAGTACAGGTTTCAGAGTGGATGGATGGTAGTGGGGGACATCAATTAAGTTCGGAAGACTGTGCTATCCGCTTAGACATGATAGCTAGAGTTCGTGGCATAGCCAGTGCTGAAACATATTTTAAAGAACTTCCTGAGAATGCAAAGAACCACAAAACATATGGTGCACTTTTAAATTCTTATGTAAGAGACAAAATGACTGAGAAGGCAGAGGGACTTATGGAAAAGATCAAGGAATTAGGTTTTGCCAGAAATGCACTTTCATACAACAATATTATGGCTCTCTATTTGAAAACGCGCCAGCCAGAGAAACTACTGTCAGTGATACAAGAAATGAAGGCAGCTGACATAATGCCTGATGCATTTACGTATAAAATTTGGATGCTGAGTTGTGCCACTCTTTCAGATATGAAAGGAGTGGAGAAGGTTTTAGATGAAATAAAACTTGACGGTAGATTCAAAAAAGCAGAGGACGCTTTGAAAGAAATGGAGAAAATAATCAACGTGAAAGAACATGTTGCTTATGATTCCCTTATGAGCATGTATGCTAAGCTTGGGAATAAAGTTGAAGTGCATAGACTCGGGCAGAAGTTCAAAAATTCCTTCACTCAGATGACTAACACAAGCTACATAGGCTTGCTGACTTCATTGGTGAAGCTTGGAGACATTGAGGAGGTTGAGAAATGTTTCAAAGATTGGGAGTCTGAAGGCTTGACTTATAATATCACAGTACCAAATATATTAATTGGTGCTTATATCACTAAAGGAATGATTAAAAATGCTGAATTGCTTCTTGAACAGGTCCAGAAAAAAGATGGCAAACCAAATTACAAAACATGGGAAATGTTTGTGGATGGATACTTAGAGACCAAGCAGACAGATCAAGCTATAGAGGCCATGAAGAAAGCCCTTCCAAAGCTACAGTATCGTGAGAGGCAGCCTGTACCTGAACAGGCACTGGCTATTTTAAGGCTATTTGAGATTTCGGGTGATATTGATGGAGCAGAGGATATGTTCAAAAGGCTGAGAGGTGTTGATCATGTCAACACACACACTTATAACTCATTGTTACGCACATATGTTCAAGCTGGCAAATCCCCTTCTCAAGTTCTTCAGCGCATGAAATTAGATAAAATTGATCCTAATGAGGAGACGGATTGGTTACTTAAACAAATTGATGAACTTTGAAGATCATCCTTGGTGTGGGTCTGTCGTGAGCCTATGCGCTTAAATGCCTATAACAATCAAGCTCAAAATTGTTTTTCTTTGTTATTTCGGAGATCATCCATGGTGTAATGGTTTTTGGGTTCAAGCTCAAAATTGTTTTTCTTTGTTATTTTGGAGATCATCCATGGTGTAATGGTTTTTGGGTCTGTTGTGAGGCTATGCTCATAAATGCCTATAACAATCAGCTCAAAATCGTTTTTCTTTGTCATTTTGAAGATCATCCTTGGCCTAATGGTTTTTGGGTCTGCAGTGAGCCTATGCTAATTAATGCCTATAACAATCAACTCAAAATTGTTCCACTTTGTGAGAAAGTGGAATGTTTAGTTTTCATTTTGAGACGAATTTTGTGAGAAAGTGGAATGTTTAGTTTTCATTTTGAGATGAAACACTTTTTACATGCTACCGTAAAGTGTTTCAAAGAGTATTGACTTGGAGTATTAATGGACTTGTCTTTCATGTATTGGAGGGAGGCAATTTTGATTATTATCTGCAATTTAAGGTGGTTTTATTTTATATCCTTGCCCTTGAGTTATTGTGGTGAGTGTACTAGCAGAACTAGAACAGTGTTTGTTTATGTTTCTTGTGATTTTATTGAAGATTCTGTCCCCTCTTGGAGAGTTAAAGTGCACATCATTTTAAAATTAGAAGACAATGCAAAACTTTTGAATGTACACTGTGGAGGCAGTTGGCAGTTGGAGGTTTTCTTATGAAGATGACAAGTTTTAACCTTTATTTGATGGTTCTCATTTTGCAACTGTTTCTGCCAGCAACCTCCTGTACAGGTATATTTGGTGTAAGTTTAGGTCGTTCAGTGAAAGCATGAGTTGTTGAGGACTAGGCACATACCACGAAGCGAGTTCAAGGACTAACTTAACATGGACCAGATAGAGCTTGTAAGAATTGGAGGCAAGTTAATAGAATGTAGAGTTTAGTATTACATTGCCAAAGATGAATGAGAAAGGGCAAAAACCACTTGGGTAAAAGGCAAATGATTGTATCTCACCCTTTAGTCTTTGTAGCAATTGGGGATTGAAAGCACCAAATTTGACAACCTAGGGAGTGAAAGAGAGGTAGTAAAACATATTGAAGAGGTCTCCATCAATCATGCATTAATGAAATACATGTCTAACTACAAAATTGTATAGGATTTAACTTATGCAAATATTGACACTCTCGGATCACCAAATGGACCCTTGAAAATACTTTACATATATTTGGAGATTGGATGATCTTGATTAGAGAGTGATATGTTAGGAACCTACTATTAAAATCAACACTCACACAAATACTGAAAATAAACATATATGCTCACAACACACTTGGAAATAAAATGCACAATACGAAAGTAAATTGCAGAAAAGGAACAATCTCACAATAGCACTGAATCGCAAGCCTCTTCGAGGGGGCAACCTCCTTCAATACTTCATTCAATTATGCAAAAAAGATACATACAATACTACCCCTCGCAGTTTTAAGGAATTCCTCTAGCACCTAACTCCCAAGGTTGGCTTACATGCAAAATGCCACCCGGGCTAGAATCTCCTACCTACAATCAGTTACATTCTTGAAAAAATGGTTACATAGAAGGGCGCCATTTGGCATAGGCGCTTCTTAATCCAAAACTATAATAAAACATTACAAAATATTAACATGGGTACTACCCACGTTCCACAAGGACTATTACATCAAGTGTTAGGATGGGGTCCTAACATGCCCTTCCCCTTCAAAAAGCTTTGTCCTCAAAGTTGAAGGTGAGGAAACTATTGCTGGATTTGGTGAAGAGGTTCCCATGTCGCATCTTCTGGTTGTAAGCCACGCCACTGGACCAAGACATCTGTGATAACCCGTCGACGAAGGGTACGCGATCTTCGGTCAAGAATGCATTCAGGTTCAAGAATGATGGACCCTTCCTCATCCAACTCTGGAAGTGTAGACTGCACCTGCACCTTGTTGCCAATAACCTGCTTGAGAGATGATACATGGAAGATTGGATGAAGTTTGGAACTAGCCGAAAGGGCTAGTTTGTACGTCGTCGCCCCAAGCCTCTGCAATACCTGATAAGGACCATAGTATTTGGCGGCAAGTTTTTGACAACCACGCAACTGGAGAGATGATTGTTTGTATGGTTGTAAGCGAAGAAAGACCATGTCACCAACAACAAAGCTACGTTCGGTACGATGTTGATCTGCTTGTTGTTTCATACGGTTCTGAGCCATGTCCAAATTGAGCTTGAGTTGGCGAAGAATGGAGTCACGCTGATGAAGAGTGGAATCCACGACCTGAACCTTGGAGCTGCCTGGAATGTAAGAAGTTGGAGCTGGTGGGAGCTGACCATAGACTGCTTCAAATGGAGTCACCTTAGTGGCAGAGTGATAGGTGGTGTTGTACCACCATTCAGCCAAAGGAAGCCACTTAGCCCAATGAGTAGGATGTTCAGAAGTGAAGCAACGAAGGTAGGTTTCCAAGCATTTATTGACAATTTCGGTTTGGCCATCGGTTTGAGGATGGTAGGCCGAACTCATCTTGAGTTGTGTCCCCTACAACTTGAACAGTTCCTACCAAAAGCGACTGGTGAAGGTAGGATCTCGATCAGAGACAATGGATTTAGGCATTCCATGGAGGCGAAATATGGAATCAAGGAAGATTTGGGCGACAATGGAGGCAGTATAAGGGTGGGATAGGGAACATAAGTGAGCATACTTCGAAAGACGATCCACTATTACCAGAATAACCGATTTGCCTCTGGATTTTGGTAGCCCTTCGATGAAGTCCATAGATATATCTGTCCAAACCTGCTCAGGAATGGGCAAAGGTTGAAGTGTTCCTGGAGAACTCACAGTTTCACCTTTCATGCGTTGGCAACGATCACATTCGACCACAAATGTTTTGATGTCCTTTTTCATTCCCTTCCAGAAAAAGGTACGCTTGGTTTGGGTATATGTTTTGAGAAAACCCGAATGACCAGTTGTGGGGGAAGCATGCATTTCTTGAAGGAGGAGGTCCTTGATTTGAGACTCAGATGGAATAACCAAACGGTCATGAAACTGTAAATCCTGACCATCCAAATCATAGCCAGGGTGGGACTGAGGATCCTCTTGGAGATTGCGGAGGAGAGTTTGTAATGATGAATCCTTGGCCAGATCTTCACGAAGTTGATGAATCCATTGCGGAAGAGGAGTAGAGATAGCATGTAACATGGCCTGATCTTCATGGAGACGAGACAAGGCATCGACCACCACATTCTCTTTACCTTTCTTATAAGAGATGTCATAGTCATACCCCAACAATTTGGAGACCCATTTTTGTTGTTCTGGAGTAGCCACCCGTTGTTCTAAAAAATATTTTAGACTCTAATGATCAGTTTTGATGGAAAAATGTCGACCAATGAGATATGGATGCCAATGGGTGACCGCATGTAAAATGGCAAGCATTTCCTTCTCATAAGTGGACTTGCCCAAATTTCGAGGAGAAAGTGCCTTGCTAGTAAAAGCCAATGGTCGACCCTCCTGCATTAAAACTGCCCCAATGCCCGTGCCCGATGCATCACTCTCAATGACAAAGGGTTTAGAAAAATCTGGCATTGCCAAAATAGGGGTGGTGGTCATAGCATACTTCAAATCAACAAAAGCCTTCTCAGCCGAATCAGTCCATACAAAAGAATTTTTCCGCAACATGGCTGTTAGGGGAGCTGCGATCTTGCCATAATTTTTCACAAATTTTTTGTAATATCCTGTAAGACCCAAGAATCCACGAAGTCCCTTCAAGGTATGAGGTTTGGGCCATTCTTGCACTGCCTGAATTTTCTTAGGGTCCACCTGAACTCCTTCCTTAGTGACTATATGCCCCAAATATTCAACCTCCTGCTGACCAAAGGAACATTTTGATTGCTTTGCATAAAGTTGATGGTCAGACAAAAGTTTGAGAGTTTCATCTAAGTGGTGAAGATGATCCTCCCATGTGCGACTATAGATTAGTATGTCATCAAAGAAGACTAGAATGAATTTGCAAAGATGAGGGCGAAAAACAGAATTCATCAAACTCTGAAAGGTGGAAGGTGCATTGGTCAACCCAAAAGGCATAACCAAAAATTCATAATGCCCTTCATGAGTTCGAAAGGCTGTTTTGGGAATATCTTCATTCTTAATGCGGATTTGGTGATAGCCCGACCGTAAATCCAACTTGGAAAAATACTGAGCCCCATGCAACTCATCCAGTAGTTCATCAATGACAGGAATAGGGAACTTATCCTTGATAGTAATTTTGTTAAGATCCTGATAATCCACACACAACCGCCAAGTGCCATCCTTCTTTCTAACTAACAACACTGGTGAAGAATAGGGACTAACACTAGAACGGATAATTCTAGAAGCTCGAAGTTCTTGCACAATTTTCTCAATTTTAGTTTTCTGAGCATAAGCATACCGGTATGGACGAACATTAGGAGGTAGACTGCCAGGAAAAAGTTGTATTGCATGATCATGTGAGCGTTGAGGAGGAAGTCCCTTGGGTTCCTCAAAGACATGAGCATACCTGTTTAATATCCCTTGTAATTGTTGTGGGTGACTAGACTCCCCTTGCTCGGGAGCGGTGATAGCAAAAAGTTGAGCTACCACGCCATGGGAAGATTTCTTTAACAAATTTTCCATCTTATGAGAAGAAATAAACTGAACTGCTCCCGCCTTTGTGCCATGGAAGGTATATTCCTGCCCATCCTGACTAAATTTCATCCATAATTCTGCAAAATCCCATAGGACTGGTCCTAACATTCTTAACCATTGCGCTCCCAAAACTATATCACACCCTCCTAAGGGTAAGGCAAACATGTCGGACTTGAGATTATAGTCCCCAATTTTGAGCTTAACATTACGACATTTGCCTTTGCATGGTAGGGTGCCACCATTAGCAATCATAACTTCGAAGGAATTGCATGTGGTAATGTAACAATTCCCTTGTTTGGTGACACGTGGATCAATAAAATTATGTGTGCTGCCAGAGTCAATCAAAATGATGACCCTTTGTCCCTTGAAATGGCCAATCACCTTCATGGTTTGGGGGTGGATACTCCTGCTAGAGCATGTACAAAAATTTTTGGTTGGGTTTCCTCCTGATCGGTCGATTGGTCTGTGGTTTCTGTTTCTTGAGGATCCTCCTCATCCTCAGAAGATTTTGTAGTGGGAACTTCATCCATATCGAGCAAGTACAATTTTTGTTGCACACACTTGTGCCCTCTGGTATATTTTTCATCACAATTGTAACATAATCCTTGTGCCTTTCTATGCTCCATCTCCTCGTGACTCAATATTTTTATAGGTGGAGATCTATTAGTCGAACTTGGCATTGGCTTGGTCGGAAAATATGGCTTAGAGGGAGGAAATTTAGAAGTTCGACCAAGAGCCTTGAATTTGTCTTCTACCAATTTGGCCAATTGTATGGCCTGTGGTAATGATTGAGGTCGGATTCTCCCCCCCCCACAATTTTGGAAAGAAACCTGTGTCGGGGTTTGTGGGGAGTTTTCAAATTGAGTTTGGTATTGAATGGTTGAAGTTTGCTTGAGTTTGAAAAGGGCTCCTATAAAATCTTCAAACTCGCTAGGACCAAAGCGAGTGAGTAGGCGTTGCCCAAATTCGGACCATGAAAGTTCAGGTTCAGCCTTCCTAAGCCACAAAAACCAATGGAGTGCATCTGATTCAAAATTAAAAGAAGCAATGGTCAACCATAGGAAACGATCAACATTATGAAGAGTGAAATATTGTTCTACCTTACAAATCCACCCCTCAGGATCTTTTCCATCGAACTTGGGAAAGTCTAATTTTGGTAATCTCATTCCATTGTGGGTGGGTATAGCTCATTGGCGGTGGCTTGTACCAATGTCTTCTTGGTCATGTTGATCTGCGGAACCAACAGAGACTCTACTATCCAATTCAACCTTCATTTCTTTTTGTGCAAGGGAGAGGTCAGTCATAGTTTCTTGGAAAGTATGGAGTTGTGATTGTATTGCCTGTAGGTTTTTGTTAATTGTATCCCATAGTTTGTTGCCCATTGCATCCACTTTGGATTGAATTTCCTTGTCTAATGCTTGTTGGCGAGTACCCTCAACCATAATTGAAGGTTTGGATCCTTTTTGTGGGACTTACTAAAAATAGATAGGTGGCTTTTAGGAGTTACTATTTTTAGTAAGGGTCCAAAAAATGGTTTGGGTGTGTTATATCAAAATGATCAACTCAAAAAATAATCACAATGAGCTATTTACCACAACACTAATTTTGGGCACCCTAGACTTTTTTTATATGTTGTTTTGATGAGTCTACTGGTGTGGTCAGTTTTTTCTCTAGAGGTTTGGTTCAAAAAATGAGTTCTATGTCGAACACCCTTTTCTTATGATTTGTTCTGACCAATCTGACCACTGACTGATTCCTGACACTATTTTATCCATTGTCTGAGTCTGACTCTGTCACAACTATTCCCTATCTATTTTCGTTCTGACTATCATAGGTAACTGTTCTGACTATCTAGGTAATTGTTCACAAGTAATTGATATCCTGACAACCCTGTAATGACTATTATTGATAGAAATTCTTGATTGTAACTGACTCTAACCCCCTTATTGCCCCTGTTTTAGTCTCTATAGTTTCTGTCCACTTGATATACCTTATAATTTTGTATTATCCATTTTGCATGCAAAAATTCTGGAATAGGGATGCCTTCTTCGTATGCTCAACTTCTGTGAAGGATATGGTAACAGGTTCAAATTTTTGGTTGCAGGTTGAGCAAAAAAGAAAGACTTGGAGAACAAACTTTGTTTGCAGGTTTAAACAGAACCAAGGTACGCTAGGCAAAGGTGTATGTAATACCCATAGGCCCTCTGTTATATCGTAGTGATGAACAATAGTGCTTAGACCAATATTTTAGGCCACTACTCAAGGAGGATTCCACACATACCCTTGAGCACACTATCTGCCTCTCTGATAGTACGGGAGGGTAGTCTTCCGGGATGTTGTGTCCCATGCACTATGGACAATACAAGGCCGAAAAAGCTTCCTAGGGATAAAATTTTGTTTAATCCTAGATGGTCTCTTGATATACCCGAAGATACGTGGGAGCTCAAATCTATGTGTGAGTGTTGTCTGAGGCCTAGGTATTGGAGCTTGATCGCCCCTCACTTCACTAGACGTTGTATGGGCTATCTAGCTTAGCCAATAACGACAACTCCTTCATGATATTTTAAAACCTCCGACATAGGGTTTCTAACCTACTCAACTATTGTAAAAAGACTGTAATTTTTTTGGCTTTTTGTTGATATATATATATATATTTTGAAATAAGGAAAATTGGCAAATGAAAAATTAAACATAGAAATCGTATACCTAATAGTCGAATTAGCAAAAACCATCGCAGTCACAGTAGAACACGGCCCTGGAAAGCGCTCTGATACCACTTGTTAGGAACCTACTATTAAAATCAACACTCTCACACAAATACTGAAAATAAACATATATGCTCACAACACACTTGGAAATAAAATGCACAATATGAAAGTAAATTGCAGAAAAGGAACAATCTCACAATAGCACTGAATCGCAAGCCTCTTCGAGGGGGCAACCTCCTTCAATACTTCATTCAATTATGCAAAAAAGATACATACAATACTGCCCCTCGTAGTTTTAAGGAATTCCTCTAGCACCTAACTCCCAAGGTTGGCTTACATGCAAAATGCCACCCGGGCTAGAATCTCCTACCTACAATCAGTTACATTCTTGAAAAACGGTTACATAGAAGGGCGCCATTTGGCATAGGCGCTTCTTAATCCAAAACTATAATAAAACATTACAAAATATTAACATGGGTACTACCCACGTTCCACTAGGACTATTACATCAAGTGTTAGGATGGGGTCCTAACATATATATATATATATATATATATATATATATAGAGAGAGAGAGAGAGAGAGAGAGGTATTTTTGTTGACTCAGTTTTGTAGTTATCATGGCACCTTAGAAATGTATAAAATATTTTTGGATCCATGAAGACATTTACTTAAGTTGATGGGTTTACCTTTACATTTTTCATGGATTATGTCAAACTTGAGCATTAGGTTCATACGACAATAAGAGAATGATTTTTTTTATTTTGTTTAATTTATTTAGATACGTAGGGGAGTTGGTTACAACCATTTTTAGTAACTGTCAAGTGCAGGGTTCAAACCACAGGGACTGCTCCTAACAAGCCTATTTCACCTCGCTGTTGTTAACCCGACGTGAGGGAAACCATCGATCGTTTGAGATTCGAACCGTTGTCGTCGATCTAGCGCGCACTTAGAGGATTCAAAGCAGACTGCTACCTTTGCAAATTGGCACCCCCAAGGTTTGAACCCATGTCTCTTCTTGGTAAGCGCCTAGCCAGATAAGCAACTACCAATCCACCCAGCCCTTGGGACCAATAAGAGAATGAATTTTGACTTTTTTGTTATATTTTTTTGGTGACAAAGTCTTTATAGCTCTAGTTGTGTCAAAGAGCATGAAGCTACTTTTCATTGGGTGTAGTGAGCTTGTAAAGATGAACCTCTTAATGATCTATAAATTATTCGTTATGATCTAACAACTATGTAAAGAGACATAAGGAAAGTTTCTCAACCTAAAGAGGTAAAACAACTTTGGGGCCATAAACTAAAGAAAAAGGAGTGGGCCCTATGGACATGTAAATACTCATATATTGATCCATAGTGAGGGCACTTTGACAATTCTTTTTAAGTACTTGTGAAAATATTATTACACTTTAATTTGGTCATTACCATGAGGTTAGTAAGGCATAAGAAACAATACTAAACACCAAACTGAGTATTAAGCTTTTTCATGTTTTTATTCTTAAATGTTCCACCATTGTTAGATATAATGGTGGATGTGATGCTAAAGCAACAAACAACTTGATTTAATATAAATTTAGTGATAGCTATGTTGAGGTAAAATTTCGTCCAGTTGTGAAATCACACTCAGTTAGGATTTTGGTTAGAAAACCCTCTCTTGCAAAGAAATATAAATTTCTCCAAGGTTCCTTTCACTTAATGTGTTTATATGTCATGAAAATGCATCAAAATAAGTGCTCAGAATACCTTAGTTTTTGCAATCAAATGTTAACAAGCGGCCTATTTAGTAATATTTTATTGTGTTATGCTATTGATTGTTCATGAAATTAAATTCCCCACATGTAATATTAAAAATCAAATATTGCCAATAAACTTTATGAAATGCAAATATTTGAATTAAATCTTAGGAAAATAATTTAAATTAAATTATTTGAAGAATTAATGTTGGAACTTTATAATTATTTGAAAATTTTAATAAATTAAACTCTAATGTTTATTTCCGAATATGAAATTCCGAGAGTTTAATAAGTGAAATAATATTTACCCTAATATCAAATTGAAACTTTGCATGAACTTAGGGTTTTGATTTTACATTTAATTAATTAAACTCTAATGTTGATTTTAGAATATGAAATTACGATAGTTTAATAAATGAAATAACATTTACCCTACTATGAAATTGAAACTTTGCATGAACTTAGGGTTTTGATTTTTCATTTAATTAATTAAACTCTAATGTTGATTTTATAATATGAAATACCAAGAGTTTAATAAATGAAATAACATTTACCCTAATATGAAATTGAAACTTTGCATGAACTTAGGGTTTTGATTTTTCCATTTAATTAATTAAACTTTAATGTTGATTTTATAATATGAAATACCAAGAGTTTAATAAATGAAATAACATTTACCCTAATATAAGATTGAAAACTTTATATTAAAAATTAGGGTTTTGATTTATACGTGAAATGAAATTAAATAAAACGAAAAAGATTAGGGTTAGGAAAATAAAAATAAAATGTGTAGAAAAATTGAAACAGACAGACATATTACTAAAATGAAATTTGTCAACCTTTCATTTACAGAATAGAATTTCCTGAAAATCTTAACCTACTCTACTATGATGTGCATTCGCACTATCAATAATAAAATAGATGCAAACTTCTAGGGTAATAAAATGAATGACATCTCACCGGACTGAACGCTTGTCCCTTTCCTGGTGCTTTCAGCGGCGTAAAAGGTTTAAAATGATTGTGGCATGGTGGTTTATGGGCGGCGGACTACGCGAAGATACGTATGTGGCGGCTGGGGCGGACAACGCGAAAAAAGTGGGCCGAACATAAAAAGAGGGGACACACCCGGATTCGTGGCGGCTACCGATTCCACCATGTAAATTCAAAATAAAAATAAAATGAATGACATTAGATTATTCAATAAAATCATCATTCGCATGCAAAATTTTTATTAAATAAAACAATAAGGTCAAATGTGATTGATACTTCAATTAAAACATTAGACTTCAAAAAACCTGAACTCTGTAACAATGGATGACGTCCTTCCATGCAACAAATCTGTTCTTCAATTCTCCAATATATCTTCTCTCTCGATATTATCTTTCCAATCTATCCGACCTTTTTTCTTGGTTTCCAGTGGCCTATTTCTAATTTAGCATTTTGTTTGTTCATTCCGTTCTACAATTTAAAACGAATTTTATAACCATATCATTCTCTTTTTTTTCCGCTCCTTTGTTCATTCATTCCGTTCTACATTATATTGAAAACCTACAAAACCAACACAATTTTTTTTATAATAATGTACTTTAAATATTTTAATTAAAACATTTACAATACACTTTGAAATAAAAATATTCAAAATAAACTTTAAATATTTTAATTAAACTTTAAAATGAATGATTTAAAACATTAAAATTATGTACTTTAAATATTTTAATTAAAACATTTACAATACACTTTGAAATGATGGGATCAAGTGACGCAAAGATTGAAAATTAAATATTCTAAGGGCAACCAACTTAAAGGGAATGTTAGTATTAGTAAGATGGATAGGACAAGAAATTGACAACTTCCTCCTAAGGATTTTGGAAAAGTCAATATTGATGGAGCCTCTACAGGGAACCTTAGAAAAGCCAGTTTGGGAGGAATTAGTAGAATTTTAGATGGCTCCCTGGTTTTTACTTTTGCTGAGAATTTGAGTATTCTTTCCAATAACCTTGCTGAGGGGTATGGTATCCTCGAGAGGCCTTCGAGGAGGCTACTAAGGTTGGATGGGAAAAGGTGTTAGTTGAGTCCGACTCTCAACTTATGATTAATCTTTTGAAGACTCTTTCCAAGAATCATAAGGTTGATTGGAGAATAAAAAGAATTATTGAGAAGATTCAATTAATCCAGATGGGATTTTTGAAAGTTGATTACAATCATGTCGTCAGAGATCAAAATAAGAGTGTTGATGCTTTAGCTAATTGGGCTTTGGACAAAGATGATCTTACTTGTTATGGCCACCCTCCTAGATGGTAGGCTTCGCAAATTAAGGAAGCTCTTCTTTCTATCATTTCTTTGGATGGCTCCAGTTATGAAGGTACCTAGTTTCTTCTTGTTTTTTTTGCTTCTCTTTGGTTCATTCAGGTTTTTTTAGTTCCCTAGCTCACTCTTTTCTTTCTTTTGTTTCCTTTGTTGTTTCTTGCCTTAATGGTCTAGATAGGTCATTGTTATGTTCAATTTTTTTTCTTTTTGTTCTTTTGTTTTGTTTTGTTTTTGTGTTCTTTGTGTTGTTTTTTGTTGTTCTTGTGTTTTTTTTTTTATGTTTTTTGTTATTTTTCTTATGTTTTTGTCGTTCTTGTTCTTGTGTTTCTCTTTGTTTATGTTAATTCGTGTTTTTTTGTGTAAGTGTTTTCTATTTTTTTTGTTTTTGTTTATTGTCTGTTGTTGGTTGTTTTTTATTTTTATTTTTTTAATGTTTTAGGTTTTGGTTGTGTTTATTTTTCATGTTTTTTTTGGGTTATGTCTTTGTAGTGTTCTATTGTTTTTGTCTTGTTTGTGTTTTGTTATGTGGTTTTTGTGTTTTTCTATGTGGTTCGTGTTGTGGTTTCTTTTATCTTATTGTGTGTGTGTTTGATTGTGCTTTTGTTTTTGACACACTGAAGGGGGCATGTTTTTTATTTTATTATATTATTTTTGTTGTTGTTTACTTATTTCTAAATTGGTTTTGTATGTTTGTTTGCTCTTTGAGTATGTCAAAGGTGGTAGGCCAGGTCCGAGTTTTGGGCGTTTTTTACGGAATGGATACCCCCTGCCTCCTTGGGTCTTACCCGAAAGTGGCATCCCTTTTGGGATGTTTCCAAAAATAAAAATAAAACATTCAAAATAAAATTTAAATATTTTAATTAAACTTTAAAATTAATGTTTTAAAAAATTAAAATTATATACTTTAAATATTTTAATTAAAACATTTATAGTACACTTTGAAATAAAAACATTCAAAAAGAATTTTAAATATTTTAATTAGACTTTTAAAATGAATGATTTAAAACGTTAAAATTATACTCTAAAGTAAATCATTTAAACATTAAAAGTAAGTTTTTTTAAAATTAAAACATTTAAAATCATAATTATCAAATATTGAGATTTTCAAAAGAAGATCAACAAAACAAAATAACAACCAATTGAATGATGTCAACACTTCAAAAACAAGCATCAAAAGCTTCAAAAATTTAGTGGGTCCCCAATCTTGGGGTCATCGTGAAGTGGTCACAACAAATGGCGACTCTACTGGGAAATGTTCTTGAACATTTCGGACTTAAGAACCCAATTCTGAAATCAACAAAACCCAAATATTAGAAAAATGAGCATCAATAATATCCAAAGAATGTGAACGAACAACATCAATATAAAAAAACTGAAACATTTACCTCTGCTCAGTGTGTGCTTTGTGATTCATTTATTTTCCTAATACTATCTAGATTTCTATTATCAGTTTTGCAATTAGGCTATAAAAATTTGCTCTTTTAAGTGCACTTCTGCATTGCTCTCTTCAAGACATTGCTCTATTGTTGGCCAAACGTTTATAGCCCCGGTAGAGATTATTTGAACTACAAAACTTTAAACAACAAAATGATAACCTGAACTGAAATCCAAAATTTGGCATAAGATAATTTTATTGCAAACCAAAATAGAAACACATCAAAATTTCACCAAAAACCATCAACAAAAGCAAATAACAAAATTTCACGAAACAACAAATTAGGTACAAAACAAAACAAAAACACAAAAATCTATTTACAAAAATATACACTATGTACAAGATGATGCCAAATTTGTGCTATCACTTCCTTGGATCCCACACATGATTGACACACTGTAAAAGACATATATTGTTATATGCATGTCAAATATTATACAACTCCAAGCAAAAGAAAATCAAACCAAACAATATAACAAATTTCACTTTGCCTTTCTCATCCCACCAATTTGATTGAAGTCTTTAAACAGTTCCATGTTTAGAATTTGATGCATTAAATTTACAATTGAATCCATAATTTTCAACTATCTTTTGCTTATTCAATAAGATGTAATTTTCAAAATCCAATTTTTCACTTTGACTTAAGTTTTCATTTTCATGAGCATATAAGACTTCTTTCAAATAAGAGGCTACTTATGAAAATTTTAAAACAAAGTCATCATCTATGTTCTTAGGTCAATCATATTCATGATACAATTTGCAAGAATCTAGGATATTTACAAAATAAGAATCATTATAGTTTTGTATCCTAGATTGAATTGTTAGCTGTTGATGAATTTGGTTCAACAACTCAAGCATATCTACTTTTCTTTCATTTAACAAAGCAATTTTATTTGTGGTATGAATAGAAATCCATTCTAGTTCTTCATCAATATCCAATGGCATTTTATTATAAATAACATCTGAATCCAATAAATGATTATACAAAATTTTACCTGATTTTTGAATGTTTAGAAATAATGGATAAGATTCTACCTTTTGTATACTTTCATTTACCATTACTTGGTGATCCATTGTAATATTTTCTTTTTCTTTACTATCTATATCATCATCATCATCTTGTATCCCCTTACTTTCATCAATGACCTGTTTTTCAAAAACACCAAAATTAGGCATCCAATCAAGAATATGTTCATATTTTTCAAACCATAAATCTTGTTGATCAAACACAACAATAGTTTCTTTAGGATGAATAGAATATTCTAATTCTTTATTAGCCATATATGAATTTTCTTCATTTAAATTTTAAATACAATCATGAAAATTTTCACTCAAATCTTTAGTATTCGAGAATGAAAGAAAATATTTTACCTCTTCTTCATCTAAAATAGATGAATCATAAGAAACATTTACCATTTTTTTTTCTATTTCAACAAGATGTTCCACAAACTCATGTTCAAAATGATCAAATCTTGGAACCTTATCTATTTTTGAAATTGACACGTCATTTTCCAGTTGGATAGAAATTGTCAGATCTTCACGCAAGATAGAGGTTTCAACAACCTCCATATCAAGTGAAATGGAAAATTCATCAGTAGGATAGTGAGAAACAAATAATTCCTCATATCTTCCCCAACCATTATAATAATCATCTTCTTGAAATATTTGATGAGATTGTATCTCTTCCTTCATTTCTTCTTGATCATTATTTTGAGGATACTAAAGGTTTTGATCATCATTTTCAACAAATTCATCCAAATTTATGGAAGGTCCTGATTTGTCATATGTTTCAAAACTAGTCCACTCTAGGACCCTTCCACTATCTAAAAGAATATCACTTTTAGTATCTTCAATCTTTATTCCATGAAGATGATTTATAAACTTATCAAGATATGCATCTTGGTGCATTTGTCCCTGTACTTGATCAATGTTTCTTTTAAGTTGTAGAACTAACCTTTGCAACTTGTCCTACATTTTAGGTGAAGCAAGTACTTTATTAGAAAGAGATGCAAAATCCTCCCATTTATTCCACTAACAATAATCATCTTCTAAAACTAGGGAGTGATGTTCAACCTCTTCTTCACACTCTGTAAATTCAAAAATTGAATGTTTTTCTAATTCACTTTCATCACTTTCAAAAAATTTATATTTAATAAAAAATTCATCTTCCTCAAGTAATAAACTTTTATGATTAGTCATAATGAAATTACCTCTAGAACCTTTCAATTTTGGAGCTTTAATTGTTTCATTCAACTCTATGGAAGATTCTATTCTATCATATGTTTCAAAGCTAGTTAGATCTAGAATTCCAATATCTGAAGACTCGTGCATTTCTACACTTGGATAAGCTTGGTTACCACAATCCTCATTGATGAATATTGGCTTTGAAATTTGCACTTCCTCTTGGACAATATCGAAAGTGGTTGAAAAACTAGGATATTCAATTTCATTCGATGGTGCCAGATTAGATGATTGGCATTGGTTGGAATCCATAACTCTTGAAGAACAATCTAACATGAAATAAAAATGTGTATCATGACTTATAGGTGGTATCTGATTTGAAACCTTAGGATTAAGTAATGATAACTTACCCACATCAACCCCTTTAAAAATCCACCATTGCTCTACAACTATTGCCCCACCATAGACGTTAGACAACAATAAATCTTTAAGAAACTTTTCTAGAAACTTAACCGTAAAAGGGTCTAAAGCTTCCAAGTATATTTGAATGACTTCTTCTGAAATGATAAAATGTGTTTCTATTTCAGTATTCAACTTATAAAACCTATCATTAAATTGACTCATGGATTCATCAAGTTTTTTATAGATAGAGGAAAATTGATTTGATATCATATCCGTGTCAGCCAATTCTCGAAAATGTTCTGTAAATGTTGCTTCTAGTTGATCCCAAAATGTGGTAGAACCTGCAGGTAAATTAATAAACCAATCATGAGCAACTTTATCCAATGTTTATGGAAGCATACTATAGATAACATCTTCATTCATAATTTGAAAGTGAAACATAATGTTTTTATATGCCTGAATATGTTCCTCAATTGTAATCATTCCATCATTCTTATAATGGGGTAAATCATTTTTTGTCATTGAACCAATTTTAATATGCAAGGCTATGTATGAAAAATTCACAAAAATTGAATCATAACCTAATTTTTGAATTTATGACAGATTAGCATTAATGCAGCATAAATCGGAATATTGCATTTTTTTATAACTAATTTGAACTTCAAATGTTGAAAATTAAAAATATTACCTTTCAAGCCCTCCTTCTAGCACCAATTCTATTGAGGTATAATTTCGTCCAATTGCGAAATCACACTCACAGTTAGGATTTTGGTTAGAAAACCCTCTCTTGCAAAGAAATATAATTTTCTTTAAGGTTCCTTTCACTTAATGTGTTTATATGTCATGAAAATGCGTCAAAATAAGTGCTTAGAATACCTTAGTGATTTGCAAGCAACTTTTAACAAGGGGCCTATTTGGTAATATTTTATTGCATTATGCTATTGATTGTTCATGAAATTAATTCCCCACATGTAAGATTAAAAATCAAATATTACCAATAAACTTTATGAAATGCAAATATTTGAATCAAACCTTAGGAAAATGATTTAAATTAAATTATTTGAATAATTAATGTTGGAACTTTATAATTATTTGAAAATTTTAATTAATTAAGCTCTAATGTTTATTTCAAAATATGAAATTACGAAAAATCTTAATTGTGAAATGAATCGGATGGAGAGGGAAGAAAGTAGAGAGGGGAGGGCTCTGGTCCCTCCCCTGCTCCCCCTCCCATGGCTCCTGGTTCCTGCCCAGTCCTTGGCTCAACCCAGGTCATCTCTCCCGGGGAGTGGTTGTTTGCAGATGATCTCCTGGGGGGAGATCCTTCTCCACTATCTGTGCCCCTCCCGACCGGCTAGGGTTTCCTTGGTCATTTTTTTGGACTGGTGCTTCCCAGGGATCCCTGTTTGGTTGGGGATCCCTTCCCTTTTTCCCTTAGGCTTCCCCATGGGGTTTTTTGCAGGTTATTCGCGTGGATCTGGTCCCCTGCGTTTCTCGGTGCGGTGGAGGTGACGGTTTAGGGTTTGGACAGCTTCCCCCTTTTTCTTGTGAATCCTCGGTGGGCTCTGTGCTTGGACGGGATTCTTGGTCCCTCTCGTCGGGATCCTCTTCTGTTTTCCCAGGGCGGGTTCCTTGTGGTGCAACTCTCTGGTCACTTCATGATGGGTTGGATCCTCTCTGTGCTGGGTTGTCGGCTTCCTGCAGGATGGCTCTCGCTGAACGGAATGTTTTCCCGGTGGGCGGGATGGTTTCTCCACAGGGCGGGATCCGCCAAATCCGTCGGTTTTCCCACGAGGCGGGATCCTTTCTTTTCTACTGGTTTCCCGGATGGCGGGATTTCCCTATTGCTTCCCGCTAGGCGGGACTGTTTGTGGTGGTTTTGACTGCTTCCCGCGAGGCGAGATTTTATTGTAACAGTTTTTCTTTGCTTCTTGCTGGGCGGGATCTTCTCGATGGTGGTTTTTGGCTACTCCCCGCTGGGCGAGATCTCCAAAACTATTTTCTTTCTTATTTGTTTGTTTCCTGCTAAGAGGGATTGTTTCATGTTTACTGTTACCGCTGGGCGGGATTTCTGTTTTGGTGTTCAGTTTCAAGGGATTGATGCCCTAGGCCCATTGCTTATGTAATCAGGTTTTGGGATCCTTGTTAAAACCCGCTGTAAATACAAACACTACTTACCAAAAAAAAATATATGAAATTACGAGAGTTTAATAGTGAAATAATATTTACCCTAGTCTCAAATTGAAACTTTCCATGAACTTAGGGTTTTGATTTTCCATTTAATTAATTTTTTTTGTGGAAAACATCCCAGAAGGGATGCCACTTTCGGGTAAGACCCAAGGAGGCAGGGGTATCCATTCCGCCAAAATCGCCCAGGACTCGAACCTGGCCTACCACCTTTGACATACTCAAGGAGCAAACAAACACACAATAAGATTAAAAAATAAATAAATAAATAAAAATAATAAAATAAAATAAAAAAACATGCTCCTTGAGTGTGTCAAAAAGATAAAGCACAACCAAACACACACACAATAAGATAAAAAAAACCACAACACGAACCACATAGAAAAAACACAAGAACAACAAAACAAAACACAAACATGACAAAAACAACAAAACACTACAAAGACATAACCAACAAAAACATGAAAAATAAAAACAACCAAAACCTAAAAAATTAAAAAATAAAAAAAAACAACCAACAACAGACAATAAACAAAAACAAAAAACATAGAAAACACTCACACACAAAAACACGAATTAACACAAACATACAGAAACACAAGAACAAGAACAACAAAAACACAAGAACAATAACAAAAAACACAAAAAAACACAAAACAACAAAAACACAAGAACAACAAAAAACAACACAAAGAACACAAAAAAAAACAAAACAAAAAAACACACACACCTCAAAAAACTAAACAAAAAAAAAAAGGAAAAAGAAAAAAATTGAACATAACAATGACCTTTCTAGACCAAAAGACTTTTAAGGCAAGAATCAACAGAGGAAACAAAAGAAAGAATAGTTTGAGCTAGGGAACTAAAATACCTTGATCGAACCAAAGAGAAGCAAAAATAAAGCAAGAAGAAACTAGGTACCTTCAAAACTGGAGCCATCCAAAGAAATGATAGAAAGAAGAGCTTCCCTATTTGTGAAGCCCACCATCTAGGAGGGTGGCCATAACAAGTAAGATCACCTTTGTCCAAAGCCCAATTAGCTAAAGCATCAACACTCTTGTTTTGATCTCTCGACCACATGATTGTAATCAACTTTCAAAAATCCCATCTGGATTAATTGAATCTTCTCAATAATTCTTTTTATTCTCCAATCAACCTTATGATTCTTAGAAGGAGTCTTCAAAATATTAATCATGAGTTGAGAGTCAGACTCAACTAACACCTTTTCCCATCCAACCTTAGTAGCCTCTTGAAGGCCTCTCGAGGATACCATACCCCTCAACAAGGTTATTGGAAAGAATACCCAAATTCTCAACAAAAGTAAAAACCAGGGAGCCATCTGAAAGTCTACCAATTCCTCCCGCACTAGCTTTTCCAGGGTTCCCTCTAGAGGCTCCATCAGTATTGACTTTTCCAAAATCCTTAGGAGGAGGTTGCCAATTTCTTGTCCTATCCATCTTACAAATACTCACATTCCCTTTAAGTTGGTTGCCCTTAGAAGATTTAATCTTCAATATTTGCATCACTTGATCCCATCTTTGGTGGGAGTTTTGGGGGTGATTAAGGAGTTGATGGACTGATTCAACTAAGTTGGCTATGGTATTTTGCCAAATATAGTGAATATCCTTCCTATCTTGATTAAAAATTTGGTTGTTCCTTTCATTCCAGATATTCCAAAGAAGAATGGTAGAACCCATCCAAACTAACTGCCTAATAAAATGATCAACACCCTCTTGTTTAGGCCAATCCCTCCAAAGTTGTTCAAAAGTAAAAAAATTGGACCATTGTAAGCCAAGTAAAGTGGCCATTCTCCTCCATAGCTCAGAGGCTAAAGTACACTCAATAAAAATATGGCTGAGAGTTTCTACATTCTCTCCACACATTTCACATCTAAAAGGGCCATGAAAACCACGCTTCATAAGTTGCTCACCAGTAAGCACCCTACGATGCAATAAAAGCCAAGTAAAGAACCTCACCTTAGGCCAGAGCTTTTGAGCCCACAACTGAGAAAAGATGTCAGAAGATTGGTTGGGATTATTATGGCATAAGGTCAAATAACCTTGAGCAACTGAATACTCACCCTTAGTAGTGTTGTTCCATCCAAAACAATCTTTTTCATGGGACCAAGAGAGAGATCTCATATGAAGGATGCCTTGGATATCTTGTCTTTGCCTTTCTGGGATTTGAATAGGCCAGTCCTCAATAGGGATCCAATATCTACCAACCTTTGAATTACCAATATGGTACCGATAGTAATTAGCCACCTTTATCCAGTTAGCTCGGTGAAGCTCCTCCATCCAAGGCCTCCAATCGAGAAACTGAGTTATCAAAGGCTTGTGACCATCCCAAGAATCTATCCAAAAATTTACCTGTTGACCATTATGAATGATCCAAAATAAATTTTTCTTTATCAAATCCTCACCAGTCTTAAGAACTGCTAAAATGGGAGAACCTTTGGTAGGAAGTTGATAGCGAACAAGGTCTTCAGGACTTTTGTTCTCAACATATTTAGCACGAAGATTATTGGCCCAAAGAGCATTGGGGTTATGCAACATCCTCCAATATAATTTAGCAGCTAAAGCTTTGTTGTTATTAATAGAAGACCAGAATCCTAACCCCCTTCATTCTTAGGAAGACATAAAGTGTCCCATTTCACCAAGGCCCATTTTCTTTTCTCCTTAGTACCACTCCAGAGGAATCGATGATCGATTTGATCCAGTTCTCGAAGAACAACCTTTGGGATATTCAACATGGAAGAAACATAAATAGGAATAGCTTGAAGGACTGATTTTACCAAGGTGATTCTACCCCTAGAAGAAAGCCACCTGTTGGTCCACTTTCCAATTTTCTTCTTGACTTTGTCCAACAACCAATTCCAATATTTTTTTTGCCTTTGAATATTGATGGGAATACCTAAATAAGTGATCGAAAGGGAGGTCTTCTTATATCTTAATTTATCCAAGACCATGGATTCTTGTCTGGTAGAGCAGTGAAAGAAAATAACTTTAGATTTGTCTTCATTGATCAACTACCCAGTAGCCTTAGAAAAATAGCTAATGATTTGCTTAATATTAGAAGCTTCCTTAACTGTAGCTTTACCTAAAAGAGTAGAGTCATCAAAAAATTGAATATGAGAGATAGGTCTAGCTCCATGAGCAATGGTAACTCCCTCAAGGGTTTTGTTTTCCCTCTTTTTGGTTATAGTCCTACCCAAGCATTCAACAAGAATGATGAATAAATAAGGGGATAGCGGGTCACCTTGCCTAATACCTCTAGAGCTGGGAATGACTGAGAAGGCCTGCCATTGATAAGAACTAAGTAGGAAACTGAAGAGATACATCCCATAATCCAATCCATCCAATCCTTAGAGAAACCAAATTGCCTCAAAACTTTGATAAGGAAGTGCCAATCCACTCTGTCATAAGCTTTGGATAAGTCTAACCGAATGAACATGGAAGGAGATTTTTGCATATCCATGGAATGGATGGCTTCCTGAGCAAGAACTATCTCATCTACTATTTGATGCCCTTCCACATAACCCCCTTGTTCAGGGGAAATAATCTTATGCAAAAGAGGCTTCAACCTTTCTCGCCATGATCTTAGTAATGATTTTGAGAAGAACATTACATAAAGCAATAGGTCTAAAAGTTGAGATATGATCAACCTCTTGAGCTTTTGGAACAAGAGTAATATAAGTTTTATTGATAACCTTCAAAATTTCTTTGGCTTTCCTGGCTTCTTCCACCACCTCTAATAAATCAAGCATGAAGGATATCCCAGAACTCTTGGTAGAACTCAATGGGAAAACCATCAGGACCTGGGGTTTTCCCTTTTTGCATTTTAAAAACTACCTGTTGAAGCTCATTGATAGTAACAGGAGCAGTCAAAATAGAGTTCTCCTCAGAAGTGATAAGAGAAGGGATTGCTTGAAGAACATTTTGTTGAGAAGCTGAGTCAAGAGGAGTAGCAACAAAAATATTGGAAAAGTAATCGACAACAATAGAGTTCATGCCATCCCAAGTATAGACAACATCTCCAGAATCTGATTTCAGGGAAGAAATAAAGTTGTGAGATCTTCGAGCTAGAAGAGATTTGTGGAAGAAATTTGTGTTTCGATCTCCTTCTTTGAGCCATTGAATTCTAGATTTTTGCTTCCATAAGAGTTCTCTTTTTTCCCATTCCTCTAACTGAGTTGTGAGTTTAATTTCATCTGCACTTCTATTCTCTGTGAGGCCATCTAAATGGATTTTCTTATTCAAATTTTCAAGTTGAGCAATAACTTCATGTTTTTTTTATGAACATCCCCAAACTCCTTCCAGTTCCAAGTCTTGATTTTGGATTTAATGTATTGCAGTATTTTGGCAAAACAGAACATCTTAGTCCCATACCTAGGCTTACCTTCCTTCCACCATTGTTGCACACGAGGTCTAAAGGAACTGTCTCTGAGCCACATTAATTGAAAATGAAAAGGAGAGAAACTCACATTGGTTTTCCACATTTCCACCATGACTGGCCAGTGATCCGAACCAACATTGTTAAGAGTCTTCACTTTAGGAATGTGACCATGGATTAAGAAATTTTTAGAGAGCAAAAACCTATCCAATCTCTCCATTATACAAGCTAAGCCTTGCCTTCTGTTAGACCAAGTCATAAGGCCATTATCTGGTTGGATGTCCACAAGATGGAGGTTTGCAATATATTCGCTCATGAGGTCAGTGCTTTTGTCCAAATTTCTATTTCCCCTCATTTTCTCATCTAGAGAGAGGATGGTATTGAAATCTCCTCCGATCAAGATCCAAGCTTCAGGAAAATGAGAGATAATATGAGTTATATCCTTCCACTATCTTCTTTTTTCCTCCAAAGTAATCGAAGCATAAACAGTAATGCAGAGCATAATTTGGTTGGAATGTCTACTTTGAATAGCTATAGCCAAAAGACCCCAACTGCCAACCATATGGTGAATAACTACCTCTTTTGGGTCCCAAAGACAAGCAATGCCACCAAAAGTCCCTTGGGAACTGAGGGAAACCACTTTTCCAACTGGCCAAATTTTACTAGCAATTGAGTCCATATCCTCCATTGACATCTTCGTTTCTTGAAGGAAAACAAGATGTGGATGATTTATCTGAATCATTCTTCTAATTTCATTTTGTTTTGAAAGACTCCCTTTGAGTCCTCTAATATTCCAAGTGATGATCTTCATTAATACCAGGGCTAAAAAAGTTGGGAAGGGCATTAATCTTACCTTCCTCTACAAGCTTTTCACCTTCTTTTACCATATGATATTGATTGGTCTTGCGACCTACCTTTTGATTAGAATCCATCTTCAATTTTTTTTCCCTATTTCTTGACTTACTCCAATTGAATCTGAGATGGCTTCTAACCTTGAAGAATGCTCGTACACAACCAAAATTTTACTAGAGGGTTCAACAGAGTCTATATTGGGACCTGTATTATTTGAAGTTTTGACATTTAAAAGATTGTTTTTCTTGTGTAAATTTTCTTCCTTTTTTTCTGTTGAAAACCTTTGATTTGTTGGTTTGTCTCTGAGTTCTTCCCTTCATCTTTAAATTGTGTTTCTAAGATTTATGTTTCCATTATTTCCTCTTCCTCACTTGGGACATCATTTGTGGAAAGGATTTCAAACATATTAGTAGATGACTTTGATTGATCCTTCATAACTAGTTTTTTCTGAGTGTTCTTCTTCTTAGGCATTTGGAAACCTGCTGAGTTTATATCTTCTTTCTTTTGATCAGGAATTTTATTTGGGCAAGCACTAGCCAAATGACCATATTCATGGCAAATTCTACAATGAAAAGGAATGTTCTCATAGTCCACTACTTGCTCCCAAGTGTCTTCCCCAAATTGTAATGTGATATTTTTAGGTAGGGGTTTGTCAAAATCCATTAAAACACAAATCCGAGCATAAATAATATGTTCAAAATTTTGAGTACAATCAACAGTCATCATAAAAGTTCCTAAAGAGTTTCCAATTGAAGAAAAAATAGTAGGATTCCAAAATTCAATAGGGAGGCCAAAGAGTCTAACCCACACGGGAGTTGTAGAAGGCATCTCTTCTTCGACTTTAAATTTAGTATGCCAGGGCTTCATGAAAAGCCCCGCCCTTCCAAAAAACCAGGGACCCCCTTGAAAAGTTTTCTCTCTATCTTCATTATTAGCAAATAAAACAAGAAAATAACCATTTGGATAAATAGAGATTTGTAACTCACCTTTAGTTTTCCAGCTTTTTGCAGCCCAGACTTTGAAAGCAGATAGGCTCGGACGAAAACCCACGAACCGACAAATTAGTCCTCTTTTTTCCAGATCTTCAATGCCAGTCTGAATGTTACCCATATCAAGCTTAACAATAGGAGTTCCATCAGTCGCTTTAAGACATCCCGACTCCATTTTCCTGGGATCAATCTTAGGCATTCTTAGAGGTTTATGGGAAGCCCTAAGATTAATATTAGCATTGGGCTGAGGCTGTCCACCATGGAGGGCATCCCTAAAATTCATTTTTGGGGCTGAGTCTTCAAAATTCTTACCCTTGACAAGGGTTTTCACAAGTAGATTTATTTTGTGGGTGCACCTTAGCACCAGATTCACTTGAGATCTGAGCCATTTTTTGATCAACTTGCTTGAAACTTATTTCGTGATCTCTTTAATCCTTGCCCTAGACGTCGTGGAAAGGTATGGTTTTCACTTTTATTTTGTGCAACAAATTGGAAGTCGTTGTCACTCAAGTTCACAACATGATCTATTGAAAGATAGATTTCTAACCCATCTTGGATCCCCTGCAACATATCCTGCTAAAATATTGAGTATAAACCACAAAGATATTGGCCGCTAGGGCCCGAAGGCCCTAAAAACCAACCTCTGGAGCTGCTTGCACTCAACCCAGATGAAACCCTCACACAGCCGCTTGCCAAAAATCTCGTTCACACATAGGGATGCGCTAGGATCTGTGTTGCTCCAAATGATCTAAAAATTGGTGGAGACGTTCTAGGGTTTTTCAGGCATCTACCCTCAAAATTTTAGCTCAATCCGAGTCCGGATGAGTGAAATATGGCCGAAACAAGTTCGACAGTTTGGGCAGTCCTGCGAAAAATGTCCCTCCTCAATCAGCTTTCATTCTCATTCTTTGAATTGATTACCTGGATAATATATTTATTTAATAGGTTATATGTGGCTTCTATTGGGGCCACTCCCATCAAATTACCAAAAATCTCCATCTAATTAATTAAACTCTAATATTGATTTTAGAATATGAAATACGAAGAGTTTAATAAATGAAATAACATTTACCCTAATATCAAATTGAAACTTTGCATGAACTTAGGGTTTTGATTTTTCCATTTAATTAATTAAGCTCTAATGTTGATTTTATAATATGAAATACCAAGAGTTTAATAAATGAAATAACATTTATCCTAATATAAGATTGAAAACTTTATATTAAAAATTAGGGTTTTGATTTTTACGGGAAATGAAATTAAATAAAATGAAAAAGATTAGGGTAAGGAAAAATAAAAATGAAAATTTTCAACCTTGTATTTACATAAAAGAATTTCCTGAAAATCTTAACCTACTGTACTGTGATGTGCATTCACACTATCAATAGTAAAATAGATAAAATCTTCTAAGGTAATGAAATGAATGATATATTAAATTATTTAATAAAATCACCATCCGCATGCACAATTTTTATTAATAAAAACATTAAGGTCAAATGTGATTGATATTTCAATTAAAACATTAGATTTCAGAAAAATTGAACTATGTAACAATGGATGACGTCCTTCAATGCAGCAAATCTATTCTTCAATTCTCCAATATATCTTCTCTCCCGATCTTATCTTTCCAATCTGTTCGACCTTTTTTCTTGGTTTTCAATGGCCTATTTATAATTTAACATTATGTTTGTTCATTCCATTCTACAATTTAAAATGGATTTTATAACCATATCATTCTCTTTGCTTTCCGCTCCTTTGTTCATTCATTCCGTTCTACATTATATTGAAAACCGGCAAAACCAACATAAAACTTTTTATAATAATATACTTTAAATATTTTAATTAAAACATTTACAATGTACTTTAAACTAAAAATATTCAAAATGAATTTTAAATATTTTAATTAAATTTTAAAATGAATGTTTTAAAATATTAAAATTATGTACTTTAAATATTTTAATTAAAACATTTACAATACACTTTGAAATAAAAACATTCAAAATGAACTTTAAATATTTTAATTAAACTTTAAAATGAATGTTTTAAAACATTAAAATTATACTCTAAAGTATTTTATTTAATGATTTTAAATGATTTATTTTAAACATTAAAATTAAAAAACAAAAATAAATTAATACATTTAAAATCATAATAATCAAATCTTGAGATTTTCAAAAGAAGATCAACAAAACAAAATAACAACCAATTGAATGATGTCAACACTTCAAAAACAAGCATCAAAAGCTTCAAAAATTCAATGGGTCCCCAATCTTGGGGTCGTTGTGAAGTGGTCACAACAAGCTTGAGTAATGGCATTAGTAAAAATGATAACTTTAATCCACAAGTACAATATTTAATGGTAGTAATAATATACGAGTAGGTTTGGTGGGACCAGTCCCTGTTGTTTGAACCCTGCGCTTGCTAGTTACTAAAAATAGTGGTTGTAACCAACTCTCCTATGTAATAAATAATAATAATATTATACTTGTTACCATTAAAAGAGATAAGTGATGTAGGACCTACAAGATCAAGGTCCTATGTAGAAAATGGATAAGGGACTCTCTATTAAAAGAGATAAGTGATGTAGGACCTACAAGATCAAGGTCCCATGTAGAAAAGGGATAAGGGACTCTCTGGGACAAAGAATTTGCATGAAAGCATGAGTCTCATCCTTGTAAAATTTTCATTTAGCACACATGGACACAAAGTTATTGGTATCAATTTTTTAAGGTTGGACAACAATAGTCCATTGAGACAAGATTACAAGAGTGAAATGACTCCCATAGTCCCTTGAATGGTCAACCTCTAAGACTTGAGGAAACTAGATTAGGTTAGACACCTTAAGAGGACACCATTAGGATCTATATAATACCAATACTCATACAATAAATTGAAACACTATGATAAATATAAGGTTGTTGTTGGGAATTAACACTAGGAGGATATGTTTGATTATATAAAACCTCAAGATAAATTGAAACACTATGATAAATATAAGGTTGTTGGTGGGAATTAACACTAGGAGGATATGTTTGATTATATATGCATATCATGGATCTTATTTAGCATTTTAAGATATTAATATGCAGTTTAACCTCCACCAAAGTTATTGCTAGTTGATCATTTGTTTTAATGACAAGATTTGTTTGGAAAATATTCCCATGAGGTGTAAATTTGGTTTCATAAGAGGCTAATGATATTGTTTCATTACTTTGACTTCTAAGAGGGTGATGGATGACAAATGATTCAAACAAATCATGTAATTTTTGTGCCACTTGATAGTATGGAATAAGTTAGTATGCTTTGACTCTATAGATATTACTGACTTCTTTCAACATTGCTTGTGAATCTCCTAAAACTTTGATATATCAAACATTCATGTGTACCTAACAATCTTAGAATGAGAGCCTTGTATTCCTACTATTGTTAGTACATAAAGAATTAGGGAAAAAGACATAAAATAGTATACCCTATGGAATTTTTAATCTTTACTCTTGTCCCCATTTCATGTTTATTATTAAGGAGATAGGAGTCAAGTTCCTAGATTATTTTTTTTTGGTAATTATTTTAATAGATTAACAGTGGGTTTTTATAGAGGATCCCAAAACCTTATGTACAAAATTAGCCTTACTTCTAATGATGCATCATGCCTCCTGGCTGGAAATATAAGCCTGATTGCAAGAAAGTAAAACCTAGACTAATTGCCCTGAGGCTACAGAAAGGGCATTTAAGCCTGATTAACCAGATAACAAAACAAAAATTTACCGGGATAACAACAAGTAATAGCCGAAGAAACTGAAACATTGGAGAGCAGAAGCAAAATAGCCAAACACCAGACAAAGAAAACTGCTATTCCGGATCCTCCTGATCCTCCGAGTTCTGACGCTTCTGGGCCTACTTCAGAATTTTAATCATGGAACACATCATGAAGGGATATCCGCTCTGGCCAATATTTCCACCTCGGATGGGAAGCGAGATCGCCACACGACCGGACACGTGGTCACGAGCCCTTTGTTGGCCATGTGGTCAGCCACGCGATTGCCTTCTCTAAGGATATGACCTGCTTTCCACCTGCCACGTTGGGAAAGAAGCGTTCTTGCCTCAAGAACGATGTTAAAGACCCTCCAGGATGGGTCTTTGGTGCCTAGGAGGTAGTTCACAATGTTGAGCGAATCTCCTTCAATAATTAGAGGTCGAGGATCCTCGGAGAGGATCTGGATTCCTTTCAGAATGCCTCGGGCTTCGGCATAGTGATTCGTCTGGGAGCCCAACTCTTCACAGTAGGCCACCACAAGATTCCCATCATGATCTCTAACAACACCACCTGATCCAGCGGGCCCAGGATTACCCTTTGCCGCTCCATCAAAATTCAATTTAATCCACCCCACGGGGGGCTTGGTCCAAATAACACTTCTTCGACAGGGACCTGTAACAGCTTTCGGAGACGGGCAGAGATCCATCCTTTTGAAAATTGCTTCTTCGCTCGAAAGGTGGGGACGGGGACTGGGAACAACTTTAGAGTTCTCGATGGCATAGGATAAGGCCCTTTGAGCGACACAAGGAGGCACTTTTGGGGCTCTGCCAAAGACTCTGGCATTCCTCTCTAACCAAATTTGCCAAATGGAGTGGTGGAAGGAGGCCTCAAGGAGGAAGCGGAGTTTAGGATTCTTGAAAGGATTGGGCCATTGATGGAAAGCATCTCTGAGGGAGCGAGGAGAGCACCAAAGGATTTGGAAGGAGGATAGGACAATGCTGAGGACCGAGTGGGAAAAGGGGCAGTGCAGGAATAAATGATCCCTCGTCTCGCACTCCGCTAAACACATGTAGCACCTATTGGGGAAGGCAAAGCCCCTCTTGTGAAGGTTGTCAATGGTTAAGGCTTTGTTGTGAAAAGCAATCCACGCAAAGAAATTCACTTTAGGGATGACCCCTTTCCTCCAGACAACTTTCCATCGATAATCCAGGGCAGTCTCGCTGGTAAGAAATTCATAGGCGAATCTGACAGAGAAAAGACCATCCTCCGTGCCTTGCCAGATGATTCTGTCAGTCCTCCTAACAGATGGGATTAAAATCGATTGGAGGATGTTTGCCAGAAAGGTAACCTCATTATTAAACCCGTCCACGACTGGAAGTTTCCACCGAGGGGAAAGGGTGCTCCGGTCTATGAAATCCACCACCTTGAGTTGGGAATTTGGGTCGGTTTGAGCTCTCAGGCCAGCAAGGTCCGCCCTCAAGCCAAGGGCTTCTTCAGACGCCCACCTGTCCTTCCAAAAGAGGATGAGGTTGCCATCACCCAAAATCCAACGGGCTCCCAAGCTGATCAAATGACGGGCTTGGAGCACAAATTTCCAAAAAGCCGACGCTTCGGGGGGAGTCTCAGCATCGAAGAAAGAATTGGAGCCTAGATATTTCCTTTTGACCAGCTTAACCCACTCCACCGGGTCACTTGTTAGGATCCTCCAAGCATGCTTAGCGATCAAAGCTGAGTTCATAAGTCTTGATCTCCTCATCCCCAAGCCGCCTTGGTCTTTCCACGAGCAAACCTTGTCCCAGGCAACAAGAGGGATTCTGAATTTTTCTTCATTGCCAGACCACAGAAAGGTCCTCTGAATCTTCTCAATTTTGGAGTGGACAGAAACTGGAAGCATGAACACAGACATAAAGTAGGTTGGGATCCCCTGAAGACAAGCTTTGGTAAGGGTGGCTTTCCCGGCTTGCGACAGGAGTTTGCCCTTCCAAGTGCCTAGTTTCTTGTGAAGGCGTTCCAGGATCATGTTCCACATACTTCCATTGGCACGGCCATTGCAAGACAGGGGCAACCCCAGATAAGACGTAGGCAGGGAGTCAATGGTGCATTCTAAAATTTTGGCAATCCGGAGTTGCCTACGCAGGGGAGTGTTAATAAAGTAGATTTTGCTCTTGATGTAATTGACCTTTTGCCCGATAGCCTGCTCGTAACGGGAGAGGATCCGCTTGAGGGATTTGGCTTGGGCAATAGACGCCCCAGTGGAGATGAGGGTGTCATCCACGAATTGTTGATGAGTGACAGGTTCAACTCTAGAAGTGGGCAGAATGCCGAAAATCTTGTTCTGACGAAGAGCCTCTTTCAAAGACCAGCTCAGAACCTCCGCCAGAAGGATGAAGAGGATGGGTGACAAAGGGTCGCCTTGTCTGAGGCCTCTGGCGCTTTGGAAATACCCAGCAGGGGACCCGTTGATCAGGACGGAAAAGAAGGGAGTGGATATGCAGCTGCAGACAAGGTCAATCCAGTGAGGATGAAAGCCGAACTTGAGGAGGACTGCACACAAGAACCTTCTATCAACTCTGTCAAAGGCTTTGTTCATGTCTAGCTTAAGAAAGAGTGCAACATTCTTGGAGCGGTAAGCAGAGTGAAGAGTTTCATGGACAGTGATGACACCGTCAAGAATGTTTCTGCCTTTAACAGTGCTTCCCTGACAAGGATCAACCAGGAGAGGGAGAACGGGTTTCAGTCTGTTGGCTATAGACTTGGTGAGGATCTTGTAAAAAACATTGCACAGGTTGATGGGCCGGTAGTCAAAGAAGCTTTTGTAGGCGGGAGACTTAGGAATGAGAGCAAGAAAGGTGGAATTGAGTTTCGGGTGAATGGATCTGGAAGCTTGAATATCCCGAATAGCTTCGCACACATCCGGACCCACAACATCCCACATGACTTGAAAAAAATGGGGGGGAAAACCATCGAGGCCAGGGGCCTTGTCTGGTTGCATGGAGAACAAAGCTTCTTTAATCTCGGACGATGAAAAAGGTTCCAGAAGCTTGATGCTTACCTCATGGGGGACTTTAGTCGAAAAGTTGGCAAGCAAAGATTTTTGGACCTGTATGTTGCTGTCGGGAGGAGCGCCAAGCAAGTCCTGGAAAAAGTCAACCGCTTCGCTCCTGATTTCCTCTATCTCCCTGGTTACGCGCCCATCCTTGCAAGACACTTCTCTGATCTTGTTGGCCCCTCTGTGCCTCATGGTAGATGCGTGGAAAAACCTCGTGTTGGAGTCTCCATTCTTCAACCAAAGGTCTCTAGATTTTTGGCGCCAGAAGGTTTCCTCCCTTGCAAGAATAGAATGGTAATCCACCAAGAGGCTCCGTTCTTCCTCCCTGAGGCCCTCGGTGTAACCTTCGAGCTCCATTCTCTCCTCCAAAAATTTTAGGTTCTCCGAGATGGACCTTTTGGACTCGAAAATGTTGCCGAAAACCTCTTTGTTCCATATTTTCAACTTCTTTTTGACCATCTTGAGTTTTATAGCCACTCTCTTAGAAGCGGTTCCTCCCACCTCCTGTTGCCACCACGTTGAAACCAATCCTTTGAAGTCTTTATGAGAAGTCCACATGGATTCAAATCTGAAGGGGGTCTTAAAAATAGGCCCGTCGTTCATCTCCAAAAAAATAGGGTTGTGATCAGACCCAATCCTTGGTAGGGTCGAGAGAGTTGCACCACCAAGGATGGGAATAGCTTCTTGGGATATGAAAAATCTATCGAGCTTGACTTGAATAAGGCTGCTCCCAATCCTCCTGTTGCTCCACGTGAAGGATGCCCCTTTGAGTTCGATGTCAAGCAAGCTGTTAGTAGAGACAAAATCTCTGAAGTCCTCCAAGCTACGGCTGGAATGGTCGGATCCTCCTTTCTTTTCAGATGGATGAAGAGGACAATTGAAGTCTCCCCCTAAGACCCAAGGAAAATTACTAAAATTTTCCCTCATCTGGGAAATAGCTTTCCACATTTCTGCTCTCTCCGTGGCAGAATTCGAAGCATAAACATTGGACAGGATCCAGGAAAAATTGGTGGTTTTGGAATGGAACAACACATTGATAATCCTATTGGAGGTTGATAGCAAGCTGCCCTCGACACTCTCTGGATCCCAAAGAACCATGAGACCTCCCGCTGTTCCCACTGTAGGACTGGACAAAAATTTTGCCTTGGCCCAAATGGCCTTAGCAGCTTTATCAGAGGAGATAGCATCGGTCTTGGTCTCTTGCAAAATTAGGATGGAGGGGTTAGTCCTCTTTCGGAGATCAGCCACTAACCTCCGTTTGGCTGCTCCGTTCAGTCCTCTCACATTCCATGAGAGAACTTTCATCTGGACAGTTTGAGGTTCTTCTTGCCTCCGCTTCCTTGTTGGGGGGGAGGTTTTGGTACATGCGTTTCGTCCGTCTGAGTATCAGAGTCATCCAAAACCAGCAGACGTTGGGTTCCATTCGCGACGTCTGTCGTCGTCTCTTTGTCTCGTCTGTCTTTGTTGGGAGGTCGGCCCTGCTTCCTCTCACTACCAAAATCCACGCTTTGCTTTCGGCTCCTCGTATTTCGAGGGCTAATATGATCGGACTGTTCACCCCTCCTACCTAGGAGGTAATCTTCTAGCAAAGTTTGGGAATGGTTGAAATCGGGATGGCCCTGGTCCTGGAGCTTGGGTGAATCTGACTGAGTGGTATTTTTGGGGGGGGACCGATCCTCCTCCTCCTGTGAATGGCTCTCCTGGCGGGAGTTTGCTCCTTGCTGGGTGTTTGCTCCAAACTGCTCTGAGTCCGGTTGGTGGGTGATATCCTCTTCTGGCTGGGAGATTTCGTCATGGTCCCTGGAGGGGCCTGGAGAATCATGGCCCTTCGCATTTGGAAGATTTGACTGCTTCGCCTGGCCTTCACCATGTTCCAGGGGGTTACAGGTTTCCCGCTTCTTCTTACCCAATTTTTGAAGAGGACAATTGGACTGAAGGTGCCCTTGAGAACGACACTGGGGGCAGAAAGTTGGTCTATTCTCATAGACAATAGCTTGTTTGTGGAGAACGGTGCCTCCAGACCGAAGAGTGATGGAGGATGGGAGGTCCGCCTCCAGATCCGTCAACACGTAGAAATGAGCTTGGACGAACCTTGTTCGAGCTCGGGTGGGAGGGTCAATGGTGACCAACTCCCCTATGGAGCGGGCAATGCCTCTTATTACATTTTCATGCCATCCGAAGAGGGGAAGACTCGGGAGCCTAACCCATATTGGAGCAATGTTGATGTTCTGGGTGTCAGGATTGAAGTCCATGCCCCACTTCCTAAGAAACAGGCTTCTACGGCCCAGAAACCATGGGCCTCCAGCCAGGATTTTATAGTAGTCCTCCTTGTTGTTCAGTCTAATAGCGAAAAAACCCCGGGATAGGGCCGCCAACTCCATATGCCCAGAGGTCCTCCATTTGCTTGTCGCCCACTTGCGAATGGTCTCCATGTCGGGACGACCACCAATGAACTTACCAATAAGAGTATACTTCTCGTACTCCACGAAGCTTGAGAGGACTTCCGCCGGGATGTCTAAATCGTCCCCAGCTGGAAACAGCTCCTTGGTAAAATAACCGCTTAGGGTTTCTGAAGCCGCTGCCTGAGCATACGACTTCTGAGGCCCACCTCCCCATTTGTCTGGTGGATCCTTACCTTGACTGACATCGTCGTCAATCCGATCTCCTTCATTTGGCAAGGACGCCTCAGTACCCCCGGACCCCGGTTGCCCTCCGTCTGCTCCGCTGTGCCCTTGGTTCGAACCGTTGCCGCTCCCGTGCTCTCCCGCAGAGGACTTCCCGCCCACCGTCATCTTCTCCCCCCAAATTCTTGGCGGTGGTCAAGTTCCTAGATTATACTAGCAACTATGGATGAGGGATATAATATGGATCTATATGGAGCACAAGAGATAAGCATAATATCCTCACCACAAAATGAATCATGTATAGATTGATGACTTATGTGAACTCTTATGATGATTTGGTCATTAACCACCTTAGTCTTGATTAAATTTTAGGTGATGATATATAGGTATAAACTCTAATATCATCATAATATGCTTGTAAGAAATCTAAATACTTCAAAGATACATTATTATTATTATTGTAATATTATAGTATACATTATTATTGTTGTTATATTATAGTATAACTTTTTTTTAATTGGTTATGGGATTAAAACGGGTCCTACCCATATTACATCACCACCACATAGTGGTATTACAACAAAGTTTAGATATTATCAATGTATCATTAGGTAAGATTCGAACCTTGGTCTCCTCCTTGAATGTTGAGGAATTTAACTAGTTAAGCTAATGTAACTTGATTGTTATAATATATAATATTATTATTAGAATGAACTATTATATTTTTTTTATACATAGGAGAGTTGGTTACTTCCACAATATTAAAGAGAAGGAAGGAAGCATCAATGTTATAATATAATATTGTATCCTTAGTCTAGTATTAAAATATTAAATATTAATAGTTTTATTAAAATACTTCAACATTAAAATTTAATATTTTATTGTTTGAATAAAGTTGCAAACTTACATTAGTAAGGGCTTTGACCTCTCTTTGAGAGATCCAAGGTTCAAACCCCATTGAGTACAAGCGGATCAAACCCCTTATAAAAACTTGTGTAAACTTATTGAAAAAAATATTGATTGCTTTATAGAAATTGATTAAAAAATCTAACAAATTTATATATACAAATGTTATAATAAAATTCATTAAATATAATATTTTAATATATATTTTTTAATAGGTTGAAAAGTTGAGATCCAAGGTTCAAACCCCATTGAGTACAAGCGGATCAAACCCCTTATAAAAACTTGTGTAAACTTATTGAAAAAAATATTGATTGCTTTATAGAAATTGATTAAAAAATCTAACAAATTTATATATACAAATGTTATAATAAAATTCATTAAATATAATATTTTAATATATATTTTTTAATAGGTTGAAAAGTTGAGGAGCACATCTGGGATCATCCTTCTTATGAATTGAACTTGGGTCTTTGTTAAGAAAGCCCAATAACTTTCACCATTGCAATGTTCTTATCAAGAAAATATAATACTTTAATATTATTTATAAAAAAAATAAAAATCTTTTGGTAAGGAATACGATAATGGCATGTCTTTGGGTTTTTATCTAAGAAACCCAAGTTTAAATCTTGATACCTTTCGAAAACCCATGCTTTATTTTATTTTTATTTTTTTAAAGTAATACGAAGTACAATGGGTGACACAATTGAGACAACACTCCTAGGGAACATAATAATAGGAGGCTTCCCTCCCTCCCTGTGATTCGAACTCAGGTCACTGAGATGGAATGCCAATTTGAACTCACATCATTAAGATGGAATGCTAACGACATATCATTGAAGTATTTTTGTAGAGACTTTACCCTAAAATTACAAGACTTTACCCTAAAATTTGAATCTCTTGAACGCATATTACATAAGTTTTCATCCACAAAACCTAAGTTCAAACCTAATAAGAAGGATCAGACCCCTTTCAAAAAAAACTTATGGTTTACCCTATATTAGCTCATCTAGTTTCTATTCTTTAACATTAAGATTGGAATCTTACCAAGTTGTACATAGTTATTCAAGTTTTGTTATAATTGAAAACTAATGATGCGATAAAAATGGTACCACTTGGAAAAAAAAAAGCTTATAAGTTAAAACAATTATTACAAAAATATGCCACATTATTTAAAAATAAAAAATTATTAATAAAAAATTAAAAAATCATATAAACGTTTGCACTTGCCAAAAGGACCAGCCCAAATTCTCAATTGTATCAAAATAAATTTTTAAAGATTTTGAGGAGATGATTAGCTGTACAATGAAATAACTATATATTATTAAAAAGCAAATGTCGTCTTACCCGAAACCATGAAAGCGTCGATTTTTTTTAAATTGAAAATCTTGCACATTATATTAATAATAAGAAAAGATTACAATCAATGCCAAAAGGCGAATAAGTTTTATAGAGAATCATCACTTACAAAGCTAAGGACTAACAACTGCTATTTATATGATTAATAATATCATCATTTCAGATGAGATGATATTATTAATCATATAAATAGCAGCTGGTCTTTGGATATTTTCACTAATTTTGGGCATAATATCTTGCAGTATATTTGGTCCAGTTTCCTTGAGCCTAAAAAAGTGTGTTTTCGTTGGTTATTGCTGCTTCATTTCACTAATTTTGGGCATAATATTTTGCAGTATATTTGGTCCAGTTTCCTTGAACCTAAAAACACGTGTTTTCGTTGGTTATTGTTGCTTCAGAGGTTGCCTATCTTTATGAATCCTAAAGTTCCTATGACATGTTCATTATGCAGGGTGCCAAAAACCATCAGTCATATCTTTTTTGATTGCTTCTTTGCAAAAGAAATTTGGTGTTTATTTTCTTTTAGCACTACTGGCTGGGATATAGATGTTAACATGTACAGGCAATATATTTTGTTTGGTTACATTCCTAATCTGCCAAGATGTTATAATTATTTTTGGTTATTGCTATCAACTGAGATATTATGGTATATTTGGTTGGCTAGAAATCAGGACATTTTTCAGGATTGTCAGAGGACTCTTACTGGGTCTCTTAGGAGACTCACAATTTTTAAAATTTCCCTTCAGGTGGCCCGATCGATGATATGTTACAAAGATAGGTTCTCTCAGCTATTTGATGCCTTCCAGGAGCAGGTTCATGGTGTTCGTGGCGTTGTGCCTTCTAGTACCACTTGTGGTGATGTTTATTTCAGTTTTGTCCAATTTTGTTTACGAATGTTCCAAATGAAATCTGATAATGTATGTAATTTACAAAATATGTAATGATTTTATAGTATGTATATGGCCTATATGGCTGTAACTGTTACTTTTTTTAGTCTTGTAGTTATGCTTTCAGTGCTCTATATGATCAACAATGTTATTAGGATATGTAAAAGCTTCGATTTTAAATATTGTTTATGTGTAATTGTAATGGCTATCAATCGAGAATTTTCTAAAAACTGCATTTATTGTCGAATATTGACTATAAGGTGAACAGTTTTTGCGGGGCCATCCTTCCCCAATATAGTCGGGTAATGAAAGGATTTTAAAATTAAAACTTACAATTTTATAATAAAGGTTAATAAAGTTTTATAATATTAAATAAGTTATAATTAAGTTGTATTAGTTTAATCGGTTAGATTTTTTAATATTTCAAAGAGGAGATCTGTGTTTGAATCTTGACAAACTATACATCCATAACATCCAAGGAGACACATGTTCAAATCTTGCCAAACCATACATCCATAATATCCAAACTTTGTTGTATTACCACTATGTAGTGGTGATGATGATGTGATACGAGTGGGGAGTTTGGAACACAAATATGATGCATCCAATTGAATTAAAATATTGAGATAAAGTTTCATCATTTTGTTTTTTTTAAATAGGGTTTTAAAAGGGTTGTTTTTTTCCTTTTACATTGATTTAGTCACACCTCTTATGTTTACTTCCTTGGTATAAAGTTTATTATTTTTAAAACATTTATTTTGTTTTTTTTTTTTGGTTTTTTTATTACATACGAGAGTTGGTTACAACCATTATTTTTAGTAACTGGCCAACATAGGGTTCAAACCACAGGGACTGCTCGCAAAAAACCTATATGTCTCTTTTTTGTTGATCCGGTGGGAGATGGGGACCGTTGATCGCTCGAGGTTCGTACCGTTATCGTCGATCTGACACGCACTCAAAAGATTTGGAGCAGACTACTACCTTTGCAAAGGGTTGACTTCCCCCCAAGGTTTGAACCTAGGTCTCTTCTTGGTAAGTGCCCAACCACACCTACACTTACCAATCCACCAAGCCTTTGGAGGTTTAATGTATAAAACATTTATACAAAGGAGTGCATACTTGAGCTAAGTATTTGAAATGTTTTCAAGTAGAAGAGAAGGTAACAAGAGTGAAAATAACATTGCATAAGATTTAATTTTTTTTTTTGTTACATAGGGGAGTCGGTTATAGCCACTATTTTTAGTAATTGGCAAGCGTAGGGTTCAAACCACAAGGACTGCTTCCAACAGTCTATTTGTCTTATTGTTTTTGACCCGGCGTGAGATGGAGACCATCGATCGTGAGATGGAGACCATCGATCGCTCGAGGTTTACACCGTCATCGTCGATTTGATGCGCACTCACAAGATTCAACACGGACTACTACCTTTGCTAAAGCTAACAACGCACCCTCGAGGTTTGAACCTAGGTCTCTTAACAATTAGTTGGCCAATCAAGGCTTTACCATCCACCAAACCCTAGGAAGCCATAAGATTTAAACTTTGGTGTAAGCTACATCAACTATTTATCCCACCATACCTCTTATGATTACTTCCATGAAGTTTATTATTTTTAAAACATTTATACAAAGGAATGTATACTTGAAGCTAAGTATTTGAAATGTTTTCTAATAGAAGAGAAGGTATCAAGAGTTAAAATAACATTGCATAAGTTGATCCGACCTAATATGGAGACCATCGGCCGTTTGGGGTTTGTATCGTTGTTGTCGATCTAGCGCGCACTCAAAGGATTCAGCACGGACTACTACCTTTGCTAAAGGTGGCAACGTACTCTCGAGGTTTGAATCTAGGTCTCTTTTTGACAAGTACTTGCCCAGTCAAGCCTCTACCAATCCACAAAACCCTTGAAAACGCATAAAATTTAAACCTTAGTGTAAGCCACATTAACTATTTATCCTACTACACCTCTTATGATTACTTCCATAATATTAAGTTTATTATTTTTAAAACATTTATACAAAAAGAATGCATTCTTGAAGCTAAGTATTTGAAATGTTTTTTAGTAGAAGAGAAAGTAACAAGAGTTAAAATAACATTGCATAAGTTGACGGTTTGTCGATTTTTTAAACAGGCCTGTACATCTCTTGAAAATACGATTTGCTACTTGTGTAATCCTTTATTTTCTTCATTTCTTGTTTTTCTCGTCCCCTCCCTTTTTTAAGACATAAACAGGCCTGTACACCTCTTGAAAATACTATTTGTCTCGTCCCCTCTATTTTGTAAGACATAAACAGGCCTGTGCACCTCTTGAAAATAAGATTTGTCTCGTCCACTTACACCTCTTGAAAATAAGATTTGCTACTTCTGTAATCCTCGATTTTTTTCATTTTTTTTTTGGTTTTCTCTTCCCGTCTCTTTAAGACATCACCATTTGTTCAACTCATAATAACTTGTTTCTTTAACTTATGAAATTACAATTAAAAAATAGGTTAAAAATCCCTTACATGTACTCTCTTATATAACTATAAGATACATGGTCTTTCCATCATAAACTTAAAACAATATTTACTCATTGAAATACACACACTTTCTTATATAACTATAATATACATAGCCTTTCTCTCACAAACTTAAAACAATATTTTACTCATTGAAATGGAAGTTCTTACATACCTATAACACTTTAGAACCATGTGCATGGCCTTTCTATCACAAACTTAAAACATTATTTACCCATTGAAATGGAAGTTCCTTGATCACTTGAAAATGTTGACTGCTTGAATCAAATAATGATTAAGAGTTACTTTAATGTTTTCTATGGTAATATTTGCTTTATTTTATAACATTAATGTATTTTTTTCAATGAGTTTACAAGGGTTTTTATGAGGGGTCTTAGTCCTCTCATACTGAGTGGGGTTTGCACCTTGGACCGCTCAAAGAGAGGCCAAAGCCCTTACCATTGCCGCAAGCTTGCAACTATTAATATTAATGTATTTTCATATAAACTATTTATTATAATTTTGTTGTTGCACTTGTACTTCACAAAGGAAACTAGCAATCTAGATCGGGTAAAACGGACTATGATAGTACTATGTTTTGGAAATATTACTCTACTAAGATGCAATGCATAGACAGTAGAGGTGAAGTTTTGGTATTGTGAAGGATGTTGTATAAAAATGTTAAAAATGATGCTAAATTTTGGAATATTTGTATTCACACCAAAAATTGAAAAATCTAAAAATGAAAATCGAGAATTCAAACATTTTATGTAAAATGATGTACATTTTTAGCTATAGCATCTTAATTGAGATGAGAAGTGAATCTGTTTTTAAAATCTCAAAGATCTAAAGAAGAGAGTTGTGATTCGTCAAAGGTGGGGGACTGAGTACAACCTCTTGTTCTCTAGCAAAGAAAAGAAAGTTCTTTGATCACTTCATCCTAAAATTAGATACCTACTTATTTACTCACATGGTCTGATGATAATCTACTTGTTCAAAGTTGAACTCATGCTAGATCTACCTTGCAACTAGGTAATCACAAATGGGTGACAACTTAGACTAGCAATTACACCATTGAATGTAAGAAGACTATGTAGGAAATAATACCTAGTATATATGTTATGTGCACCTAAGATGAATAACATTTTTTGTTTTGTTTTAAAATTATCACGTACAAAAATTAATTGCAATACAAATAAAATCATTTAAATATTAAATATAGAATATATTTTTTTAAATTATGAAATAGGCTTAAAAATTATAAAAAATAATTGTTGTGCTTTCTTGTACTTATGTTGTTAAGAAATTAATATGAAGAAGTAAACCTCAAAGAATCTATATTTTCTTTATTGAGTGTAAGTGCCTAGAAACATACCTAGTTGTTGTAGGTGAGTTGGAGAGGAGAGGGCAATCCTCCAAGGGAGGTCCCAGGTTCGAATCTCCACCCTACCAAAAAGTTGAATTGGGTACCCTAAATCCAATTGATAATGTTGGTGCTGGCAAGTTTGGGTGCGACTTCCGGGTGACTTTGATGGTGTAGAACCCCCTGGTCGTGGTCTCTCAAACCAAGGCAGCCCCGCAAGGGGTTTTTTGCTTTAAAAAAAAAAAATGTGCCTAGAAATATGATTGCCCATGTTTTGTCAAAGGTGATTATTCTTAAAAATTAAAAGCCATGCTCATCGGAACAAGTTACCTATATGTCATGATCTCAAGAACCCCAATGATAACATTGTTTTGGCATAAAGCCTTTTCCAAAAATAAGATCCAAGTCCTTTAAATTAGTATTTTCTCTTGTTTTGTCTATTTTCCAAGTTGTCTTCCATGTTGACAAGATGTTTAGGGTTTCCTAATATTTGATACAACTTGGAACATGCCCCACACCCTAAAGAAGAGAATATGATTCTTAGGCACAATATTCACCATTGTTATTATGCAAAAATATTGCATTGGTTAATTTTCTAGTCAAAAGACCCTAACACTTAGAATTGATGCAAACTATTAGTTCTTGTAATACATGGATGAAATAAACTTATGTCTTCCCATTTGCTTAGATTTCAAATTTACCAACATTGTTTTTTTGGAAAATTTATTTGGCTAGCCAAGGATGGAACTTGTTTCATGTCATTATTGTGAGTACTTTATTTTCTCTTTTTTGAAAAATTTTAGGGCATTGTATGTTTTTTTTTAATTTGCCCACTTGTCAACAAAATCAACGAGTTAAGAATTTGTTGTTCTCCAATTATGTTAATTTCTCAAAATTCAAAATATACTTATGCTCTAGCAACCATAGGTTTTGCTATGTAGTAATTGTTGACAATTTTGTCACATTACATAGAGGGGTAGAAAAAAATCAAAATTTTCTTTTGTAAAGTGTTTCTTTTGTTATATTTGTAAGTGTTGCAGCAATTTTGGCTTTCAATGCCACCCCCTTGTACACAAAATGAAGAAGAAGAGCTTCACTGCCGAACAAGCCAAAGAAGATAGCTCCGCAAAAAGAAGGAAAAAGTGTTGCGATTTCGCAACATGTTGCATTTTCGTGGCTCAGAGCGACAAGAAGGAGCAAGAAAGAAAGTGTCGCGATATCGCGACACTTTGCATTTTCGCAACCAAAAGCGACAAGAGGGGCAAGAAAGAAAAAGTGTCGCAATATTGCGACATGTTGCGTTTTCGTAGCTCAAAGCAAGGAGAAAGAGCAAGAAAGAAAAGGTGTCGCGATATCACGACATGTTACATTTTCGTGGCTCATAGCAAGGAGAAAGAGCAAGAAGTAAAAATTGTCAAGATATCGCGACATGTTGCATTCTCGCGACCAAAAGAGGAAAAGCGTCACGATATCGCGACATGTTGCATTCTCGCGACCAAAGAAGGAAAAGTGTCGCGATATCGCGACATGTTGCATTCTCACGACCAACGGAGGAAAAGTGTCGCGATATCGCGACATGTTGCATTCTCGCGACCAAAAGAGGAAAAAGTGTCGCGATATCGCGACATGTTGCATTCTCGCGACCAAAAGAGGAAAAGTGTCTCGATATCGCGACATGTTGCATTCTCGCGACCAAAGGAGGAAAAGCGTCGCGATATCGCAACATGTTGCATTCTCATGACCAAAGGAGGAAAAGTGTCGCGATATCGCGACATGTTACATTCTCGCGACCAAAAGAGGAAAAGCGTCGCGATATCGCGACATGTTGCATTCTCGCGATCAAAAGAGGACAAAGACATAGAAATGTCGTGATTTTGCGACATGTCATATTTTTGCGATGCAAGAAGAAGAATCGAGCTGAAGACATAGAAATCTCGCGATATAGTGACATATTGCTTTTTTCGTGACTCAAAGGGGGCACGCGCTCCAAGCCGGGTATTTTCTCGAGATGATCAAGTGCCTCATAAATGCATTTTTACTTTCCCGGTAAGCTCGTTGCTCATTTTTTGCAATTGGAAGCGAAGTATCAGTCTCTGAAGGAGACTCGGCAAGCATGGCGGCCACTCGAGTATTGCACCCAGAAACCAAGGACACTCAGACGGCTCATCAATGCATTTTTTCGCGGTTGACTCGATCACAGTTGCAGTTCTGGTAATAATGACTTCTCAGATCTCAAGAGTATACTTCGCCATTCTGTGTAATAATGACTCAGAGGGTCGGGTCCTCTATAAAAACCCAGGCATTGTAATGTAAGAAAGGGAGGGAACTTTCTGCTAGAAAGTTGTTGTAACTTGATGTCCTGCGATTAATACTAAAGAGCTTTGGGCTCAATTTCTCTCTTTTATGTTGCCTTATGTGTTTGATTCTTTTGTCTTTCTTCATTTGCATATTGTGACTCTAAATCTTGAATCCGGTGTGCGATTGGGGACTATACCCTGAAACTTGCCCGAAGGATACATAGGAGAGGAAAAACGCTATATTGATTTTCTTTTATGCTGCCTGGTGGGTTGTGGTTTCTGTTATATTCGCTTGTCCTAATCGTCGTTACTTTGAACCCTGAATTTCGACAAAAGGGAGGAGAATCCTGGAGCTCGCTCAGAGGATACATAGGAAGGTTAATGTGGCATTTCTTTTGTTTATTCTTGGTGTTCTTTGCTGCTATTCAAGTTGTTAGTTAGTGATCGTGCTTCCTGTTCTCTCCCACTTTAAATCATTGATCTCTCTTCCCTTATATCTTTTTATTTCTTCCTCTAACCATAACTCTTTTTATCTCTTTCCTGCACCCTTACTCTGCTTATCTCTTTCCTGCATCCCTTATCTCAAAACACCAAAGTAGTTTAGCATAGGATCTGGCCTTTCTTCGGATATTGGCACGAGGGGCATCTCTTCTCTTCGGCCTTTCAATGTTGGTCCAGGTCTAGGGTGCATACATTTACCCAAAATCCTTTCCTAGGCAGATTTGATGACCAATAGTTTTTGGCACGCCCGATGGGACTCTGGTCCCATGTTTTAAGGAAGCCCGAGTTTGGTGAATCTCTGACTTGTCGTCATCTGGAAAAATCACCTAGCGACTCTGACTGAGCTAAAGATCTATATTTATAGATCATAGGCGCCTTTTAAATCTGAAAGAAGACACCTCAGAGGAATCAAGGTTCGGTGAGCAGCCTTGACCTCACATGCGAAGAAAAGTATGTTCACCTGGCAACTCCGACTTAGCGACGATAATCGTGATCTGTACAGACCGCTGCTATAATGGCAAAGGTAAGCTATCCCAGCTGGGATGACCGAGGCCCCTTGAATCTTCAAAGCTACCACGAGATTCCCAAAAGCGCCTTGGAGACATTGAAAAAATACAATGGCACTAAGGGAATGGCCCGAGAGCACCTTGAAGATGTTGCGGCTTTAGCGTTCCTCCATGACATAATCCATGAATATGTCATGATCAGACTCCTGGTTCTATCTTTGTAAGAATGGGTGCTGCATTGGTATAGACTGCTCGGGTGTAAAAGCATCTGCTCATGGGATGACTTAGCGGGAGCACTATTCAAAACATTTGATGGCTGTCAAGACCCCTTCCAGCTTTTGACGTACCTCTCCACCATCAAGAGAGCACCTTTGGAGAGCATTACAGACTTCAATGTCCGATTCTATAGAAGTTGGAAGAGAATTCCAGGAGAGATCCAACCGACGCCCGCCCAAGCCCACCTCTTCTATGTTCGGGCCTTTCACCCAGACATGGGCCTCCTCTTACTACGATTAGGTGAGCGAATATTCCCTCAAATATTTGAGGAAGCAATACGAGCAGAACAACTTCTGCTCTTATCGAGAAAGTGGTATTGGGGAGCAGCCCCATCACCCTACCAGATAATTACTGCTCCTGTTTATCCAACGTAGTAGTCATCATGGCAGACTCCTCATACTGAGTAGAGGCCTGAGATGCAGTCGTTTGAAGCTCAAGAGGCGGGTTTCATCCAAGTCCAACAATGGGAATATGCAAGCCATGATCCAACAATGAACAATATGGTTGCTTGCAGTCTCCATCAGAGGACGGGCCAAGGACAAGAGCAGGCCCAAGTGGTAGAGCCTGAGAACGAAGAGGGCACATTTTTGCACCCTTTTTGTATCCCAAGGGACGGCACGCAAATACTCAACCAAAATCCATTAAGCATGTCTCATCAAGATGAACCTGAAGAGATCCTGGAAGATTACTCTTTGCTGGAGGAACCCTGTTATCGCATCAGGAGGATGGAAGAACTTGTACCTAGCCCACAATTAGTAGATTCTTCGGTATTATGGTATTGGTTCCAGCCCCCACTACAACCAGTACCCCAAGAGGCCCCTCATGTGGCGAACTTCTTTGCCACATCTTTCATCAATAGTACGGGTACTGGCAGGAGCGACAACTCACTGCGTTGCTCCATGTTCGCAACATGGACAACTTCGGGGAGAGGCCAACTGGACTTCAAAGATCAACTGAAGTTCAATCAGATCTAGTCTAAACATTGCAGGTTCACTGGATAGGCACTCGAAGTTGGGTTTATGGTGGCAACATGCCAATCATGTCGTAAAATTTTGTGAAAATACTGTAAATAGCCTGACTAGTAAATAAGTGTCGAAGGCGCTAAGTATTGCTTAGGAGCTGAGGCACAAACAAAAACAAAAAATATCATCAGTGGATAGTCAGAGAAGAGGATAATGGGAATGAATCTGTTGCCCAAAGGATAAAGGCATGGGATCTCTGCATTCAGACGAGCTAAATGCCCCGCGAGCCGCCAAGAATGTTGACAATTTTGTCACATTACATAGAGGGGTAGAAAAAAATCAAAATTTTCTTTTGTAAAGTGTTTCTTTTGTTATATTTGTAAGTGTTGCAGCAATTTTGGCTTTCAATGCCACCCCCTTGTACACAAAATGAAGAAGAAGAGCTTCACTACCGAACAAGCCAAAGAAGATAGCTCCACCAAAAGAAGGAAAAAGTGTCATGATATCGCGACATGTTGCATTTTCGCGGCTCAGAGCGACAAGAGGGAGCAAGAAAGAAAAAGTGTCGCGATATTGCGACATGTTGCATTTTCGTGGCCAAAAGCGACAAGAGGGGCAAGAAAGAAAAAGTGTCGCGATATCGCGACATGTTGCGTTTTCGCGGCTCAAAGCAAGGAGAAAGAGCAAGAAAGAAAAGGTGTCGCGATATCGCGACATGTTGCATTTTCACGGCTCAAAGCGACAAGAGGGGCAAGAAAGAAAAAGTGTCGTGATATCGCGACATGTTGTGTTTTCACGGCTCACAGCAAGGAGAAAGAGCAAGAAGGAAAAAGTGTCACGATATCGCGACATGTTGCATTCTCGTGACCAAAAGAGGAAAAGCGTTGTGATATCGCGACATGTTGCATTCTCGCGACCAAAGGAGGAAAAGTGTCGCGATATCGTGACATGTTGCATTCTCGCGACCAAAAGAGGAAAAAGTGTCGCGATATCATGACATGTTGCATTCTCGTGACCAAAAGAGGAAAAGCGTCGCGATATCACGACATGTTGCATTCTCGCGACCAAAGGAGGAAAAGCGTCGCGATATCGTGACATGTTGCATTCTCGCAACCAAAGGAGGAAAAGTGTCACGATATCGCGACATGTTGCATTCTCGTGACCAAAGGAGGAAAAGCATCGTGATATCGTGACATGTTGCATTCTCACGACCAAAAGAGGACAAAGACATAGAAATGTCACGATTTCGCAACATGTCATATTTTTGCGATGCAAGAAGAAGAACCAAGCTGAAGACATAGAAATGTCATGATATCGCGACATGTTGCTTTTTCGCGACTCAAAGGGGGCACGCACTCCAAGTCGGGTATTTTCTTGAGATGATCAAGTGCCTCATAAATGCATTTTTACTTGCCCGATAAGCTCGCTGCTCATTTTTGGCAATTGGAAGCGAAGTATCAGTCTCTGAAGGAGAGCTCGACAAGCATGGTGGCCACTCGAGCATTGCACCCATAAACCAAGGACACTCAGACGGCTCATCAATGCATGTTTCCGCGGTTGACTCAGTCATAATTTCCAGTTCTGATAATAGATTTGAAAGCTCGGTCACGAGGGCCGTGAGGAGCCAACTTCTTAGATCTCAAGAGTATACTTTGCCATTATGTGTAATAATGACTCAGAGGGTCGGGTCCTCTATAAAAACCCAGGCATTGTAATGTAAGAAAGGGGGGAACTTTCTGCTAAAAATCTACTGTAACTTGATGTCCTGCGATTAATACTAAAGAGCTTTGGGCTCAATTTCTCTCTTTTATGTTGCCTTATGTGTTTGATTCTTTTGTCTTTCTTCATTTGCATACTGTGACTTTGAATCCTAAATTCGGTGTGCGATTGGGGACTGTACCCTAAAACTTGCCCAAAGGATACATAGGAGAGGAAAAACGCTATATTGATTTTATTTTATGCTGCCTGGTGGGTTGTGGTTTTTGTTATATTCACTTGTCCTAATCGTCATTACTCTGAACCTTGAATTTTGATAAAAAAGAGAAGGAGAATCATGGAGCTTGCTTAGAGGATACATAGGAAGGTTAATGTGGCATTTCTTTCATTTATTCTTGGTGTTCTTTGCTGCTATTCAAGTTGTTAGTTAGTGATCGTGCTTCCTGTTCTCTCCCACTTTAAATCATTGATCTCTCTTCTCTTATCTCTTTTTATTTCTTCCTATAACCCTAACTCTTTTTATCTCTTTCCTACACCCTTACTCTGCTTATCTCTTTCCTGCATCCCTTATCTCAAAACACCAAAGTAGTTTAGCATAGGAGTTGGCCTTTCTCCGGAGATTGGCACAAAGGGCATCTCTTCCCTTTGGCCTTTCAATGTTGGTCCAGGTCTAGGGCGCATACATTTACCCAAAATCCTTTCCTAGGCAGATTTTATGACCAACAGTAATCAACATCATAAACCATTGCTCGCATATCTCCAAACCCTGAATGTATTTATTTGCCTTCTCCACAATAATAATTAAAGAAAGAATAAGCACTTTAACATATGATAAAATGGTTGATCTCAACTAGTATAAATATCCAAATTACATGTGACCTTAAGTCAAGGTTAAGAACTAGCATTAAGGTTTATTATTAAAATATTATAATAAATCCACCTATACAAGGTGTTCAAAGGTCCATAGGGCTATATAGATAAATACAATACAAAAGTTGTTAATACTCTTAAATGAATCGTAACACCACATATTCCAACACAAAGGCTACACATTGGGCTTTGAATATTTTGATCGTGAATACATAATTTTATTTCTTTCAACTAAAAAATGTTTTCTCTCCTTAATTTCAATGAGTATGAACCCTAGTTTAGTGTGGATATATATAAGTCTAAATCAATCTCTTTATCCTAAATCCATGTGATGACTATTTAATTCAAATGATGTATATTGTTTCTCAAAGTTTTTCAAAAAGAGAAAATATTGTAAAAGAATGCCCTCCTCCTCTTCAAATAATTATATCCAAATTATCAACCCCCTTGGTCATGTACCCTTATAGCCTTATTTTGATGTGATATACAAGTATGTATTTTGAATAATCCTTATTAGCAAATTGAGTACATTAACATGTAGAAGGTCTTGGACCTAGCTAATCAATCAAAAAAGTAGAATACATCTATCATTTTTTAATATATAATGGTATTCTCTAATATAGTGGAGCAAAGATCTCTCTTATATAGATATAAGTATATTGTAATCATTTTATACATTGATTCGAATGCTTAAATAAGAAAGTAACTATCTTACAAATTCAATTAAAGCAACATTGGTTAATAAGGCACAAATAACCACTTAGACCTTACAAAATTACATATCTATATCCTTTTGATTGAATTTTTTCCAAGAAATTACAAAGGGATCTTCTATTACAGTCTAATTGTTGACAATCAAGAATTTTATGTTATAAAATTTGCATATACTTGTATCAATCACAATTCATTTTATAAACCAAGCCAACAAGATATGCAAGGTGTATCTAGTTCATAATTTAGAAAAAAACTAATTTTCTTGTAAAGTAAAAAACATAATACCTAGCAGTATGTTGGTGAAGAGTCCATCATATTTGATACATTATGTCTTTGGTCTAAAATTGATCCCTAAATATTTTCTAACATTGTTAAGCAAATCAAGGAAAACATCATAGTTAAGGAGTTGTGTCTTTTATGTTTGAAGAATAACACCTTTCAAATGGATTGTAATTGTTCCTCTACTAGGGTTGCTGAGGAAATCTTAAAATCTATCACATTTGAGAATTCATATGTTTGGTGTTCAAATTTATTATGTGTTGAATGCTTGTGGATAGATACTATAAAGAAGAATTTATGCCAACACTAGTACTCTTAGAATTCATAACAATTTCTAGTAACAAATAGAAGTAATCCATCCACTTAAATATTATATAGAAATAATAAATAATCATGGAAGGAGATGTTGATTATGGGTGCCCTTGAGCATTAAATAATCACTATGTTATCCATAGATAAGAATCGAAACACTAATATATAATGGATGAAGTAGTTGGAGGTACGTATACCAATACAAAAAAAACTAATTACATAATCAAGTTGACCTAATCTAACATAATCAATGGGCTTTAGTTTAATTATATTGTGCAAAATTTTTAACCAAAATAAGCTTAACCATTGTCTATAATATTTTTTTCAATGATTTTACTCAAGTTTTTATAATGGGTCTTGGTCCGCTCATACCTAGTGGGGTTTGAACCTTGGACCTCTCAAAGAGAGGCCAAAACCCTTACCATTGCAATAAACTTACAACTATAATTGTCCATAATAATTAAATACATAAATAATTTAATTAAATGCATTGTATAATGATTGCTCGTAGGCTTATACAAGATTATATCATACAATGTCAATCTTTGTCATAAGTCAGATTACATATTCAACACCTCCTCATAATTTGATTGAGGTACCAAAGAGAGAAGACATTAGTTATAATAACATCCTTTTTCCCATAATAGATTCTTTGGACCTTATATATTGAGGATGTCTCAACTGAAGTCTACTTATGCAAAGATGTCTCTGCTCAAGGATCTCCTTAGGCCTTTGGACCTTCTATGTTCAGGATGTCTCAAATGAAGTCTACTTATGCAAAGATATCTCTGCTCAAGGATCTCCTTAGGCTAGACTATAGTCACCATAACCAATGTCATATACTCCTAGGCATATACAAATAACACCTTCTCTATGACTCCATATGAGGAAGAAAAGACAAAAATACCACCTCTTAGGAGTTGCTTCAATTTTCTATAGTTCCATAAGCCAAGACTTGGAAGTATGACTTTCCCTTATGCAACATACTTCATCTTATTTAGGAACTTTAACTTGTCCCTGGACCACCTAATATTTATCACCAAAAGAATTTTTACAACCTTTACAAAATTCTAAGAGTTTCTAGACAAAAAATAAAGGTAGTAGATATCATGAAGGGTTAGATCTTCATGCATAAAATGAACTAATAGCCCAATAATTTAATAAGAATGAAAATAATTGACTCCAACATATTTGAAATTTGATTTCTAATGTCACAAATCTAACAATCTCTCCCATGAATATAGATAAAGATTTTGGTTGCATAATATACTATAAATTTACCCCTTTGAATGAGGAAATAGGTATTGAATATAATCATACAATGAGACATCTCTTCACTTGTAGTAAGTCCTTGAAAAAATATCACCAATGCAAAGAGCTCAAAAAATCATATGATTCGAAAAATAATCTCAAAATTCTTATGTATGCAAAATTTATGGCCTCTAGAAGTCTGCTATCCAAAATTAGCCATAAAGTGGCATTTTTGGAAAACATAATTTTATTTTTTAATTTCCTTTAAAAAAAGTTGTAAGGAATAATAATAAGAATAAATTTATTCTTTTGCTCCTTACATCGAAAGGTAGAACACCCTTATGCCATGCCCATCTAGCCTAACTATTATCATCATTGCTTAAGTCTAAATGTGCACCCTCTCTATGAGGAAGAGCATCACGATCCATAATAGTAAAAGGTTCCAACCATTCAAATGGATATGGTGAATGATATTTGAACTAAGACAAAGGAATATGTCTTGTTTTCCTTCTTCTAGGCAAGGCACTATAGCTCCCAAGTTGAAAAAAAACATCACAACTCTTCCTCCTTTTCTATGACACCAAGTTAGATTTGTGAGGAAACAGTGTTTGATTCTCCGTGAAGAAGTCAAGATACTCTTCTAGAGTCAAATCAACAATACTTATTCTGCTACAAGTGGTTTGAGTCTATGCAAATTAGTTCCAAATTGTTCTAATAAAAATGAAATATAACTTGAAGTAGACATAAATTTTCCAAAAAAATAGAATAATTGGAGAAATAAAAATAATTGGATCTTCCCTTTGCCTCTTTTGTTGAAGGTGCTTATGAATCTCTAAAAAATAATTCTACAAGTCAGAAGAAATATTAGAGGCTCCAAACAAAATTTTTACAAGACCAAGAGATGATGCTCTATACTTGCTTTAATACCTTATTGGAGTTCACACCAATTTTTAGCAACAAAAAAAAGTAATCCATCTACCCAAATCTTATATAGAAAGCATAAATAAGGAAAAAAAAGATATATGGATTAAGGACTCCCTTGATCATCATATAATCACTATATTATTCATAGGTAAAAATCAAAACACTATGATGCAATGGATGGAGTGGATGGGGGTATTTATAACAATACCAAAGAAATATCAATTACATAATCAAGATAATGTAAGCCAACATAATAAGTTGGTTTTAGGCTAATTACAACTATAATATGGTTTAACCATTACAAGGTTACTTGTTAGCCTTACGGATTACATAGATGAATAATTAAACTTATAAATGAATAATTGAACACATTTGCATAACGATTACCCATAGACCTATACAAGACTATATCATACAATGTTAGACTTGACCATAAGTTAGATTATAGTTTCAACATGTATTGGGTGGACATACAAATCAAGGGGATGCAAGAATTTAATGACCTATAAGCTAAATTTTAAACTAGATAATAAATAATGGTATACAATACTATGTTACTATCATAATTATACAAGTTTTAAGGATGACTAGTTGAAATTTGATTGTAATAATTCTATGCAACCTACATAGGGTATATATTATATCCAACTCATTGAACCCTTGGACAAGTTATTAATGATGTTTGGATTAACAATTTGACCCTTAAATTTATTATCAAATAGGTTACTTAAGGTGAGAGACCTTAATGCATCAGTGATAGGGAACTGAGAAGAAGAAAATGATGATTCAAGAGTTGAATTGAGAGAAGTCCAAAGACAAGCTTTAAGATTCTTGACCTCCATCAGTTTGCAATAGTAAAAGGGTTTAGGGTTGGCTAGAACATGATAATTCTTTCACCCATATTCATATTTAAGGCACTAATGAATATTTGAAGGGACAACCCACATCTCATGAATCCATGGCCTCCTAAGAAGAATGTTGTAGGTTAGATCACATGACATGACATAGAAAAGAGTTTTGAGAGTGTATGGTCTGACTTTGAATTTTAATACTATAGTGTTTCTAGTCTCATATGACCCATTGCCAAAAGCCTTGATGATAATATTAGGCTTCTCCAAATCGTGTCTGGTTAGCCCAAAATGATTGATGAATTTTAGGCTATAGAAATTAAGATCAGGTGTTAGATCTTAATGTTTTGAATGATTGCATTATGGAAGCGGGGTATTTAAGTACACAGGGTGCATAATTTAGGCATAGCAAACCTCTAGAAAAACCAAGTAAACTTGCAACTACCTCCTATACTAGATGTATGTACCTTGTGAGGGGTGGTTATGCCACTTGAATTTTTGCATGGTCTATGATGTAATAACTCATAACATTCCCCCCCTTATTACATCATAATCAAAATCTTGTTTTTGCTTATAACTAAAAAAAATGTCTAAGGTGATGTAGGAATTTGAGAGAGAAATTTATTCTCTTAATGTAGACATACTACTTATATACCTGAGAGTTTTGGATTATATCAATAATGCACTCCAAATACATTTATTACAAAATATTTTACTTAATTCTTATGGAATTCGATGTCTTTAAGTGTGTTTCTTCAATGTGGAGGATCTTCATCAAATATATCAAATTATTGATGATATCAAATGTTCTCTTACCATGAAGACTTGTTCCCAAATCTTATCTTAATCAATGTCTTCTATTATGGTGGGATCAATTACTTCCCACTTCTTCTTATTTGCAATGTTTCATCTATTTGATTAGGTCTTTGCTCATGTCACGTGATGTGTTCCTACTTCCTTTGGTCTTTAGTGTAATGAGATACCATGCATCTTGTATCAATCATAAATTTGGTTGGTATCCAATACTTTTTGTATATTTTCATATCTTTTATTTGAACTAGTTTCCATTTCAAACTTTTATTGTCTCTTGATGGAGTGATATCAATCATCTTCTACCTCTTTTTGGCATTGTTCACTTGGATAATATGTTGTTTGTTGTAAGCAATGTGTTCTCTCTTTCTTTGGTGTGTAGTTAATGGTTGGATCGTTAGTGCTTATTGCATTGATTCTTCGTTTTCTTTGTTATCAAAAACTCCTATTGATGGTGAAGATTCATATTTCAAGTGTACATCTTCACTCTTAAGTGTTTTATTCCTTGCACCCATGGTTGCATTGTACCAATAATAATTTGGATGATTCGAATAAATCCAAGTTTTGTGACTTGTCATATGTTTGGAATCATACCAAACATTGTTGTGTTGTTTTAACTCTGCTCGTGCGACAAATACATGTTCTTCTTCTTGAACCTCTTCATTGACTTGATTCTCTTTGGCTACATTGCTTTGATGTGTCTTTCTCCAACTTTCATTTTTTACTCTAAATATGACCTTTTCTTTGTTTGTTCATATCTCATGAAGGTAATCCATTTTTTAATAGAATGTGCCAATAATCCTTCACTGTTTGCTCATTTATTCCACAATGTTCACATGTCTTTTGCATACATAAATTACTTATTTGAGAATCATTTCTCTGATTCTAAAATATTTGAAAATTATTTCTTTGTTGGAAGTGTTGTGGAGGTCTCAAGCCTCTTATGAATGGTTGCTCTCCTCTTTGACTTGTAACTAGTAACTATTTTTCTTTTTCTATAGTATGTAAGTCCTTTACTTTTTGAAGTAGATTCACAAATTCTCAAAGCTTGGTGTTTTCTCAGTAACATTTAGTGTAAATATTTTGAAGTAGGGTCACCAACTTCTCAAAGCTTGGTGTTTGCTCAGATATTTATTGTAGATACAAAAACATTTTGATGGGAGAGATCTCAAAATAGTAGGAACTAACATTTTATTAGATACCTCAATTCCTAGTCTTTGCAATGATGTTTGGTATTCTGCTATTCTCCTCATGAATGCTTATAGCTTTTCTCCACTCTTCATCTTCAGATAATGGAGCTAACTTTGGAGGATAGAATCTAATTTTGATTCTTGGCTTTAGATACTATCTTCAGCTTCTTCCATGCATCCTTGGTTGTGGTTGTATCTCTAATGTATGCTTGTACCTCTTCTGCTACTCTAAACATGATGATAAGTCTTACTTTTTTATTTGCCTTGTCAAACTTTTCTTGATATTTCCCTTTTATAGTAGGATGAAAAATGCTTTTGTCTACTACTTTTCAAACTTCTTCAAACTCGAGTTATGTCATGAGTTTGGTCTTCTTGGTAGCATAGTTATCTCTCCTCAACAATTGGTAATCCAGGTAACAAGAACTTATATGCTCCAATAGCCGTAGTAAACCTTTGCAAAGCTGAATATTCTTCTTTTATTGAGTCTACCTAAAAATAAATTGACCAATATATAGAATCTTATACTAAAATTTTGATTGATGCTTCAAATTTTAAAGGAATTAAGTATGAAATATGGAGGTGGAAAATCTCTTCTTTCCTCCTAAAAAATATACAAATAAATTAGCTACTCAAACCAATGAATATATTCCCAATATTTTATTACTTGCAATTAAAGAAATTCTTGTAGATTTCGTAAATAAACATAAGATAATTTTTCAAAAAATTTCTTTGGAATGGGAATCCCAAATTAAAGAACTTTTTGAGGGAAAGCTTCAGGCTTGGAGAGTTGAAATGCAAATCTAGAAATATATGCAAGAGAAATCCAAAGTTGCTCGAGAGAATGTTGCTTCAGAAGTCCTAGAAGTTAATATGTCAGAAGCTACAGAAAGCGTAGCTGACTTGGTTAAAAAAGAAATCAAGCAACAAATTGATCATTTGGAAAAACTAATCACAGGTGCACAAAATAAATTTCTAGCATAACATAATAAGAATAGAATTTACAATAGAGGGTCAAACCAGAGAGCCTCCACTACACAAAAAAAGCAATCACAACAATATTTACAACATAGAAATAAACAACGACAATGACAACAAAGGAATAAATAGCCAAAACTACAACAACAACAACAACAGGGGCATATTTTAAACTTTTAGGGTCCTCTAAAAATATGAAATAAGGGATAAACTTCGATAACCACACTTCCTATGTGTAGTAACAATTGCAACAAGATAATGGCATAAATTTCCGCAACTCTAGTTTCAAGAATTCGAGAAAGGGTTTTTCCCCATTTTTCAGAAGTAGCAAGGGCAGGGATTCTTATATCATCAAAATGGTGGCAGAAACTAAATATAACCTCTTAGTCTATAATTTTTATCCTACAAGATTTTGGTCACTGGTATTTTTATAGGAGTCATGTTTGGGCTATGAATGGCAAAATCACAAATCTTCTTGTCCATAATTTTTCCTCCAAAAAAATTACCCAGAATGAAATTGAGGCCCTCAGCCTAGTTTTAAAGTTCCTTCCTGTTCCTTCTCCCATGGCCAAAGAGGTTCTAAAACATGAGTTTTTAGCTTTTTGTAGACGTCTTCGTCTTGAATGGTTCTTTGGACCAAGAGGTGGCCCTCCAAAACCACTTAAGCCCATTGATTATTTTCGTGTTTCCAACCCAAGTTTTACTCCCTCACATTTTTACAAGCCTTTGGAAGAAGTTATTGGCATGGGTGAAATATTCCTCAATAAAAAATTATTTGTTGTCAATCCCACCTGCCAACGTGTCTTTCCACCCCATATTTAGTCTATCATTTTTTTCCTTGCCAATGACAAATCCATTGTCATTAGGCCTGTAGATAAAAACTTGGGTGTTTGTGTTTTGTCCATGGACTGGTACATCTTAGAAGGCTTTTTCTAAATTTCAGATCAAAATGTTTACTCTACGGTGAACAGAGTCCCCTGGAAATATAGTTTTTATCAGCTCCAAGAATTGCTTGATTGGGCTTTTAGGAGGAATCTGCTTTCAGAAAACCACAAGAAATTTATACTCCAGGTAACACCATCCTCTACTAGAGTGTGTATTTTTTACCTGCTCCCCAAAATCCACAAGCTCAAGCTTTCCGGTCGACCCATATGTTCCTATTGTGGTTTCATGCTCGAACCTGCCTCCAAATGGCTTCATCATCTGCTCTTACCAATTTTGCTGAAGCAAAAAAATCCTCTTCGATTCCATATCTCTAATTAAATATTTGCATGGTTGTGCTTTTTCTCATGATATTATTCTTTTCTCTTTTTATGTTGAGAGCCTCTATCCCAGCATCCCCACCTCTCAAGGATTGGCATCCCTTCGTCATTTTTTAGGAACGAATTTGATCCGACCAAGACAAACTTTGTGGTAAGGCTTGCAGAGATAGTATTAACACAACACTACTTGGAATTCAAAGGGAAAACATATAGGCAGATAAGAGGAACAACCATGGGAAGTAATTTTGTTGTGGTTTATGCTTGTTTATTTCTCTGTCATCTAGAGGAACAAGTATTTAATAATGTTGTGGAAAATATTTTATTTTATAAAAGATACATTGATGATGCCATTGGAATTTGGCATGGCCCTAAGGAGGATCTTAATGGTTTTCTTGTTGCCTATGGTTCCTTCTATGACAGTATTAAAATTACTTTATTTATTTCTGATTGTGAAGTAACACTTTTGGATACTGTGTTTTTTAAGGGACCTAATTTTGCTCAGATTGGAATTCTTTGCACCAAATTATTTCAGAAGTCGATGAATGCCTATCAATACATCCCTACTTCCTCCCATCATCCAGTTCATTATAAAAAGGCCTTTATCATGAGTGAACTCAACATATTTCTAGTTAGTGAAAGCTCTGGGGATGGATTTATTTATGTTAAAAATAAATTTTTTAATAGACTCAGAGCTAGGGGATATAAAATTAATTTTCTCATGCCTTTGTTTGAGAAAGTTAAATTTTATGGCAGGCCTTCAATTTTGGCCAGAGTTTTGGAGCGAGCAGCACGCAAACATGGATCCAAAATAAAAATAATTCCTCTTATTTTGAAGCTAGAAAACAACAATTTTGTCAGAGATCTTTGAATCGGCACAATATTATTTCTCTAATGTTTGAAAAATGGAGAAAAGATAGAGAGCTCGAGCACATTGCTCAATACATAATTTGTTGGAGGAACCAAAAACCTCTTCGAACTTATCTGAATAAAAATAAAATTGCTTGACGGACTCTTTCCCACCTCGTATTTTCGTATTTTTTAACGTGTTTCTTCTCTTTTCTGGGTGGGTGTTATTTTTTTTAGGGTTGAGCTTGGGATTTCTCTTCTTTTCATTGTCGTAGTCTATAAACCTGTGGTTTGTATTAATGTTTGGGTGTTTTTATCCCACATGCATTACTCTTTAGCTCCCCCCTAGAGTTAGGTCTTTATAAAGAGAGGTTGTAGTTTTTTGAAACTCACTCCGCTGATGAAACCCATAGGTCGAAATGCATTCAAAATTTTGTTGTATTACTTATTTTTATCATAATAAAATTCAATCTCATGTCTTTTGTTCCTTTCCTAACTCGTGTTTTTTTTTTAAATTTTAATATTTTTCTTCTATTTTTTGCCATGCTTTTGTTGTTGTTCTTATGCTCTTCACTTGTCGTGTAATGCAATCTGGTGAATCAGAAATCCTCCAGTACTAGTAGTATGCTCTTCACTTGCATGTAAGCAATCTGGTGAATCAAAAACTAGTTTGCATTTTTTTTAGTACTGCTACGTCATGTTTCATTTTTTATTAATTAGTTTATGAAACCTAAAAGAAATGGTATTCGCACAAGTACAAATAAACACAAAATAGATAAGCATAAAAACATGAAAACCCATAATGATGACATCTTGGCATATAAAAGACCCCTAATATAGATAATGAATAAATGCATTAAAAAATGAAAGATATAGCCTCAAGAATATTGAAGATAAACATGGTGCCCTTATTAGGGAGGGTCACAACATTCAAAATAACTTCCCTCATGATGGAGATAAAATATTAATAACATAAAATATAGCATGATGCCCCTTATGAGGAGAGGGCATGACATGTGAGGAATATCCATACATGGTACATGTCTTTATTAATGTTATGACACTATGCAATAAAGGATCAATATATTAGGGGTGAAATACATCCATACATTAAAAGTAAAAATAAGAGGACAAACAAGGCTAACCATATGCGTTAGGATATCAAGACTTACTTGACGTAGTAAATTCAAATCAACAAAATAGACATAAAAAAATAGAAGAACAAAAGGTGCACATAAACCATTCTCAAATCAGATTTAGAAGCAATTCTCTTCTATCTTTAAGGTTGCTTCCCTTTACTAATGATGACAAGTAGCCTCAAGCTTCCCTTTACTAAGGATGACAAGTAGCCTCAAGAATCTAAATTTGCCTAGGATTATATTTCATTCCTATCTTCTTTGTGGAAGATTTTAGAAAAAAAAATATTTTTTTATTATAGCCAGAAGATTTCTCTAATCAAATTCAATCATCATTTGTTGAATAACTTCAACGAATTGATCGACTAATCTTTCCTCTTTGGTTAGAAGGTGATTGTCAAAGAGATACTAAAAAAATATTTATGTAGAAAACAAAGGGTAGGAAGACAAGTAAAATACCAAAATAAATAGTAAATAAAAAAAGCAAACAATATGTAATCATGTAAATCAACTTATCAAATGACATTAGCTCAACTGGTTATATTCCTCAACATTTAGGGCAGAGACCCAAATTCAAATCTTGCCAAGCAATACATACATAATTACCAAATTGTTGTGATGCCACTATGTGGTCATGATGTAATACAAGTGGGGCTTGTTTCAATTTTATATAGCTTATTTAAAAAAAAAAAATCATGTAAATCAGTTTGTTGCTAGAATAAAAATGTGTTTCTTGCTAAAAAAAGGGAGGGCAAACAAAACAGAGAAATTAACAAACAAAAAATATGATTCAAATCAGAATATCCTAAGTAAATGACAAACATTGTCATTAAAGGAAAAAATAAAGAAATAATGACAAACAATATAATACATTAAGAAGTAAGAAAAGGAACAAGCATCCATCAAGATCAAAGAGATGATAGACATAAAAAGCACTTGATATACATAGAAGTTCTAGGTTCATAAAATTCGACACCAACCATGGTTAACAATTTCACGATTCCTCACTCGTACACTGCTTCAATCGTATATAGATAGCCAATTTCAAATGGATTTACCCTTACATTTTTCATGGATTATGTCAAACTTGAGCATAAGGTCTATATGAAAATAATAGAATAAATTTTGACTTATTTGTTATGTTTTTTGGTGACAGAGTCTTTATAGCTCTAGTTGTGTCAGAGAGCATGAAGACACTTTTCATCAAGTGTACTGAGCTTGGAAAGATGAACATATCGATAATCTAAAAAATATTCGTTATAATTTAACAACTATGTAAAAAGACACATAAGGAAAGTTTCTCAACCAAAAGAGGTAAAACAACTTTGGTTCCATAAACCAAAGAAAAAGGAGTGGGCCCTATGAACATGTAAATACTCATATATTGTATCCATAGTAAGAGATAAAACTTTAATTGCCAATCTCAATGGGACGATTTCACAATTATTTCCAAGTATCTATGAAAATATTATTATGACTCAATTTGACCATTACTAATGAGGAATATTACATTATTTGGTAAATGCAAATGTATCCCCATGGTACCTTCATGGTAAAACTATAAATATGTAATAGATTAGGGTTGAGTCTTTAGTTTAGATGAGTGATTTATATTTCCCCTTTTATGTAAGTGTTATTGTGTCATGCACAAGTGTCATGTAAGTTAGAGTGCAAGTGTGTATTGAGAGAATGTGCACAAGTGTTATGTATGTAAGTGTGCAAATATGTAAAAAGAGGATGTGCACAAGTGTCTTGTATTAGGAGTGCATGTAGGAGAGTAAGAGTCATGTAGAAGTGTGCAAGTATCATAGAGTCAAGTATACATGTAAGAAGAAAGTGAAGAGTCTAGTATAAAAGTGGTAAGATGATAAGCCAAAGGTCATGGGAGTTGTCATATGGAGAGCAATAGTCAAGTACTTGAAGAGTCATATTACTATGGCTATATTATGGAGACAATCCATTAAAAATTACTTGACTATAAAAAGGAAGATATAGGAAAGTGAATAAAGTTTGTATAAATATTTTTTAGCAATTCATATTGTAAGTGTTCTTCATGCATAGTACATGAATGATTTTTATCATTTACATTCATATTTGATATTATAAGTGAATGTTATTTCATTATTATATTGGCCTAGATATATATTTGATTGCTCATTTATATTATTCTACTCTTCATTATTAATATTTAGACCTTTAATATTATGGCTTCTTTATATTGGGACCTATGATATTCTATGGTAGTAAGGCTTAAAAGCCAAAAATTATCGTGAGGTTAGTAAGGCATACAAAAACAATATTGAACACCAAATTGAGTATTAAGATCTTTCATTTCTTTATTCTTAAATGATCCACCATTGTTAGGTATAATGGTGGATGCAATGCTAAAGCAACAAACAATTTGATTTAATATAAATTTAGTAATAGCTTGAGTAATGGCATTAGTCAAAATAATAACTTTAACCCACTAGTAAAGTATTTGATGGTAGTAATAATATACTTTATACCATCAAAAGAGATATAGAACCTATAATATCAAGATCCCATATAGACAAAGGATAAGGGGGCTCTCTAGGACAATGAGCCTACGTGGAAGCATGAATCTCATCCTTATAAAATTAATATTTAGCACACACGGAGACAAAGTTACTAGTATCAATTTTAAGGTTGGACAAGAATAGTCCATTGAGTTAATCTTATAAGAGTGGAATTACTCCCATAGTCCCTTTAATGATCAACCTCTAAGACTTGAGAAAAACTAGATTAGGTTAGACACCTTAGGAGGACACCATTAGGATCTATATAATATCAATACTCCAACAAATTGAAACACTCTACGATAAATATAAGGTTATTGGTGGGCATTAACACTAGGAGGATATGTTTGATTATATAAAACCTAAATATATATGCATATCATGGATATTCCTTAGCATTTTAAGATATTAATATGCACTTTATCCTCCACCAAAGAGATTGCTAGTTGATCATTTGTTTTAATGATAAACTTTGTTTGGAAAATATTCCCATGAGTTGTAAATTGGGTTTCAAAAGGGGCTAATGATACCACTTCATTACTTTGGCCTCTAAAAGGGTGATGGATGACAAATGATTCAAATGATTCATGTAATTTTTGTGCCACTTGAGAGTATGGAATAAGTTCGTATGCTTTTACTCTATTTATATATTACTGACTTCTTTGACCACTACTTGTGAATCTCCTAGAACTTTGATATATCTAACATTCACATGTTAAGTAACTAGCAATCTTAAAATGAGAGCCTTGTATTCCTAATATTGTTAGTACATAAAGAATTAGAGAAAAGGACATGAAATAGTATACCCTGTGGGATTTTTAAGCATTGCTCTTGTCCCCATCCCATGTTTATTATTTGCACCATTAAAATATAAAATCTAAATTTAAGGGTGAAGATCATTATACTTATAAGTTTCTTTAATAGAATGAAGGTTTCTATCCTTAGACTTGTATCAATAATTGAACACTTTATGAGACTCTAATAGAGATTGCTCCTTCTCTACAAGGAGATAGGAGTCAAATTCTTGGATTAGACTGACAACTATGGATGAGGGATATAATTTGGATCTATATGGAGCACAAGATATAAGAATGATATCCTCACCACAAAATGAATCATATATAGGTTGATAACTTGTGTGAGCTCTTATGAGTTGGTCAATATAGAAGTCAAATTCCTAGATTAAATTGGCAACTATGGATGAGGGATATAATTTGGATCCATATGGAGCACAAGAGATAAGCATGATATCTTCACCAAAAAATGAATCATGTATAGGTTGATGACTTGTGTGAGCTCTTATGATTTGGTCAATAATAACCTTAGTCTTGACTGAGTTTTAGGTGATGATATATAGGTATAAACTGATATATAATCATCTTGTCATAATATCTATCACTAGAAATTGAAAGACTTTGAAGACACATTATTATTGTAACATTATAGTATAATATTATTATTGAAGTGTGCTATTATAACATTATAATTTATATTATATGCCATTTCAACATATTATATGTCCTTGTATACTATGCTAAAAATCATTAGAAAAATTTGTTAGATTCTAGGCAAGATAAGGAGGCACAAGAAAAAATTCTGCAAAATATTCCATAAATTATCACTAAGGGGCAAAATAAAAGCTAGATGAAGAATATATCTATAGAGGAGCTCCATGAATCAATTTTCTCTTTCCATCCTAACAAGGAATGTGGCCCTGATGGATTTCCTGCAATTTTCTTTCAAAATTTTTGGGATTTATTGAAGAGTGATATGTTAGATGCAGTGAAGAAGACCAAAAAAGGAAGGCTATAATAAGTGATATCAATGTTACTTTTATTACCTTGGTTCCCAAGAAAGGCGACAAAATATTTTGATAATTTTCATCCAATAAGCCTTTGTAATATGATTTATAAGATCATTTCAAAAATTATGGCAAACAAGGTTGAAGGGTCTCAGAGGAACAAGGTAGCTTTTTTTATGTTAAATAAATTCTTGATGGTATAATTATTGCACAAGAGGCCATACATTCTCTTCATTCCATGAAAAATAGGTATGCTTTTGAAACTAGATATGAACAAAGAAATATGATAGGGTTTCTTGGAATTTTCTACATGTTATTCTTAGAAAGTTTGGCTTTGATTATAGTTGGTGTGAGTGGATTAAATGTTGTTATAGCACTACAAAATTTTATATTTTGATCAATGGTTCTCCTATTAGGTACTTCAAGTCATTTTTGTAGACTTCATCAAGGTGACCCACTTTCTCTTTATCTATTCATTGTTTTGGCAAAAGCATTAGGGAGAGCCTTTTCAAAGGCAAAAATGGAAGGAAAAATAAAGGGTATTCAAGTTGCAACAAATGTTCCCTTTGAATCTCATTTTCAATATGTTGATGATACTTTTCTTTTGGGTCATCCCTCAATCAGTGAGGTCATGGAGTTTAAATCAATATTATCATGTTATGAGAAGGCTACTAAAAAGTTGGTAAATACTTCAAAATCCAATATTTTTTTCATTAATATTGCCCTAGATTTACAACAAATTATTATGAATATTTTAAGGTTTAAAATTAAAAAATTTCCATCAACCTACTTGGGTATTCCTTTGTCCAAAAAAGGAGCTTTGGATCTCTTTTTTGGATAGAATGAAAGCTGAAAGCTTGCTTGGTAGGTTGGAAAGATAAGTTCTTAACCATGGCAATAAGGCTACAACTCATAAAGACTACATTGTAATCCATTCCTATTTATATGATGTCACTTTCAAGATTGCCAATAGGTATTGCATTAGAAATTGATAAAATTCAAAGAGATTTTTATGGAAAGGTTGTGAGGAAAAATTTAGGTTTCCTCTTTGTAAGTGGGATAGGGTTTGCAAAGGAAAAAATATTGGAGGAGTAGGCTTGTGAAATTGTAGACTTACGAATTTGGCATTAGGAGCAAAGCTTGGGTGGAGATTATGATCAAGAAAAGAATTGGGTAAAAATATTACTTCAAAAATATATAGGTTCTCTTGATGCAATGAAATTGTTTAGGAAAATAACTCTACCCAAAGCATAGTCAACATGGAACTTCATATCAGAGAGTTTGCAATTGATAAATAAATATATTAGATGATCATTCAATGAGGGGAGTTATACAAATTTTTTATTTGATGCTTGGTTGAAGCATTATCCTCTCATCTCTGACTCAAAATGGAAACCATTGGCTCAAGCGTCCCTAGCATGTAAAGGTCCAAAGGTGAAAGATTTTATTATTATGAGCAAAAAATCCAGATCATGAATTTCTTTTAGTAACCTGGTTGAAGGAGTGGAACTCAAACAAATTCCAAATGAACTTCAAAAGATGCTTTGAGAGTATTATTTGTCTATTTTTACACGAAAGGATGAGTTGGTTTGGAATTTATCAAAGGATAGTGGATTCTTTATCAAGTTGGGATATGAGGACTTAGAACAATCAAAATTTCTTCTCCTAAATATTTTCCTTGGAAGAATGTTTGGTCATTAGAGGCTCTCCCTAAGGCCTCAACCTTTCTTTGGCTAGTAGTTCAAAGTAATATTCTTATAGAAGAGAGTCTAAAAAGAAGAAGATATTATGGACCCTTAAGATGTGCCTTGTGTGAGAAGGATTTAGAAACATAAAACCATTTACTTCTTCGTTGTCTGTTTGCTCACACCATTTGGGGTTATTTTTTTTATTGAAAAAATACATCATATTAAATAATAATCAATAAAGTACATCAACAGTAGACAAGAAACAAGCCTTCCAAACTTACATCAGTTTACGCAAAAGTAGCAAGCAATCCGTTCTAAGCCCCTTGTTAATTCTAAGGTAATTTTTCAAGATATCAGACCTAAAAATTTTCAACTGCTCAATAATTAAAGTATGGGCCCTAATTACAGTGAGAGCAACAACAAAGTCTTCATTATTAAAGATCAAATTACATCTATCCTTCCATAATATGAACAAAATAGAGATTATAATAGTATGTCAAAAAATCCTTCTAAAAGTCGCACAGTTGGGCTGCTCCCCAAACAAAATCACCTTCCACCTAAGTTGTTCCTGAATCACCAGACTATATATCCACTTTGCCTTTTTCCACACCTTCCTTGATCTTGGGCAATCCCATAAAATATGCTTAATGGTTTCACTTCATCCACAACTGGAGAATTTATCCAAATAAAGTAGCCATTTAGCAAGCCTAGCCTTACTTTGCAGGCCCTGCATAATGACCAGCCAAGCAAATACCTTTAACTGCATAGAGACTCGAAACCTCCATACTCCTACCAAATGTTTCCTCCATTTCTTGAAAGGACACGTAATACCCCATCTGGTATTCTAAACATCCCCTAAGGGAATAGAAGGAGTCATAAAATGGTAAAGCTTAGCTGATTTGAAGCACCAAATTGGCTTACCATAAAGCCATATCCAATCTCTTCAGATAGGACCAGGAAGACCATTTGTAAGCTTATAAAGTTGCTCAGACAGAAAAAGGCCCTGAATTTGTTGCACCAAAAATTTTTCTGAAGGCTTCAGTTTAAACTTAACAAGTAGTTGTTGCCACGAAATCCATTTGGGGTTATTTTTTTTAAAAAATTGAAATTATATTGGGTAACTCCATCAACATTGAAAGAGTTGATAAAATGTTGGATAAATTATTTTAAAGTTAAAGCATTATGTATTCTTTGGAGGATTGGCCTTGCCATTATTTGTTGGAATTTATGGCTTGAAAGGAAAAACATATTTTTAAAAATAAATCTGAAATTCATACCTAATTTTGGAACCTATTATTGCCTCTCTTGTAGAATATCTACAAATATGGTGTTCATCATGGGAAATCTGAATTGCAAAAAAATAGGTGTTAATAATTTGGCTACATGATTTGAACATACATGGAAGAGTCATCTACAACACCAAAATAAAAATAAAGGATCTACTTTGATCTATGGTAAAATGAAAATATCCATAAATTGGGTTTATCAAAATTAATTTTGATGGTGCTTCTAAAGGAAATCCGGGGAAAAGTTGGTGGAGGTGGTGTTTTTAGAAATAGGGAAGGCAAAATTCTTCTTACTTATTCAGAATCATATGGAACTTCAACTAACAACTATGCAAAGGCTAGGACACTTCTTACATGGATTAAAATTGTAGTAGAAAAAGGATGGAAATATATTTCAATTGAGGGGGATTCACAAATTATCATCAATGCTATTAACAAAAGTGGATGTGGAGACTATATAAAAATTATATTATTGTTGATGTTCATCATCTATTACTAGAGGCAATCTCCTGGCAATGTGAGCATATTTATAGAGAAGGAAATCGGGTAGCAGATAAATTAGCAAATTATGGTGTTGATCTTCATCCCTGTGAAATTCAAATTTTAGAAGGCAACTGGCAAAGTGAGATTTTATGTCATAATCGAAATGATGTCAAGGAATTGATTGTGGAAACATAGCACTTTGAGGAAGTTGAATATATTTAAGAGAAAAAAGAAATGATAACACTATGATAAAAAGGTATGTTGTAGAAAATGTAATATTTTGGTATTTTGATAGGACTGGCTCCCAATAGAAGCCATATATAACCTATTAAAAAAATAAAAAAATCAATAGAAAAAAGTTCAATCTATATAATGCAGTCATTTTTGTAGTCTCTACAACTATTAGTAATATAGATGATGAACTTAAACAATAATATTGAACATAAAGCAATATTATCATGTAAACCTAACCATAGTTCAAGTAATATTATTGTTGATGTTCATCATCTATTGTAGGTTACTTCAAATAGAGGAGGTAAATTTACCAACAACTTATCTAGGGATGCCTTTATTTGAGGGGAGAATGAGGATAGAATTATGGAATCCAATTATTAGTAAAGTTTAGAATAAACTACTAGCTTGGAAAGGTAGATGGTTATCGTTAGCAGGAAGAGTGCAATTAATTAAGTCAGTCTTACAGGCCATTCCAACATATTATATGTCATTGTATACTATGCCAAAATCAATTGAAAATGTTTTAATCTATATTATGTGATCCTTTTTATGGTTAGGTTTACATGATAAAAGGAAATTTCCTTTAGTGAAATGGAGTAAGGTGTGCGATGATAAAACTAGGGGAGGTCTCGGTTTAAGAGTTCCTACAAATGCAAACTTAGCTCTTAGGGGAAAAGTAATTTGGAGATGAAAAATGGGGTGAGGGAAGAAAGTAGAGAGGGGAGGGCTCTGGTCCCTCCCCTGCTCCCCCTCCCATGGCTCCTGGTTCCTGCCCAGTTCCTGGCTCAACCAAGGTCATCCATCCTGGGGAGTGGTTGTTTGCGGATGATCTCCGGGGGAGATCCTTCTCCACTATCTCGTGCCCCTCCCGGCCGGCTAGGGTTTCCTTGGTTGTTTTTTCGGATCGGTGCTTCCCGGGGATCCCTCGTTTGGTTGGGGATCCCTTCCCTTTTCCCTCGGGCTTCCCCCCGGGGTTTTTGCGAGTTATTCACATGGATCCGGTCCCTTGCGTTTCTCGGTGCGGTGGAGGTGATGGTTTAGGGTTTGGACAGACTTCCCCTTTTTCTTGTGAATCCTCGACGGGCTCGTGCTTGGACGGGATTCTTGGTCCCTCGCCTTTGGGATCCTCTTCTATTTTCTCGAGGCGGGTTCTTTGTGGTGCAACTCTTTGGTCACTTCCTGATGGGCCGGATCCTCTCTGTGCTGGCTGTCGGCTTCTGCGCAGGATGGTTCTCGCTGAACGGAATGTTTTCCCGGTGGGCGGGATGGTTTCTCCACAGGGCGGGATCCGCCAAATCCGCCGCTTTTCCTGCGAGGCGGGATCCTTTCTTTTTTGCTGGTTTCCCGGATGGTGGGATTTCCCCGTTGCTTCCCGCTAGGCGGGACTGTTTGTGGTGGTTTTGATCGCTTCCGCGAGGCGGGATTTTATTGTAACGGTTTTTCTTTGCTTCTCGTCGGGCGGGATCTTCTCGATGGTGGTTTTTGGCTACTCCCGCTGGGCGGGATCTCCAAAACTACTTCCTTTCTTATTTGTCTGTTTCCAGCTGACAGGGATTGTTTCATGCTTACTGTTACCGCTGGGCGGGATTTCTGTTTTGGTGTTCAGTTTCAAGGGATTGATGCCCTAGGCCTATTGCTTATGTAATCAGGTTTTTTTTTAGGGGTTACGTTTTCTGTAATAGGCTTATACATAAAGCCAGGAGGCATGATGCAAGGCTGATTTTGTACATAAGGTTTTGGGATCCTCTATAAAAACCCTTTTTTAATCTACTATAATAATTACCAAAAAAAAAAAAAAGTAATTTGGAGATTGTACAAAGAGATTCAAAGACAATTGGAAATAATTCTTCTAAGTATATTGAGCCCAATGACCCAAGCTCAATATTTAATGCATTCTCTCTTCCAAATGGTTATGCACTATGGAACAATTTTTAAAAATCAATTGATCTAGTGATTAAAGGTTTAAGTTAGGTGGTGGGAACTGGAGAAAATATTTCTATTTGGATGGATACTTAGTGTGATAAAAAAACTACTTAATCTAGATCCAATTTTGAAACTATGGATGAGATCACTTCAAGACAAATATGGTGATAGGGTGTCAAACATTTTGTATAAGGATCAGGAAGGAATATACAAATGGAAAGAGAATTTTTTTTACAAGTATACAAGACATTGATGCTAGGAGGTAGTTGAGTAGAAATGTACCAACAATGATTATTCCGAGGGAAGCCAAGGATAAGTTGATTTGAGTGTTGAATAGCTCAGGAGAACACACAACAAGAAGTGGATATAATGTAAAACATCAACAAAATAGAAATATCGCAAGAATATGGATATATATTTGGGATAGCCCAAGCATTCCTAAAGTTAAAATGTTTGTTTGGATAGTAGGTCATAGAAGAATTTTATCCTGGAATAACCTTATGAAAAGGGGTTTTCATGGTACCTCACAATGTGTTCTTTGTAAAAAGGAGGAGGAGACCATCTCTTAGGACACTACTCAATGGCCTGGAATCTATGGCAATGGATTCTTAATATGTTTGGTAAATGGTTGGTGATGAATAGCATAATTGAAGAATGGTTAAAGCAAAGGCAAAGCATTTTTAAAAGTGAGGCTTTATAGACAATTTGGGTATATGAAAAGATATAATACTTTGGATTGTATGGCTAGAAAGTAATAGAAGAATATTTAAAGGAAAAGAAAGTAGTTTAAAGGTAATTAAAAGAAAGATCTATTTAGCCATAGAGAAGTCTAAGCCAACCCTATCAACATGAAGCGAGAGAGCCTTGATAGATGGAGTCAAGTCATCAAATGGAATTATGATGTTGGGTACAAGAGAAACAAAAAGAAGGCAAAGAATATAAAGTGGAAACCACCATATGTGGAGTTGGTCAAATTGAATTTTGATGGATCTTCTGAAGGAAATCCAGGACAGGAGGAGGAATAATTAGAAATAATAGAGAATATATTTTGTCTCATTACGCTTTCAATAGTGTATTTAAGAAAAATAATAAAGTTGAAGCTTAGGCAACTCTGGAAGGGTTAAAAATATGCAAAAAAATGAAATGGGATAGAGTATGGATGGAAGGTGATTCACTCATAGTAATAAATGCAATTTTGAGGAAAGCAAAGGCTCCATGGAACATACAAGAGATAATTATGAAAATTCAAGACCTTCCTATAGAGTTCAAATAAATTAGGTTTACACATACATTAAGGTAAGGAAACAATGTGCACATAGGCTAGCTAATAGAGGGGTTTTAATTGAGGATCATGAAGTTAAATTCTCTTCTCCATGGTTAGAGGAAGTAGTAAGCTTAGTTGAAGCTAACAAGAAAATGTTGACTGCCTAATTCAAATAATGATTAAGATTTACTTTAATATTTTCCATTGCTAATATTTGATTTATTTCATAGCATTAATGTGCTTTCATATAAACCATTTATTATAATTTTTGTGGTTGCACTTGTGCTTCAGGAAGGAAACTAGCAATCCAAATTTGATAAAGCGAACTATGATAGTGCGATGTTTTGAAATTATTACTCTACTAAGATGCAATGCATAGATAGTAGAGGTGAAGTTTTGGTATTGTGAAGGCTATTGTAGGAAAATTTCAAAAAGGATATTAAATTTTGGAGTACTTGCATTCACACAAAATTTGAAATCTGATCCCAAAAAATGAAAATCAAGAATTTAGACATTTTATTTAAAATGATGTATGTTTCTAGCTATGACAACTCAATTGAGTTGAGAATTAAATTGATTTGTAAACTATAAAGCGTTAAAGAAGAGAGTACAACCCCTTGTTCTCTAGTAGGAAAAAAAAACATTATAATTTACATTATAAGCACATTATTATATTATAACAAGCAAAAGAGAAGGAAGGAAGCAACACTTGGGCACATTATTATAACCTTAGATATAAACTTAATAAGGAGGGAGCAAACATTAATGCTATAATATAATATTATATCCTTGATCTAGCATTAAAATATTATTGGTTTATAGTTCTATTTTTTTCAATGAGTTTACACAGGGTTTTTATGAGGGGTCTCGGTCCCCTCATACCGAGTGGGGTTTGAACCTTGGACCTCTCAAAGAGAGGTCAAATACCTTACCACTACAGTAAGCTTGCAGCTTATTAGTTTATAGTTATATTAAAATACTTAACCATTAAAATTTAATATTTTTTTGGTAATTATTATAGTAGATTAAAAAAGGGTTTTTATAGAGGATCCCAAAACCTTATGTACAAAATCAGCCTTGCATCATGCCTCCTGGCTTTATGTATAAGCCTATTACAGAAATCGTAACCCCTAAAAAAACCTGATTACATAAGCAATGGGCCTAGGGCATCAATCCCTTGAAACTGAACATCAAAATAGAAATCCCGCCCAGCGGTAACAGTAAGCATGAAACAATCCCTCTCAGCGGGAAACAAACAAATAAGAAAGAAAGTAGTTTTGGAGATCCCGCCCAACGGGGAGTAGCCAAAAACCACCATCGAGAAGATCCCGCCCAGCAGGAAGCAAAGAAAAACCGTTACAATAAAATCCCGCCTCGCGGGAAGCAGTCAAAACCACCACAAACAGTCCCGCCTAGCGGGAAGCAATAGGGAAATCCCGCCATCCGGGAAACCAGCAAAAAATAAAGGATCCCGCCTCGCGGGAAAACTAGCGGATTTGGCGGATCCCGCCCTGTGGAGAAACCATCCCGCCCATCGGGAAAACATTTCGTTCAGCGAGAGCCATCCTGCAGGAAGCCGACAGCCAGCACAGAGAGGATCCAGCCCATCAGCAAGTGACCAGAGAGTTGCACCACAAGGAACCCGCCCTGGGAAAACAGAAGAGGATCCCAGTAGCAGGGACCAAGAATCTCGTCCAAGCACAGATCCCGCCGAGGATTCACAAGAAAAAGGGGGAAGTTGTCCAAACCCTAAACCGTCACCTCCACCGCATCGAGAAATGCAAGGGACTAGATCCACACGAATAACCTGCAAAAAAACCCCAGGGGGAAGCCTGAGGGAAAAAAGGAAGGGATCCCCAACCAAATAGGGATCCCTGGGAAGCACCAGTCCGAAAAAACAACCAAGGAAACCCTAGTCGACCGGGAGGGGCACAGATAGTGGAGAAGGATCTCCCACCAGGAGATCATCTGCAAACAACCACTCCCCGGGAGGGATGACCTGGGTTGAGCCAGGGACTGGGCAGGAACCAGGAGCCATGGGAGGGGGAGCAGGGGAGGGACCAGAGCCCTCCCCTCTCTCCCATTAAAATTTAATATTGATTACTTTGTTAAAACCAATTAAAAATAATAATAATATATATAGATATTCTACTAATATTAATTAAATATAATATTTTAACATTATTTAAAAAAACTAACTTTTAATTTTAAATACACAACTATTAGAGAAATATGCCAATAAATAATAATTTTCATTTATTTTTGATACATTGGGGAGTCTGTTACATCCACAGTCCTTTTCTACTACCAAGCAAGGTTCAAATCTTAGGGCTGCCCCCTATAACCCCTATTCCACCTCGTTGTTGTTTAACCCAACGTGAGGAGGACAACCGATTTCTCAAGATTGGTACCATCATCATCGAGATGATGCACACTCAATGGATTTAGGTCAGATTACTACCTTTGCAAACAGACATGCCCCTAGGATTTGAACCTAGGTCTCTTCTTGGTAAGAGCCAGAACTTACCAATCCAATATTGTTTTAAATTTTTTCTTTTTTTAAATACTATTAATATGTTAAAAAAACCATATAAACATGTATACTCGTCAAAAAGCCACTCAAAATTATCATTTGTATCAAAATAATTTTTTTAAATATTTTTAGGAGATGATGATTGTAATTATACCATGAGATAATTGGAATTCTACTTATTCATTGTTATTTCTCGAGAGAAGTGTTGAGGTCTATTATGCCTATGACTAAGGGAAAGGGTCAGTGGAAAGTAAGGAATTTGTTGGAGAATATGTAGTAATGGTTCAAAGACAAAGTTTAAAAGAATACAAGTGCATTCCATTAATAGCATCATGGAGTCTATGGTTGGCAAGAAATTCTATATTGTTTGAAAGCTACCTATACAGATTAAGCTCAAATCAAATATACTTATGAATGCATAAAATAAGTTCTAAAATTAAAGGTTATATGACACGTTTCAATTTAATAGTGGATACTACGAAGTCTTGGGCTTTTTTTTATAGAGCTTGTCAAGGCAGTATAGGTAGTTGTGGGGCAAGAGGAGTGTTATATCATGGTGAAAATCACAAATACACTTTCAAAGTAGGTCTTGGTGAAGGCACCAATAATGTGGTAGAGTGGAAGGCTTTGATATTTTTGTTAAGAATGGCAGTGAAATAGAGAATAACAAAACTCTAAGTTTATGGTGACTCAAAATTGGTGGTGGACTAGGCTTCAAGATTAGTGGGGATACAAAATTTGATACTTAAGCCTTATTATGAGCATGTGAAATTGCTAGAAGCATCATTTATAGAGATATTTTATAATCATATTTATAGAGAATTAAATAAGAAAGTGGATTGTCTATCAAAATTTGCCTTGGATATTTCGATTGGTACTTGGTTAAAAGTAGTATGTGGAACTATGATTCCACCACAATCATTCCTCTTTAGATACTTATTTCTATTTGATAAAAGATGTGGTTTAGGACACTTTTTGTGTTTTTTTTAGGCTTTTATTGATAATTAAGGTCATATTTGTAAAATGACTTATGGCCCCTGGGCTGAAGTGTCAAAATGACACTTCTATAAGATGAGTGAAGGCTAACACTAGGTTAAAAAAAATTGTGTATCAAGTCTAATAAACGTTTCAAAGAAATTTGATATTTTAATGAGGTTGTTTACTAAGGCCCATATGAGGTCTAAAATACTCATTTCATTGTATTTTTTTTCAAACTCTAGAATAAAAATTACTAATTTGAATTTTTTCGAGGGACAAAAATGAAATAACTAAATATTATTAAATGCAAATGTCCTCTCACCTAAAACTTGTAAGAAAAAAATTAATACAAGAAAATATGCATGTAAAGATGTCAATTTTGAATATTGTCTATATGTAAATGTAATGGCTCACAATCAAGAAATTGCTAAATATCACATTTATTATCGAAAATTTGACTATAAGTTCAATGGTTTTACTGGATTTAAGTTATACATTTTTAATAATGCAAAGTATAATGGGGACATAATCGGGGTCAACCTTACCGAGTATAATAGTGGTCACCCTTCCCATGATTCACATGCACACCTCTTGAAAATGTAATATGTTGTCTATGTAATCCTCTATTTTTGAAGAGGGACCATGACCCCTCATAAAAACTTGTGTAAAATCATTGAATCAAGTGGCATTAGCTCAACTGGTTAGATTCCTCAATAGTAAATGAGGAACCTAGGTTCAAATCTTGCCAAGTGATACATGGATAATATCCAAGCTTTGTTGTAATACCAGTACGTGGTGATGATGTAATACGAGTGGAACCCGTTTCAATCCCATATAACCAAATAAAAAAGTCTTCTATTGTTGAAACAAAGGAACACCGAGAAAAATAAGAGACAGGGACTATTACAAGCCAAGAGGGAGTACAAATCAGGAGTGAGTGCGAGGTAGGAGAGAGTGCAAGCCGAGAGCAAGTGCAAGTTGAGAGGAAGTGCAAGCCAAGAGGGAGTACAAACCAAGAGCGAGCCCAATTAACCTGTATGGAAGGAAATTCATATTTCAAAGCCCTAATGAAAAGTCAATATTCCCTAGTTGGAAGTATGGAGGCCCAAGTTGGAGATACATAGAAAATAAAATACATGGTAAGTTTTATCCAGGTAGTAGATGTTACACTAGAAGTAAATATCAAGGATGAGATGATTGAGCATGATATAATGGTTCTTAAAATTATAGGGTTAATATGTAAGTTCTATAGATCATAGCCATGATTTTTGGAGATTCAAAATTGGATCAAGTGGAAGTAGGGATTAAATTCAAATTACTCTATGACTTTTCTTCCTAAAGGGTTTTTGTCCTTATCATATTTTCCAATTCAAAAATTAGGGATAAAATAATGGTTGGTGGCCCATGGTTTAGGGGAAGAGATGCACTTTATTTGAGACTATGGAATGAAAATTTTTCTATTGAGACAGAAACTATTAAGAAGCTTCCAGTATAGGTTAGACTTTTTGGACTTTCATATCAGCTTATAAATAAGGATGTTGAAGAATATTGGAAATAGCCAAGGGGAATTCATCAAATAAGGACTAAATAATAAGGAGCAAAAACATGCTATATATACTCAAATATGTGTTGCTATGGATATTTCAAAGCCTTTGCCACAATCCATTAAGATTAAATCTGAATCAAAAGAATGGGATCAACAAGTAGATTGTGAAAATATCGTATTTCATTGCCACAATTGTTATGAGATTAGACACATGACAAGAGTTTACAAAGTGAAAACTATGAAGAAAGAGAAACAATTATAGTGATGATATTAACTTCAAGACGAAGCGGGAAAATCGTATAGTAATAGAAGCTAAATCAAATCAAGGATATTCCACTCCAAAAGAAGAGACAAAAAAATCCTATCTACAATATCATTTGGCAAGTTCAGAAGGAATTAAAGGTGCAAAAGAAGATGTGGAGATAAATCCTAAAACAAATATGACAAAAGAGATCAAGTTTATTCCAAGTAAATCTTCATTTTCCTCAAGTAGTATAAAATCCTCTCCAAGTAATAAAAGTGAAAGGGTGAAGATGTTATCTCTTGCACTTTAATATTTCAAAAGTAGCATAATAAAGAAATGACGATGGAGGAAACCCATAACAATTTAAGCTTTTTAGAGGATAATTAGAAGGTGATTGCTATAGAAGAGCATCCTTGCACTTTAGGGTTTCTAGGGCAACATAAAAAAGATTGTGCTTTTAAGGTTATTCCTTCAAAACAAGGCAAACCTAAAGATGATAAGTCTTACTATGAGCAATGTGAGAATATTGAAGAGATTGATTAAGATGAAAGTATTGTTGAAAATTAAAAAAGAGAGGAATACCTAATAAGCAAAAACAAAGAGAAAAAGAAACCCAAAGGGATATTGATATGGGAAATCAAAAACCATAATCGCAAGTGCTAACAAGAAGCAAGGCTAAACCCACAAATAAAAACAAAAAATAACAATGAATGTAATATTTTGGAATATTAGGGGAATGAGTAAGAACCCTAAAATAAGGTATTAACAAAATGTGAGGTTGTTATAGACAAGATATTTATAGATATAGAAGTTGGGCAACAAATAGTTTAGCCATTCACGGTGTTGAATTTTATCTTGATAAAATTTAAATTTTGAAAGACATTTGATATAAAAGGAATTGATTATGGAAACTTAGCAGTTTGAGGAATATGGATAATATCTTTGATAGAAAGGCAAATGAAGAATATCTTTGATAGAAATGCAAAGTTGGTATGCTTTAATTAACTTGTTAGAAATGTAAAGAGAGCAGTGTAATATTTTGTTTTTGCAATAGGAGTGGCCCCCAATAGAAGCCACACATAGCTTATTAAAATAGAAAAAAACTCTATTTTCTTCATTTCTTGTTCCTCTCATCCCCTCTCTTTTATACACAATATCACCATTTGTTTGGCTCATAATAAGGAATGCAATAGCAATCCTTATAAAGACTTATTTTTTCAAATTTCTATTTTGATGAAATTATAGTTAAAGAATAGGCCAAAAATACCTTACACACATATTCTTATCTAAATATAATACCTAAGAACCACATGCATGGTCTTTCCATCACAAACTTAAAATAATATTCATCCATTGAAATGAAAGTTCCTTAATCACTTCATTCTAAAATTAGATTCTTACCTATTTACTCACATGGTCTGATGATAATCTACTTGTCCAAAGTTGAACTCGTGCTAGATCTACCTTGCAACTAAGTAACCACAAATGGGTGACAACTTAGACTAGCAATTACACCATTGGATGTAAGAAGACTATAAGAAGTAATAACTAGTATTGTTCTAAAGGAATATGCTATGCACAACTAAGATGAATAACAATTTTTGTTTTATTTTAAAATTATCACATACAAAAATTAATTGCAATACAAATAAAAAACATTTAAATCTTAAATATGAAATATTTTCTTTAAAAATTATGAAGTAGACTTAACAACTACAAAAAATAATTATTGTGTTTTTTTTTATTGATGCTTGTTAGCTTTTGATGTAACGAGAAATGGGAGATAGCAATCACAAGATGCAAAATAATATAAAAGAAAGTAAATCTACAAGAAGACTTAACAACTAAAAAAAAATTATTGTGCTTTTTTGTATTGATGCTTGTTAGCTTTTGATGTAACAAGCAATGGAAGATAGCAATCACAAGATGCAAAATAATAGAAAAGAAAGTAAATCTGCAAGATGACTGAAGTATGTTGTGAATAGAAATAACATAAATGAATACAACGCAGCTATGGAGGAAATGAACACTCCATTAATGAAGCTACTGAACTACATTGCACCCATCACCAATATATAGTGATCTACACATCACTGCACTACTACCTACGACTCTGTTGTAAGCAACTCTATCTATCTATGTTTTCCTTCTCATATGGATCTAACTATGAGGCCTTTCTTATATAGGAAGACACATTCCTTGGCCAAAACTCTACCTAGTTGTGCAAGGGATAACTTGCACATATACAACTTGCACATTGACACTTGTGCATTTATTACATTGCATGAAGTAAATAGATAACTTCCCCCTAAAGTAATCTAATGTCCTAAGTATGTACCTTGGAATATACATTTACATGACCTAAATGATGGAATAGACTCTATTTCTAACACCCCCCTATATTACATTATTTGGGTATTGAAGACATTAGTCTTCAATATGAATCTTCTTTCATTAGATGATCTTTGGCTTGTTTAGAGTATTCTTGATCTAGTTCTATTTCTGTTGCTTCAGTCTTTAGATGATGCAAAATAAGTTGAAGTTGTAGGTTCTTCTTTCAGTTGACCTTGCACTGTATTCCTCCTTCATTGGATTCATCTCCTTCTTCTTCCTTAGCTTTGCCTTTGAATTTAGTATTTGTGCTTTCATATGTGGTTGTGCTTCTACTTGATTCCTGTAAGGAATATTCTCATTTTTTTATCTTCAATTTGTACATAAGATTATGAAAAACCACTTAGGGCATCATGATAAGATTTTGAATTAGTAGAACCTGAAGTGCCAATTCTGCATGAGGACTAAAATAATATTTCTAGATATGACTCATTGAGTTATACCTTCTTTTTAAGTAGTTCTATAAATCATTTTTGTTCTACATTTTCATTCTTGTAGTGTTTATATGTGAGTAATGCCATGTATAATATGCTCACAAGGTCCAAAGAAAGTGTAATGTCACTTTTTCCATTATCAATAGCTTCATTGATATGGGCTTGAAGATAGCATTCCATAGTGTCAAAATTATCTTCTAAGGCTTCACTAAGGATCACTTTTGAAGTTAGATCTACCATTCTTTCAGATTTCATGAGTAGATTCATGATCCCAAGTTTTATGGCACTGGATTTTTCCTTATTGATATTTGCAGTATTTTGGGAAGTAGACATCCTTATGTCTCCCTAGTAAATGAGAGTATGAATACCAAATTTTTAGGTTTTTATAGAAATTTTATATCTTCCCAACTTGATAATATTTTGAAGGATATTATTATTATCAAGTTTTGTAAAATGCCTTATGACTCCCTAGATATTTTTAGAATATAATATAGTGTTTTTGTAAAAATATAGTTCAATTTTGGTTTATTTTGTACAAATTTTGTAAAGATGAAAAATCAACTTCTTGACACCTTATTACTCCTATTGAACTAAGCACTTTTTAATTTTTGAAGAGGTTTCAATGTTGAATTTCTTTTGTCCCCTTTGAGAAGTGTTTGAGACGAGAATATTATAATTTTCCAACCTTAGTAAAAATCTTAATAACCTCTTTTTATATCCCTTAGATTGTTTCTAATTTCCAATAACCTAATTTGGAGTTGTAGCCCTTATGACTCCCAAATTTGGAAAATTAGAACACATTAATATTTGCAAAATTTAAATGGATTAATTCCAAGTAGTATCCCTTATTTCTCCTAAGTTATATTTTGCAAATATTAGACAAATTTGATATTTAATTTTCCTAAGTTTTGCTTTCAAATGAAGATTGATTCCTTTCAATAATTCAACCTTATAATTCTCTTTTTATAAAAAGTAAAATATATGGGAAATTGTACCTTTACGAAATTGGTGGTAGACTGTCCTTCTTAAGCGCTGTGAGTAATGGAAGATTCTTCCACTTGCAATTTGCTTCAACACTCACTTTAATGTTTCCTTGACCCGTTCGACCAAGAGTAATGTTCTTCACCTATTTTTGGATACTTCGAATTGCTCTCAAATTGTTGCCGATCCATTTTCATATAGCTATCGAGCTACTGTTGTGACACTGTCGAGATGTTGCTCGTGATGTTGTCTAAGTTACTACCAAGTTGCTTGCTTTCGTTGCTGCCGAGTTTCTTGCTTCCGTTGTTGCAGAGTTGCTTGTTTTCATTGTTGTCATCCAAGATATCTTAAATAGGCGGTCAAAGGTGTGACAAGTGCCACAACCATTTTCTCAAACGCTCAAGAGAGCTTCAGATGTTTTGTGGAGGTCCCAATATTGTCTCAATGCTTGTGATAAGTGTCTCATAAGCTTCAGACGTTACTCTTCACTCCCACTTCATGCGCTATCTAGAAAGACGTTCTTGCTTTAGTGCCTACCTGATTGTAACATTCCTTGTTATACGTAACTCCTCTGCCACCAATATTATGTCATAACATCTCCTTTGTGAGAATTCTAGGGTTATTTTGGAGGATGACAAGTGCATCATCTTTCCTTTACATACCCTTGTCTTATCAAAACCTTCTTGAAGGAATTCAAACGCATTTTTCCACCTTGTTCTTTGTTGTTCTACGTAGATGTTGAGATGTTTCCAGCCAAGCAATGCTTGTGGAGGAGATATGGAGGAGATTTGGTGGCTCTTGAATGGAGTCCAAATGGCAGCACTTAGATGAAGACTCTGTGATGCTCCACTTATGGTAGAAAAGCTCCTTGATTGGACGTAGCTTGCTTTGATATAAATGCTCCTTTGCTTTGATGTATGCTTGCTTTAATATAGATGCTCCATTGCTTTATACACTACTTGATTTCCCCCTAGCTTTATGCCTTGTCTTCTACAGGTATGACCGTCCAAGATATGTAGAGGATGAGCCAAAAGAGAGGCTCTTTGCTATGCTTGGAAGAATGATAGTATTCAGTCGCCTTTGGCTGATTCAACCTAATTGTAGTGTATCTTTGAGGCACTTTTCAATCTACCCTTTTACCTACATATAATGAGTTAGAGTAGTGCAACACAATGTAACAAAAATTGTAAATAAGATGTCTTTTGCACCTTTTCTTGCACTCCCTTTTTGCAGGTCTAGTATTATGATTTGTATGGCAGAATTTTGAATGCAATGTGGGGGTTTTGAGGTTGTCTTTTTTCTTAGACACCTTCCCATTTTTTCTTGGATATTATGATGATAAATCCAAGCTTAGATAGAAGTAGATAGAAACTCCTTATATGATGCAATTTTTTGCACTTTTATCCTTGTAATTAACCCTATAATGCTTTGGATTTGAGACTCACCAAGTCTCAATATTTGAAGCTTCTACTTCTATTTTTGGTTAGTCATATTCTTCTCTAATTTTTGGAGGATTCTAACCTTTTTGGTGGCTTCACTTGGCCACTATGTGTTGCAGATTTTTGTGCACTAATAGTGTCTTTAGACACTTTGATAATTTCTGATTTTGTGCCCTTCTCGAGAACACAAATAAAAATCCTTCTAAGAATAATATAATATTGCAAAAAAATCTAATAGAATTTATTTTAATGCACTAACAATTTCACCTTATCACTCTAATCAACTCTCAAATTAATGCACTTAATCAAATTTATTGCAGCTAATAAAGAATAATTTGAGATTAATCTTCAAGATTTATTTCGTAATTTCACTACAATTAATATTATAGGATTTTTTTTTCCTTTTTCCAAAGTAGATAATAGGTAGTTTATAGAAGTAATTTTGAAATCTAATCAACTCCTAATAAATGTGCAAATGAGCCTTTAAAAAGAACATTTTCTTTTTTCACTTTTGAAGACTGTAATCCAATTTTCTACTTGCAACTTTAATCCAAATTCAGGTGCTTTTAACAAATATGATAAATAATCCAATTAATGAATCTGCTTGCACCAAAAGTTGCATGTCGTTTTGAAATTTTATCTAGCTATTTTATTGCTTCTATAGAGGATGTAGATCTTGATGTCTAGGATCACCAAGTTACTGCTTCGAGTATGATCTTGCAGCTCTTTGTAGGCTATCCTGAACAACTCCTTCACCAAATGATGATCTTGAACATTCTTTCATGAGCCTAGTATTTGGTGGATTGTTCTCCTCTTGTGTTCTCCTCCTTCTGTTGTATATTTGGATAATTCTTTGTCTCTGAAGTGACACCTTCTTGTTGTGAGAGGTAATCTTCAAATCTCCAGGATTTGGTGAGCTTCTTTTGTCTTCAAGTCTTCTTGTCAAATTTTGACTTCAAGTAAGATCTTCTTCTGAGATTTGGCACTCCTTGCCAAATTATTCTTTACATATTTGGCACTCCTTACCAAATTCTTCTTCACAGACTTGGCACTCCTTGCCAAATTCTTCTTCTCTTGGACTTATTATAATATGGCAACAATTGTCCCAAGTCCTTCACTATCAGGGGCTTCTCCTTGGTTGTGGATTTCTCCAATGATTTCTCCTTTGAGAATTTTTTTAGTAAGGCTCTCCTAGACTTTTTTTGGATGCTCGATAAGACCTTCCCAAGGTCTTTAATCTTACAACTTCTAATGGTCTTCCTTGAGACCTTCTCTTCAACCTTCTACTCCTGGAAGTGTTGGTGGTGAGATCTTCTTTTGGATCTCTGATTCAATTGCTTTGGATTCAAGCAAGACTCGCATAGTTCTTCTTCTTCTTTTTCTTATTCCTTGACTGGAATTTCTTTAATGAGATCTTCTCCTAATCTCTTCGATTTTGCTACAACTACTGAAATGATTATGAAGAAGATACTCTTCCTAACTTTCTTGTAAGAAGTTTTCCAACTCATTGAATATTCTTTTCCTACAAAAAAGTATTAGTACTGAAATATTTAGTCTGCTTCTGAATCATTCTCTTTGAATTCTTCTTTAGGATCAAGGCTTCTATGACCTTTTTTAGTATCAAGGCTTTTGTGGCCTTTTTTACTATCAAGGCTTTTGTGGCCTTTTTCCCAAGGCTTCTATGGCCTTTTTCAGTATCAAGGCTTCTGTGATATTTTTCAGTACCAAGGCTTCTATGGCCTTTTTTGGTATCAAGGCTTCTTTGGCTTTTCTAGTATCAAGACTTTATGGCTTCTTCTTTAAGGCTTCTATGGCATTTTTGTATCAAGGCTTTTATGGCCAGTTCTTCAACTTGTGAAGTTCTTTGATTTAGCAATGGAGATCTTCAATCTCCTAAATTCACCACAAATCTTCACTAGAAGTCTTCTTCCACATTATTCTTCTCTTGTGCAAGGAACTAACCTTTACACTATGAAGGCACGTTGACCTTCGGGCAATGGATTTGAGTCTCCTGGATTTTTTTTGTAGGAGGAGTCCCAATCCTCTAAGAATTAATTTTTGGCAATAAAATAAGCTTTAGGTAATAGTTAGCAAATTCCAGATATCCTGGATGATCTTCACTAGATGATTTATCAATTCAGTGGATTGAATGTTGAGTCCTAGTCTTCACGAGTTTTTCTGTAACTCTGTGGAAAGACTCTAGTCAAACGTAATCTCAGTATTTTCTAGAACTAAGATTTCTTTCAGTCCTCACTTGTGACTCTCCCTAATTTTGCCACATAGATTCTTATGAGATATTTTGATAGTGGTTGGTCTATCAGGGCGTTAGTTTGACAAAACACTCAGGCTCAATGATAATAGTGGTTTTCCTATTGACCTACACAAACTAGATCTACCATGGATTTGATATCACTGTTAGCTTTTGATGTAACGAGCAATGGGAGATAATAATCACAAGATGCAAAATAATATAAAAGAAAGTAAATTTGCAAGATGACTAAAATATGTTGTGAATAGAAATAACATAAATGAATACAACATAGCTATGGAGGAAATGAACACTCTATTAATGAAGTTACTGATACATACCCATCACCAATATATGGTGATCTACACAACACTACACTACTACCTATGACTCTATCATAAGCAGATCTATCTATCTATGTTTCCCTTCTCGTATGTATCTAACTATGAGGCCTTTCGTATATAGGAAGATAGGTTCCTTGGCCAACACTCTACCTAGTTGTGCAAGGGACAACTTGCACATATACAACTTGCACATTGATACTTGTGCATTTATTACTTTGCATGAAGTAACTAGATAACTTCCCCTAAAGTAATCTAGTGTCCTAAGTATGTACCTTGGAAGATACATTTACATAACCCAAATGATGGAATAGATTCTATTGTTAACAATGCTATTAATAAATGAAGATGAAGAAGTAAACCTCAACAAATCTACATTATCTTTTTTGGTTGTAAGTGCTCGAAACACGACTACCCATTTCTTGTCAAAGGTGATTCTTATTTCAATTTAGAATTCATGCTCATCAGAAAAAGTTGCATAAATGTCATGATCTCAAGAACCCCAATGATAAAACCATTTCAGCATAAAGCCTTTTCCATAAATAAGATCCAAGCCCTTCAAATTAGGATTCTCATTTTTTTCTATATTTTACAAGTTTTCTTCCATGTTGACTAAATATTTAGGGTCTCTTAATATTTTATGATAGTTTGGAGCATGCCCCACACCCTAAAAATGAGTAATAGGATTCTTAGGCACAATATTCACCATTTTTATTATACATATATATTGTATTAGTTAATTTTCTAGTCAAAAGACCCTAAAATTTGGAGAGTTGATGCAAACTATTAGTTCTTGAAACACATCAATGAAATAAACTTATGCCTTCCCATTTGCTTGGAATCCAACATTACCGACATCATTTATTGGAAAATTTCTTTGGTTGGCCAAGGACGAAACTTACTTCATGTCATTATTGTGAATATTTTATTTATTTTTATAACTTTTAGGGCATTATATGGTTTTTTCAAAATTCACCCACTTATCAAGAGAATCAATGAGTTAAGATTTTTTGTTCTTTATTTGTGTTAATTGCTCAAAATTCAAAATATACTTATGCTCTAGAAACTAGTAGTTTTTCTCTATAGTAATTAACATCATAAACCATTGCACTGTATGTCTCCAAACCCTAAATGTATGTGTTTGCCGTCTTCACAGTAATTATTAAAGAAAAAATAAACACTCAACATATGAGAAAATGGTTGATCTCATTGAGTATAAATATCCAAATTATATGTGACCTTGGGTCAAGGTTAAGAACTAGCATTAAGGTTTGTTATTAAAATATTATAATAAACCCACCTATACAAGTTATTCAAATACCCATAGGGTTATATAGATAAATATAATATAAAAGTTTCTCATAGTCTTAAGTGAACCTTAACACAACATATTCCAACACAAAGGCTACACATTAAGCTTTGGATATTTTGATCGTCAATACATAACTTTTATTTATTTCAATTAAAAAATGTTGTCCTTCCTTAATATGAATGAGTATGAATCCTAGTTGAGTGTGAATAGAGATATATATACACACACACATGTATATAGAAGTCTAAATCAATCTCTTCATCCTAAATCCATGTGATGACTATTTGATTCCAAAAGGAGGAAATATTGTAAAAGAATACCCTCATCCTCTTCAAATAATTATATTAAACTTATCAACCCCCTTGGTCATGTACCCTTATAGCCTTATTTTTATGTGATATACAAGTAGGCATTTTAAATAATTATTGTTAGCAAATTCATTAAATTAACATGTAGAAGGTCTTGGACCTGGCTAATCAATCAAAAAACATGAAATAGTGAAGCTGAAAAGATGATATAATAGATATCTATCATAGTGGTATTCTCTAATATTGTGGAGCAAATATCATCATTGATTTATTTCTCACTCAACTCAATTTAAATATTTGAAAAAGAAAACAAGTATCTTTTATAAGAGTGAATTAGAACAAAATCCAATAATAGGGTAAAAAAAACTACTTGGACATTACAAAACTCTCTCATTTTTTACTATATAGTTGTATTATCTATATAGTGGAGCAAAAATCATCATTGACTTATTTCTCACTCTGCTCAATTTGAATATTTGACAAATAAAACAAGTATCTCTTATAAGAGTGAACTAGAACAAAATATAATAATAGGGTGCAAAAAACTACTTGGACATTCCAAAACTCTCTCTCTCTCTCATATATCATTCTAGACATTGATTTGAATTCTTAAACAATAAAGTATATCTTACAAGATTTAATTAAAGCAATGATGGTTAATAAAGCACAAATAACCACTTAGACCTTCCAAACTTACATTTTTACATCCTTTTGATTGAATTTATTCCAAGACATTACGAAGGAATATTCTATTGTAGTCTATATTGTTGACTATCAAGCATTTTATGTTATAAAATTTGTAAATATTTGTATCAATCACCATTCCTTTTCTAAACCAAGACCAACTAGATATGCATGGTGTATCTAGTTCATAACTTGAAAAAAGTCTAATTTACTTGTAAAGTAAAAAAAAAAAACTAGTGGTAAGTTGGTGAAGAGTCCCATCATATTTGATACATTATGTCTTTGGTCTAAAGGTGGTGCCTATATGCTTTATACCATTCATGGAGAACATCATATTTGAGGAGCTGTGTCTTTGATGTTTGAATATTGGCATTTTTCAAATGGACTGTAATTGTTCCTCTACTAAGATTGCTGATAAAATCATAAAAACTATCACATTTGAGAAATTATATGTTTGGTGTCCAAACTTATTATATTTTAAATATTTTTAGATAAATATTATATAGAATAATTGATGCCAACACTAGTACTCTTGGAATTCATAACAATTTCTAGTAATGAACATAAGCAATCCATCCACTTAAATCTTATATAGAAAGAATATGGAAAGGAGGTATGGATTGTGGGTGCCCTTGAGCACCAAATAATCAATATGTTATCCATAGATAAGAATCAAAACACTATGATATAATAGATGAAGTAGTTAGGGGGTATTTATACAAATACAAAAAAAAACAATTACATAATCAAATTGACTTAATCTAACATAAATGGGATTTACGTTAATTATAAATTATACAAAGGGTTTAACCATAGTAAGCTTAACCATTGCTCATAATTATTAAACAATTAGTTCATTAAGTAATTAATTACATTATATAATGATTGCTCGTAGACCTATACAAGACTATATCATACAATGCCAATATTGGTCATAAGCTAGTTTACACATCCAACACTTCCTCGTAATCTGATTGAGGGGCCAAAGAAGGAAGATATTAGTGACAATAACATTTTATGTCCCGTAATAGATGTTTTGGGCCTTCTATTTTTTGGAAGTCTCAACTGAAGTTTACTTATGCAAAGATATCTCTTCATAAGAATCTCCTTAGACTGGACTATAGTCACCATAACCAATATAAGATACTCCCACAAGTATACAAATAACACCTCTTTATAACTCCATATGAGGAAGATAAGATAAAAATACCCCCTCTTGGAAGTTGCTCCAATCTTCTATAGTTCCATAAGTCATGACTTGGAAGCATGACTTTCTCTTATGCAACATACTTCACCTTATTTTAAACTTTGACTTACCCTTGGACCACCTGATCTTTGTCACCAAAAGAGGTTTTGCATAAGCCTATTTATGAGAAGAGCAATTACAAAATTCTAAGAGTATCTAGGAAAAAAATAAAGAGAGAAGATATCATGAAGGGTTAGATCTTCATGCATAAAATGAACTAATAGCCCAAGCATTTGATAAGAAGAAGGATTGACCACAACATATTCTAAATTTTGTTTCTAATGTCACAAATCCCAATATCTCTCATATACTATAAATTTACCCCTTTAAATGGAGGAAATAGATATTGAAGATAATCATACGATAAGACATCTCTCCAATTGTAGTAAGTCCTTAAAAAATAACACCAGTGCAAAGAGCTCAAAAAGTCACATGATTTGAAAATTGGTTTAAAAATGGTTATGTATGCAAAATTTATTGCCTCTAGAATTTTACCATCCAAATTAGTCATAAAAGTCCCTGTCGAGACACCTCAATGGTAAAGGCAATGGGCTCTCTCAACAAAGGCCCAAGTTTTATTCATGGGGAGGGTGGCCCTCGAGGTGCCCCAACTGTAGGCTTTGGCTATTAATGTGTGTTTCCAAAAAAATAGCCATAAAGTGATATTTTTAGAAAACATCAATTTTTTTAATTTCCTTCCTATTTTTTGCAAGGAATATTAATAAGAATAAATTCCTTCTTTTGCTTGTTACATCAAAAGGTAGAACACCCTTATGCCATGCCTGTCTATCCCAACTACGATCAATTGCTTAGGTCCCAATGTCCACCCTATCTATGAGGAATAGCATCATGATCCATAATAGTAAAGGGATCCAACCATTCAAATGAATATGTTGCATGTTAGATGAACTAAGACAAAGCAATATGCCTTTTTTTCCTTCTTCTAGGCAAGGCACTATATCTCCCAATGTGGGATAAAAACATCATAATACTCGCTCATTTTCAATGACACCAAGTTCTATTTGTGAGAAAATAATGTTTGACTCTCCATGAAGAAGTCAATACACCCTTCTAGAGTCAAAACAACAATATGTATTCTATTACGAGTGGTTTGAGTCTATGCAAAATAGTTTAAAATTGTTCCAATAATAATAAAACATAACTTGGAGTAGGCATAGTTTTTCTATAAAAATCAAAATAATTGGATCTTCCCTTTGCATTTTTTGTTGAAGGTGCTTATGAAGCCTTGACAAGTAATTTGTCCTAGAAGTTAGAAGAAATACAAAAGGCTCTAAATATTTTTTTTATGTGACCAAGAGATGATGCTCCATACCCGCTTTAATATCTTATTAGACTTCACTCCAATTTGCAGCAACAAGCAAAAGCAACCCATCTACACAAATATTATATAGAAAGCATAAATAAGGACAAAAAAGATATGTAGATTATGGATGCCCTTGAGCACCAAGTAATAACTATATTATTCATAGATAAGAATCAAAACACTCTTATGAAATGGATGGAGTGGATGGGGGTATTTATACCAATACCAAAGACCCAATTACAAAATCAAGTTAACGTAAGCCAATATAACAAGTTGGATTTAGGTTAATTACAATATCTAAGATGGTTTAACCATTACAAGGTTAACCATTACCCATAGAGATTACATAGATGAATAGTTAAATTTATAAATAAATAATTAAACACATTAGTACAATTATTATCCATAGGCCTATACAAGACTATATCATACAATTTTAGCCTTGACCATAAGTCATATTATAGTTTCAACATATATTGGGTGGGTATGAGATCAAAGGGATGCAATAGTTTGACAAGCTATAATCTAAATTTCTAACTAGAGAAGAAATTATGGTATATAAATACTTGGTATACTATACTATGTTATTGTCATAATTATACAAGTTTTAAGGATGACTAGTTGAATTGTCATTGTGATAACTATATGCAACCTACATAGGGTATATATTACATCCAACTTATTGATCCCTTAGCCAATTTATTAATGATAATTGGATTAACACTTTGACCCTTAATTTCATTGTCAAATGGGTTACTTAAGGTGATAGACCTTAATGCATTAGTGATAAGGAGATGAGAAGAAGAAGGATATGATTCAAGAGATGAATTGAGAGAAAGGAAAAGATAAGCTATAAGATTCTCAACCTCCATCAATTGGCAATAGGCAAAGGTTTTGGGGTTGTCTAGAATATTATAAGTCTTGTCCATGCCTTCATATTTAAGGCATTAATGAAGATTTGAAGGGACAACTTGCATCTCATGGATCCATGGCCTCTCAAGAAGAATGTTATAGGTTAGATTATATGACATGACATAGAAGAGATTTTTGAGCATGTGAGTTCTAACATGGAGGGGTAATACTATAGTGTTGCTAGTCTTATATATCACATTGCCAAAATCCTTAATGATAAGACTAGACTTCTCCAAATCTTGTTTGGTTAGCCCAAAATTACTGATGACTCTTAGGCTATAGACATTAAGACTAGATGTTAGATCTTAATGATTCAAATGATTGTATTAGACATGTGAAGGGTATTGAAGTAAACAAGATGCCTAAATTAGGCATAGAATATATCTAAAAAAACAAACAAACATGCAACTACTTTATTTTATGCTACAAACATGTACCTTGTGAGGGGTGGTTATGCCACTTGACTAATCACATGGTCTATGATGTAATAACTCTTAATATTCCCCCCTTATGACATCATAGTCAAAAGCTTGTTTGTGCTTATGACTAAAGAACAATATCTATGGTGATGTAGGGATTTGATAGAGAAACCCCCTTAATGTAGGCATACTACTTAGATACTTGAGAGTGTCGAATTCTATCAATAATGCACTCCAAATACATTTATTACAAAATACTTTATTTAATGCTTATGGAATTTGATGTATTCAAGTGTGTTTCTTCAATGCGAAGGATCTTTATCAAATATATCAGTTATTGATGATATCAAATGTTCTCTTACCATGTAAAATTATTCTCAAATATTTTCTTGATCAATATATTCTATAGGGGTCGGATCAATTACTTCGTGTTTTGTCTTCTTTGCAATGGCTTCATCTATTTGATGAGGTCTTTGCTAATGTTGTGTGATGTATTCATGCTTCCTTTGGTCTTCAATGTAATGTGGTACCATGCATCATGTATCAATCATATAATTTATAGATTTCCAATACTTTTTGTGTGTTCTATATTTTATTTGAACTAGTTTCCATTTCAAAATTTGATTGTCTCTTGATGGGGTGAGATCAATCATATTTTGCATTTTTTTGGTATTGTTCATCTGGAGAAGACATTGTTTGTGGTAAGCAATGTATTATCTCTTTATTTGTTGTCAAAAACTTCTACTAATGGTGAAGAGTCATATTTTGAGTGTACATATTCACTCTTAGGTGTTTGATTCTTGAAACTCATGGTTGCATTGTACCAATAATAATTTGGATGATTTGAATGCATCCAAGTTTCTTGACCTATCATATGTTTAGAATCATACCAAACATTGTTGTGTTATCTTAACTTTGTTTATGTTTCAATCAAATCTTCTTCTTCTTCTTCTTGAACGTCTTCTTTGACTTATTTTTTTATTGGTTGGAGGAAGGGGTTTTGAAAGGGACCTAAAATATTTTACAAAGTAAGAAAGCCCATGGCGTGAGCCACCACAAATACAAGGAAAAAGGAAAAAAGGGGTCCTATCAAAGAGACTCACAACAAAAGCTGCAACACAAGAGGATAGGGGAGCAAAGGGAACCAAGGCTAGCACAAGAGGCACTAAGGCAAGGAAATCTTGATTAAATAAAAAAAATCAAAAAGGGAAATTCGTGCCTAAGCAAGGGAGTCCCGCGTAAAAGGAAAAATTAAAATTTTTTTAAACTTCTTCCCCCTCCCAAGGGGGTTTTCCAGGTGAGGTCATCTTGAAGAAACCAGGTAGGATCTAGCTAGATCTTATCATCAGTGTTGTCTTATAGCTAAAGGAAAGCTTCGATGCATTTGAATCATGTGTTCATCCCAAGAAGGATCATGAAAAGGAAAAACAACCAGTGTCAAAGAAATGCTCTAGAGTCGCAAAAGAAGTAGTTTGCACACTTTCGGAAGATAGAGGACCTACCTAGCCCTAGTAAGAATTCCCATGGTGCTGGGACATAGAGATGCATGCATCCGTAGGATAAGCCCTCTAAAAAATGATCATGGACCATAGACAAAACATAGAGGGCTATCTTGGCCCCTAGAAAATCTCCTAGGAGACTAGAGATTAAGGATGTGCTCGACCACTAGATATTTCTTCCTAAAATAAAAGAACAGTTACACACCCTCAATGGTAGATAAGGGGCCCTCCTGGCCCCTAGTGGAACAAAAAATATGAAATCCATGAGGAGTTGCATTAGCAACGAAGGGCATAAACCAACGACCCAAGAAATTTTGTGAAAGACCTGAGAGGTCTTCATGAGAAAATCCTTCAAATAAGAGCAACAGTAACAGGGGTCTCTCCCACTGAGGGTGAGGGGTGGGAGAAGGCCACCAAAAGAACCATTGGCCACTACCAGAGAAACCTCCAAAATCCAAAAAAACCACACATTGTGGTACCCTAAAATAGGAAGGCCTCAAACCATCTAGGACCATGGTAGAAGCAACAAAATCCCGAGCATCAACCACCACTAGAGAAATCCCCAAACTCCAAAAAGCCACACATCGAGGTACCCTAAAATTGGATGGCCTCAAACCAGCTAGGACCATGGTAGAAGCAATAGAAACCCTAACATCAGCCACCACCAGAGAAACCTTCAAACATTGAAAACCTGAACAAGGTGGTACCTTGAAATTGGAAGGCCTTAGATCAACTAGGACCATGGTAGAAGCAATAGTAGTCCCAACAACAACCACCACCAAAGAAGCCCTCGAATGCTAAAAACCCAAACAAGGAGGTACCCTAAAATTGAAAGGTCTCAAATCAACTAGGACCATGGTAGAAGCAACAATAGCCCTAACAACAACCACCACCAAATAATCATGTCTCGGACTAGCTAGAACCATAATCAAAGCAATAGAAGCCCCAACATCAGCCATCGAAAGGGAAGCCTCGAACGTTGAAAACCTAAACATCAATGGACAAAGGGGGTTGGAGCCACCCTTATTCTGGTAGGCTCCAAACTAGCTAGGACTAAGGTAGGAGAAAATCTCCAAACATACCAGCCACACCTTCTCCAACACCAAAACTCACCCGCTCTCTCTCTCACTCCCACTCTCAATCCTATGACATTGATTTATTCTTTAACTACATTACTTTGATGTGCCTTTATCCAATTTTGATTTTGTTGTTCTAAATATGATCTATTTTGTTATATGTTAATTTTTATGAAGGTGATCCATTTTTGAATAAATATGCCAACATTCCTTCATAGTCTATCCATTTCTTACACAATCTCCACACATCTTTTGCATGTTGAAATTACTTCTTTGAGAATCATTTCTATGATTTTGAAATCTTTGAACATTATTTCTTTGTTGGAAGTGTTATGGAGGTCTCATGCCTCTTATGAATGGTTGATTCTCTCTTTGACTTGTACATAGTAATTGTTCTTCTTTTTCTATAGGATGCGAGGCCTCTACTTTTTGAAGTAGCTTCACCAACTTCTCAAATCTTGGTGATTGCTAAATAACATTTAATGTAGTCACAAAAACATTGTACTTTGATGGGAGTGATATTAAAATAATAGGAACTAGCATTTTATTATATACCTCAGTTCTTAGTCTTTGCAATGATGCTCATAATTCTTCTATTTTTTGCATAAACGCTTCTAGCTTTTCTCTACTCTTCATCTTAAGATAATGGAGCTAGATTTGGAGGAATAGAATCTAATTTTGATTCTTGAAATCAAATGTTATATTCAACTTCTCCCATGCATCCTTGGCTATGAAAGTATCTCTAATGTATACTTGGACCTCATCCACTACTCCAAAAATGATAATAAATCTTACTTTTTTTTTTGCCTTATCAAACTTTTCTTAATATTACCTTGCTATAGTAGGATGAGAAGTGCTTTTATCTACTACTTGCCAAACTTCTTCAAACTAAAATTGTGTCATGAGTTTGGTCTTTCAGGCATCATATTTGTTTCCCCTCAATAATTGGGAATCTAGTAACAAGAACTTTGATGCTCCACTAGCCATAATAAACCTATGAAAAAATTGAATATTCTTATTTTATTGAGTTGATCTCAAAAACTCTTTCCTACAAGTATATATAAGCTTATAGTTGAATTTTGATTGATGCTTCAAATATTAAAGGACTTAAGTATAAAATATGAAGTTGGAAAATCTCTTCTTTCCTCCTAAAAAATAATGTTTCTCTCTTATTAATTTTTTTTTAAAATAATAATTTATTCATTTGGAATTTCCTCTTTAGTTAAAAGAGTGACTTCCAAAACTTTGTGCCTTTGTTCCCTTTTTTCCTTCTCACTATAGCTTTGAGATTAAATATGTTTCTTCAAACATGATGATAATTGAATTAATATAAATCTTGTCACCTTTATATGTGCTCCTTCTTTTGAAAAACATGTCATTTGATTCTTAGTACTTTTTTAGATCTTTGATTGCACCTTAATTTTTATCGTCCAATATTTCAAAGGTTGCAGATGATTAATGGAAATTATCTTCTTTCGCATTCTTTGATTGCTTTGACATTCTTCTCTGCTCCTTTCTTAGACATATTTATGAATAAGTTTAGACATTTGATCGCCTACTGAGGATTCTTTGTCCTCTAGGTACTACATTCTTCATTTGCATACTCCTCTTAGTCATTCCAGGTGATGTCTTGGGTGCTAGTTTTGGGTCACGTCTCAGGTGTCATTCTCAATGATGTCTTGGGTGCTTGTCTTTAGGTGCTTGTTTTGGGTGATGTCCCAGGTGTGATTTCTTTCTCCTATTCACTTTGGGATTTTATCCTACTTTCTTGTTCCTACTCTCTTCTACTTGTTCAACCTGGTTAAGACTCATTTTTTTATGACAATTGTTCTCATGCTTGGCTCTTTTGTTATCAATCAATACACCCATGTTTTATTTTAATTTCCAACATCTTGATTTTTCTTTTTATGGACAATTACCTCTCATCTCAATGCCTTTTCTTAAATCAATTTGTTCGTCAATATCTTTAGCAACCTTATGTATATAAATGTCTCCACTTGCTTTCACAACATGTGTGTTGAATTAGTTTAAAAATAGGCTCTTTAAGAGTTTCAATATTTCCTTCAACTAATTTTTTTTTTTGCTTGCACATTCTCCTCCTTTATTGAATGTATGCTTTACTACACGGATTCAGTGCACACTATTTTTAACTCATCATTCCAAATTTGGAACATTTCTTCTTTCGTGCATGTTCTCTTATTCTTTTGTTTTTTGTTCTATTGGTTATGCTTTTTCAAGTTTGGAGTTTGGCAATTTTAAACAAATATTTTTCCTTTTAAAGGATATTGACCTTCTTCAATATTTTTGTATAGAGAGATTAATTCTCTCTCTTTTCAAACAAATATTTATTGAGACTTTACTTTTCTTGATCTGTGCTTTTTTTTTGTGTGTGTTTTAACCCATTCCCCTGGATGTCTTAATTTTATGAGTTTATGAGTCACTCTTTTAAACAATATTCTTTACCAATCTCAATGTTGCTCTTTTTTTAGTCTCCTTTAGCTATTAAGAAACTTCAATGGCTTCTTTCTTTATGATTTTCAAAGGCTTCTATGGTTTCCTTGGTGCTAAATTTTCTTCTTGCAAAGAAGCTACAATGGCTTCTTTATCTTCTTCTTAAGGATCTTCTTATGGATTCCTTTTTATAATATTGTATGAAGTTTTTACTAGCTTCCTTTTCTTTTCTCAAATGGCCTAGTTGTTTACTTGTAGGCTTTTGCTTGTGACAGGGGCTTTCGACCCTGAAATATTTTGATGCTACTATGGAATTTTGTTTTATAGTGAATCTCATACAAAGTACTTTTGCCCTTGAAAACTTCTTATCTCAATCTTTAACTTTCTATCAAACATAGTGCACCTTGGTTTTCTCTAAGTCAAAGCTAGAAGAGGATTAGAAGGAGAATTATTTCTTCCTTCTACTTGCTCTAATACCACATGTTAGATCTTAATGCTTTGAATGATTGAATTATAGAAGTAAAGTGTATTTAAGTTCATAGTATGCCTAATTTAGGTAAAACAAACCTCCCCAAAAAACCAAACAAACTTGAAACTACCTTGTTCAATACTACATGCATGTACCTTGTGAGGGCTAGTTATGCCACTTGACTACTCACATGGTCTTTGATGTAATAACTCTTAACACCAAAGCCATTATCAACTAATATTTTCTTGATGAAATTGTTATTGATATGGTCTGTGATGTATAAGGTAAGATCTCTTACCATAGAGGATTGAGGGATATCATCCTCAAGGAATGATATGGTTGCATGATTAACCCTAATGGACCCTACTACAAAAGTAAGGTCATTTAGGTTGAGGTCTTGAGGAGTGATTTTTTCACTCAAGACTTTGAGTGAGATATCTCTAAACAGGAGAAGTCCTGAGAAGATCAAGACGGGATATTTTGTCTAGGGCACTCTGAAATTTAATGAAGTAAATCAAGGGCATTTTTAACCTTGGTCCTTGATTGGCTGATTAAGAATCTCCTTTACGTGGATAAGTTATTTTTGTATAAATGACCAAGGGAGATATTGAAGGTTGATGAAATAACATATTTCTATGTTATTGTTTGGTTATAACAAAAATGTGAGATATATGACTAGAAAAAAGGAGTGCCCTAACCATCCCTTGAATTAGAGGTGTGATGTTCCTGTAGTAAACATTATTCGTTGTGTTTTAATTGTGATTATGATTAGGCATTAAATTTTGAAAAATTACAAGATCTTGATTGGAAGATTGAGAATCAAATCTATTGAGAATAACTTGACCATTGTATATTAGGTCTTTGATCAAAATTATATGGCTCATGCATCTATCATTTGCATGACTATTGATGTAGTGGAAGGAACATTGCTCACTACGATGAAACTAAAGATCATTTTTCCTTCTAGGTTCAACATGTTTGATAGGTGGAAGCTCTAAGCTTTCAAAGAGTTGATCTAGGATGGTTGAAAGAGGTTTCTCTAGTCGAGAGTACCTCCTTTTGGGTGTCTATTATTGTCACTTCCCTGGGACAAGCTTTTGAATGTTTGCAATAGCACTAATGTTGTTGGCCTAGAATGAGTTCATGAATCCATCATGTGCAACATGTTTATTCTTGCACTACCATTCAAGTTAGATGAACATTTATCTTCCTTTGTATAGGACATGGTTTTCAATTTCCCTCTTTTGACAAGGGAAATTTCTACTCGCTTAGCTATGTCAATCACATCTTTGAAAGAAGACACATTGGTCGTCTCTAAGTAGCAGGCCAATTACTCATTAAGGTTTCCAATGAATATGTCTAATAGGCCTCTAGATGGAGGGATATATTGGATTCTTCCCACTAGGAATCACCATCTTGCTAAAAAGTTAGCAAAATTCTCCTCTTGAGAGTGCTTTAGTTGGTATAGGCCACTAATAGTGATATTTTTCTTAATTTAGATAGAGAATTGTATGAAAAAAATTTCAACAAGGTCTCTATAGCTTTTCAAAAAATGTCTTTGTATTTGATACTACCATTCCAAGGCAAGGCAAGGTAAATAGGGAAGATTTTAAATAACAATGTCCCATAATAAGACATATCAATACAAGTTATTCTAAACAACATAAGGTTGTTGAGGGGATCCTCCTTCTTATTATACATTTGGAACTTAGGAATCTCAAATTTAGGAGAAAAAGTACAACTAGCTATATAAGGATCTAGGGATTGGTTGCATAAGTCATCATATGAGTACTTGTGGTTGGATGTAGATCCTTGGATAACAACCATTTGTTGTTTCAATTGCTCTTATTGATAAGTTAAAGCTTGAAGTTTAAAAGAAGTATGATTTGATAGCAAAAATATATGTTGATTATTGACATAAAGAGGAGGTCTGTACACCTGAGCATACGATGTGGAAGTTGGCATCATATGGTTTTTTCTAAAGGTACCTAAGATGAAAGGATGAGAAGATGAAGGATGAAATATTATAGGATTAATATTTTGTGTAAATTTCATACCAACACTTATGTGATTGGAATGAAGGTTATTAACATGGGCATCAAAGAATATGATACTTGATGGCACACTTTGATTGGGAGTGTACCTTGTGCCTCTCTATTGAGATATGGGATAACTTGCATTACCCTATAATAATTCCTCAAGGGTAGGTAAATATGAGTGATGTTCCAAAGGTGGTGGAAGATTTTGTCTCCCAAAATTCATGGAAGTGGTGATGAGAAGAGGATTTGATTCAATGAAATGAGATGTTGATTCATTAAGGTTTGCACTTATAGACCCAAATGATGGATTCAATCGATTTAATGCCAACAAATTTTAATTAGGTTGTTGGGGTGATTCTATGAGTGAGCCCTCCCTTACTAAGACTTCACAACCTTCCCTAAGAAAGGTCTATACAAATTCCCTATGCTTTTGTAAGAAGTAAACCAGATGAGTTATGAATTGAAAGACTACTCTTCTATCTTTGTCATAGGTAGGGCTTAGAGAACTCAAAGGTGTAGAAACATACTCTTCTCGATTGAAGGTAGGGTTCTTGAATTTGGGTTGGCCATCATGACCCTAAATAGAAGGATTAGGCTTAATGATCAAATTATGTGCAATGTTATGGGTTAGGTGGTGTTTCTCGGCTATAAGCTTGGCAGAAAGGAGATAATTGAATAATTTATAGTATTTATAGAGTTGATTAAAGAAGATATAAAATATGTTTTAGTAACCTTATATCCCCTTCCCCTCATATACCGAATATGACCTATATAATTCAAGGGCCTCACTATATATCAAAGGCCTCGATATACTTGACTCCCCTCTATATACCCATTGGTACATAAGAGAAAATCAACACATCGATTTCCAACGATATGTGAAAGTGATGTGGATACAAGGCCAATATGGTATTTGAGGCGTAATAGGATGTCTCCTTATGACTCCCACTAGCCCATTATAATATACTCCTTATGAGGCATAAGTATTCATGAGACCCTATATGGGTGGCTAGCAACTCAAGCTTGCTATATATCCCATATAGTCTACTAGCTTGTACAATAGTTACTCAAAGGATTGTAAAGAGCCTTAGTGGAACTAGCAATTGATTATGTTTTTGTTATCAAGATTTGATGTGATCTAATCAACAAAAAAATTAATGGTATTGATTAAGGTTAGGTAAATTTTACTTTGATTAAGATTTAGCTTGGTCAAAGAAGATCTTGGGATCCATGGTGGTGTTCACGTTGGATTCACCAAAATATTAAGCAAAGGGGATTGCGAAGAGCTTCTTTGTGATGCTTCCCTCTCCTTTGTCACCTCAAGGATAGAGGTAGTTTATGAGCTTAATATCTAGAGTTTAGAGAATTAATTAGAGAACACCTACGTTTTTCATAAAATTTCCTTGACAAAACTTAACCTTAATCTTGTTATAATGAGCTACAAATGCATTACACAAATGTGACAATCAAGACCTAAAACTAAATTCTTGATTTTGAATGGTAAAAGTAAAAGCAATTTTTTGAGGACAAGGATTCAAGAGAGATGCAACAAACAAGCCTAGATGTATCTACATGCAATTCACTTTTATTGATGAGGAGATTTATGATGGTCCCCTAAATGATTAACTAGTTTCCTTTCCCTTTTTATTTTATTTTTAATAAATAAACAAAAAATATAAATGAATATTTAGGAGATAACAAGCAAATCCTAAGGCGTAAATACTAAAAATAAGAGGATTACCTATTTTTGACACAGAGGCAAAAGTACTACCGATGCTGCAAAAGTGCTACCAACACTATTACATCATGATGTTGCTTTTGCTTACCTACAAAACAAATAGTAAAAGAAGAGATCAATGGTAAAAGGGGTCTGCTTGAGTTTGAGGAGAGTATGAGGTTCCCTTGGCCACCATCAAACCCTTGTTTAGATATTAGTTGAAAAATAATAAAATGATAAAACTTGGACTAAATGATCAGTGGTAGAGACTATTGGTGAGTGAGACCCTCAACCCTGTCTATCAAACCTTGACCTTCCAGGCATGCATTCTTGCTACTGTCTTGCATAGTGGTAGTGTCATACCATGTTAATAGATTTGGTAATCACAATAGGACATGATTCGATTTCCATCTCCAACATGTTGAGTTTCCTTGTGTTCGATTGTGTCCACTTTGACCCTCTTATATCTAGTATTTGGCTTTGGGATGTCCACTTTGAACCTATGGACTTGAACATAATGGTATTACAAAAAATCAACAATTATGCATGTCTCGTTTGGCAAGATTCAAACTTGGGTCTCCTCCTTAAAAGTTGAAAATAATTGAATGGAAATATATGCATAATTGTCAAACTATTGTAATACTATTATGTATAGGTTCTATAGGTCAAGAATGTTTGAATCCCATATAATAAATTAAAAAAAAAAGTCAAAACCACATTAAAATTGTGTATTTTTTGGTTTATATATTATAGAGAGTCAATTCTTGTATGGTAGGGTAAACCTTTATATTGATATACAATCAATATTAAGTTAGTTTCTTAAGTACGAGGGATATATGGGATTATAAAAACAATGGTAGGGTAAGCCTTTATTATAGTATACATCAATATAATGGATTTTTTTTAATCAAAATAAAGATGAAGGGAAACAATCACACCTTACTTAGTGGTTAGGGCTTTGGGCTCTCTTTTTGATGAAAAAAAAACTCTCTTTTGACATACCCAAGTTCAAACCACAATGGGGTGTGGTATGTGTGTGTGTGACATGGTGTGTGCGTAAGTGAACTTGTGTAAAAAGAAAAACAAAAAAGAAAATAAAAAATTATAATTAATAATAATAAAATTTTTAAGCCCCAAGGGCTAGGTGGATTGGTAAGTGCTAGTCTGGATGGGTACTTGCTGAGAAGAGACCTGGGTTCAAACCTTGGTGGTGCTAGTTTGCAAAGGTAGTAGTATGTTCTGAATCCTCTGAGTGCACGCCAGACCTATGACGATGGTACGAACCCCGAGCGATCGACGATCCCCATCTCACGTTGGGTCAACAATTAACGAGATAGATAGGTTTGGCAGTCCCTGTGGTTTGAACCCTATGCTGGCCAGTTACTAAAAATAGTGGTTGTTACCAACTCTCCTATGTAACCAAAAAAAAGAAAATATGAAGGGAAACAACTCTACTGTATGGGTTAAGATGATTCACTTAATGCCAAGGTACAATGAAGAAAGTTATATAAATTTCTATTGGGTTCCAATCTATGCAAACTTACTACCCTTGTAATCTTATCTTATTAATATAAGTTGTAGAGATTGATAACCCTTATAATCTTTTATTTCAACACAAAAATAAAATTTTATATTTAAAATTTGTTAGAAAAAATATTTAGATAAAATTATAAATAAAATTTTACAAAATATATATATAATAGAATAGAAAATTCTTAATACATTAAAATGTCAAAAATAGTTATAAACAAAAGCTTTACAAAGAATTGTGGTTTCTAGTTCCAAAGTTTAATCCAATCATTTTTTCGACAAAGTTGATGTTTTTGCTATTGAATAAAAATATTTAATATTTAAAGTAATTTTTGAAATATCAATAAAATCCTAGGAACAACTTTCAATCTTAATATATATATATATATATATATATATATATATATATTTATAAAACACAAAAATTTAATGTATTATAGTGATAGATAGATAGGTATTAACATGAACAAAAATATTACGTGAGCTACAAGATTATTGCTAAAGTCCTTGCGCTTAAGCTTAAATCTCTCCTGCCTTTGATTGTCAGACCTGAACAAACTGACTTGATTTTGTTAAGGGAAGATACATTCTTGATAATGTTATTGTTGTTTGGGAAGGTATGGAGTGGGTAAGAAATTTTGAACAAGATTTTTTATTCATTAATATTGACTTTGAGAAAGCCTATGATAAGATGGAGTGGTACTCCATAACTGCCATGCTTTAGGCTTTGGGTTTTGGGCCAGTGTTTGTGAGCACCATTCTTATGTTATTTCAAGATGCTTCAGTTGTTCTTACATTGAATAATAGTCAATCTCAGTCAATTTCTCTTGATCGCTCTGTAAGACAGGGGTGCCCTCTTGCTCCATCTCTTTTCATTCTTGCTGTAGAGGCTTTTGGCTATTTGTTGGCCCATAAGATGGATCAAGGATTAATCAGGGGTATTACTCTCCCCAATTTTGACCGTCAGTTGGTCAATGGTCATTTTGTAGATGATTCTTTCTTAACGCTTCAAGAATATGAGCAATCCCTTTCCTCGGCTATTAGTTGCTTAGAGGTGTTCTGTTTAGCCTCTGGTTCTTCTATACAATGGAAAAAAACCTCTTGTTTTTTACAATCTCAATCTCAGCTGCCATGTTGGTTGCATCATTTCCAATGGACTTGGATTCAGCCAAGTGAGGTGTTTAAATTTCTTGGAATTCCTTTTGTGTTTCATGGTTCCTCTGCTCAATTGTGGCAATATGTTATTGATAAAGTGGAAAAAAAGCTTTCTTACTGGACTAGTAAAAAATTTTCTCTGGCAAGAAAAATTTAGATTTGTTTTAAGGTTTTAGCCACTACCCAAGTCTATTATTCGTCTTATTTGGTTCCATCCAAATCTTGTTATAAAAAGTTGGATAAGCTTTTGAGAGACTTCTTGTGGGCCAAAGACTCTGTCAAGCAAGGTCTCACCGGGTAGCCTGGGAAATTTGTTGTTTGCCCAAGGACTGTGGAGGCATGGGTTTGTTTGATTGTCACCGACAAGGTTTTGCCCTTTGTGCTAAATGGATCACTCAATCTTTAATTGGGGATGAATCTTGAAAAGTGTTGGTTAGGAATTGCATTTCTTCTGGTTTGCTTCAAGGGAAGAAAATTTGGAAAGGGGTGGGATTGCAATCCATTCTTACTACCCCTGTCCCTATTAAAGTTAAAGGTTATTTTGTCATTCAGAGTATTTGGAAAGCTTGGGAGGCCTTCAAACCCTGGCTTGGTGGTCTCCTGTTATCACTTGGCAGGGTTCTCCCCTAGCTCTAGTATAGTGGGTCAGAGCACAGAGGTTCTATAAGCATGGTATTGCTTCCATTTTCAATTTCTTCTCCCGACATACCAGGTGTTGGATACCCTGGGAAAGTTTTCTTCAAATTCATAATTTAAATCTTGGTGATAGAAACACTTATGAGGTGGTTATTGATACTATTCCATTTTCTATCTGGAGCAAACTCCATAAGCATTTTCAAAAACCCTGGTGGTCATATTGGTGTTGGCCTGGGGAGCTTCATGTTTTGCAATATAAAGCTCATCTTGGTTACAAATGGTTCACCCCGCAAGTTCCAATGGTTGATAAGCTCACTCTGAGATGGGACTTAGTCTCTCTTTCATCTCGATGGAATAAGAGGTTTCAAATTGCTTAGGCTACTTATATTGAACCTAAACAAAGTTTTTTTGCTTGGAGCCTCTTACACTAAGGGTTACCTGTTGGCAATAGGTTCAAGCATCTGGGTGTTCATAATCCCATTTGCCCAGTTTGTGGACAAGTGAAAGATTTACTACATGTTTTGGTTTTGTGATCGGGCTCAGTCGGCTTGGGAGTAACTTCCTAAATTTTTCAAACCTTTTATGCAAGAGGATTTTACTTGGGTGCATGCTATTTTGGGTGATCCTATTGCTTTTTCCTTCAACTTGGGTGTTGTTTGGAATATTTTTAGAATTGTTACCCTATTTTATCTATGGAAGTCTCGAAATAGAGCTATTTTTTCTCAGCAAGATGTCGGGCGTGTCTTGTCTATTGCTGATAAATGTGATATATTCTTTGATTTTTGGTTACATATTCAAGTACAGGTTGAAAAAGTATAGGTGGAGCTGCAGTACTTACGTACCCTCATGGATCATTGGGGGAATGCACCCTGCATTATGAGTCATGTGCCTCTTCCTTCCCCTTCCAAGTGGCAGTGATTTCTCGGCTTCTTTCTTTCTAATTGCATATTTGACACTGTTTTGGCAGTTGTTATCTAGTAGTTTGTGGACTGTTTCTGACACTATTGTATACTCCTAACGACAGTGGTTAGTGTATTGGTTTACGGGGTGTGCTAATCCCACCCACCCTTTTTTGTATGATTAGACAATATTTTATTAATATAATGGCCTTTTCATCAAAAAAAATTATACATTTTCTTTAAAAAATAAAAAATAAACTTTTCGCAACCAATGTTGACTTATTCTATTTTTTAATAAATCATATAACTCGAGTAGTCCTAGTGATTCAAACTATGGGATTCCAAATCATAGATTTAAGGTTCAAATTCAAAGGGATAGAGTTGTACATAATCATGTTGTTTGGTACTCAAGTGTGGTAATATAAATAAATATTTGGTCTTGTATGGACACCCTAGTGGAATGTTGTTGGATTGTTATTAAACTACCGAAGTTCAAATCACGAGAAGAGAGACCCTCTTGTGTCCCAGGGAGTGTGGCCCAAATTATGGCACCATTTGTATTCTATCTTACTTCAACAAAAAAAATAAAATAAAAACTAGGTAAACAATATCACAATATCCTTAGTGAGGATTGGGTTGTCGTTGTCCCATATAATCTCTACAAATATATATTAAATAAACAATGTTAAAATTTTGGTGATATATATATATATATATATAGAGGATAAATGACATCCTATCTAAAAATTAGATATGTGTATAACATAAACAACATCCTCCATAAAAATTGAATCATTTCATATGATTGTAGTTTAGTTATATAAATACATTCCATATAATTGTAGTTTAGTTATATGAATATAGATAAACATCTATTTATGACACATATATATATATATATATATATATATATATATATATATATATATATATATATATATATAAGACACATTTTTAACAAGATTGAAATGTGTTTATATTGAAGTTTGTTGTATAAACACAAACCACTCATTCCGTACCTATATAAACACATTAAATAAACAATATTAAATTGTTTTACATAATTTATTTATTTGATTTTGTTGTATACAAACCTCTATAATCCTAAGCCCCTTGAATAAAAAGGAAGTCAATGGAACCTTGACCTCCTAGAGAATCGATGGGAACCTTGACCTTCTAGAAAATCGATGGGAAGCCCACCGATAAGCACTTGATCTCTTCCAACTGGTCTATCCCTTTTTGGGCTTCAGGAATCGAACAATAACAACCCACCAACAAGCAATTGATGGCTATTAACTGTCTTATCCTTTTTAGGCTTTATGGACTTTAAAATCGAGTTTAAAAAACATAATTATGAAAAGGGCTCCGTCCTCTCATACCGGGGTTTGAACTTGGATTTCTCAGATGAAAATCCGAAGAGGTATTTGAGAAGGGTCCTATACTCTTGTACCAGAGTTTGAATTTGGATCATAAAAACCCAAAGACATCCCTAAATTTTTTTTTATTTAAATAAGCCAAAGTTTTGAAAAAGTCAATCTTTTGTATAATTTAAATTCAGATCATTTAAATAAAAACTCAAAAAACTTAACAATTAGATCATTTAAATAAAAACTCAAAAAACTTAACAATTAGATCATTTAAATAAAAACTCGAAAAACTTAACAATTTAAATTTGGATCATTTAAATAAAAGTAAAAAACATAACACGAAACCAACAAAAAAATATTTTTGTGAAAAAACCTTTCTTAATATAGGCACTAACATCATCTTCATAAAGATTAAAAACACCATAATCACATATTGCATAAACATTTTCATAACGATATGACGACTCGGCAAGAGTTTCCAACTCACGATGGTATTAGAGGTTTAAGAAAGAAAGAAGCGAAAACCCCATAACCTGCTAAACCCTACAGCAGGTCATTACCCTCCACATACATGGCGCAGCAATTGAGTGTTTCCCTTCGCAACAGCATATGCAACATTTTCAGAACGACATATTCCAGAGTAGTAGCCCTTCAAACACTCGACATTAGCAGAAGAGCAGCTTACTTTTCGACTGAAGAACAACTCGAAAAGGAAATAATCTTCCAGACCGAAGAACCCCCCCAAACTGAAAATAATTTATCGCTGTACAGAAGGCTATCTTCCCTTGGCAGGCGGCCCGTGAGCGCCGGCACAGTGCTTGATAAGTGGGTGGAGGAGGGCCATTGGGTGAACAAAAGAGATCTCCGGGGCATCGTCAAGGAGCTCCGCAAGTATGGGGATTACCCGCACGCCCTCCAGGTCGGTTAGCTTCATTTTACTTTGATTTGTTTTCCTTTGCGATGCTTATTAAATTCCTTAGAATTCTTGAAACTGGCACTGTTTCAGCAGAAAAGAGTTCTACCCTACCTGCCCCTGTCCCGTGTTCGTCACGGATTTTTCCTTAAATTAACGCAAACAAACTTTTATATCTGATTCTTGTTGTAGTTCAACTGAATTTTGTTTTGCTACATTAAACTTTCCTTCTTTTAAGCTAAGAGCCTATGGGATTATCAACATCCAAACCATTTATGAATAATTCTGTGGGGGATTGGAACCTAGTGAAAAACTAAATGACAGTCCCATCATACCTAGCACATCTACTGAGTAGGAGGAATCACTCCATCCATATACCCTAAGAGCATCCTTTGGTTCTATTTATTTGCTCGCCCTTTTGGTTTGACACACCATGAGTGCTGATATGATCACCTTCAACTTCATCTAAGTATGGGGTGCAAGTCCACTGATTTGAACCGGTCCGTCTCCATGAAAAGACGTTGGCACAGCTATACACAGCTTATTGCACGCCATTTTGATGGTTATGCAGGCGAAAATGACTTATTAAGTTATTAGGTCTTGGGGTAATTGGTTGAATTTTGGTAGGAACAAAGGAGTGTTTCAATGTTTATAATTTCATACAAGTTAGTCATGCAGTTAGATATGCGAATAATCTGGGAGTGGACTTTTTTCATAAACTCTCTGCGAAGCTAAGAATAGTTAAAGTTGAGGAACTCATCATCAAAAGCAAAAATATCAGCACCTAAAAAAAAGTGAAGACGAAGAACTCATTGTTTCAGAGAAATCTGTTTCATTTCTAAAAAAGCAAGTGATACGATGTATTGGTAATACTGTATCTTCTATGCTCTTATAGGTTATTTGGCCTTGAGGGTGCCTCGAGGGTGTTAAATGCCTTCAAGTGATATAATATATTGATGATACTGTATCCTGTGCATTCTTATAGGCTATTTGGCCTTGAATGTTTTAAAAGCCTTCTATTCTATTCTTTTATGTATGAAGTCTAATGTAATTTGCAACCATTCAGATTGGGATGACTCAAATCACCAAAGTTATCAAACCGATTCAGTTTGGTTCGAACCTTTTAATAGCTGTTGTTGAAAAATGCCTCCATTACATGGAACTGCTCCCATTGCCATGGACTTATAGTCAAAGATAGTTGCAGTTCAGAAATATCTGACAGCCATTGCAAATTGATTAGTCGTTCGACATCTAGTAGAGGCAAAAGTGGTGTGAAGCATTACACATTTTAGCATTGAAGGGTTTCATCTGTATTTGACTTCGATGATGATTGCATTGAATTTTGAAACTATAAGTCTGAAATTTTCTGTATTTCTCTATATTTTTCATATATATTCTATCATATTCTATATATACATAATTTGTTTTTCCCAACTGAACTGAACCTTTCTGAAAAAAAAACCAAACCTTAGAACTTTTTTGGTCTTACATTCGAACTGAACTGCCTTAACCTGGAAATTGTTAGGAGGTGAAGTCAATATCCAGATCTCCAATGTTCTTCAGCAGAGAGGTGCATGGTGGTGCAGCTTATGGAGATAAAACAAACAGTTTTCTGGAGTCTTCCTTTGGGAGAGGAAACAAACAGTTTTTTGGAGTCTTCCTTTGGAAGAGGAAACGAACAGTTTTTTGGAGTCTTCCTTTTGGAGAGGAAACGAACATTTTGTTTTTTTCCCCTTGCATGTAAAAATGTTGATTGAATGTAATTCTACTGAAATCAATAAAAGATCAAGCTGCCATTGCCCTGTGGTTTTTCCTGCACATTGCAGGTTTTCCACGTAAAATCTGTGTTACTGTTTTTTTGCGTTATTGTGTTTTCTGCTTGCACAAAATTTTGCTATTTTTCTAACATCTGGTATCAGAGCCTAGGGTTTTGTGCGAGTGGGAGCTGCAACAATGATTGGAAGTGTAACCAAGTTTGAGATTGAAAAGTTTGATGGCAAGAACTTCGCCCTATGGAAGATGAAGGTGGAGGATTTGTTGGTTCAAAATGACCAAGCCCTAGCCTTGAAAGGGGTTGCGAGTAAACCAAGCAGCATGAAAGATGAGGAGTGGGCAACGCTGGATAGGAAGGCGGTTTCTACAATCCGTCTATGCCTAGCGGACTCCGTCTTGTTCAATGTTGTTGAAGAAAAGACCGCGAAAGCCCTTTGGAAGAAGCTTGAACAGTTGTATGAGACGGAATCTGCAACAAATGAAAAAACAGCTTTACAGCCTAAGGATGAAGGAGGGTTCATCTGTGGCGGATCACCTGAATGAGTTTAATACCCTTATCGGTAAACTGGTTTCAGTTAATGTGAATATGGAGGATGAGGACAGAGCTATCACCCTACTTTGTTCCCTCTTGGAGACTTGGGATCATTTGGTGATGACCATCAGCAATTCATCATCAGGAGCTCTAACTTTTGATGATGTGGTAGCCGTTTTGTTGGCAGAAGAGTTGAGGCGGAAAACGTCTTTGGAATCCTCAACCAATGAAGCCCTAGCTGTGAGAGGTCGATATTTCGAGAAGAGTCAATAAAGTAGATCACAGTTCAGATCTAAGTGTAAAGGACGCAAGCTGAAAGAGAATTGTCGGCATTGTGGGAAGCCAGGGCACTCAAAGAAGGATTGTTGGCAGTTAAAAAGGAAAAAAATGGTGAAAAGCAATTTCAGCCATCAGCTGAGGCCAGTACAGTAAATTTTGGAGAGATGGCAACATGTGAGGCTTTCTATATCAGCAACAACAGATCTGTTTTATATACTTGGGTTTTGGACTCGGGTGCATCTTTCCACATGTCTCCTCACAGAGACTGGTTTGACAAATATCAACCATATAGTGGTGGGAAGGTCTACTTGGGTGATGATCACCCTTTAGAAATTGTGGGAAGAGGGGACATAAGGATTAGGTTGGACGATGGTAGAGAAAGGATGTTATGTGATGTACGACATGTGCCAGATTTGCGGAAGAATTTGCTCTCAATCAAGTTGATGGATAAGCTAGGGTATTCTGTCACTTTCGGTAACAACTATTGCAAAATTACCAGAGGTGCTATTGTAGTAGCAAAGGGAGAATCTTATGGGACCCTATATCATTTATGTGGTGATAAGGTGATACGGTGACAAACCATGCAACAACAACAACTTCTATTCAGGATGCAGTAATGCTATGGCATCAACGCCTAGGGCATATGAGTGAAAAAGGTCTGAAATTTCTGCATGACAGAGGTATGCTTTTTGGGATTAAGTCTTGCAATTTAGACTTGTGTGAGCACTGTATTTTTGGTAAACAAAAGAGGGTTAGGTTTACTGCAAGACCTGATAAGAGTTCTGCTTTTCGGCAACTTATACATTCGGATATATTTGGACCAATCCCCACTCAGTCCTTAAATGGTGCCATCTATTTTCTGACTTTTATAGATGATTATTCTAGGAGAGTGTGGGTTTATTTTCCGAAGAAGAAGTCGAAGCTTTGCAAAAATTTAAAGAGTTCAAAACTTGAGTAGAGAAAAGTTTGGGCAAGCCTGTTTTATGTCTTAGGTCAGATAATGGGGGTGAATATTGCTCCAAGGAATTTGATAAATTTTGTACGCAAGAAGAAATTAAGCACCAAAAGACTGTACCATATACTCCACAACAAAATGGTGTGGCTGAGCGGATGAATCGCACAATCATGGAACGTGCAAGAAGCATGCTCAGCGCATCAATGTTTCATCTGTATTTGACTTAGATGATGATTGCATTGAATTTTGAAACTATAAGTCTGAATTTTTTTATATTTTTCTATATTTTTCATGAATATTCTATCATATTATATATATACGTAATTTGTTTTTCCCAACTGAACTGAACCTTTCTGAAAAAAAAAACCAAACCTTAGAACTTTTTTGGTCTTCCATTCGAACTGAACTGCCTTAACCTGGAAACTATGCAAATTACCATGAGCTGGGTCAAAGCATCAAAGCCTAAAGAGGTACACCTAAGATAAAGTGAGAAACATCTCTTTTTATACAAAATCTTATAGGTTTAAAAGGACTGCTGGTTTGGGTATAACTTAAAACATCACCTATAACTATCTATAAACCCTGTGAAAGATCAATTTCCTATGTTACGCTGAGGTTTAAAGATCACTAGAGGGGGCATCTCTTTTGCCAAAATCCATTTAGGACTTCAATCTGTCTCTAACCCCACCTCCCAGGACTTTTGTCCTAGTCAGTCGCCTTTGTGGACTTTATAAGAACCCCACTCACTAGTTGGTGTATCCCCCTTGAAAAACTCACTATTTTTTTTTTTGAATCTAGCGAAAAACTCCTTGCGGGGTCACCTTGGTTTGAGAAACCACAACTAAAGGATTCTACACCGTCAAAATCACCCGGGAGGTGCCCCCGGCCCTGACCACACCAGCATTATCAACTGGATTTTGGGTTCCCAATGTGCGTTTGGTAGGGTGGAGATTCGAACCAGGGACTTACCTTGGAGGATTGCCCTACCCTCTCCAACTCACCTACAACACGTGGGTTTGAAAAAGTCACTATTACTTTAATTGTGTACCTATTATGTTTTGACCTTGTGACAAATTTGTGGACAAAAACATCTTGGAGTGGAAGATGTTGTGTTTCATGGTTATTCCGTTTTTTTTTTAAATTGGTTATATGGGATTGAAACAGGCCCCACTTGTACTACATCATGATCACATAGTGTTATTACAACAGATTGGCAATTATACGTATATCACTTGGCAAGATTCGAACCTAAATCTTCTCCTTGAATGAAAATCAAGGAATTTTAAGCAGTCAAGTTCATGTCATTTGATTGGTTATTTTATGTTTTATTATTCAGCATTTTATGATTTAAATAAAGGAACTAGTAAAAAGGATAAATCTTATTCATCATTGCTTGCCTTCCTGCCTTCCTTTTGCAGAGTTCTACTAACATGGCAATACAAAAACAACCAAGTGAGTCTATCTAGATTCTAGTGTTGGAAAACTTGTTGAGAAAACATGAAAATAGCAATTTTAATGCCAAGCGAAAAATTGCCAAAAACTTGGTGGCAAGTTTTGGCAAGTACTTGTTGAATAACTTGGGCAATTGTGAAGAAATTGCCAAAACAAGGTTAAATATGAGCAAAAACTGATCTGGCCGAATTTTTGTCCAGTTTTGACAAGAAAAGCTTTCTTTTTCAAAAAAATATGAATTTAAAAATTTTCTCTGAGATTTCTTTGCGAATTTTTGTTGAGTTTTGCCAAGTCATTACGCACTCTTAAAAAATGGCCTTGTTGAGTGATTGCTGAGTGCAAGTTTTCCAACTCTGATCCAAATTATGTACAAAGAGTACTGCTTCTCTCCCATTTAAGACACTACTACAAAGTGAACCTTTGTCAGGCTTCTCACAAAATATCAAAATAGAGCTTAGATACTAACAGTGATAGTCCAACAACTGAGACATACTTCAAGCCAATGAACCAAGAGAATTGAAAAAACATGAATGCAAAACAACGAAGAATTGGTTAGAGTCTCATGCATGGCATTTGTTGTGCATGCATTTCATCATTTCATGCATGCATTACAGGAGCTCACACTCCCTCTAAAATGCATATCCCATCAATTATGCAAGAGTCGTGACAGCTAATTTTGCTACCCATTTTTTGATACTTGTTCAAATTTCTTCCATTTCCTTCTGTTGGTCCCTAGCCAATTCTATTTCTCTAGCCTCCAACTGAGGAAGACCTGCTTTAAGCTTGGCCATTGGAGCTCCTTCCTGGTCCCCGTTTGACTCCCTTGGTGCTCCACTTCTTGTGGCACCTCCAGAGGCTTGTCTCCTCCACAAGGCCCCAATTTGATACTGATGTATATATCAATGCGAGACAAAAAACCCTCCATCCTTGACTTGCTAGGCCATGCAAGTTTGGTCATGTGTGGTTATTTTTTATGCTCTCTTCTATCACTGAGGCATCTTAAATTACTTTTCTTTGTGAGTTCTCCTCATCAAAGTGCCCATGCATTTTCTATCAACAAAGCTTTCTAATTGTGTAGATTCAACCATATGCTCACCTTCTTCCTCCGCTACTTCCTCCTAGCAAGTTGGCAACCATTCATTTGAAACTCTAGTAGTGTTTTGGGATACTTCATTTGCAAAATAGAATCCATCCAAATGCCAATTGCCCAATGCTTCCCTTATCACATTTTCAGCAAGCCCAGAGAAGTTCTGCACCACTCAAACTTCTCTGTCTTGACCGGCTTAGTAAGCATATCTGCAGGATTCACTTCAGTGTCAATTTTCTACAACAGGATCCTACCTTCTTCCACCACATTTCTTATAAAGTGGTACTTGACATCAATGTGTTTCGTGCAATCATGGAATGTTGGGTTCTTCACTAGCTGAATAGCACTTTGGCTATCACAATGCAACGTAATTTTCTCCTGCATTATCTTGAAGTCACCCAACAATCGCTCTAGCCAAATTGCCTCTTTGCTGGCCTGAGTCACTGCAATATATTCTGCTTCAGTGGTTGATAAAGCCACCACTGACTGCAACTTAGAAGCCCAACTCACAACTCCACCAGCAAGAGTGAAAGTATATCCTGTAGTGGACTTTCTCCCAACTTAGTGGACAGCATCTGAAGTGCCTCTTTAATATCTGAATATCCACTTCATTGCATTCCAATGCTCCTTACCAGGATTTGCCATGTACCGGCTGACTACTCCCATTGCTTGGGCAATATCCGGTCTGGTGCTCACCATGGCATACATGAGTTTTCCTACTGCTGATGAATACGGTACACGAGACATGCTTGTCTTCTCTGCTTCTGTTCTTGGACACTGATTGGAAGACAATTTTAAGTGTGAAAGAAGTGGGGTACTAACTGGTTTTGCATTCTGCATATTGAAGCGTTGTAGAATCTTTTCCACAAGACTTTTAACTTAACCAAATCTTTCTTCCTTTTCTGTCCCTGTGTATCTTCATCCTTTAAACTTTGGTTTGCTGCTCCTAAATCTTTCATTTCAAATATCCTAGCCAACTGAGCCTTAAGATCAATGATTTTCTTCATGTTGGGGCCTGCAACCAACATATCATTAACATACAACAGAAAAATAATAAAACTGCCATCATCAAACCTCTTATAGTATCCACAATGGTCAGCTTCACTCCTACTGAAACCTTGGCTCTTCATGAAGGTGTCAAATTTCCCGTACCACATCCTTGGCGCCTGTTTCAACCCGTACAGTGATTTCTTCAGTCTGCAAACCAAATGCTCTTTGCCTCTTTCTTCATAGCCCTCATGCTGATCCATATAAATCTCCTCCTCGAGATCACCATGCGGGAAAGCAGTCTTTACATCAAGCTGCTCCAGTTCTAAATCTTGTGCTGCTACAAGTGCAAGTAAAACTCTAATAGTAGTCATCTTCACAACTGGAGAGAAAATTTCATTAAAGTCTATACCTGACTTTTGCGCATAGCCTTTTGCCACCAAGCGAGCTTTATAGTGTTCCAACAACCCATCGCTGTTATTTCTTTGTAAACCCACTTGTTTCCAACAACCTTTCTTCCAGGTGGGAGATCCACAAGTTTCCACGTTTTATTCTTGCGAAGTGCATCGATTTCCTCCTCCATGAATTTCCTCCACTTTTCTGCATTCTCAGACTCTCTAGCTTTCTAAAATGAACTAGGCTCACCATTATCAGTTAGCAAAGCAAAAGAGGACTGATAAACTTGAGAATACCTTTCCGGACACTTTTGTGGACGTGTAGATCTTCTAACCCAATGATCTGTTGATTGTGGCTCTTGGTCTTGTGACCGTTGTGGCTGCTCTACTTGCTGTTCTGCATGCTGATCAAAAACTTCAGCATGCTGATTTTCATATTCATCTTCGTTCATATCTACTTCAACTGGTACAACATTAGGAGTTTGCTGTACCTCCTTCCTTTGCATGGATTTTTCATCAACAATAACATCCTGGCTAATAATTACCTTGTGGGCAGTAGGATATCACAGTTTATACCCCTTCACTGTATCTCCATAGCCGAAAAAAACACACTTGCTTGACTTTGGGTCAAGTTTGGACCTTTTTTTTTTTTACATGGGCAAATGCATCGCAGCCAAAGGTACGCAAATGAGAGTAATCAACTAGCTTACAACACCAAACCTCCTTCGGAATCTGTCCATCCAACGCAGTTGTAGGTGACCTGTTAATAAGATAAACAACTGTATTAACAACCTCTGCCCAGAACCTTTTATCCAACATGGATGTGCTGAGCATGCTTCTTGCACGTTCCATGATTGTGCGATTCATCCGCTCAGCCACACCATTTTGCTGTGGAGTATATGGTACAGTCTTCTAGTGCTTAATACCTTCCTGCGTACAAAAATTATCAAATTCCTTGGAGCAATATTCACCCCAATTATCTGACCTAAGACAAAATCGACTTCCTGCGTACAGTATTCTGGTGCTTAATACCTTCCTGCGTACAAAATTTATCAAATTCCTTGGAGCAATATTCACCCCCATTATCTGACCTAAGACAAAATCGACTTGCCCAAACTCTTCTCTACCCGTGCTTTGAACTCTTTAAATTTCTGCAAAGCTTCTGACGACTTCTTTAGAAAATAAACCCACACTCTCCTAGAATAATCATCTATAAAAGTCAGAAAATAGATGGGCACCATTTAAGGACTAAGTGGGGACTGGTCCAAATATATCCGAATGTATAAGTTTGCAGAAAATCAAAACTCTTACCAAGGCTTGCAGTAAACCGAACCCTCTTTTGTTTACCAAAAATACAGTGTTCACATAAGTCTAAATTGCAAGACTTAATCCCAAAAAGCATACCTCTGTCATGCAGAATTTTCAGACCTTTTTCACTCATATGGCCTAGGCATTGATGCCATAGCATTACTGCATCCTGAATAGAAGTTGTTGCTGCTGCATGGTTTGTCACCGTATCACCGCATAAATGATATAGGGTCCCATAATATTCTCCTTTTGCTACGACAAGAGCTCCTTTGGTAAATTTGCTGTAGTTGTTACCGAAAGTGACAGAATACCCTAGCTTATCCATCATCTTGATTGAGAGCAAATTCTTCCGCAAATCGGGCACATAGCGCACATCACATAACATCCTTTCTCTACCATCGTCCAACCTAATCCTTATGTCCCCTCTTCCCACAATTTCTAAAGGATGATCATCACCCAAGTAGACCATTCCACCATAGTATGGTTGATATTTGTCAAACCAGTCTCTGTGGGGAGACATGTGGAAAGATGCACCTGAGTCCAAAACCTAGGTATATAAAACAGATCTGCTGTTACTGATACAGAAGGTTTCACATGTTGCTGTCTCTCCTGAATCTGTTGTACTGGCCTCAGCTGATGGCTGATTTTGCTTTTCACCATTTTTTAATTGCCAACAATCCTTCATTGAGTGCCCTGGCTTCCCACAATGTCAACACTTCCCTTTCTTCTTACGTCCTTTAGACTTAGATCTGGACTGTGATCTACCTTGTCTACTCCTCTTGAAAGATCGACCTCTCACAGATAGGGCTTCATTGGTTGAGGGTTCCAGGGACGTTTTTTGCCTCAACTCTTCTGCCAACAAAGCGACTACCACATCATTCAATTTTAGAGTTCTTGATGATGCATTACTGATGGTCATCACCATATGATCCCAGGTGTTTGGGAGGGAACAAAGTAGGGTGATAGCTCTATCCTCATCCTCCATATTTACACTGATTGAAACCAGTTTATTGATAAGAGTATTAACTCATTCAAATGATCTGCCACGGATGAACTTTCCTTCATCCTCAAGCTATAAAGCTGCTTTTTCAGAAAAAACCTTATTTGTTGCTGATTTTGTTTCATACAACTTTTCAAGCTTCTGCTGGAGGGCTTCCGCGATCTTCTCTTCAGCTACATTGAACAAGACAGAGTCTGCTAGGCAGAGATGGATTGTAGAAACCGCCTTCCTGTCCAGCGTTGCCCACTCCTCATATTTCATGCTGCTTGGTTCACTCACGACCCCTTTCAAGGCTAGAGCTTGGTCATTTTGAACCAAAAAATCCTCCACCTTCATCTTCCATAGAGCGAAGTTCTTGCCATCAAATTTCTCAATATCGAACTTGGTTACACCTCCTGTCATTGTTTCAGTTCCCACTTGCACAAAACCTTAGGTTCTGATACCAGATGTTAGTAAAATATTCAGATTTTATACTTGCAAGTAGAAAACACAATAATAGAGAACAAAACAACAACACAAGTAACATAAAGATTTTACGTGGAAACCTGCAATGTGCAGGAAAACAACGGGGCAATGGCAACTTCTTCTTTTTATTTATTTCAGCAAACTTTATATTCTTAACTTCATCACATCCAACGGATCATTCCCCTTTTATAGAGCAGAAAAGGAAGACACCGAAATTGTTCGTTTCCTATCCCAAAGCAAGCCTTCAAAAAACTGTTCGTTTCCACTCCCAAGGAAAAGCGCTTGAAACTGTTCGTCTTCTACATCCTAGACGTCTAGCAGCAGCCTAGACGTTTGGCCTAGATGTCTGCTGCATAGACGTCTAGCTATGTTGCCTAGACGTCTAGCAGTCTTGCAGCCTAGACGTCTAGTAGTGCTTCCTAGACGTCTAGCAGCAACCTCTGCTGTCTAAAACCTTGCATAGTGATTTCACCTCCTAACAACCACAATGCTGTTAGGATATTATTACATTATTTAGGATAAATAAATCACCTACCACAGTACGCATACCAATGATGCTCACTTCAAGAAGATAAGGATAAGGAAGGCGAAAATTGTTTGTCTTAATTATAGGCTCGTATGCCTATATATTCATGTACATCCTTGTAATGTCAGAAAGGTCAAATACATCTCGAATATTTTCTTACATCTGGTATCAGAGTAGATATTCTGCCCTTTGAGGTCTCTCCCCCTTTTGCAATGCCATCTTTGTGTACGTTTAGTTTTGTTTCAAAGGATTTCTGCCCCCTTCTATGTCTGAGGCTTAAATCCTTTTGGATTTAGTTTTTGCTATGCTAGTGGTGGAGATTTTGTAGTAGAAGGAATCAATCTTTGCCTTATATGACGGATAGGTTTAGTGGAGGCCACATCGGTTCTACCACTTTTAAATTGGCTATGGTGCAAGCTTGTTGTCATGCTTTTGTCTGGAAGCCAGCAGGCATCCATTTGTTTAGGCTATCAAGCAGTGGCATCAATGAATCTCGCTAGAAAAGCCTTGCGGTCAAGAAAAAGATCCAAGAGGGCAACGTTTCCTCCTTTCATGGCCTTATACATGCACCCCGTGCGCACTTTGCCTCATTGACCACAGTTGGGTTGACCTGCGTGCACTCCTAGTTGTTCTTCCTAGTTTTCTTGTGCATCGAGGCCCCTATTTTCTCAAAAATCCCTTGTTTCTCAAAAATCACCAGTAGGTTGAACACCACAACCGCTGTATTTTGCTTCGCCTTCGCCTTGCGTACAACGACCATGCATCACTCGCGCTCGCACTACAACGTGAAGGCACCTGGTTCCCAATGAGGAAAACAATAGATTTGTTGATGAAGGATTTTGAGAATGAATTCATTGATTCTGAATCCACGCAATGGGCAACAATCGCATGTTATCTACCCAATCATCACGCTCACAAGCCATGATCCGTGCCATTGCGACATGTGCGAGCTATCTGACTGTAGCTCTTACACTTTCACTCCCACTCATGGCGCTCATTCGGCCTTCCAGCCATTAAACGTCATTTCAACCGTTTTTTTGCACTTTTAGCATCCTCTCCTGCACGCAACATTGTGACAGCAGCCAAGTCCAATGTAGCCAAGAAGCCGACCATGGTCCAACTGCTCTTATTTTTCCGCCAACGTGTCCGCCTCCGTCATGAAGTTTGATGGAGACTTGATGACTTCTTTCTCTTGATCTCTCTCCTTGAGATTTTTGTCATGCTTGGATGATCCTTGTCTTGAATGGCTTGAGACCTTTCTTGATTAGTGGTTCCCAACCATGACCTTGAACTAGGTAATCCTTTTAAGGGAATACTACCTAGGGGCGAAAGGAGAGCTATTTCTCCTTTAGATATCCAAGAAACAATAGTGCTTGATGGACGATGGCCTGTCTTCGTATTGTAGGTTGAATTTTGATGAGATATGAAAAGGATGATGTATATCGATTAGAAAGGATTTTCAGAATAGTGGAGAATTCGCCTATTGAGCGTCTTGTGCCTGCCTAATGTCAAATTTGTTGTTGGAATTGTTGCTAAAATGACCAGAATGACATGTTATTTATATCAATTTGATGTTTGAAATTGACCTTGCAAGTGTGTTGGTCGACACCAGGCACACTTGTCGGCCTGAATCCCAATCAGCCCAATAAGCTCAGGATAGGTCTAATTAGACACAGAGATGAAAATTGGTGTCAATTTGACCAAGGTATTTGATATAGGTGAGTGTTGCTTTTAGGAAGTGACTGTGCTGCCCTATTCGAAATAGGTGCAGTTGGCCAACACACTTACAGATTTGTAGGCACACTTAATGAAATAGAAGTTTTTAATGAAATTGAATGTGTAGGAGTGCTCCTAGGGGTCTTCTACTGATCTTAGATCCTTTTAGATTGTCCTAGGTGATAGAAATGGTGGTTCCTAACCTATAGATTGGTCAAGGGAAGGAAATCCTAATGGTCATGCTTACCTGATTTGGACGATTTGTCTTTGATTCACTCTTTGATTGGATACTGTGCCTTTTTTGGGGGTTTGATACCTCTTTTAAGCTTTTCAACAAGGTGGCTGCAGAAGTAGCGTTCCTCATGTCAGGAATGAATTGTTTGAGACAAAATAAATTTGAGAATGAGCAAGTTCTCTCTGTACCACTTGTCAGAGGTAGCAGGATCAGTGCCAGGCAGTTTCTTCCCAGCAGCATCAGTTATGTTGCTGATACTCGACAATTTGTGGGTGTCCCTTCAGTCTAGACACGAGTTTCTGAGAATTGGGCTGACCAACGCTTGAATACTAGTAATATTTCACATTCAAGCAATGAAAATCTGACAAAATGATCTGACAAAATCATTAGAAAACAGCAAAATTCTGATTAGACAGACAACTGATTATTGTTTTAGCAAAAAATTCCTTTCAGCCAATTAACACACTTTTTGATTTATCTTTACTGGAAATTGCAAATTGAATCTTAATAGTCAGTAGCCCTTGCAATTCATTCGTTGCTTCAATTTTAAATTTCTGACTTCTTTTCAGTTTCAGACTTCAATTTTCATATTTCAGATGTGAGTTGATTTTTTTTCTCAGAATATATGTATAAAGGATGGATACAGGCAAAATTCCATTTTCTTGGAAAGCTTCTTGTTCCACTTAGAAAAACAGTGGACAAAGTGATGGGAAAATAGAAATAGTGTCATATCTGGATCCTCTGTCTTGGCAGCATTAGTTCTTTGGCTAGGTTTTACAACAGGAGGCACAGGCCTGTATCCTGGTACCACAAGCAGCACTACATGCAGGCTCTGTGTCAAAACTTTCCATCAATGGTGAACAACATATCTTCTATAATCTGCATAGATTGGGCGACATGCCTGAGGGTCTTGACTCTTAACATATAGAAAACCTTTCCAAAACTCAGGGTTGCTTCTTTGAAAGGAACAATTATGCAGTCTTATCTCCAGTTTTATCTTCTATTTTCTTTCTCACACAGGTTGGGGCTTCTGCAATGAAAAGGTGTTGACTTTCTTAATTCTTTGCTGGTCTGCAATGTAACTAAGGAACTTTAGCTCTTCATATGATTTCTGCACTGTATGATTGATGCTTTAAACAACATTTCTACAAACAGAAGCAGATCTGCAAATGGCTTCTCTTTGAAGAGACTCTCAATGGATCTTTCTTTTGGCTTCCTCTTTATTTCTTCAGACCTGATGTCACCACATGGTTCTCTTTCAGTCTTCAACCAAAGTTCTTGCAAATGGCTCTGGTTCTCTTTGTTTGCAAGATGTCCGGCTTCATGGTTTGTGGCACTTCCTAATGGTCGCTTTACTGCTCATATGACTGCTGTTTTGGTAAACATCTTGAATGTCCTCTTGTACAGGGGTCTGCAACTTTTTCAACTCATGCCTTGCAGTTCTCTTACAACTCTTGATTTTTCTCTTCTCCTTTTATCGTTATTTCTTTTGACAATGGCTTTGGAGTCCTGCCGCAACTCAGGACGGGTTGTATAGACAGCTCAAATGCACTGTCTTCTTTTAGCAGAACAAGTTATTGTCCTTTGGTTCAAACAGTCTTCTCTGCTTCCTGTGTCTTCATTTGCAGTGCATGATTAAGAAGCTTTGAGACCTTATAGTTTGAAAATGAAAGGAATTGTACAGTAATGTAGCTATTGTTGATTTCATTTTAGACATCATAAGGAGGTCTCCTGTAGGTAATGGTAGTGGTCTCACTAACATGTATGCCATTACTATATGTTAATACATGTATTACAAACTTTATCAATTTATTAAATTTGATATGTACGCTATACCAACATACAGACATTCAAAGCTGGAAAACTAATTATATAATATTGAACTTGTATGTGCCAAATTATATGCTCAAACGAAGTTTAGAATTTTGAGTTTGTATGGTCCAGAAAGTTGGAAAAGATGCTACAGATGTTAATAACTCCACGTAACTTGGATTTCAGATGGTTTGAGCTGGTGTGTGGCTTTGAATATTTTCTACGTGAGGTGGTTGCTTGCCTTAGAAAGGCTATCTACTAATGTGTCATTTTCATTCTCCACCTTTTGAACAAGCTGCATCAGTCCCTTCTGCATATCTAGAATCACATGGCTAACAATGGAGTGACTTTCTTTTCCAACTTCTGAATTTAATTTGATGGGTCATGTGGTAGAGGTGGTCCAATGAGAGATGAAGCCAAGTCATAGAGATAGCAGTGTTGTAATGGCTCCAATATAGCCACATCGGCTATCTTTATTTTTATTTAGCTTGGGCCCTAGGTTTAGATAGTTGGCCCTTGAGCATTAGGGTTAGGGTAATGATTGATTTAGTCTATAAATAGGAAGAGTTAGGTGTTAGTGGAGATCATCTTTCATATTTGATTCTTAATCGCGTTTGTTGCACATATCAGACTTAGCCCTCTCTAAGTGGCTAAGGGATTTGCATTGATTTGAATCTGGTTTTGATATTTGCATAATTGATTTGCTGGCAATTGGATCTAATTTATTGATATCATTGGGTATTGTTAATTTCGCGTTATTGGATTTCTAATGCTATTACTATAATTATTGAAGTTGTTTCATAACAAGTGTCCAATTCCTTTTCCATTCAATGCTTCTTTATATTAGAAATAATGGGTTTTTCCAAGGTTGAGCAATCTGTAACAATCTCCAAGGCCGCTCTCTTTGTCAAAATATTCGCTTTTTCCTCCATATTAAACAAGTTATGAGTCCTTTGTCATAGCTTGGATCTTCTATCGGTTTCCAATATGAGGCCTCATTATTTAGGTTTTCTTCATCATGTTCAGAGCCATCATCTGATTTTCTCAAGTTTTCCTTTTGTCCATCAAATCTAGCTGGTCATTATGAAGAAGATGAGTTGCTCTCATGAACTTTCTTCAATAAGATTTACTGACATCATTCAGTTTTTTTTTTGCCACAAGGACTAGAAGCACAGTCTGGACCTTAAGCTTTGGCTAGAAGACTGTAAATGCCAAAATGATTTCATCGATTGGGAAAATGAGATGTAGCCTTAATACTCAGAATGTGATATAGGCGAGGGGAAACGAGATCTAAATTTAGCCAAATGATTACCACAAATAATGATGAGCTCAGGAATTAACAATACATGTTGCATGCCCATGTCCTGAAAATCCACTCTCATCAATCCAAAATGAAAGCACTTGCAAACATGCCTTGTTCATTTAAAAGAAATTGGTAACTGTATTACCTTTGACGTATATACTCTGATCCATTTTGTTATAGAGAGAATAGCCCCATCATCTGGTTGTGTTTTGGAGCTTGAAAATGCCTGGTAAAGTAGAGGAAAAAGTTCTTGAACATATTAGGTTTAATTGGTCATCGTTGTTTTTGAAATTATCATTACTTTCTCTTGCTTTCTTGAGAGTTTATTACTGTAACATCCCAATTTTTACCGTAGTTTGTGTTTGCATTATATAGCTTAAGGTTTGATTTCATAGAGGTAATTATGAAATAAAAATAGATAAAGTATGCTTGGCTAAACTAGGAGAATTTGTTGCTAAATATAAATTGTTAGTGGCATTTAAGGCATTTACTTGGAATGTTTCTTTGTCTCCTTAGTTAGTTGAGAAATTAATTGCTAAGATTGGTTTATTGGGTTAATCAAGATCTTTAATTTGTGTTAAGCTTGATTAGTGGACAGCATTAAAGAAGCATTAAATCTAGTGTTATTTTGTCCCTAGATTAGTTACAAGTTAATTGTGATTAATTAAGTTAATTAATTAGTTGCTTAGCAATGAAGAAAAGATTAGTTGAAGAATTGGTATGTGTTGGGTTGTGATTGGACCACCTCGTTTTCAAAGTCAAAATAACTCCAATTTCTAGATAACATTTATGATGGGCTCATCTTCAACAATTTTTAATAATAAAAAAATGGTTACGGGGGGAGGGTGAGTTCCATTATAAATAGAGGCATTTGAGAAGGCATGAGGGAAGCAATATTTGCGGAGTGAGATCAAGGAGTATGCTCTCCAATAGAATTGGATCAGAAACCAAAAGTCTCGCATTTTTCGCAAATTGGTTTTGGAAATCTAGAGGTTCCTAGGGAGTATGCTCTCCGGGTTTTACTCAGATCAGAAACTAGAAGGGCCTCGTGATTTACCTTAGTTTTCCTCGCCTCGTTACTTTGTTGAAAAAAAAAGAAGCACGTGTGGGACAAAGAACTGGGAGACTTGCCAAAGCTTGGGTCAAAAGAAGTCAGCGAAATATCCAGGTTAGGATTATGAATTCCAGATACCATATAGATAATGAGTATGCTTGATTAAGGAATGAAGAGATAATATAGAAGTAACCTTACTGTTGTAAGGGATAAAGGGTTTAATGGAGTATAAAGAAAAGCTTTGAATTTAAGAAGTTTGTTGTTCTGTAATTTATGAGGGTTCTTGTCTGAAAACATGGTTTGCATTAGCTTTATGTAAAAATGTTCTTCTAAAATAATTTAGAGGATTCAAGTTTAATGGACCATTTTATAAAGAAACTTACAAAATTGAATATGACTTGATGTGAGCTTGTATGGGTAAGGTGGAAGCTTATGTGCAATAGGCACAAGGACTAAGTCTAGGTTTTACCGTAAAAAAAAAAAGTGACTCTTGAATGTGTTATAGACAAAGTGGTCTCAAGTTTTATATATAAGAAGGCCCGTTCCACGATCTTGAGCGCAGGTTTACCTTCGGTAAGAGCGCTCAAGCTCCATTATAGGACTCTCATGCCCTGTGTAGTACGTTTTGGGTAGCCATATCAAAAACCGAGTGATCTGGTTGTAGGATGAGGAAGAAGAATCACTTTACATGTAGATATGAAGGTCATTGGTGATGTTTAGATTTTTTTGCCGTCTAAAGGGGGTATGTCATAAAAAAAACGTAGATGCTATGGTCGGCGCCTTCGATAGAAATTTCCCGAACGATGTCTTTCGGATGGGACGCAATGCATACTCTGGACGAACGTTGAAACCTTGGTCCTATTTGACGAGTTTAAGGGACTTCCAATTTGACTTGGGTTGCGTTTTAGAGAGAGTTTACGCGATGCAGATCGTGTTCGGAAGAAACGTAGTCGCTGTCCTGTGAAAGCTTGAAACGACATTGATTTTTGGTAAATTAAAACTTAGGGTTATTTCCCTAAAGGTCTTATGAAATAAAAAAATATATATATATATATATTTATATATCTAACAATGACAAACCATAACCGTTGATGATGAAACCCATTTATGACTCAGTTTGCGCCACTTGTTACCACCCAGTTGGTTGCTTAGGGTTTGAGCTCCCCATGCACGAACGAAACGCGCGTAGGCTTGAGGCTTTGGGCAAGAGCCGAGGGCCATGTCGTCGGAAGGCTTCAGGGAGGCTACAACCTCGAGTAGCGCGCTAAGTGCTTAGCCGTTAGGCTAAAGCGCTAGCGCCTAACGTAGACCTTCCCTTGTAAAAATTAAAACCGATGGGAAGAATTTTCCTATCAATAGTAATGCTTTAAGGAAGTATGATAAGAGTTCAGTTGGAATATGGGTGGTGAAATGAAACAAGGAGGTGTAACAAGGTTTGTGGATAGGAATCATAGACCTAAGTTTTGTGATTATCACTTGGATCTGTTATTAAAAAAAAAGAAGTTTTAAGTTCACCCAAGGAAAATTTATATGGGTACTTTGTCCATTTATGTTATTAAGTTTTGAAATGTTCGTGAGTCTAAGAATATCTCTAGTCATGAACAATATTAATATGACACAAAACTGTTTGATGAAATCCAATGCTAAATATATTTGTATATGTCACAATATAAGAAGTTAATTCTAGGTTGAAACTTAGAGTGACTTACATTAAAGGGTATAATCCTTTTTGAAAATATGTGGTAGACATAGTTTTGGTCTACTCTTAGAAAGTTTGATTGATTATAATGGATGTTTTTGGCCAAATCTAGCAAAGATTCTAGTAGTGGATTCTTTTGACATTGTGATTTTATGTTATGAACAAGATTGTTTAATTGTTATTTTTGGGTGCTTATGTCCCTTGAGTCTTGGTAACAAAAATGTGTAATGGCATATTTTACAATACTGTGATTTCAATGCATTGTACAAATAGAATCATGTAAATGCAATCATGCATGCTAAATTAAGAAATGGAATTTTATGATGGTATAGTCTAATATGGGAGAAAGGGTAACTGGGTTGCATTTCTCGGGAACATATGGGGGTTCTCCGTAGCCATGTCAATGGATGCAATTAGTATAGATTTAAGAGCATGTTTCCTGTGTGATGAAATATGGGATGAAAGGAATGGGAAAAGTTTCATTCTTAGGAAAGTATGGGATTTCCTACTCTTGAATTGTGTTGAATGCTTGGTTGCTGAAAAACTGTATGCATTCTATGGATTACTGCTGCATGGCATTTTGTAGATTAGATATGCATGTTGATAATTTGGATTGTCTTGATCCCGAGTAACCTATCACCTAGTACTGGTTGGACTGAGGCAACTATTACCGAAGTACCTGATGAACCTGAAAGAGAGTTGAAGACCGGAAGAAGTTGACATTGTATTCAACTCAATGAGGCTATTGTTGTAACATTAAAAGCTTTCTGCAAAAGAAATGATGTAATAGCTTGTAGGAAAATTATGATTCATTGGAAAAGGTTTCATAATGTAACTTCCAAATATCTAATTGTATAGGCTATAATCAGTGTAAATCTCTTTGAAGTATTATGTTTTGAAATGAATTGTTTACTTGATCTAATATATATTACTTGAATTCTCAAGTGGATGCTTTGAGTATGAATGGTTAAATTAGATATTTATAATTCTTGAAGTACAAATGTGGTAACACAGGATGAACATAAACATGTCAAAGAATATACAAATGAGAGATCTAAACGGTTAAAAGTCAATGAGACAAAGTGGTAGACAACATATGCCTACGAGAATCGGTTGGATGATTCCCTTAACAAACCATATGGGGTATGGTTGGCTGGTTAAGAACTGCACCTAAAAATATTATATCATTGAATGACACTCATGGTTAAGTTGAAAAGATACCTATGGTTGGAACTAGTTTAACTTGGAGTTAAACTTAAAGAGGGAAATGAGCATTCTGGTTGAGACAGACTGGCAAATTCTCGCTGATCATTATGGGACACTGGCCACTCCCATACACATGGATAAACTCTGATCAAGTTGATTCCTGTGTGGTGCATAGCCTTGGAAACTCATGTGACTACTTATTCAATGGAAAACTATATAAAAGACTCTCATACGTATGTAAGTTTAAAAAAAAATGATGGTTAGTTTTGGTTGGGTAATTTGGGGTTATTACAATTACTCAGGCAAATTATCTTGTTATCATATCTAATTTAGGATAAGTCAAACCTCAACAACACCTCAACATGATTCCTCAAAAATGGGAGAGGTCTTACACAAAGGAGGAGTTGGTGCATGCATTGGTATGATGGTCAAAGCAACAATGCAATTCAATAAAAGTAAAATGGCAATAATAAAGGTGGTGTCAATGCAAAAGAGATAGTGTATAGATAATATGAATTCAATATTCGACTGTCATGCAATGTCTTACGCTAAAAACCTAGTTGATTTATTAGTGACATAAAAGAATGTTAGGACCCTATTCTAACACAACCATTGATATGTACTTGTCTAGTGTTGGTGTATGTTTGCGCCTTGGGCACCTTGTGTATATGGGCCCATTATGAGGTAACCTTTACTTTTATTATAAGTAGGAATTTGTAGGTGGGATCCTCTTTTTCATGTGGTCCGGCCCTTCAGCATTAGGGTTAGGGTAAATAAGAGTCTATATAAGGACATGGTTTTGGAGTAGAATGTTTCTCATATTTTTCTCAAATTGTATTGGAGCTCTGCTTCCAAGGAGTTTACCCCCTCGAAGAATCCTGCAATATTTGTTCCACTTGATTAATATAAGTTCATTGTGTTTCCAATTAGTTTTCTTCTTAAGCACTTTTGTTATTTCATTTTCTTGGTCATTAAGTTTATAAGCATTTCCATTAATTCCTGCATTGCTTTGCAGTTATGATTATTTTTATCTGAAGGTTCCTAACAAGTGGTATCAAAGCTCTTTCCAGGGCCGTGTTCCACAACAACAACAACAGTTTTTGTCCTTATGTCCATTTTTCTATTTTGTAATTTTTTCCTTCCACTTGTTTTGCATTAAAGTATCTTCTAAAAATAACACAATTTTGTTTTTGTTTTTAGTAGATTAGGTTAGAAATTTGTGTCAGGGGTTTTAAAATATCATGGAGCAGTTGTCATTTTTGGCTAAGCTAGATTGCCCATAAAGCGTCTAGTGAAGTGAGGGGTGCTCAAACTACAATACCCAAGCCTTTGACGACACCTATATACGGTTGCCAACTCCCATGTACCCTTGGATATATAGGGAGGTCCCCTAGGAATAGGAGAAGCCTTCACCCATAGGAAGGTATTGGCCGTTTGAGTTTTGTGGTGCATCGGTAAGTGGTTAGCTCTAGCAAGTTAGTTGTACAGTACCCTCAGAAACGGTTAGTGTGGCTATGGGTATGATGGAACCTTCCATAGCTAGAGCTCTAAAATATCGGGCTGACCACTAATCACGAACAAGATTGAATATTAAAGAGCCTCTGACATTACACACCTTAACTTATCCCTATTGAAACCTTGTTTTTGTCCTTTTCCAGTCAAAACCAAAACCAGATTTGAGCATATTGTAGAAGAGACTAGTCTAGTCACAGTCTGTAGTGTGGAGAATATCTAGTGTAAGAATACAGAGAATGTACAATTTGACAGTATAGAGAATACATAGATTGAAAGTACAGAGAGTTTACTGTCTGACTGTGAGAGCAGTCAGTTGTTTGTCGTCAATAGTTTGCCAATGAAGCAGTCAATTGTTAGTAGTCAAAAAAAAAACTAAAAGCCAAAATTCTTCATTTTATTGCGAATGAAGCAGAGTCAATTGTTAGGAGTCAAAAAAAAAACTAAAAGCCAAAATTCGTCATTTTGTGGTATAATCCATTCCAATCCTCTCTTCGAGCTGATTGTTGTGATATATAACCCTTGATAAACTTTTTTAGAGATCGTAAAGTGTCTCGAAATTGCTGGTGGTACTAGAGCTACCCAAGAGCTAGAGCAATTAGGCGACAAGTGAAACAAATTGAAAACCATCAATCACAAATCCTTCAGGGATTATCTAAACTAGAGAAATTGGATAAAATTGATGACCTTGAGAGTTGTTTAACAAGCCTAAATGCAAAATATGATGTTCCGGCAGGACAATCATGAAAGAATCAAAATGGTGGTTCCAAGGGCAAAGCACGAAATACCTTGCCTCTAAATACAATATAGAGAATGCGCAAGCTAGACTTTCCAAAGTTCAATGGAGAGGACCCAACTAGTTGGTTGTATCGAGCTGAACAATATTTTTCTCTTCATGCTACTTCCCATAATCAAGGGCTCACAATTGCATCTTTCAACCTAGAACATGAACCGGTTCAATGGTACTAGTGGTTAGAGAATATGCGTCCGTGGCTCACTTGGGCTGAATTTGAGATAGAATTACTCACCTGTTTTGGACCTAGTGAGTAAGAAGATTTCATTAGAGCTTTCACCAAGTTAAGATAGACAACATTTTTTTGTGATTACCATAGACAGTTTGAAAAGTTGGCAAATTGTACTAGGGGATTCAGTGTTGAGTTTTGTTGAGTTTTTCCAAAGTTGTTTCATTAGTGGATTAAAGGAAGATATCCATGTTGAAGTGAAAATGTTCAAGCCAAACAACATGATGGTAGTTGTAGGATTGGCTAGGCTTGCTAAAGATAAATTCTCATCACAAAGGCATACTTTTAAACCTCCACAAGCTTGAACCCTGTTTCCATCCTAGACGTCATCAAACTCAGGAAACAAATCACCCTAAATCACACGTCTTACCCGAGAAGAAATGAATTCATATAGGGCACATGGACTATGTTACAACTGTGATGATAAATATTCTTTGGGCCACAGGTGTGTACAATAGAAACTATATTTAGTCGATGTGGGCAAACCTTCCACGAGGGAACCACATGACAAAGGGGAGGTCCATAGAGAAGAAGATCAACCTGAAGAGTCTGAATTGAAGGTGGACCAACCGCCTGAAATTTTAGTACATGAATTAGATGGGATTTCTACTCCCTAGACAATGAAAGTGGTTGGACATTTCAAGGGCCAGCGATTCATAATCCTCATTGATTTTGGTAGTACCCACAATTTTATTGATCCTTGGGTAGCTAAAAAGTAGCCTATTATATCTACTCTTGCAATTCATTTGAAGTCATGGTTGCCAATGGGAGTACTCTACCATGCAAAGAAAAATACAAAAATATTAAGGTGATGATGGGTGACTACAACCTTAGGGTAGACATATTTGCCCTTGCTTTGGGGGGTTGTGACATTGTGTTGGGAATTCCATGGCTTCATACCCTGGGCTTGGTAGTATGGGACTTTTTCGCAATTCACGAAACATGTGAAGCAATACACTCTCTGTGGTGTGATTGTGGAGTTAAGAAACTTTATTCTCATTAACAAAAATCATTCACCGTTATGTAGGGCAACACCATCAATACTACTTAAGGAAGGAACAACTCCATAATATCTCCCAATATGGAAAAGTCTCATAAGCCACTTCGTGGGCAAAAACAATTGCAAGTAATACTTCATATCAGTGATGATTACAATGACAAGATCCCTTCTTTATATACTTGTCTATTAATTCTACTTTGGGGAGCCATCTACTAAACCCTTATCCCACTCATTATTAATATATAATAATATAATCAACCTTGGGTTATATGTGGCCCATGCCAACTATCCATAATATCCTTATACAATGTAAATATCATATCTCCATATACCTATTCCAAAGTACCATATCATTCCACCCTCCTACAAATGTTTTGTCCTCATCCAAGTACCAATGCTTGATTGGTGGTGGTCTTTGATGATGCCAAGCTATGATTGTGCCACTTGAATATCTATAACTGTTTTGTTGGCTTCTTGCTTCTACATCTGGTATCAGAGCTAAGGTTTTGTGCGAGTGAGAGCTGCAACAATGACAAAAGGTGTAACCAAGTTCGAGATTGAGAAATTTGATGGTAGGAACTTCGCTCTATGGAAGATGAAGGTGGAGGATTTGCTGGTTCAAAATGACCAAGCTCAAGCCTTGAAAGGGGTCGCGAATAAACCGAGCAACACGAAAGATGAGGAGTGGACTATGGTTGACAGGAAGGCGGTTTCTACAATCCGTCTCTGCCTAGCGGACTCCGTCTTGTTCAATGTAGTTGAAGAGAAGACCGCGGAAGCCCTTTGGCAAAAGCTTGAAAAGTTGTATGAAACAAAATCAACAACAAATAAGGTTTTTTTGAAAAAGCAACTTTATAGCTTAAGGATGAAGGAAAGTTCATCCGTAGTAGATCATTTGAATGAGTTTAATACTCTTATCAGTAAACTGGTTTTAGTTAATTTGAAGATGAAGGATGAAGATAGAGCTATCACCCTACTTTGTTCCCTCCTGGACACTTGGGATCATATGGTGATGACCATTAGTAATTGATCATCAGGAACTCTCAAATTTGATGATGTGGTAGCCGCTTTGTTGGCAGAAGAGTTGAGGCGAAAAACGTCTCTGGAACGCTTAACCAATGAAGCCCTATCCGTGAGAGGTCGATCTTTCGAGGGGAGTAAACAAGGTAGAAAGCAATCTAGATCTAAGTCTAAAGGACGTAAGCTGAAAGGGAAGTGCTGGCATTGTGGGAAGCCAGGACACTCCAAGAAGGACTGTTGGCAATTAAATATTGGTGAAAAGCAAAATCAGCCATCAGCTGAGGCAAGTGCAGCAGATTCAGGAGAGACGACAACATGTGAAGCCTTACGTATCGGTAACAACAGATCTGTTTTATATACCGGGTTTTGGACTCGGGTGCATCTTTCCACGTCACCCCACAGAGACGAGTTTGACAAGTATCGACCATACTTGTGGTGGAAAGGTCTATTTGGGTGATGATCACCCTTTAGAAATTGTGGGAAGAGGGGATATAAGGATCAGGTTGGACGATGGTAGAGAAAGGATGTTATGTGATGTGCGACATGTGCTCGATTTGAGGAAGAATTTGCTATCAATCAAAATGATGGATAAGCTAGGGTATTTTGTCACTTTCAGCAACAACTACTGCAAGATTACCAGAGGAGCTCTTGTAGTAGCAAAGGGAGAATCTTACGGGACCTTATACCGTGTATGTGGTGATACGGTGACAAACCATGCAACAACAACAAGTTCTGTTCAGGATGCAGTAATGCTATGGCATCAACGCCTAGGCCATATGAGTGAAAAAGGCCTGAAAATTCTGCATGACAGAGATATGCTTTCTGGGATCAAGTCTTGCAATTTAGACTTATGTGAGCACTGTATTTTTGGTAAACAGAAGAGGGTTCGGTTTACTGCAAGCCCTAATAAGAGTTCTGCTTTTCTGCAACTTATACATTCGGATATATTTGGACCAGTCCCCACTCAGTCCTCAAATGGTGCCATCTATTTTCTGATTTTTATAGATGATTATTCTAGGAGAGTGTGGGTTTATTTTCTGAAGAAGAAGTCGGAAGCTTTGCAGAAATTTAAAGAGTTCAAAGCACGGGTAGAGAAGAGTTTGGGCAAGTCAATTTTATGTCTTAGGTCAGATAATGGGGGTGAATATTGCTCCAAGGAATTTGATAAATTTTGTATGCAGGAAGGTATTAAGCACCAGAAGACTCGCATAATCATGGAACGTGCAAGAAGCATGCTTAGCGCAGCCATATTGGAGAAAAAGTTCTGGGCGGAGGCTGTTAATACAACTGTTTATCTTATTAACATGTCACCTACAGCTGCGTTGGATGGTTTGATTCCAGAGGAGGTTTAGTGTTGTAAGCCAGTTGATTACTCTCATTTGCGTACCTTTGGCTGTGATGCGTTTGCCCATGTACCCAAATAAAAAAGGTCTAAGCTTGACCCGAAGTCAAGCAAATGTGTTTTTCTTGGCTATGGAGATATAGTGAAGGGGTATAGATTGTGGGATCCTATTGCCCACAAGGTAATTTTTATCCGGGATGTAATTGTTGATGAAAAATCCATGCAAAGGAAGGACGTACAACAAACTCCTAATGTTGTACCAGTTGAAGTAGAAATGAGTGAAGATGAATATGAAAATTAGCATGCTGAAGTTTTTGATCAGCATGCAGAACAACAAGTAGAACAACAAGTAGAGCAGCCACAACGGTCACAAGACCAAGAGCCAGAATCGACAGATCATTGGGTTAGAAGATCTACGCGTCCACAAAAGTGTCCGGAAAGGTATTCTCATGTGTATCAGTCCTCTTTTGCTTTGTTAACTGATGATGGTGAACCTAGTTCATTTCAGGAAGCTAGAGAGTCTGAAAATGCAAAAAAGTGGAGGAAACCCATAGAGGAGGAAATCGAGGCACTTCGCAAGAATAAAACTTGGGAACTTGAGGATCTTAGACCTGGAAGAAAGATTGTTGGAAACAAGTGGGTGTGCAAAGTGAAGAAGAATAGCGGTGGGCTGTTGGAACGCTATAAAGCTCGCTTGGTGGCAAAGGGCTATGTGCAGAAGTCAGGTGTTGACTTTATTGAAATTTTCTCTCCAGTTGTGAAGATGACTACTATTAGAGTTCTACCCGCACTTGTAGCTGCACTGGATTTTGAACTGGAGCAACTTGATGTAAAGACTGCTTTCTTGCATGGTGATCTCGAGGAAGAGATATATATGGATCAGCTTGAGGGCTATGAAGAAAGAGGCAAAGAGCATTTGGTTTGCGGATCGAAGAAATCATTGTACGGGTTGAAACAGGCGCCAAGGATGTGGTACAGGAAATTTGACACCCTCATGAAGAGCCAAGGTTTCAGCAGGAGTGAAGCTGACCATTGTGCATACTATAAGAAGTTTGACGATGGCTGTTTTATTATTTTGCTGTTGTATGTTGATGATATGCTGGTTGCAAGCCCCAACATGAAGAAAATCATTGATATTAAGGCTCAGTTGGCTAGGACATTTGAAATGAAGGATTTAGGAGCAGCAAACCAAATTTTAGGGATGAAGATACACGGGGACAAAATAGGAAGAAAGATCTGGTTAAGTCAGAAGTCATATGTGGAAAAGATTTTGCAGCGCTTCAATATGCAGAATGCTAAACCAGTTAGTACCCCACTTCTTCCACACTTAAGTTGTCTTCCAACTAGTGTCCTAGAACGGAAGCAGAGAAGACAAGCATGTCTCGTGTACCATATTCATCTGCAGTAGGAAGCCTCATGTATGCCATGGTGAGCACCAGACCGGATATTGCCCAAGTAGTGGGAGTAGTCAGCCGGTACATGGCAAATCCTGGTAAGGAGCATTGGAATGCGGTGAAGTGGATATTCAGATATTTAAGAGCCACTTCAGATGTTGCCATTTACTTTGGATAGGCAGATTTGCAAGTTACAGGTTTTGTGGATTTTGATTGTGGTGGAGATAGAGATGGGAGAAAATCCACTACAGGATATGCCTTCACTCTTGCTGGTGGAGCAGTGAGTTGGGCTTCCAAGTTGGAGTCTGTTGTGGCTTTATCAACCATTGAAGCAGAATACATTGTAGCAACTCATGCTAGAAAAGAGCCAATTTGGCTAGAGCGATTGTTGGGTGACTTCAAGGTAATGCAGGAGAAAATTACACTGCATTGTGATAGCCAGAGTGCTATTTAGCTAGTGAAGAATCCAACATTTCATGATCGCATGAAACACTTTCACTCTTGCTAGTGGAGCTGTGAGTTGGACTTCTAAGTTGCATTTGTGGTGGCTTTATCAACCACTGAAGCAGAATACATTGCAGCAATTGAAGCCAGCAAAGAGGCAATTTGGCTAGAATGACTGTTGGGTGACAAGTAATGCAGGAGAAGATTACATTGCATTGTGATAGCCAAAGTGCTATTCAGTTAGTGAAGAACCCAACATTCCATGATCGCACGAAACACATTGATGTTAAGTACTATTTTATAAGAAATATGGTGGAAGAAGGTAGGATCTTGTTGCAGAAAATCGACACTGAAGTGAATCCTGTAGATATGCTTACAAAGCTGGTCAAGATAGAGAAGTTTGAGTGGTGCAGAACTTCTCTAGGCTTGCTGAAAAAGTAACAAGGGCAGCATTGGGCAATTGGCACTGGATGAAAATCTTTGGCAGAAGAGTTCCTGAATACTGACTTCAAGTGGGAGAATGTTAGGAGGTGAAGTCACTATGCAGTGTTCTTGCTAGCAGAAACTGCTGCTAGACGTCTAGGCAGCAGTTCCAGACGTCTAGGCAGCAGGCGTCTAGGCAGTAGTGCCTGACGTCTAGGCAAAAGTACTAGATATCTAGGCTGCTAGACGTCTAGGCAGCGATGCTTGACGTCTAGGCTGCAGACGTCAAGGCAGTACGAGACGAGACGTCAAGACAGTACGAGACGAGACATCAAGGCAGTACGAGACGCCAAGGCAGTAGACGTCTACGCGGAAGACGAACAGTCTTGGGGAGCAGAAACGAAGAGTTTTTTGGAGGCTTCCTTTGGGAGAGGAAACAAATAGTTTGGAGTCTTCCTTCTACTCTATAAAAGGGATTTGATCCCTTGCATAATGTTGGTTGAAAAACGTTGAAAGACGTGGATGTAAATTTTGCTGAAAAATAATAAAAGAGAAGGTGCCATTGCTCCGTGGTTTTTCCTGCACATTGCAGGTTTACACGTAAATCTCTGTGTCTCTTGTGTTATTGTTTCTGTGTTTCTATTTTTTGTTACCTCTTGCAGGTGTGAGAAAAGTGAAGTTTTTCCTAACTCTGTATCACTTGTGTTATTGTTTCCGTGTTTCTATTTTTTGTTACCTCTTGCAGGTGTGAGAAAAGTGAAGTTTTTCCTAACAACTACTAAACCCTCATCCCACTCATTATTAAAATATAATAATATAATCAACCTTAGGTTATGTGTGGCCCATGCCAACTATCCATAATACCCTTATACAATATAATATCATATCCTTATATACCTATTCTCATGTACCATGGCACGCAAGTCCTAACCAACTCATTAACTCACATCAAATGGAAAAACTTTTGTAGAAATCAAGGTGGTGGCACAATCGTTTGCATTACAGGCCCCAAAAACCATTGATACAGTACAACAAGTTGAGTTATAGGAAATTGTGGATAAACATGCACTTGTATTTGTAGAACCACAAGGGTTACCACCATGGTGAACCCACGATCATGCCGTTGAGCTTGTCTTAGGAAGCTTACCGTTGAATATTCGACCCTATTGGTACCTATATGCCAAAGACTGAAATTGAAAAGATGGTGCAAGAGTTATTAGCAGTAGGGGTTATTCGACCAAGTGTCAACCCTTATTCTTCCCCAGTACTTTTGGTTCGTAAGAAATATGGGTCTTGGTAGTTATGTGTGAATTTATGAGAACTCAACACACTTACCATCAAGGACAAATTCCCCATTCCTGTCATTGATGAGTTATTGGGTGAACTCCATGTTGCTCTCTTCTCTTCTTCTACAACTTGAATATTTGTTTAGGTTATCATCAGATCAGATTGTGGGAAGAAGATATTCCAAAGACAACATCCCGCACTCATGAAGGCCATTATGAATTCCTTGTCATGCCATTCACTCTTTACCAATGCACCATCCACCTTTCAGAGTCTCATGAATGCAATCTTTAAAACATTTTTGCATAAATTTATTTTGGTCTTTTTTGATGATATTCTAATTTACAGTACATTAATGGAACACGGTGACCTATAGTATAGAACCTCTAGCCCACTTAGACATGAGCATACTTAGAGAGACAAACCAACCTCTTCCTATTCTAGATACCATTCAGATGAACATTTAGGGATCGTCTCTCTAAGTATGCTCATTTTTGTTCTCTAGCCCACCCCTACAAGGCTGCAACTGTTGCCGAAATAATCTTTGATTCCATTTTTTGCCTTAATGGCATGCCCCAATCCATCGTTCGATCATGCATTTAATTCACTAGTCATTTTTGATAGGAACCATTTAAGCTGCATGACACAACTCAAGATAAGCTCGGCATACCATCCCTAGACCAATGGGCAAATTGAAATTGTCAACAAGTGCTTGGAAACTTATCTCCGTTGCTTTGCATTTGAGCAACCAACTCATTGGATCAAATGGCTTCCTTTGGGTGAGTGGTGGTATAATACTTCTTATCACTCCACCAAGATGACACCATATGAAGTAGTTTATGGACACCCTCCACCGTCACTTTTGTCATACATTCCAAGTAGTTCCAAGGTTCAAGCAGTGGATTCCACTCTCATGGAGTGTGCACAACTACTCCAACATCTCAAAGATAATTTGGTCATAGCCCAAAACCATAGGCGACAACAAGTAGATCAACATCGTTCTGAGCGCAGTTTTAATATCGGGGACATGGTTTTCCTATGCTTGCACCCCTACAAGCAATCATCATTGAAACTTTGTGGCAGTCAAAAGATAGCACCAAAGTTCTATAGACTGTATAAAGTGCTCCAACAGATTGGCCTTGTGGTCTACAAGCTAGAGTTGTCGCCTTATTCCGCAACACATCCAGTTTTCCATGTCTAATCTTTAAAGGTCCTTGGCAACTGTATATAGGTCCAATCCACACTACCCCAGCTGAATGAGGAAGGCTTAATCATCTTAGAACCCATGAGTATTCTAGACCGGCATACACACACTTCGTAACTGCACTCTCATTGATTTAGTATAGAGTTGTGGAGTGTAGCTTGAAGATGCCGCCTTGGAGCCGCTCCATCATCTACAACAACAGTTTCCTCACCTCAAGCTTTGAGGATAAAGCTTCTTGAAGGGGAAGGGCATGTTAGGACCCTATCTTAACACAACCATTGTTATGTACTTGTCTAGTGTTGGTGTATGTTTGCACCGTGGGCGCCTAGTGCATATAGGCTCATTATGATGTAACCTTTATTTTTGTTATAAGTAGGAATTAGTAGGCCAGGTCCTTCTTTCATGTCGTCCACCCCTTGAGAATTAGGGTTAGGGGTAAGAATGAGTCTATATAAGGACATGAGTTCGGAGTAAATCTCATATTTTTCTCAAATTGTATCGGATCTCTGCTTCCAAGGAGGATGCTCCTTTGAAGAGGCATGCAATATCTTTTCTGCTTGCTTATTATAAGTTTGTTGTATTTCCAAGCAGTTATTTTCTTAAGCACTTCTGTTATTTTCATGGTCATTTAGTTTATAAGCATTTCCATTAATTCCTGCATTGCTATTGTGGTTATGCTTATTTTTATCTAAAGGTTCCTAACAATGAATCAGGCTAAAGGACTTGGGTCATTTTGGTTTGCTGGCCTCCTTCGCGGACTGGAATTGAACACTTACAAGGAGAATTGGCAGGGGTCTATGTGGACATTGGAGGAAAACATGCAGAATATGACAGATTTTAAGTTAAGGGGTCAAATGGGCCACTTGTGAGAAAGGCTCTAGAACAAAGGTAGTCACAATGTTCGCATTTCAGGCAGGCTTTAGTACACTATTTCCTATCTTAATGTTAGGCATATCAATCTGCAATGTGCAGCAGTCCTTTAGTCCATATTTGTGGGATCAACTGTGGCCATTTTCTTTTGTCTAATATATTCTGTATATTCAACCCATTTCCCTCATCTAAGACACTTCAATAAGTACAGATGTTCTAACAGTGAATACCCTGTATAATTTTTTCTCTCTTTTTGAGCATGAAAGCTGCTGTAATAGTCTCATCCATTAGAGCAAGTTGACATTGTCCATTTTCAACAATGGATGGTCTTTACTTCTTTCCTATTGTTGGTTGAAGGTTGCATTTCAGACAGACTTTAGTACACTATTTCCCATCTTAATGTTACGCATTTCAGAATGCAATGTTAAGCAGTCCTTTAGTCCCATGTCTGTGGGATCAACTGTGGCTGCCCCCTTTTGACTAATATATTCTGTTTATTCAACCCATTTTCCTCAGCTAAGACACTTTAAGAACTACAGATGCTCTAACAGTGAATACCCTGTATATATTTTGTTTTTCCCTTTTTGAGCATGAAAGCTGTAATATTTTCATCCATTAGAGCAGGTGGATATTGTTCATTTTCAACAATGGGTGGTCTTTATTTCTTATCCTGTTTGCTTTAGCCATTACACGTGAGTTTTGCTCTGTTTGTATATTCTAAACAACCTCAATACATCACAACAGATCATGTGAATAAGAAATAAAGCGATCATAATCTCCTGATAGGTAGAATTGCCCAGGTTTTGTTCATGTTGAGACTAGCTAAGATAACCACAGAAATGTGTGAATGATTTGAGTTACTTTTCTGTTAATTTGAGGAGGAAAACAGCAGTCGCAAGGTTGCCATGTTCCATGTTCATGAAGATTATTTTTCTTATTCTTTATATGGATTCGAGTGACCCTCTTAATTTGATAATGTTGAATAATATAGAAGCAATGTTGACTGCTTTCTCTAAAACTATTTCCTAATGTTCATTTGTTTTTGTTATTACTGGATGTCATGGGCCACTATAACACATCCCTTGCACAATCTGGGTATTTCATGGTTGTTTAAAGTTTTTTAGTGTTACATTAAATTTACTGGACCTTTTAACCTTATTTTTTCTTTTATTGTGATTAAGTATTTTCTGGGTTCTCAGTTTTTAGTTCTAGTGCTTTTTTAGTTATTACCATTTATACTGTCGCAGTTCCAAAGAGAATTGTGAGCTTTGCTCTCAAGCTGGGAAGTGCACGACAGAATATTTTCTTGTTAATTTCTTTGAAACTGAGGCTTAAGCTGTTTTGCACTATGAAGTAATGAATTGTTTTAGAATATGATGGTTCTTATTTTACAAGAAGGAATACGATGGTTCTATGGTCTTAGATGTGTAGCTTCATACTGTACTTCATTGGGTAGTATTCCCATTTAGTATAGACAATCCATTGACCTGAATTACATTTTGAGTACAGGTTTCAGAGTGGATGGATGGTAGTGGGGAACATCAATTATCTTCAGAAGACTATGCTATCCGCTTAGACATAATAGCTAAAGTTCGTGGCATAGCCACTGCTGAAACATATTTTGAAGAACTTCCTGAGAATGCAAAGGACCACAAAACATATGGTGCACTTCTAAATTCTTATGTAAGAGACAAAATGACTGATAAGGCAGAGGGGCTTATGGAAAAGATCAAGGAATTAGGTTTTGCCACAACAATACTTCCATACAACAAAATTCTAACTCTCTATACGAAAACATGCCAGCCAGAGAAAATACTGTCAGTGATACAAGAAATGAAGGCAGCTGACATAAAGCCTGATGCATTTACTTATAAAATTTGGATGCAGAGTTGTGCTGCTCTTTCAGATATTGAAGGGGTGGAGAAGTTTTTAGATGAAATGAAATTTGATGGTAGATTCAAAGAAGATTGGACCATATATAGGAACTTGTCAGTTATTTATATCAAAGCAGGTTATGTTGCAAAAGCAGAGGATGCTTTGAAAGAAACAGAGAAAAGAATCAATGTGAAAAAAGATCGTGTTGCTTATGATTATCTTATTAGTATGTATGCTGAGCTTGGGAATAAAGTTGAAGTGCATAGACTATGGCAGAAGTTAAAAAATTCCTTCACTAAGATGACTAACACAAGCTACATAGGCATGCTGACTTCATTGGTGAAGCTTGGAGACATTGAAGAGGTTGAGAAATGTTTTAAAGATTGGGAGTCTGAAGGCTTGACTTATGATATCAGAGTGCCAAACATATTAATTGGTGCTTATATCACTAAAGGAATGATTAAAAATGCTGAATTGCTTCTTGAACAGGTCCTGGGAAAAGGTGGCAAACCAAATTTCAAAATATGGGAAATGTTTGTCGATGGATACTTAGAGACCAAGCAGACAGATCAAGCTATAGAGGCCATGAAGAAAGCCATTTCAGAGGTACGGAATCGTCAGAGGCAGCCTGTGCCTGAACAGGCACTGGCTATTTTAAGGCTGTTTGAGATTTCGGGTGATATTGATGGAGCAGAGGATATGTTCCAAAGGCTGAGAGGTGTTGATCATGTGAGCACACACTCTTATAACTCATTGTTACGCACGTATGTTCAATCTGGCAAATCCCCTTCTCAAGTTCTTCAGCGCATGAAATTAGATCAAATTGATCCTAATGAGGAGACGCATCAGTTACTTAAACAAATTGATGAACTTTGAAGATCATCCTTGGTGTAATGTTTTTTGGGTCTGTCATGAGCCTGTGCTCATAAATGCCTATATAACAATCAGCTCAAAATTGTTTTTCTTTGTTATTTTGAAAATCATCCATGGCATAATGGTTTTGGGGTCTGTTGTGAGGCTATGCTCATAAATGCCTATAACAATCAGGTCAAAATTGTTTTTCTTTGTTATTTCGAAGATCACCCTTGGCCTAATGGTTTTTGGGTCTGCAGTGAGCCTATGCTAATTAATGCCAGTAACAATCGGTTCAAAATTGTTTCACTTTGTGAGAAAGTGGAATGTTTAGCTTTCATTTTGAGATGAAACACTTTTTCACATGGTACAGTGAAGTGTTTCGAAGAGTATTGACTTTGAGTATTATTGGACTTGTATTTCATGTATCGGAGGAGGAAGGCAATTTTGATTATTATGTGCAATTTAAGAAGGTTTTGTTTTATATCCTTGCTCTCAAGTTATTGTTATGAATGTACTAGCAGAACTAGAACGGTGTTTGTTTATGTTTCCTGTCATTTTATTGAAGCTTCTGTCTCCTCTTGGAGAGTTAAACTGCACATCATTTTAAAATTAGGAGACAGTGCAATGAAAGTTACCTTTGGAATGGACACTGTGGAGGCAGATGACAGTGAATGGGAGTATATCATTCTTAATGCCTTGGAGGTTTTCTTCCTTAAGAAGATGACAAGTTTTAACCTTTATTTGATGGTTCTCATTTTGCAATAGTTTCTGCCAGCAACCTTCTGTACAGGTATATTTGGTGTAAGTTGTCATCTTCCACTTTTTTCAGATGATCCCTGAAATGTGATAATTTTGTTAGAAAAATATCAAAATTATGTGCAAGCAGGAAAACACAATAACATAGGAAAAACAATAACACAGATTTTACGTGGAAAACCTGCAATGTGCAGGAAAAACCACGGGGGAATGGCAGCTTGATCTTTTATTGATTTCGGTAAAATTACATTTAATCAACATTTACATGCAAGGGGTCATTCCCTTTTTATAGAAAAAACAAACTGTTCGTTTCCTCTCCCAAAGGAAGACTCCAGAAACTGTTCGTTTCCTCTTCCATTGGAAGAGTCCAAAAAACTGTTCGTTTCCTCTTCCAAAGGAAGACTCCAAAAAACTGTTTGTTTCCTCTCCATCAGCTGCACCACCATGCACCTCTGGTGAAGAACATTGGACATCTGGATATTGACTTCACCTCCTAACATTCTCCCACTTGAAGTCGATATACAAGAATTCTTTGCCTATGTTTTTCCATCCAAGTGCCAATTGCCCAATGCTGCCCTTATCACATTTTCAGCAAGCCCAGAGAAGTTCTGCACCACTCAAACTCCTCTGTCTTGACCGACTTAGTAAGCATATCTGCAGGATTCACTTCAGTGTCAATTTTCTACAACAGGATCCTACATTCTTCCACCACATTTCTTATAAAGTGGTACTTGACATCAGTGTGTTTCATGCGATCATGGAATGTTGGGTTCTTCACTAAGTGAATAGCACTTTGGCTATCACAATGTAACGTAATTGTCCTCTGCATTACCTTGAAGTCACCTAACAGTCGCTCTAGCCAAATTGTCTATTTGCTAGCACGAGTAGCTGCAATATATTATGCTTTAGTGGTTGATAAAGCCACCACATACTGCGACTTAGAAGCCCAACTCACAACTCCACCAACAAGAGTGAAAGTATGTCCTGGAGTGGACTTTCTCCCATCTCTATCCCCACCATAATCAGAATCCACAAAACATTTAAATTGCAAACTATCCGATCTGTAGTAAATAGCAGCATCTGAAATGTCTTTTAAATATTTTGAATATCCATTTCACCCCGTTCCAATGCTCCTTACCAAGATTTGCCATGTACCGGCTGACAACTCCCACTGCTTGGGCAATATCCGGTCTGGTGCTTACCATGACATACATGAGGCTTCCTACTGTTGATGAATACGGTACATGAGACATGCTTGTCTTCTCTGCTTCTGTTCTAGGACACTGGTTGGAAGACAATTTTAAGTGTGAAAGAAGTGGGGTAGTGACTGGTTTTGCATTCTGCATATTGAAGCGCTGCAAAATCGTTTCTATATATGACTTTTGACTTAACCAAATATTTCTTCCTTTTATGTCCCTGTGTATCTTCATCCTTAAAATTTGGTTTGATGTTCCTAAATCCTTCATTTCAAGTGTCCTAGCCAATTGAGCCTTAAGATCAATGATTTTCTTCATGCTGGGGCCTGCAACCAGCATATCATTAACATACAACAACAAAATAATAAAACTGCCATTATCAAATCTCATAGTATCCACAATGGTCAGCTTCATTCCTGCTGAAACCTTGGCTCTTCATGAAGGTGTCAAATTTTCTGTACTACATCCTTGGTGCCCTTGTCAACCCACAAAGATTGCTTAAGTCTGCAAACCAAATGCTCTTTGCCTCTTTCTTCATAGCCCTCGGGCTGATCTATATAAATCTCCTCCTCAAGATCATCATGCAGGAAAGCAGTCTTTACATCAAGCTGCTCCAGTTCTAAATCCTGTGCTACTACAAGTGCAAGTAAAACTCTAACAGTAGTCATCTTCACAATTGGAGAAAAAATTTCATTAAAGTCTATACTTGACTTTTGCACATAGCCTTTTGCCACCAAGCGAACTTTATAGTGTTCCAACAACCCATCACCGTTTTTCTTTACTTTGTAAACCCACTTGTTTCCAACAACATTTCTTCCAGGTGTGAGATCCACAAGTTCCCATGTTTTATTCTTGCGAAGTGCCTCGATTTCCTCCTCCATGGATTTCCTCCACTTTTCTGCATTCTTAGACTCCCTAGCGTCCTGAAATGAACTAGGCTCACCATCATCAGTTAACAAAGCAAAAGAGGACTGATAAACATGAGAATACCTTTTCGGACACTTTTGTGGACGTGTAGATCTTCTAACCCAATGATCTGTTGATTGTGGCTCTTGGTCTTGTGATTGTTGTGGCTGCTCTACTTCTTGTTCTACTTGCTGTTCTGTATGTTGTTCAACATGCTGGTCAAAAATTTCAGCATGGTGATTTTCATTTTCATCTTTGTTCATGTCTACTTCAATTGGTACAACATTAGGTGTTTGCTGTACCTCCTTCCTTTGCATGGATTTTAAATAAAAATAACATCTCGGCTAATAATTCATCCTCCCCATCTCTACTTGCGAGAAATATTTCTACCAAGATTTTAGTCATGATGGGTATCAATTCTAGAGGGATTGGAATTGGCCACTCATCCAAATTATTAAACTACTTAAATCTATAATCCCCTAGTTAACTAGTGTTGAAATATATTTCAATCTAGATCCAACCCTTACTTTCCATGGTTGTTTTTACCAGTTGCATTTTTGAGAATTCAACAATGATATGTGGGTATTGATCCCATGAATTTATCCAAAATCGTGCCTTCTCCTCTCTCCCACTTTTCAAAATAATTCATCTTGCACTACCTGATATCCTAACTTTAGAGCCTTCTACACTAAGTACCCATTACCATCTAAAGGGAAATGACTCACCTCATTCAGGTTTACCTATCCCAAATTTACACTAGTTAGAACTCTACTGAATAAAGAAGTTGGCTAGGAGATCCACCTCTAATAAAGCTTTTTAACCAAAACTTTATTATATAACTTTGATCTCCTCAGTACCAAACCTCCCTTTACCTTGGATTGGCTTACTTTCTCCCAACCTGTTAAGGCCTCTTGCCTCTTCCCTTTTTTTTCTCCCCATAAAAATTTTTTAGCCATCTTGTCCAACTCTTTCCATATGGTATGTGGGGTAGCAAGGATAGAAAATTTATAAATTGCCATAGCTTGAATGACTTACTGCAAACAAAATTAATATACCCCCAAAAGATAACCATTTGTGAGATCAATGATTAATTCTTTCTTTGATACGATCCAAAAGATTCCTCTAGATAGCTATCTTTAGTTTTTTAAAATGCAAAGAGACCCCTAAATATACCACTAGTAGAGAAGCTCTTGTGAATCCCAAGATCTCTAAAATTATGTCTTAAAGCCTTCGATCAAGATTGAAGAAGACCACTATGGATTCTTATCATTGATAACTTTGGTTTGTGCTTCTAAGGTAAACATTAAGAGTATCTATAATAATTCTTGCTTTCCTAAAGTTAGCCACTTCCACTAATCTTGTGTCATCCACAAACTGTAGGTGAGTCAAAACCTCCTCACCCACCTTGACACCTATTAGCAAACCATGTATTTTCCTCAAGATGAGTCTAACCAAGTCTTCAACCAGTATAAGAAAGAGAGAAGGGAAACAAGGATATCCTCGACAAAGGTCTCGAGTGGCTCCAAATGGTTGTGAGGAAGGCCTTTGATTAACACTAAGTATGTCAGGGTAGAAACACAACTCATGACCCATTCTATACGATCCTGAGAGAAAACGAAGGTTGTCATAATCCTTAACAAGAAGCTCCAATCCACCCTATCATAAGTATTTGAAATATCCAATTTTATGAACATTCCTCTATTGCTATATTTTGGCATTGAGTGGATTGCCTCCTAAGCTAGAACCACACCATCCAAGATTTACGTGCCCTCTACAAAACCTCCTAATTCTAAGGAGAAAATTCTATGTAGGAGAGGTTTTAGTCGCTTAACCATTACCTTCATGATTATCTTATATATGACATTATATAAGGCAATAGGTCTATAATATCAAATATGCACCCCCTCTTCCCCTTTCAAAATAAAGCAATGAATGTATGATTTAATGCTTTAAGCATTATTTTACTACCTTTGGACTCTATAACATCCATTACATCCTCCTCCAAGTTGTCCCAAAAGGTCTGAAAAAACACAATTGGAAAGCCATCTAGACTTGGTAATTTTCTTGTACTCATTCCAAATACTATCTTCTTCAGTTTCTCTCTATCAATGGGTTTAAGTAGGGCCTGCTTTTCTTCTTCAAATATAATAGAGGGTATGACAACAAGAACTTCTTTCTAAGTCTCTTCATATTGCACCATACTTTCCTTAAATAATTTAGAAAAATAATCCAATGAATGGAAATGCATACTTGGGATTGTATCAAAGGAGTGCTTGTTATCATCCTAAAGAGCTTCCATCTTGTTCGTCTATCTCCTAGCACAAGCAACCTGATGGAAAATTTTGGTGTTTCTATCACCTTCCAATAATCAAGTGGTTCTTGCTCTTTTTTTCCAATAGATCTCCTCTTGCTTGTCAATGTCCTCAACCACTTTACACAATGCATCATCCTCTTCTTTGAGTTGCACTATAATTATTCCTTAAAAGTGTTTTTGCACCTCATCTCATCTAACCACTAATGGATCTCTTTGGACTTGTAAGTCCATCTTCTTAGCTTGCCTCCATTATTTTAGTTGATCCTTGATATAATGAACCTACTTGTGAATATAAACGTTGATGTCCCATATATTGGGTGTCCCTCTTCCCACCATTGTGGGATTTTCTTTTGAAGTTCCTCTTTTTTAACCAATTGTTTTTAAATCTAAATGGTTTGCAATGTTGCCCTCTCTTTATCCCCCTTCCAATAGAATGGGGAAGTGATCTGAACCTAGACCCTCAAAAATCTAAAATTTTAGATTCCATTTCACAAACGTCTCATTTAAAACCAAAAAACAGTCTAACTTCATCTTCCTATTATGTGGCTCCCTCCTCTTATTAGTCCAAGCATAGTTGGTTCTATGAAATTTAATATCCGCAAAGTGTAATGCATGGAATTGGGCAAACATAAGTTGATCTTCTTGGTCCAAAATTGGGGTTCCCCCTTGATATTTGGATGATAATTTAGCATTAAAATTACCAACAACTATCTATTCTAACTCCTCCCTCGAGACTCTTATATTATGCACCACTTTCCATTGATGAATTTGACCATCTAGGTTTTGAGACCCATACAAAAATGTGATGTGAGGACCCTCCGAGCTATATTTTTTTATTATCACCCATTCAAGAGAGTTTCAAAATATAGTTATCCCTCATGAGACCCCTTGGGTATCCACTTCCATATGACCAACACCCCTCCAAAGTCTATTTACTAATTTACACATAAGATCCAACGACATTTTTTATCTCTTGGATAAGCAAAAAATATTCAAACAACAAATTGATGGGTTCTACTATTTAAACCCCTAATATTCCATGATTGTATAATCATTGGTTACCTTGAGACTAGTAAGAGTCTATTGGTCTACCAATCCCCTAGTGATCAGTTTGTCTCCTTGAAATGTTATCAATTCCTTATTTGATTTTATATCCACTCCTTGAGATTTGATATTCTTTAATCTCTTTTCCACCTGGCTTATCCCTAGAGTTGGATTTTTGTTGTTCTTTTCTGCCACACCCATGATGTCATCCTTTATTATCAGCTACTCTTGATTATGCACTACCAATGCCCTTGTAATATTTGATTGTGGTAACTCACTACACTCTACTACCTGCTAGGATAGGAGGAGTTGAAAGAGGGGCTTGGACATGGTTGTTATTGCTTTCATTATTCTCATCCACTCCTTCCATGAATTTTTCTTCTTCCTAGTCCACTAGTGTTTTAAATATCTCATACCTATTTGAGGGCTTGAGTTGGGTTTGCTCTTTACCATATTTTTCCTTTGCCTTCTTTTAGGTTGTTCAAAACCATTTCTTTATGCTTATCCACCCTGAGAAATAATGGTTGCTTCTTATTGGATTTTTGACTTACCCTTCTTAAGAAGTTTCAACATTCCTAGAGGAGCTTCCATTTTTGTGTTCATATTGTTTGGACAGGACCAGGCTAAATGCCCATATTTGTGGTAAAATCCACACTCGAAGGACAATACCTCATAATCCAATTGTTGAATCCAAGATAGTCCTTCAATTTTTAGTTCCACCTCTACTAGCAAAGACTGGCTAAGATCCATTTCCATGCATAATCTAGCATAAACAATTGTGTTTCCTTCCATTATGTCTCTAAAAATACCCAAATATCTTCCAAGGGAATTATCGATGATTTTTAATGTCTGCTCACTCCAAAACTCCATTGGAAGTGTATACAAACTGATCCAAATCAAGACAACAATGGGTTAAATTTGAGGATCAAATTCCACTCTCCAAGGCTAAACAAATAATCTTGTTGAACCAAGATTTCTCTTTCCTGATTTGAAAGCCATATTTTTATCTGTGAGGAAACATTAACAATTAAATATCCATTACTAACAAAACACAAAGAATACTGATAGGGATTAGGTGTGGTAAATTTTATGTAATAAACCGTTATCTTTTAACGGTCATCTGTTTTTAATTATGGTTGTTGTAACGGATAAGGTGCATCAAAAACATTGAATGCATCCTTATCCGAAATATGTGATGTATTACCTATTTATAGGCCTGTGTTGTCAATGAAAACTCAGTTTTTGGTTTGTCATTCTTTTCCTTGTGCTTGCGATTGCTATTCCATATCATTTGGTATCAAAGCCGGTTGTAGAACCAAGGCTAGTATCCTCTTCCCTTAGGTCGATATTAGTTCAGATGAGGAATGAGAACATCTCCGTAGTCGGATCCATGGAGTAGTTATCTCTGTTTCAAGCACCCTATTTTTCCAGCTCTACAGATTGTCTCAAATCTGTACGCGGTTTCGTCCCACCTAGGCCATGCACCGTTGGCAAATCCAAAACCTTCGATCGTCTTCATTTTAATTTTTCATACAAGCTAGTGATTTGGAGCGATTCATTTATGGCATTGATCCAAAATTTTTAGGCCTTCATATGATTTATGGTATTTGTGCCTCTCATCGTTTGGCTAGATCTACCATTTTTGGTTCATTGCTACAGTTTTTGAGGATATTTGACAATTTTCTGGCGATGATCATCCATTTTTGGTACTACTTTGTTGTCTCACCACCCAAATAATTTTTTGGTGGTTTACCTCCTCCGATAAGGTAACTTCAGCTTCTCTACGATGATCTGTAATCTCCTCAGCCTCACGTCTCTCTCTTGGGAGCTTCAACGCACGCTCTGTGACCTTCCTCGATAATTTTCGGCCTCAAATAATTATCGATGAGCGATATTTTGCTTTCTAAGGTTTCACCAAAAAAATAAAACATTTTTCGGTGCTCATTTTTTAGTGACATTTAATTTCGTAGTAGCTTTCCGTCCATCACCCGTCCACCCAAACTGCATCCTAGTCAACTTTCCACCCATCGTTTGACCATTGCACCTATTGCTATTCACTAGCCATTGGAATCCCTATTGGTCGTTGCAACCATTAAATGCTTACCATTCATTACCATTTCAACTTATCGCCATTGGAATTTATTGATGTTGAAAATTAAATCCTAGTCGTTGCAATTAAATGTTGACACAAGTAATGTCAGATAATAGCTTTTGGATGCATAACCATTGGCACTAACTCCTCCATTACTTGCTTCTTGGTCATTAATTATCATTATTGTTGCTATCCGTCGTTGGAGTTGCCAATCATTGATGCCATTATAAAATAGTTTTTGGTCTGCCACTAATTAATGCCATAGCCGTTGGACATTGTTGCCCACCAATAGCTGTTGAAAAAAATTTAATGTCATTGTCTTTCAAGGTTGTCCAATGTCCATTATATAATGTCGTGGATACTTGCTAATTCAATTGACCGTTGAAAACTAAATTTTTACCAATTTCTATTTCAGAAGTCCTCTTGCAATTTTTATTTTACAGGGCCATTATTTATCTGAGTATACCCTTGCATATACTCATTGGAAAGCGTATTTCAAGCTCTACGCATCTACCATGGTCATGTTTCAATTTACACCTGCATATTTGCATTTTGACTGCTATTTTGTCAAATTTTGGTTTTTCTTCCTGGCTTGCACCAAAAATATGGCCAACAACATGGCCTTAGCCAAAAAATTAGCTGAAATTTCACACATTACTGCCAATTAGTCTGCCACTTTGGTTGTAGTCCAAGACCAAGTTAATTTTTTGGTAGACAAACTTACGGATCTCAACATCAAAATATTTGCACCTTCTGCTTCCAGTGCTAAATGTGAGGTTTTCATATATGAAGGTTCTCGAGATCCTAATGTTCTAAATACCTGGACCCTCGATATGGAAACTTGGTTTAACTATAATCAAACTACAGAGGAAGACAAAGTTCTATTTGCTTGGTTGAAGCTTTCTGGTATGGCTAAGGTCTTGATCACTAAATGTCATCGCACTAAGAACCCCATTCACACATGGGACGGCTTGGTCATAGTTTTAAAAGCAACATTTTATCCCTATCATTATGATGCTAACTTAAAGGTTCATTGGCTCCGTATTCAACAGGGATAAAATCAATCTGCTTAGGATTATGTGTTTCAATTTAATCGTTTGCGTGTTTTGCTATGCGTTATTGATCCTACAGATGATCTGATTCTTAAGTTTGCAAGTGGGCATCATGCACACTTTTACCATGAGTTGAAATACACTCCATGTGCCACTCTTGATGAGGCATTCAACCATGCTCAGATGGTAAAGGAGAAGTTCATTACTTAGTGCCACGGTCCTCGTTACTCGTCTAGTGGATCCATAAACGAATTTCATCAACAGTACCAAGAACCATGACCCTCTTCTTCTTCTTATCTCTCCCCTTCTTCTCATAATCCTGACTCTCATAATTCCTCTACTTCCAAGCAAATATTTCATTCTTCTTCTACTTCTCGATAATTCTGTCGATATTGTAAGTGATTTGGGCATGACAAATATGCATGTCCCAAGTTGCAGAATTCCTAATAAGAAGAATCTCATTATACAGTCTGATGAGGGAACATTTGATAACCCCATCAAGACTACTGGTGAGGCAGTAATATATGAGGATTTGAGGGGAAAGTCGAATGATATCACATTGACACATCATGTTCTCACCCGAGGTCGTGATCGTTTATTTGTAACCCGTGCCCATTTGCTGTATAATTTTTTTGTAGACCGTATCATTGACAATGGCTCACAAAAAAATTTGATTGTACAGTCCTTTGCTGATAGGCTTAAGTTGCCCACCACACCTCTTCCATTTCCATATACTCTTGGGTGGAAGGATGATAACAATACTTCAGAGATCACACACATGTGCTTAGTTGCATTTGATTTTGGTCCTAACTTCATAGATAGGGTTACTTATGATGTGAAACCCATGGATTTTTGTGGGTTATTGTTAGGCAAGCCACATCAGTATGATAAGCATACTACTTATGATGCCTGTCATAGTACATACACTTTGTAGCATGAGAAAAAATCCTTTCTTGTTTGTAGTGTTCCACCCACTGCACATAAGGCTTGCACTACTCTACAGATGACATGACCCATTGCTTTGATTTTCAGCACACCATAACAGTTGGACGTTCAGCCACAGGTTCTTTTTTCCACTTCACAACACCTACATCGGGCTCCTTTTTTTTGTTGCACCTGTAATTTTGGTTGTACCTCCAACAGTTCCTGTTCCTGTTCCAATAGTTGTTTTTGTGGCTTCCGCACCTCCTCCTGTTGTTGCACCAACATCTCTTTGTATTGCTCCTGCTCCTACTCCAGTTGTCACTCCTCCTCCAGATGTTCTTTTGGTTCCTACCATTCCAAATCCTACTTTCTTCACATTGCAAAACTTTCAGCATTTGGTGGTCTATCGGACACTGCCATTTATACCCACTTATATTGGCAATCCACGTTGCATCTACATGGCATTTCATTTTGGAGCATCTCCACAGCCTCTGGGAGCCACACCATATTTCTTATTTTTTGGAAGCATTGGAGGCCAATGCTTATACGATGGGGAGGAATGATAAGCATTAGGTGTATGATTAGGTGTGGTACATTCTATGTAATAAACCGTTATCTTTTAATGGTCATGTATTTTTAATTATGGTTGTTGTAATGGATAAGGTGCACCGAAAACATTGAATGCATCCTTATCCGAAATATGTGATGTAATATGTGATGTATTGCCTATTTATAGGCCTATGTTGTCAATGAAAACTCAATTTTTGGTTTATCATATTTTTCTTTGTGTTTGCAATTGTTGTTCCACATCAAATACTCACCAAGAGGCTCCTAGTTTTGTCGAACCCATGAAGGCAAAAAAATCAAGGTAGGGCGAGTACCCATGAATTTACAGATCATATCAAGATTAGATCTATATAAGTTTGTTTCTTCTACTATCCTCTACTCAATGAAAATATTTTGCCTTGATAACATTTGTCGCAAGAATCCATTGACTCTTTGAGATGTTGATATTTTTCTAGCAACTGTAAAGAGCATTTTTAGAGCAGCTTTTTGTGCTTCTTTAGCCTCTGTTGGAGATTTTTTCTTCAACAAATCTACAAATGAACTTTGTCTATCTAAAAGAGGATTTCAAGGTGTCCCCATTGGACCCTCCTGGACCAACAATGTTGTCTTTGATTATGTAGCAACCAAAAAGTACTTTGTCTACCCAACCGATGCCCTAGTTTTCCATTCCAAAGCTCATCTTTCCCTTTCAAGCCAATTAATTTGTTTGCAGTCATGCTTGGAATCCAACATTACCAACATTTTTTTTTGAAAAAAAATCTCTCGAAGGATAGAACCTACTTCATGTCGTTGTTGTGAGTACTTTATTTTCTTTTTTTGAAAAATTTTAGGTCATTATATATTTTTTCAAAATTCATCGACTTATCAAGAGAATCAATGAGTTAAGATTTTTTGTTCTCCAATTCTATTAATTACCCAAAATTAAAAATGCACTTATGCTCTAGCAACTAGTAACTTGCTCTAGAGTAGTCAACATCATCATCCATCACCCTACATGTCTCCAAACCCCAAATGCATTTGTCTACCTTCTCCACAATAATTATTAAAGAAAGAGTAAGCACTTCAATAGATAAGAAAATGGTTGATCTCAAAGAGTATAAATATCCAAACTACATGTGACCTTGGGTCAAGGTTAAGAATTAGTGTTAAGTTTTATTATTTAAATATTATAATAAACCTGCCTATACAAGGTGTTCAAAGGCCCATAGGGCTATATGGATAAATGCAACACAATTTTTTTACTGTCTTCAGTGAATCTTAGCACCACATATTCCAACACAAAGGATACACATTGAGCTTTGGATATTTTTTATCGTGAATACATAATATTTATTTCTTTCAACTAAAAAATGTTTTCCCTCCTTAATTTGGATGAGTATGAACCCTAGTTGAGTGTGAATACATATAAAGAAGTCTAAATCAATCTCTTCATCCTAAATCTATGTGATGACTATTTGATTTGAATGATTTATATTGTTTCTCAAAGCTTTTAAAAAAGAAAAAATATTGTAAAAGAATACTCTCATCCTCTTCAAATAATATAATAAAGTTTTTGAACTAGATTGTGTGATTGATCATGGGTAACCTCTCTTCTTACATCATCTCTGGTTATAGCCAACTTATCACCCCCTTGGTCATGTACCCTCATAGGCTTATTTTGATATGATATACAAGTTGGTATTTTGAATAATCCTCATAAGAAAATTGAGTACATTAAGATGTATAGGGTCTTGGACCTAGCTAATCAATAAAAAAATATGAAATAGTGAAGCCAAAAAAGATGATAGAATAGACATCTATCATTTTTTAATATATAGTGGTATTCTCTAATATAGTGGAACAAAGATCACCATTGATTTATTTCTCACTCCACGCAATTTGAAAATTTGAAAAAGAAAATAAGTATAGAACATATAATAGTAGGGTACACACACTCTCTCTCTAGCATTACTAATTAGATCATGGAAGTGTCTTTGATGTTTTAAGAATACCGCTTTTCAAATGGATTGCAATTGATCCTCTACTTTTATTGCTGAGAAAATCATAAAAGCTATCACATTTGAGAAATTATATGTTGGGTATTCAAATTTATTATGTTAGGAATGCTTGTGGATAGATATTATAAAGAAGAATTAATGCCAACACTAGTACTCTTGGAATTCGTAATAATTTCTAGTAACAAACAAAAACAATCCATCTACTCAAATATTATACAAAAATAAATAAATAAGCATGGAAAGGAAATATTGATTATGGGTTTTCTTGAGCACCAAATAATCATTATGTTATCCATAGATAAGAATCAAAACACTCCAATACAATGGGTGGATTATTTGAGGGGCATTTATACCAATACAACAAAAAATCCAATTACATGATCAAGTTGACATAATATAACATAATAAATGGGCGTTAGGTTAATTATAAATTGTATGAAGGGCTTAACCATAATAAGCTTAATTGTTGATCATAATAATTAAATACATAAATACTTTGACTAAATACATTGTAAAATGATTGCTCATATAATGTCAATCTTGTCCATAATGTTAGAGTTAGAGTATATTACATCATTTCGGTCATGTAAATGTACCACCTTAGGTACATAGTTAGGATAGGAGATTACTTTAGGGGGAAGTTATCTAGTTACTTCAAGCAATGTAATAAATGCACAAGTGACAATGTGCAAGTTGTAATGTGCAAGGTGTCCCCTTGTATAGCTAGGTAGAGTGTTGGCCAAGGAATATATCTTCCTATATAAAGGGCCTCATAGTAGTAGATTACAATCATTTTCATATTCATATCAAGATCTATCAAGTACTCCTGTATGGAGTACAATGTATCTCTTTAGCTCATATTAATGGAGTGACCATTTCCTCCATATTGCATTGTATTTTCGTCACTTCTATTTACCGTATTGTTGTTTCACTTTCTTTCTTTTTTCCTATATGTCATTGGAACCTGTGTCATATCCCTCCACTACATATATCCTCAAAAGCTAATAGTGGTATCAAATCCATGGTTAATAAAGATAGGAGGACCTACATCCATTATAAGAGAAGTCCAATAGGTCAAGAGGAATAGGGAGAGTCACCATTACTACTATTGGCCTGCATATTTGCAAATTGAATCTACCATTGAGTGTCGCTACATGCAAAAGTTACTATTAGGATTAATTGATAGAAAAAGCCATAGTAGTCAATAGGATTAGGAAAATGAGGACTTAAATAAATCTCAGTTGCTAAAAACCTGAGATTACATTTGGCTAGGATCTTTCCACGGAGTTGCAGAAAAAAACTTGTGAAGACTAGGACTTAGCATTCAAGCCACTAGTTTGACAAATCAACTAGTGAAGATTATTATCTCCAAATTTATAAGTTCTTTTGTTCCAATATCTAACAACTTATTGCAAGAAAAGGAGATTCAACAAAAGGTTGGGAAGCTTCCTACAAAAGAGTTAGGAAGAATATCTTCTTAGAATCACTCCAACACTTGCAGCAACAAGGAGAAGATTAAATATTTCAAAGACCTTGAGAAAGGTCTCATTACAAGAGCTGCAATCCTACAAATTATAAAAGTAAAGAAAAGGCCACAATAGCTAGTAGGGTACCTAGAAATAGATATTTGGGGATATATTATTATATTGTATAAGGGTTGGCATGGGCCATACATAACCCAAGGTTGATTGTATTATAATATAATATAATATTATAATATTATATTATAATAAATATTATATAGTAGGCTCCCCAAAGTAGAATAAGAAGATGGATATATAAAGAAGAGATATTTGTCATTGTAATCATCATTGGAGATGAATCTTATGTAATTGTCTATACCCATGAAGTGGCTTATGGGACTTTGCCCTCCTTGAGTGGCTCTCTCATATTGGGAGATCTTGTGGAGTTATTCCTTCCTTAAGGATTATTATTGGTGTTTCCCTACCTTAAAGGTATTATCTATCTCTCTCTCATTTGTGGATTGTTATTGTGGATAATTATTTGTGGATGAATGATTTGATATTTCTGCATATTGGTGAATTATTTATGTTAATAAGAATAAATTTTTGTAACAAGTGGTATCAGAGCAACGATTTTGGCAAAGTGGGGATTTTTGTGTGAAATTGCAGAATTAGGGCAATTTTTTTTATAGAAAAATGTCTCATCTTTCAGGAGCCATATCTCTACGGAAGTTTATCCGATTTAGTGATTCTTGGATTAGTTTGTGCATAATTTAGAGAGCTTTAAAATGAGTGGGCATATGAAGGAATTCAAGCAGTATTGAGGGAGATGCAACCTTTTGAATTTAGTTATCTGGAACAAGGATAGTGATAAATTTTACAGATTTTTTTGGAAAAACGTCTCATCTTTCAGAAGCCATATCTCTGCGAAAGTATATCCGATTCAGGTGATTCTTGGATCAGTTTATGCAAAATTTGAAGAGATTTAAAATGAGTGGTCATATGAAAGAATCTGAGTAGTATTGAGGGAGATAGACCTTCTGAAGTTGGTCATATGGAATAAGGGCAGTGATGAATTTTCAATTCGCAAGTTTTTTCAAAAGATGAAATTTGTTTAGTTCGGGTAAGCAAATCAGTTGCAATTTATTTTGTTTGGAAAAAAAATTGTAGATCTAGTTGTTTATATGGATTTTTAGCTTCAAATCAGTGGGAAGATATCTATTTCTATAAAACCCTAGTTTGCATTAGGGCATGATATATATTGTCAAAAAACCCTAGTTGCATTAGGGCATCAACTATGGCATCACAAAATTTTAATGGAGAAAATGATATTGATGTGAGAGAGTGGTTGAAAATAGTAAAATCTCAATATAATATTTTCAAACTTTCCTTTCACAATTTTTTTGCGGGGAAAGCTTTAGAATGGGTAGATGACTTTGCTAGGGGTAAATTCTTGTGCACTTGGGATCAAATTGAACCGACATTCTTGAGCACATGGGTACCTATTCAATTACAAAGAAAGTTAGATTGTAAGATATATCTTAAGGAAGTACTTAAGGAAAGAGATAAAAAGATAGATAGCTTGATCGATATCATCACATACCTTAAAAAGAAACTACAGGGATTTCAAATTGAGTAGAATGAAATGAAAGGAGAATGGAAAGTTTTCAAGAAACAGAATGAAGACTATGAAAAAGAAATAATATTACTCAAAGAGAAAGAGGAAATGATCAAGGAATATAATGAGAGGAATATAAAAGGCACATCATTGGATTTACAAAAGCAAGAGTAGAATAAAAAGGTTTAAATTCAGCTAAAAGTTCTATTTTATAGGTTCATGGAAGCATTTAAAAAAACATGTTATTATTTCCATTGACCCTGGTAGCATATATAATTTTATTAATATTTCTTTGGCTAAGAAGTTGTAAGTTCAAGCAACAAAAATTAAGGACATACAACTAGAGGATGAGCATGTTCAGATTTTTGAAGATTTGAAGATCACCATGGATAAATATGTTTTACATTCAAATTTCTATGCTATTGAGATGGATGATGAGGATATTGTTCTTGGTTATCTTTGGTTAGATTATTTGGGTACTGTTAACATTAATGTGCAAAAGAAGTTTATGAAGTTATGGTACAAGAAAAAGAAGATAACATTGCAGGATATTTCTCAGCTTGAGGAGCAAGGATCCAAGGAAAATCAAGTGGTTCTAGAGAAACTGAAGAACACAAGCTTATACCGAGAGGAGAGGGTGAACAGTATAAGATCAACTTTTACTTTTCTTTCCCAAAAACTATTATCCAATATTATCAATAACAATATCAATAGCAGTAACCAAAGCAATGCACAAATTAGCACACATGATAGAGACACCAATTGGTGAGGAGGGAAATGAAAAATATTTCCCCTTCTTATACACTTTTTCGGCCCAATTTGAATTCAAATTTTGAATTTAAATTTAAATTTTTAACCTTTGAAAATTTTGGTGCCTATTGTTTATTTAAATTAAAATTTTCACCATAGGTTAAAATATTTAAATTTAAATAAATTAAATCCTTTATAAACTGCTCAATGGGTCTTTTCAAGGATAGATTATTTTTAATGATTCCTTGGACCTCGTTTTCTTCACCTCATCCTTTTGCCTGAAATATTATAATATATATATATATATATTTTGAATTTACATGGTGGAATCGGTAGCCGCCACGAATTTGGGCAGTGTCCCTTTTATGGCCGCCAAGATTCTCGTTGTTCGCCCGGAAGCCGCCACACGATCATCGCCGTCTATCCTTATAACCACCATGCCACAATCATTTTAAACCTTTTACACCGCTGAAAGCACCAGGAAAGGGACAAGCGTTCAGTCCGACGAGGCTCGAGATTTGAACCTTGGACCTCCCCCCTTATGGGGGAAATATTATAATATTAAATATTATAATATTATTATTTCTTTTTAAACTTGCTTCTCCTTCCTTGGGTCTTCAATATTTTAGGCCTCTTTTAGGCATATAATATTTAAAATAAATATTATATCCTATTTCTTTTAACCACTTCCTTGCCTTTTGGAAAAACAACCTTATGACATTAATGATGATGAAACTTGGACATCAACCTCTTGACATCAATGACAACAAAACTTGCTCAAATTTCCAACAATCTCCCCCTTTGTCATTGATGGCAACCCTTTTTCCTTTAATCATTTCTTTTACCTTTTTCAGTTCTGCTCCCCTTGACTGAATGCTCTCCCCTAACTCAAATCTCTCCCCCTTTGACATCAATGGCAAAGGGCCACCTTTGGGGCTAAATATAAGACTCTTAGCTCAGCCCCCTCCCCACCTCCTCTCCTTGAGGTGGTTAATTTTGGGGTGGGAGTATCTCTACTCCCAACATACAATGCTCTTTTTCTTTTTCCACCTTCTTCCTCAATTGATCCTTCTGATTCCTCTGAATATTCCTGTTCCTGCTTGTCTCTAGGAATTTTGCTCTACACCACTTAGCTATATGCCCAACATTATTGCACTTATAACACTTAATGTTGTGGTTCCTTGAAGGTGCAAATATTTTGAAGTTCCTCCTGGTGAAGCCATATCCATTCCTGTCATGAACCCTGCAATTAACTACTTTATGACCAAACTGATTACAAGAGTGACAATACCCTTGAAAGAGATGCCCATTTCTGAAATTTCTCTTAGTGAAACCATATTCCTATCTTTCCATGTGTCCTGCACTGCATAGCCTTGTGTCCAAACCTATGACATGAGAAGCAATATCCATTGAAGAAATCTTGCCTTGACCCCATTGGTCTCTTAGTCTCTTCTTCCCTGTGATGTTTCCTGTTCCATCTATTCCTTATTTGTGCATTGTTCCTTTCCTTGTTGAACTTTCTATTTTCCAACTTATCCTTAGAAGTCTCACTTTCTCTTTCACTCTCTTCTTCTGAAGCTTCTTCTTCTTTGGAGCTTGAGATTGACTCCTCTCCTTGTTCTCTATGTTCCTCTTCAAAACCAAGTCTTGTCTTGTTTGATGAAGATCTTTGTACCTTGATAATATTATCCAAGGTCTTTGAGCTTCTCCCAAACCTATGTAGCTTATCTTTAGACTCTTTTACTTCCTTCCTTAGTGAAGCTACCTCATGCTCTAATATTTCACATTCTAAAACTTTTACCTCTAACTTCTCTTTAAATCTCCTTGTCTTAGCTATTGAATTTGTCAGATCTTGTATAAGCTTTCCTTTCTCTTCATCACATTCTTGAAATTGAATCTTGAGTTTTGAGTTCTGCTTTCTTACCTTTCTTAATTCCTTAAGAGCATAAATAAGCTCACCTTCAAGATCAACTTCTCCTTCCTCTTCATTTTTTGATTCTTCCTCTACTCCTTTGTCTTCAAGAGCATCTTCATTCTTTTTGATTTATCTTCAATAGGAGCACTTCCTTCTTCTTCTATTGCCAAAAGGAGACTTTCTTCTTCTAGATCTTCAAGAGCATCTTCATATTCATCTTCACTAAAACTGAACCCATTCCTTGTACAGTGATCTTCAAGATGACCAAAGTTACCACACCTAAAACACTTGAGAATTATTGGTTTCCTTTTTGCTTCTTTTCTAACATCTTCTTTTTCTACTATCAGAAATATAATTTCTTCTTCTTCATTATCTGAGGATCTTCCATCACTATCACTTGAACTCTTGCCTATCTTATCTGCATAAAAACTCTTCTTATGCCTTTGGAAAAACTTCTTTTCATGCTTGTTTTGTCCATACCTGTTCTTCTTTTGATACCTGGATTTTCTTGCTTCCCTGTTCTTATGATCTTGTTTCTCTTCACCACTGCTACTTCTAGCTTCTGGACAATCAGATGCATAGTGACCATATTTACCACAATTGAAACACTTAACTATTTTTGTACCTTTATGCTTTCTTGTGTCCTTGTTCCTTCTGCCATAGTTTGCTTCTTCATCACTGGATAACTCATTACTTGAATCTGACTTCTTATCCTTTGTCTTCTTTGTAACTTTGAAGGTTGCTTCTTTCTGGGGGATAGGATCCTTTCCTATTCTCATCTCAAAAGTTGTGAGAGTTCCATGTAACTCATCCCTTGTCAAAGTTTCAATATCTTTTGTTTCTTCTATGGCTGAAACCTTTTCACTATACCTCTTAGGAAGTGACCTTAAAATATTTTGACAAACATCTGATTCTTCAACTTTAAACCCAAGTCCTTGCATGGAGTTAACAACCTCATCCACACGAAGTAAGTATGTAGCAATGTCTTCCTCATCCTTCATCTTCAGGTCTTCAAATGTTTTCTTGTGATTTTGCAATTTTGCCATCTTGACCTTTTTGTCTCCCTCATATGTTTTCTTCAACTTTTCCCAAATCTCTTTTGCTGATGTGCAATGCATAACTTTTACAAACTCTGATTCACGTAAACCACTTAATATTGCATTCATTGCCTTTGAATTATTTAGATGTAGGAGCTTACCATATTTATCTGTAGGAGGAGTAGTTGGTGGTGTGTACCCATCCTCAACTGCTTGCCATATGTCATTTCCTTGTGCCATTAGGTAAATCTTCATTCTTACACTCCAGAATGCATAATTATTCCCATCAAACAATGGTGCCTTATTTCTTGAAGATCCACTCTGAGAATCCATCTGTGTTCCTGTAAGATTTTCCTTCAAGTTGTTAAACTCTTCCGAAGGAACCCGCTCTGATACCAATTGAAGAACACAAGCTTATACTGAGAGGGGGGTGAACAATATAAGACCAAATTTTACTTTTCTTTCCCAAACAATATTATCCAATATATCAATGGCAATATCAATAGCAGTAATCAAAGCAATGCACAAATCATCACACACAATAGAGACACCAATTTAACGTGGTTCACCCAATGTGGGCTACTCCACGGAGAAAATATTTCTACTAAATTTTCTCAACAAATCTCTTGGGAATCACTTCCCTATTACAATGTTTATGGACCTCTATCCAAAGGAGACACCAATCCCCTAATGCTCTACTTTGTGGATCTCTATCCATAGGAGAACTCTTTCCCCTTTTTTGGTTCGTGGAACTTGACCTAGGAGAACTCTTTCTCCTCAACTAGTTCATGGATCTCTCTCCATATAAGAACTCTATCTTCCCAACTGCTTCATGGATCACACTCCATAGGAGAACTCTTTCCCCTTGCTCTGGTTCATGGAACTCTATCCATAGGAGAACTCTTTCCCCTCTACTCTGGTTGATGACCTTCTAGAAGACTATTATCCCCACTACATTGGCTTGTGGATCTCTCTCCATAGAAGACCTCTGTCCTCACTCAAAATACCTCTATCCTCACTACCCTAGCTAATGGATCTCTATCCACTAGAGACTACTATCCTCTACTCTATCACCTCCAAAGCTTACTCTCAACTCTATCTCAAATCTACACCAAACACTATCCTCGATCTAGTATAAATTTGCTCTAACTCTATCTCAGGTCTAGCACAAATCTTCTCTCAAATCTACACCAAAATCTATCCTCAAGCCTTAACACAAAGCTTGATCTAATCATAAATCAAATCTGCTTAGATTTACCCCAAGCCTTAACACAAAGCTTGAACAAATCAATCAATCAACTCTGCTCACAAGTCTTCACCAAGACTTACCTCAAATTTACTCTACAAGTCTTCACCAAGACTTACCTCAAATCTGCCTATAAGTCTTCACTAAGACTTACCTCAAATCTTCTCTACAAGTCTTCACTAAGACTTACCTCAAATCTGCTCTCAAGTCTTCACCAAGACTTACCTCAAATATGCCTACAAGTTTTCACAAAAGCTTGCTCAAATATGTCCTTAAGCTTTAACAAAAGCTTACTCAAATCTGTCCAAACACATGCTCAAAATAGCTCATAAGATATGCTCAATCAATCTCAAATCTTGCACACAATGTTATCAATTGCTTTGTCTAATATTCAAAGTAAATCCTTTAACTTGAAGCAGTTTAGACATATTCTACTCAGAATTCGTTTAACCTCTGGAACATATAGAGAATGATGTACTCTATCAAAAACTCAATATGTTCTACTCAATCATTAAGTCTGTCGCTTTCACAAATCTGATTTCTAATGTTTGCACATTCACTTTCAATATCACTCAAAACCAATGCTCAAGAATTTCACTCAATCATTCAATCAATGAAACACAACTTGCTCACAAACCCTAAACAAGTGTTTTCATACTTCTTCAACCAAGATGCACAATGTGGGTCTCAAGCCCTAACTCAAATAATCCTCAATCTCTAACTCAAATATTCTCTTAATCATTCACCAATCATGCATATGAAAACTCACTCAAACATTTCCAACAATGCTTATCAAACAATCCTTTTCACTCCACCTTTGCATTTCACAACATTCAATCAAACAATATTTTAATCATAAGGATGATGTGCCCATACCTTTTGTTTTTATGGAGATATATCTTCAAAACCTGTCTTAATCACAATCAAATCCTCTTTGCCAATTTCAAGGTTAGATAGCAACAACCTATCTCAAAATCTCCACACAAATATTCTCCCCAATAATTATTTCATCATACAAAAATATCAAGACTCAAGTACACCTTATAATCTCCAAACTCTCAAAATAATATTAAATACACAAAAATCAAGTTCCTTCACTAACCCCTTATAAACTCCAACCTTTTCAAAATAACATTCAACATATAAAAATCAAATTCCTTGTTAACACCTTATAACTATTATATTTAAATTGTTATTATAACTCCAATCTTTTCAAAATAACATTCAACATATAAAAATCAAGTTCCTTTATTAACCCTTATAACTCCAATCTTTTCAAAATAACATTCAACATATAAAAATCAAATTCCTTTATTCACCCTTATAACTCCAACCTTTATTTATTTTTCTAAGCAACAAAAATATAAAATATTTTTAATTAACCTTATGACTCCCTATGCTTTCAACCAATGCGCTTTATAATTATCACGTGGCCTTTATAAAACTTGCGCCTCCCAAACCTTTGGCGAATTTAAATAAAAATCAAAGCACTTACCTTATAATCCTTTGGCCCACATTTCAAAAACAAATTGTGCATGTCTTGGCTATGCCCAAACTCGAACTTGCGACCAACTACCGTCGTAGCACCTTAGCCCAAGGCTAAGCTATCATTGGGCTACACGCCCACACGTGAATCTAAGTTCACACACTCCCTCTTATGCCTCCGTAGAAATTCGGTAAACAAACAAAACACATCTTCCTCCTTCGTAAAACGAGTCATGTGGGGATTCAAAACCATAACATTTATTGTGCGAGTGCCTTAGCAAGTCTTTGACCACCGTCTATGCTACCCAATGCTATGGAAATTTTTAGCCGCATCACTTGTACTTCAACCAATGTCTGCCTTTTAATATTTTAAAAACATGAATACTCTCTTCTACCTTAGCAAAGCAGTGCACGAAATATTACACATAGCATTAGCATTCGAATAGCATTGGTGAGGAGGGAAATGAAAATTATTTCCCCTTCTTATACACTTTGTCCTTTGCGCTTACACATCGGCCCAATTCGAAATCGAATTTCAAATTTAAATTTAAATTTTTAACCTTTGAAAACTTTGGCGCCTATTGTTTATTTAAATTAAAATTTTAACCATAGGTTAAAATATTTTAATTTAAATAAATTAAATTAAATCCTTTATAATCTGCTCAATGGGTCTTTTCAAGGATAGATTATTTTTAATGATTCCTTGGACCTCGTTTTCTTCACCTCATCCTTTTGCCCAAAATATTATAATATTAACTATTATAATATTATTATTTCTTTTTAAACCTGCTTCTCCTTCCTTGGGTCTTCAATATTTTAGGCCTCTTTTAGGCATATAATATTAAAATAAATATTATATCCTTTTTCTTTTAACCACTTCCTTGCCTTTTGGAAAAACAACCTTATGACATTAATGACGACGAAACTGGACATCAAACATCTTGACATCAATGACAACAAAACTTGCTCAAATTTCCAATAAAAATAAATGGAAGAACCTGAAATAGAATCCAAGAAGGTAGTAGCAACAAAAGAGTCCATGGAAGAAGTAGCAGCAACTGATTCAATGGAAATAACAGTAATAGAGTCCAAGGAAGTTTTGATAGAAGAGCACAAGGACACACCAAACAAAGAGAACATGAAAGAACAATGTGTAGAAGAATTTAAAACAATGGAGCCAAATGTTGAGAAGTCAAAGAAGGTAGAACATCAAGTTAAGGTTACACCATATCACCATCCACACCACCATGAGCGACAACAATCTTGGAGGCATGGTTCAAGGCAACAATATTATGGTTCTACATGGAATCAGAAGGGCATCGACTATGGTAATGTTTAGAAGAGAAAGCATAGTAATCCTGGTTTTCAGAGTGGTTCATCAACATCAAGGAACAAGTGGATCCATCATTCAAGTTATCAAAATATAGCAGCAGAAGCATGGATCCAATGAAGCAGATTTGGATACTCAAGTAACAAAATGGCATACCAACATCAACGTGTTTCACTTGGATGGATGGATGATTGAGATTGGTACTAGTTGCTAACATTGCTTAGCAAATCTTCATATGTTTCGAGGACAAAAAATTTGTAAGGTGCCATGGTAGGGTACCTAGGAATAGATATTTGGGAATATTATTATATTGTAAAAGGGTTGGCATGGGCCACACATAATCCAAGGTTGATTGTATTATAATATTATAATATATTATAATATGAAATTACATTATAATATAATATTATATTAGTAGTAGGCTCCCCAAAGTAGAATAAGAAGATGGATATATAAAGAAGAGATATTTGTCATTGTAATGATCATTAGAGATGAATCTTATGTAATCATCTATGCCCACAAAGTGGCTTATGGGACTTTGCCCTCCTTGAGTGGCTCTCTCATCTTGGAAGATATTATGGAGTTATTCCTTCCTTAAGGATTATTATTGGTGTTTCTATACCTTAAGGGTATTATATATATCTCTCTCATTTGTGGATTTTTATTGTGGATAATTATTTTTGGATGAATGATTTGATATTTATACATATTGGTGAATGATTTATGTTAATAAGAATAAAGTTTTATAACGAGTAGCCTTATAGCATACTCAAGGAAGAAGAGACTCTAGAAGTTGAGTCATAGGAGGAGATAGGATATTGGTGATCTCCATTCAATATTAATACCTACAGAGTGTAGAAGAAGAAAAGGCCAAAGAAGCCTAGAAGAATAAAAGGCCAAAGAAGCCTAGAAGAATAATAGGCCAAAGAATCCTAGAAGAAGAATAGGCCAAATAAACCTAAAAAAGAATAGGCTAGAGAAGTTTAGAAGAAGAATAGGCTAGATAAGACTATAAGACAAATAGGCCAAAGAAGCCTTGAAGCAGAAAAGGTTATAAGAGCCTTGATCAAGAAGAATGCCATAGAAGCCTTAATTCTAAAGAAAAATTTAGAGAAGAATTCCTGTTTTAGAAGGAAAATTCCTGATTCAGAAGAAAAATTCCATAAAGGAGTTCTTAAAGAAGACTCCAAAGAAAAGTTAAAGAAATAAGAGATTGATGATCTCCTTTACTGGTTAAAAGACTTCTCTTAGAAGAAGTTGAAGATATTAGGAGAAGAAATCATTGAAGAATTTCTATTCCTGGAAGATAGAGGACTAGGAGAGTCCTATTCAAATCCAAAAGCAACAGAATCAAAGATCCTTGAAGAAGTTCTCATCACCAAAATTTACAGAAGTAGAAGGTTGAAGAAAAGATCTCAGTCAGAAGACCAGAGAAGCTGCAAGATAGAAGACCTTGGATAGGTCACAAGGAAGGAAAATAAGAACGTTTGGAGAGCCTTGTTGTAGATCCCATGAAAGCATCATCAAAAGAGTTTCTAGGAGAACTCATTGGAGAAATCCACTACTAAGGAGAAGCCCCTGATAGTGAAGTACTTGGGACAATTGTTGCCATATGAAAACAAGCCCAAGAGAAAAAGAATTTGGCAAGGAGTGTCAAATGCAAGAAGAAGAATTTGGAAAGGAGTGCCAAATACCAGAAGAAGAATTTGGCAAGGAGTGCCAAATACCAAAAGAAGAATCCAGTAAAGACCTCAAGAAGATCAAAATATAGAAGAAGAATATCTTGTTTGAAGTCAGAATTCGATAAGAATATTGAAGGAAGATTTAGATAGAAGAAGCCTACCAAATCTAGAAGATTTGGAGATTACCTCTCACAAAAAATAGGTACAATTCATAGAAATAATTTCTCTAAATCTATTACAAAAATATAGAAGGTCACTCAAAGGATCAAGCCACCAAATTCAAGGCTCAATATAGAAAGTTTGAGACTATAGATTGGTGAAGCAGGAAGTTTTTCGGGATAGCCAAAAAAGAAGTTGTGTATCCATTCACTACAAAGAAACAACTTGGTGAATCAAAACACCAAGATCTACAGAAGCCATAAAAAATGTAAGCAACTAAGGTATAACTAGTTGAACTTCATATTAGGGTTCATTATCAAATTCCATTAAGCATCATATTTGGATTAAAAGTTGCAAAAAGAAAAAGGTTGCATTATAGTCTTCAAAAGTGCAAAAAGGAAAAGTTCTTTTAAGATTCATTTGCACATTAATTTGGAGTTGAAATTTTTTTACAATTACAACTATCTATCAACTACCTATCATCCACTTTTGAAAAATAACAGAAGACTAGATCCTACAACTTTGTTTGTAGTGAAAATTTGCAAAATACTTATTAAGGGTTCATTACAGATTAATCTTAAAAGTTGAAGATATTATTAAGTGCATTTGAAATTATTTTGAGAGTTCATTTACTGGAGTAATAAGGTGATATTATTGTTATCATTAAAAAGTGCATTGGCACTATAATAGTTGATCTATAACTAGTTACTTTAAAAAAATATTGGTTTGTGTTTGTTGATTGCTAAGGATCAAGAGCACAAAAACTAGCAGATAAATCAAAGTTTCTAGAGACACTATTTGGTGCACAGAACCTACAACATTTCATGGCCCAAAGAAGCCACCAAAATCAGATCATATACCTCCAAGGAGTGGAGAAGAAATCCACCATTAAAATTAGTAAGAGAAACTTCAAATCGAGACTTGGTGAGTCTCAAGATTCAAAGTGCACTAAAGGCTATTTAAAAAGGGTGCAGAAATTACTTCTACAAAAATAAGCTTCTATCTATGTGGTTACAATCTTGGGTTCATTAGCCAAATATCCAAGCAAAAATGGGAAAGGTGTCTAATCAAAAAACAACCTCAAGATCCCCCATTGCTTTCAAATAAAACTGCCATAAAATTAGAAAATAAGATCTGCAAAAGGAGTGCAATAAGGGTATTCTTATATATATAATATATTACATATTTGTGCACGAGTATAATATGTTTTACATAGGGAAAATGGTAGAGTTTTAAGCGTCTAAAAGGCACAATATTCTCAAGGCATAACAACCCACAGTAGCCAAATACTTGCACACTCCAAGCAACGCAAAAGAGTCCCATAGAAGGCTTGAATACTCTATGTCTTGGACAACCAAATCTACAAGCAAATACAACATAATACAAGGCAAAGAGAAGCATTATATTCAAGGGAAAAAATGAGAGCATAACATGTTGAAGCAATATCAAAGCCAGACGTACGTCCAAGGAGCATTCTATATCATTATTGGAGGTTCACCAAAGCTCCACCAAAGTATTGCTCTTCACTCCAACTAGAACCAACTCATAATCAAGTGCCATCGAAAAAAGAAAGAGGTGAGAATATTACAGTGTTTAAAGGTGCTCCAAAGGTACATTGTTATGAACCTGCAACTTGAAATCTGAATTGAATGCAGAAAAGAATCGTTGTTTGAATAGAATCGCAGTTTGTATTGAAAGGCAGAAACCCACAATATAATAAATTAATGTTCTTGGATGATCTTTGGAGCATCCTCCTTGTCCTATTTACATCTTATCTAAAAGGTGTGAATGGTGAAGGGATGTGTCCCTTTATAATACAATATAATATATAATATGATTAAGAGTTACGTTAGGAGGGTCCTAACATGCCACCCTCCTTTGAAAAAGCTTTGTCCTCAAAGCTGGAATTGCAAAAATTGTTGTTGAATCTGGTGGAGCGTCTCCCACGTAGCATCCTCTGGAGGTAGACCTTTCCATTGAATCAATACCTCGGTGATGGTGCGGTTACGGAGGCGGCGCATACGTCGGTCTAGGATAGCTTCTGGTTCAACCACAAGAGCTCCATTATCTAAAAATTCTGGAAGTTGAGTTTGCGTAACGATGTTAGTGCCTATTACGGCTTTAAGACAAGAAACATGAAATACCGGATGGATTTTGGAAGATTCTGGTAATTCAAGTTTATATGCAACAGGTCCAATACGCTGTAGAATTTTATAAGGGCCATAAAATTTTGGTGCTAATTTTTGCGACCCTTTTATTTTCAATGAAGTTTGACGATATGGTTGGAGGCGGAGAAATACCATATCCCCTTCTTGAAAAACCCTTTCAGTCCGATGTTGGTCCGCTTGTTGCTTCATGCGGTGTTGAGCGATATGTAGATTGTCCTTCAGAGCGCGAATGATATTATCTCGAGTGACCAGCTCCATCTCTACAACTGGTACTTTTGTACTTCCTGGAAGATAAGAGGTTAGAGATGGGGGTGATCGGCCATATAATGCTTCGAAAGGGGTCATTTTTATGGTTGTGTGATATGTGGTATTATACCACCATTCAGCTAGTGGAAGCCATTTAACCCAGTGAAGGGGTTTGGTGGAAATAAAGCATCGGAGATAGGTTTCTAAGCACTTATTGACAATTTCAGTTTGACCATCCGTTTGTGGGTGGTAAGCGGAGCTCATCCGAAGTTGCGTACCTTGGAGTTTAAATAATTCCTTCCAAAAATTACTAGTGAAAGTGGGATCACGATCACTAACGATAGTAGAAGGCATGCCATGTAATTTAAAAATATTGTCAAGGAAGATTTGAGCAATAGTACTAGCGGTATAGGGGTGAGCTACTGGAAAAAAATGGGCGTATTTAGATAAACGATCTACCACCACTAGGATCATCGTTTTTCCTACGGATTTTGGAAGACCTTCAATGAAATCCATTGAAATATCCTCCCATGTCCTGGTTGGTATGGGTAGAGGTTGAAGAAGGCCCGGTGTTGCCACTGTTTCACCTTTATTTCTTTGGCATGTTTCACATTCATTGACGAACTTCTTGATATCATTTTTCATCCCTCGCCAATAAAATGATTTAGTCACTCTTTTGTAGGTTTTTAGGAATCCAGAGTGGCCTGCAGTAGGGTGTAGCGTGTAGCTCATGTAGAAGCTTTGGACGATAAACCGATGTAGGTGAGAGGACCAGACGTTCTTTGTAACGGAGCATGTTACCTTGCCAAGAGTAGTGGGGTTTACTCATGGGATTTTGTTGTAGTTGTTGAATTATGGTGTGTATAGTAGGGTCCGCATACCATTCATCCTTGACTTGTTCGATCCATGTAGGGATGGGGCAGGAAAAAGCATGTAATTGTGAAGTTTCTTCGAACTTTCTGGAAAGTGCATCCGCAACCATGTTATCTTTCCCTTTTTTGTAGATGATTTCATAATCATAGCCTAATAGTTTTGTTACCCACTTTTGTTGTTCTGGAGTGGTTATCCGTTGTTCAAGAAGGTATTTTAGGCTATGGTGGTCGGTGCGGATAATGAAATGTTTTCCAATAAGGTATGGTCTCCAATGTTGGATAGCATGGACCATAGCTAACATTTCTTTTTCATAAGTGGAACGTGCTAAATTCTTTTTGGAAAATGCTTTACTAGTAAAGGCTAAGGGCTTCTCATTTTGCATGAGCACCGCTCCCATTCCCAATCCGGAAGCGTCGCTTTCAATAATGAATGGTTGGGAAAAATCTGGCATAGCTAGGACGGGGGTGGTACACATGGCATTTTTCAAAGTCATGAAAGCTTCATTCGCTTTTGGAGACCATATGAAGGCATTCTTTTTAAGTAGGGTTGTTAAGGGTGCTGCTATTTTCCCATAATATTTAACAAATTTGCGATAATAGCCCGTTAATCCTAAGAACCCACGCAACCCTTTTAGAGTTTTTGGAATTTGCCAATTTTCCACATCTTCAATTTTTTGGGGGTCTACTTTAACTCCTTCCTTGGAGACAATATGTCCAAGATATTCAATTTCCTGCTTCCCAAAGGAACACTTTGATCTCTTTGCGTATAATTGATTTTCTTCCAAGATTTTGAGTGCTTGCGCTATATGTGTTAAGTGCTCTTCCCATGTCTTGTTGTAAATCAAAATATCATCAAAGAAAACTAAAATAAATTTTCGAAGGAAGGGAGAAAATACCTTATTCATAAGACTTTGAAATGTGGATGGAGCGTTGGTGAGGCCAAAAGGCATCACCAAGAATTCATAATGTCCCTCGTGGGTGCGAAAAGTAGTTTTGGGTATATCGCTTTCCTTAACTCGAATTTGGTGGTAACCTCGATCGTAAATCGAGTTTAGAAAAATATGCGGCTCCATTTAGTTCATCGAGTAGTTCATCAATGATTGGAATAGGAAATTTGTCTTTAATCGTTATTTTGTTGAGAGCGCGAAAATCCACGCATAGGCGCCATGATCCATCCTTTTTTCTTACTAGTATGATCGGCGAAGAGTAGGGACTTCTACTAGGTCGAATGACCCCTGCCCTTAGTAGGTCTTGTACTAATTTTTCTATTTCCATCTTTTGTAAGTATGGATATCGGTAAGGTCTAATATTTGGAGGTTGGTGTCCCGAAAGTAATTGAATAGCATGATCATGGCTTCGTTGTGGAGGTAATCCCTCTGGTTCTTTGAATATTTTATCATGTTTCTCTAGGAGTTCTATTAATTCGGGTGCCTCTGGTTGCTCTTCGGTGGTGTTTTGCAAGGAAAATAGTTGGGCAACCATGCCTCTTCCTCCTTTTCGAAGAATATTTTCCATTCTATGGGAACTTACGATTTGTGTGGGACCTGTTTTTAAACCTTGAATTGTGTATGTTTGGTTGTTTTGTATAAATTGCATCCATAACTCTTCAAAGTCCCATTGAATTTTGTCGAGCGTTCGTAGCCATTGTACTCCCAAAACAATATCACATCCTCCTAATGGTAGTACATACATATCCGCTTTCATGTTATATTCCCCCATCATGAGTTTGATATTCCCGCATTTGCCTTTACATGCAATTTTTCCTCCATTGCCAATCATGACTTCGAAGTTATTGCAGGGATATATAAAGCAATTAGCTTGTTTGGCCAAAATGGGGTCTATAAAATTGTGAGTGCTACCATAGTCTAAGAGCACAATAGGGTTTTGTTTCTTAAAATACCCTTTTACCTTCATTGTTTGTGGAATCGAGTATCCTGCTAATGCGTTAAAGGATATTTCTGTTTTATCTTCTTGGTTTTCTTCTCAACCTCGCTTATTACTTCCACTTCTATGTCATCCTCCTCTTTGGGAGTGCAATCAACTGTGTCCAAAATATATAATTTCGGTGAGATGCATTTGTGGTTGGGGGTAAACTTTTCATCGCAATGGAAACATAGGCCCTTTTCTCGTCTTTCTTTTAGCTCTTCTTGGCTAATTCATTTAATTGGCATGACCTTATTCAGTTTTTGGCTGGTGTAGGTATTTGGTGTTTTTCCTGAAAAACTCTTCCTATTCGCCTTTGGTTATTGTTCTTCTCTTCTATCATTTGTGCTAATGCCACTGCATGCATCATATCGATAGGATTTTGTATTTGTACCTCCATTCTAATGTCTTCTTTTAGGCCACTAATGAAACAACTTTGGAAGAATGATGCATCTAGTCCTGTTGTAAGGTTCATCAATTTCTCAAATTGTGCTTGGTATTCCCTTACGGTGGAGGTTTGCCGCATTTTTAGTGAGGGCTCCTGTGAAGTCTTCAAATTTAGTGGGGCCAAATCGCAACATTAAGTTTTTTGTGAATTCGATCCATGTGGGCGGACCTTTTGTTTTCTCATACCATTGATACCACTGGGTAGCAATTTGTTCCAAGTGAAATGATGCGATACGGACTTTCTGAATCTCCGAAATTTGATATAAGGCAAAATATTGGTCTGCCCTATATATCCAATTTGTGGGGTCGCCTCCATCAAATTTTGGAAAATCTAGTTTTGTGGTACGGGGAAGGATTGATGTATGTGGTCCCCCTATTAATGTTTGTTGTGGTGGCGTAGTGTTCTGTTGTCCATTTTGCATGAGAAGCAAATTTTGTTGTACTAAGTCCATGGAATGGGTTGTAGCATCCAATTTAGTGGATATATCTCGTATTCGAGTTGGTGATGTTTATGGTTAGGTCTGCTATTTTGGTAGCGATTTTATCTTCTAAATTGTCCTTCCAAAATGCCATTCCTTGCATCATGTCTCTCATTTCCTTGGAAAACTGCGAGAGTTCTTTCGTAATTTCTTTTGAAACCTCCTTCGCAATCTCCTTCGTTGTGTCTTGAGATCGTCTTCCCTCGGCCATTTAGGGTGTGGTTGGTTTATAAGTGAGTTGAATATGCAGAAATTAGTTTTGTCGAAAAAAATTGTCTGTCTCCGCCGCGTTTAATTTTGCGTACTTGCTGCTCTTTGTTCACACCGAATGATATTTTCCTCGCCTGTACTCGCTGTTGGGGTTTTCTAACTCCGGTAATGCGTGATGCTGTCCAAAAAATTTTGTATGCTACCTTTGCTGGCGACTGTGGCCTACTGTGTAACAGTTCCGTCAGTAATGGTTAGAATGTGTGCTGAAAAGAAAACGTTGCCGAGTAATGGCCTGTCAGTAACTAGAGCGGGGTGGGGAAAAAAATTTCAGGTCTTTTTAGCTCTGATCCAGTTGTTATGAACCTGCAACTTGAAATATGAATTGAATGCAGAAAAGAATCGTTGTTTGAATAGAATCGCAGTTTGTATTGAAAGGCAAAAACCCACAATATAATAAATTAATGTTCTTGGATGATCTTTGGAGCATCCTCCTTGTCCTATTTACATCTTATCTAAAAGGTGTGAATGGTGAAGGGATGTGTCCCTTTATAATACAATATAATATATAATATGATTAAGAGTTACATTAGGAGGGTCCTAACATACGTTTAAAAAGTATTAGAGAAAGAGTCCATGCATAAGGAGGAAGTGATACTTGTCACTTGAAAATAAATCCTAATGTTCCTTACATGAGCACCCATATTTCACACATTCGAGCAAAGGAACGTTACTAGTAAGAAATGTGGTATGCTATAACAAGGAAGACACTTGTCTTCAAAGGAAATAAGTGCTCCTCCAAGGTTGTAACGCCCATACGCTACCTACAGGTGGTTTCAATCATATTTATTCCCTTCAAGCGCTCAATAAGTAATTGGCGTGATACTTGTCACATAGCACAAGAACCCTTTTCTATTAAAATGTGCTAAAGACCAAATAAGTCCATATATTCTATATTCCAGCATTTACTCATAGCATAGGCTGAATTACAATGTGGAAGAAAGGTGAAGGAGCATAAAATATCTCATCAATAAGGTCAAAGAAGTCCAACGTTGAATCCAAGGGAAAATCAACGTACACCATCCTCCATAAGCACTCAAGGGAAAGGCATTAAAGTGAATTGTCATATACTTCTGAAATCTACGGTGAATACGTATAGAATACAACATTAAAGGTAAGGTCTCTACTTTATTAAATTTACTTTCATTAACAAGGAGTTATAAGGTATAACATTAGGTTGAAACACTAAAGGAAATCAACCATATTTGAAAGCAATATAAAAGGGAGAAACACATATTAAATAGCCTAATATTTGCAATATTATAACATAGGAGAAATAAGGAATTCTACTTGGAAATCATTTTTTCTATTATTGCAAATATCATTGTTTTCTAATATTCCATATTAGGGAGTTAGAAGGAATACTACATCAAAGTAGGTAATTGGAATTTAGAAACACTAATATCAAATTATTAAAGGCTATAAAAGGAGGTTTATTAAGGAAAATCAAAACACTTTAAAGGAACAAAAGGAATCCAACTGTTAAAACCTCATCAAATTAGAAAGTGCTTAAAGTTCAATAGGAGTAATAAGGTGTAAAAGAAGTTGATTTCTGCTATTCACAAAACTTTACAAAATCAACCCAAAATTGAATTATTATTCTCAAAAGAACTTTATCTATCATATAGCATTTCCAAAACCACTAGGGAGACATAACGTATTCTACAAAACTAGATAATAATAGCATTCATCAAATATTATCAAGTACTAAGGTCTCTACAAAGTCTACAAGGACTCTATTGATTCACATCTCTTAACTAGGGAGATATAAGGAAGCCTACAAAGCCTAAGCTCTAAAATTTTCTATCAAATCCTTATTTACAATCCTAAGGAGTAACAAGAAACACTATCTCAAAACTATCAAGAAGGAATATGGATGAAATAATAAGAAATGCCTTAATAAATAAAGAATTATTTCATGAAATGGAATTATATTCTCAAAACTTGATAGATACCCTTTAAGGATATGATAATCTATCAACTAGCGATAATTAAATACTCTCCTTATTTATCAAAGAAGCAAAATAGGGTAGCTTTGAAGTATTAATTGGCTATCTTGATGAAAACCTCTTCAGAGCATGGTGGAATTCACAAAAGATAGTTATATTCACATCCGAGGAGTGTTTGACGATTTACCTATCATTTATTGTGTTTGTACTCACTCAACACATGAAGAAAGCTAGAAATACAAATCAATATTATTGTGATGATAGACTAACTCCTCATGAAGCAAAAATTCCACTAGTATCCATGCAAAATCGTAGGAGGAGGAAAAGGAAGAAAATACTTGCTAAAAGAAATTTTAGCAAAGAAGACATAAATAGTAAGGAAATCATAAAGACTAAAGTACCCTCAACTAAAACTCTCTTTGCATCATTTGAAGACACTAACTACTTGCCTAATCAGAATACAGTAAGCAATGAAGGAAAATACAAGTTCCAGTTTTTATTCCAAGAATAAGAACCAATGCAAGAAGGCGTACAATGCATTAAAGAGGACCAGATTAAGCTAAAGAACATTTGAAGACAAAGATCCATATTGAATATTTAAATCTTCAATACCCAAATAATATAATACATGGTGGTGTTAGATTTAGAGTATAGTACATCATTTGGGTCATGTAAATGTACCACCTTAGGTACATGGGATAGGAGATTACTTTAGGAGGAAGTTGTACAAGTGGTAATGTGTAAGTTGTAATCTACAAGGTGTCATCTTGTACAACTAGGTAGAGTGTTATCCAAGGAACCTATCTTCCTATATAAAGGATCTCATAGTAGTAGATTACAATCATCTTTGCATTATCATATTCATATCAAGATCTATCAAGCACTATATGGAGTACAATGTAGCTCTTTAGCTCATATTAATGGGATGACCATTTCCTTCATATTGCATTGTATTTTTGTCACTTTTATTTATAGTATATTTTAGTCATATTGTTGTTCCAATTTCTTTCATGTTTCTTGTATTTCATTGGGACTTGTGTCAAATATCTCCACTGCATATATCCTCAAAAGCTAACACATAAGTTATATTACAGATTCAACACCTCCTCATAATCTCATTGATGGACAAAGGAGAGAAGACATTAGTGACAATAACATATTTTATCCCATAATAGATGCTTTGGGTCTTCTATTTTGAGGAAGTCTCAACTAAAGTCTACTTATGCAAAGAAGTCTCTTCACAAGAATCTCCTTAGGTTGGACTATAGTCACCATAACCAATATCAGATACTCCCACATGTATACAAACAACACATCATTTGTGACTCCATATAAGGAAGATAAGACAAAAACACCCCCAATCAAAAGTTGCTCCAATATTCTATAGTTCCATAAGCCAAGACTTGAAAGCATGACTTTCCCTTATGCAACATACTTCACCTTATTTAGAAGCTTTAAATTGCCCTTGGATCACTTGATCTTTGTCACCAAAAAATGTTTTTCATAACGCTATTTATGAGAAGAGTCATTACAAAATTCTAAGAGTATCTAGACAAAAAATAAAGAGAGAAGATATCATGAAGGGTCAAATATTTATGTATAAAATGAACTAATTGTTAGAGTTAATGTAATGTGCACTATGCCAGTTTGACACTTGTCAGTTTCATTGACAAGTGTCATGTTCATCATATAGGCTTATGCCTATATATTGTAACCATTTATCAATAAAATATATCCCATAAGTTTTCCCTCCTAACATTTGGTATCAGAGCCAAGCGCAAAGAACACGAGCCTAGACCAAAAAAAAAAAAAAAAAGAGGATGATAGGTTACTTTTTTAGAGAAGTCAACATTAAGGGGGAATGTTACCTAATGTTGACTTGTTTTGTTTCTTCTTTAGTTAGGATAGTGCACTTTAAGGGGGAATGTTAGAGTCAAAGTGCACTATGCCTTCACCTTGACACTTGTCAGTTTCTCTTGACAAGTGTCATGTGTTGAATATAGGCTTATGCCTATATATTGTAAACATTTTTATCAATAATATGAATCCCTTCAGTTTCTCCTCCCAACACTAATAGCCCAAGCATCTGATAAGAAGAAGAATGATTGACTACAATATATTCTCAATCATATTTCTAATTTCATAAATCCAACTAACTCTTCCATGAAGATGGACAAAGATTTTGAATGCATAATATTCTATAAATTCACCCCTTTGAATGGGGAAATAGGTCTTGGATATAATCATACAATGAGACACCTCTCCACTTCTAGTAACCCATTAAAAAATATCACCAATGCAAAGAGCTCAAAAAATCATATAATTTGAATAAATGGTCTCAAAATGCATGTATGCAAAGTTTATGGCCTCTAGAAGTCTGCCATCCAAAATAGCCATAAAGTGATATTTTTTGAAAACATCATTTTTTAATTTCCTTCCTTTTTTACAAGGAATAATAACAAGAATAAATTCTAAATGTCCAAATATGCTTGGGTCCACATTTGCACCATCTCTATGAGGGAGAGCATCACTATCCATAATAGTAAAGGGATTCAACCAATTAAATAGATATGGTGCATGATATTTGAACTAATACAAAGAAATATGTCTTATTTTCCATCTTCTAGCCAAGGCACTATAGCTCCAAAGTGGACTAAAAGCATCACAATCCTCCCTCCTTTTCAATGACACCAAGTTCCAATTGTGAGGAATCAATGTTTGACTCTCCATGAATAAGTCAAGGCAACCTTCTAGATTCAAAATAACAATACTTCTTCTACACATGGTTTGAGTCTATGCAAAATAGTTCAAAATTGTTCTAATAATAATGAAACCTAACTTGGAGTAGGTGTAAAATTTCCAAAATAATAATACTAATTGGAGAAAGAAAAATAATTGGATCTTCCCTTTACCTCTTTTCCTAAAGGCGCTTATGAAGCTCTGACAAGTAATTCATCCTATAATTCGGAATAAATATCGAAGGCTCCCAAAAAAAATTTTACATGACCAAGATATAATGCTCCATACTCACTTTAATACCTTGTTGGAGTTCACACCAATGTGCAACAAAAAATAAAATTAATCCATCCATCCAAATATTATATAGAAACCAGAAATAAGGACAAAAAGGAGATAGATTATGGACATCATTGAGCACCATATAATCACTATATTATTCATAGATAAGAATCATAACACTTTGATGTAATGGAGAGATTGGATGGGGGTATTTATACCAATACCAAAGAAACCCCAATTACATAATCAAGTTAATGTAAGCCGACATAACAAGTTGTTTTTAGGTTAACTACAAATTATAAGATGGTTTACCCATTATAAGGTTAAGTGTTACCCATAGGGATTACATAGATGAATAATTAAATTTATAAATAAATAATTAAACACATTTGTACAATGATTACCCATAGGCCTATACAAGACTATATCATACAATGTTAGCCTAGGTCATAATTTGGATTATAGTTTCAACATGTATTGGATGGACATAAAAATCAATGGGATGCAACAATTTGATGACTTATAAGCTAAATTTTAAACTAGAGAAGAAATTATGGTATATTGGTATACAATACTATGTTATTATCATAATTGTACTAGTTTTAAGGATGACTAGTTGAAGTTTTATTGTGATAACTCTATGCAACCTACATAGGATATATATTATATCCAACTTATTGACCCCTTGACCAAGTTATTAATGATTATTGGATTAACACTTTAACCCTTAAGTTCATTGTCAAAGGGGTTACTTAAGGTGAGAGACCTTAATGTAGTAGTGATAGCAAGCTAAGAAGAAGAAGAAGAAGATTCAAGAGATGAATTGAGAGAAGGATAAAGAAAAGCTTTAAGATTCTTGACCTCCATCACAAATAGTCAAAGGGTTTAGGTTTGGCTTGAATAGGATAAGTCTTACCCTTTCCATCGTATTTAAGGCAATAATGAAGAGTTGAAGGGATGACCCACGTCTCATGGATCCATGGCAACCCAAGAAGAATGTCATAAGTTATAAGAGAGTGTTAAGAGTGTGAGATCTAACTTTGAAGGAAAATACTATATTGTTGCTAGTATCATATTTTCCATTGCCAAGATGACAAGATTACATTTCTTCAAATATTATTTGGTTAGCCCAAAATGATTAAGGAATATTGAGCTATAGAAATTAAAACCAATTATTAGATCTTAATGCTTTGAATTATTGTATTATGGAAGTGAAGGATATTTAAGTACATGTGATGTTGTATTTATGCATAGCAAACCTTCAAAAAAATCAAACTTACAAATACCTTGTCCTATAATACATGCATGTACCTTGTGAGGGGTGGTTATATCACTTGACTACTCACATGGTCTATGATGTAATAACTCCTAACATTCCCTCCCTTATTATATCATAGTTAAAATCATGTTTTTGCTTATCACTAAAGAAGAATATCTAAGGTGATGTAGGAATTTGATAGAGAAATTTTTCCTCTTCATGTAGATATAATACATAGATACTTGAGAGTGTTAAATTCTACAAATAATGCACTCCAAATACATTTATTATAAAATACTTTACTTAATGCTTATGGAATTCAATGCCCTCAAGTGTGTTTCTTCAATGTGGAGGATCTTCATCAGATATGTCAATTGTTGATGATATCAAATATTTCCCTACCATGTAGACTTGTTACCAAATCTTATCTTGATCAAACATCTTCTTCTATGGTGGGATAAACTACTTATCATTTCTTCTTCTTTAAAATTTCTTCATCTATTTTATTAGGTCTTTGCTCATGTTGTGTGATGTGTTCCTACTTCCTTTGGTCTTCAGTGTAATGTGCTACCATGCATCCTATACTAATCATATAATTGATTGGTTCTAATACTTTTTGTGTGTTGTCATATCTTTTGTTCAAACTAGTTTTTATTTCAAACTTTGATTATCTCTTGATGGAGGAAGATCAATCATTTTATATCTCTTATTGGCATTGTTCATCTAAAGAAGATGTCATTTTTGGTAAGCAATGTATTTTTTTTTTTGATTGGTTGAAAGGGTGTTGAAAGGTCCCTAAACCTTGTACAAGATATTTGCGGGCCTCCGAAGAGGGAGGCAAAGGGGAAGAACGGTGACAACAGAACGAAACAGCCTGAAAACAGTAGGGGCCACCTAAGGTAAAGGCGCCTAGAGGAACCAACTAGAAGAACTAACTAAAGGGAAACATGACCAGAGGCTAATCAGAAAAGGGGAAGCGAAACTTAAACAGAGAAATTCACCATTTGGAAGTGTTGTTGCTGCTCCACAACGAACCCCAAAAATGGGGACCCACCTTTTTTGCATGTTTTCCAAGAAGACCGAAGAGGCCCAAAAGCTAAAGATCAAAGAAAAAGCAAAACACCACAAGGAGGAAAGTGTCGCGATATCACGACATGTATTTTTGCGATCCAAAGCAAAAGGAGAAAGCAAGGAGGAAGAAGTATCGCGATATCTCGACATGTTGCATCATAGCGGCCAAAGGAGGAAAAGGTGTCGCGATATCGCGACATGTTGCATCGTCACGGCCAAAAGAGAAAGAGTGTCATGATATTGCGACATGTTGCATCATCACGGCCAAAGGATAAAAAGTGTCACGATATTGCAACATGTTGCATCGTCGAGGCCAAAAGATAAAAAGTGTCACGATATCGCGACATGTTGCATCGTCGCTGCCAAGAGAGAAAAAGTGTCGCGATATCACGACATGTTGCATCATCACGGCCAAAAGAGAAAAAGTATCACGATATCGCGACATGTTGCATCGTCACAGCCAAAGGAGAAAAAGTGGCACGATATCGTGACATGTTGCATCGTCGCGGCCAAAGGAGAAAAAGTGTCACGATATCACGACATGTTGCACCGTCACAGCTAAAGGAGGAAAAAGTGTCGTGATATCGTGACATGTTGCATCGTCATGGCCAAAGGAGGAAAAAGTGTCGTGATATTGCGACATGTTGCATCGTCACTGTCAAAAGAGAAAAAGTGTCACGATATCGCGGCATGTTGCATCGTCGTGGCCAAAAGAGAAAAAGTGTCACGATATCACGACTTGTTGCATCGTCGCTGCCAGAAGAAAAAAGTGTCGCGATATCGCGACATGTTGTATCGTTGCAGCCAAAGGAGAAAAAGTGTCGCGATATCGCGACATGTTGCATCGTCGTAGCCAAGAGAGAAAAAATGTCATGATATCGCAACATGTTGCATCGTCACGGCCAAAAGAAAAAAAGTGTCATGATATCACGACAACTTGCATCGTCACGGCCAAAGGAGAAAATGTGTCGCGATATCGCGACATGTTGCATCATCGCGGCCAAAGGAGGAAAAAGTGTCACGATATCGCGACATGTTGCATCGTCGCGGCCAAATGAGGAAAAAGTGTCGTGATATTGTGACATGTTGCATTTTCGCGGCCAAAAGAGAAAAGTGTCACGATATCGCGACATGTTGCATTTTCGCGGCCAAAAGAGAAGAAAGAAAAAGTTTCGCGATATCGCGACATGTTGCATCGTCGCGGCCAAAGGAGGAAAAAGTGTCGCGATATCGCAACATGTTGCATTTTTGTGGCCAAAAGAGAAAAGTGTCATGATATCACGACATGTTGCATTTTCGCGATTCAAAAGGGGCAGGCAAGCAGAGAAACAAGAAGTGTCACGATTTTGTGACATGTCCGAATTTTGGGCACAGGAGTTGATGTTGACTCTGATTTCGAACAAACCCTCTCTAAGAATATCATAGAAAGACTCCGTGGTCGACAGGCAACATGCAGACCAACTGATCGGGTTCCAACTATCCTCAATCTGGAGATTATTGAGATGCTTGTGGATACATTTGTGGATGGGATTTTCCAGCGTGGCATAGGTGATTAGAGCATCAACAGACCATACCAATCCCCCTGGCAACAACTCACATTGTGCAAACATTGAAACTTGTAGGATCGTTCCTTAGGCCAATGGGGTAGGAGTCTCTCCACACTTGAAAGTCAGATTCGCCGACTCCCCTGTTAGCTAGCCGGTAAGCAATGTATTTACTCTTTCTTTGGTGTTGCATTTTATGGTTGGATATTCAATATTTTTTTGTTTGTGGAAAACATCCCAGAAGGGATGCCACTTTTGGGTAAGACCCAAGGAGGCAGGGGTATCTCTTCCACCAAAATCACCTAGGGCTCGCACCTGGCCTACCACCTTCGACACACTCAAGGAGCATGCCTACAACAACAAAAACAAGAACACACAAACACATAGACTCAAACAAACACAAAAAAAACACAAAACACAAAAAAACACACACACACACACAAAACAACAAAAGACAACCAAAAAAAATAAAAAAAATATAAACAACAACAAAACATGAAACACAGAAAAACCACAAAAACAACATAACAAAACACAAACATAACAAAAACAACAGAACGATACAAAGACACAACAAACAAAAACAACAAAAAAAAAAAAAAAACAAAAAAAAACACAAAAAACACACACACAAAACACAAAACACAAAAACACCAAAAAACACAAACATACAAAAACAACAACAATAATTAAATAAACACTAACAAACACAAAAACACCCAAAACAAACTAAGCCATTGGAGCTATTGACTATTTAGACAAAACCCCCTGACAATCTCTATCAAGGATAGTAATGAAGAAATGCACCAAAATAGAAAATATCAAAATAAATTGCATAACCACAATAGGGATCTGAAATGTCACACCAAAAAGGGAGTTGCCATCCATCCATCCTACCATTGAAGCTTTGACTGTTGAGACAAAACCCTCTAACATCCTCTATCATGAATAGTATTGAAGATTTTTTTTGGAAGTTTGGGATCCTGTCATGAAAAAAGCTCTGCACTGCTTATCATTTTAAACATAGCTTCCTGCATTGCCATCAAGAGACTGAACAAGGAGAAGATCAGTCCTAATTTGTTCTGGCCACCACCTAGGAGGATAACCATAGCACTTAAAATCTCCTTTGTCAAGAGCCCAGTTTGCCATAGCATCTACCACTTTGTTCTGTTCTCTAGGCACATGATTGAAAACAACCTCCTGAAAATTGTTTATGATTAACCTAATCTTATCTATAATATTTTGGATTCTCCAATCCACCTTCTTAGACCCTGAAGTTGATTTTAGATAATTGATCATAACTTGAGAGTCTGACTCAGCAATCACCCTTCTCCACCCTACCTTCAGAGCCTCCTACAAACCTCTCAAAATACCCTACCCTTCAGCTAAGTTATTGGATAGAATTCCTAAATTTTTTGCAAAAGTAAAAATTGGAGTACCATCCTCCAATCTACCTATCCCTCCTATACTAGCTCTTCCAGGATTTCCTTTGGATGCTCCATCAGTATTGATTTTTATGAAGTTCTTTGGGGGAGGCTACCATTGTTGAGTTCTATCCATCATTTGACCAGTCCCTTTCTTCCTTCTGTGTTGGGCTAATCCATTTCTTATCTTTAATCGAGCCATCATTTGTTCCCATAGTTGATTTGAATTGTGTGGATGAGTTAATAAATATTGGATAATCTCTCTCACATTTTCTATGGTCTTTAGCTAGACATAGTGGATGTCCCTACTTTCTTGTTGAAATATTCACTTGTTTCACTCCTTCTAGATGTTCCAAGGAAGAATAGTCATACCTGTCCAAACTATTTGGTTCACATACCAGTATTTTCCTTCTTGTTTGCTCCAATCTCTCCATAGTTGTTCTATGGATTGTTCATTGGACCATCTTAAATTTAGAAGGGAAGCCATCTTCTTCCACAATGTTGCAGCTATGGGGTATTCTATGAACAAATGGTTAAGAGTTTCATTGTTATCCCAACACATTACACATTGAAAGGGTCCATTAAAGCCTTTCTTCATAAGTTGCTCCCCTGTGAGAACCCTTTTATGGAGCAACAACCAACTAAAAAATCTGACTTTTGGCCATAACTTTTGAGCCCATAACTACTTGAAAAGATCTTGACCCTGATGGGGATTAATAGGGCTTAAGGCTAAGTAACCCTGAGCAATAGTGTACTCATCGTACCCTGAACTATTCCAACCAATACAATCCTCAACTTGTGACCATGAAGGCGATCTCATTTGAAGGATTCTATGAATAATATTTTTTGAGCTTCAAAAAGTTGGATTGGCCAATCTTCTACTGGGATCCAACATCTTCCCACCTCTGCATTTCTTGTCTGATCTGTATAATATTTGGCAACTTTTATCCAATTCATCCTATGCATTTTCTCCATTATAGGCCTCAATTCTGGATGTTGGATTGACAATGAAAGGTGTCCATCCCAAGAGTCTATCCAAAAATTTATCTTTTGACCATTTTGTACTATCCAAAAGAGCTTTTTCTTTATCAACTCCTCTCCAATTTTTAGGACCTTTAAAATTGGGGACCCTCTAGAAGGTAGTTGATGATGAATTAAGTCAGATGGGTCTTTATTTTCTGCATACTTGGCTCTAATATTTTTGGCCCATAAGGCATTGGGGTGGCTAATCCATCTCCAATATAATTTTGTTGCCAAAGCCTTATTATTCTTGATTATCGATCTAAGACCTAAACCCCCTTCATGAGTAGGTAGACATAGAGTCTCCCACCTTACTAGGGCCCATTTCTTCTCCATTTTTGAACCTTTCTAGAGAAATCTGTGACTAATTTTGTCCAGTTCATTGAGCACTGACTTGGGGATGTTCAACACTACTGAAACAAAGATAGGAATAGATTGAAGAACTGATTTGATAAGAGTTATTCGACCTCTTGATGAAAGCCATCTGTTGGTCCAACTACCAATTTTGTTCTTCACTTTCTCTAATAACCAGCTCCAATGCTCTTTTTTTGCTACCCAGATTAATTGGAACACCCAAGTATTTAATTGGAAGAGAAGTTTTTTGAATCCTAATCTATCCATTATCAAAATCTCTTTTCTGGGTGAGCAATGAAAAAAAGTACTTTTGATTTATCTTCATTAATTAGTTGCCCTGAGGCTCTAGTGAAATAGTGAAGAATTTGCTTTATTGAGGTTGCTTCCTTTATTGTTGCCTTCCCCAAAAGGGTGAAATCATCAACAAATTGTAAATGAGTGATAGGTCTGACTCCTTTAGCTATAGTGACTCCTTCTAACCTCTGACAATCTTGATTCTTAGCAAAATTCCTTCCCAAACATTCTGCTAGGATGATAAAAAGATAAGGAGAAAGAGGGTCTCCTTGTCTGATGCCTCTAGAAGCTGAGAACCAATGAGTAGGACAACCATTAAGAATAATTGAATAAGAAACTGAAGATATACAACCTTTGATCCATTTTTTCCATTCTTGAGAGAATCCAAAATTTTCCAAAACTTGGATGAGAAAGTGTCAATCCACCCTATCATATGCTTTGGATAAATCCAATCGAATAAACATGGAGGGGGATTTTTGAGCTTCCATAGAGTGAATTGCTTCCTGGGCTAACACTATCTCATCCACTATTTGTCACCCTTCAACAAATCCCCCTTGTTCTGGAGAGATGATCTTGTGAAGCAAAGGTTTGAGCCTTTCTGACATAATATTTGAAATGATTTTTAGAATAACATTACATAAAGCAATTGGTCTATATCCAGTAATGTTATCTACTTCTTGAGCTTTTGGAATTAGAGCTATAAAAGTCTTGTTGATATCTTTGAGGATATATTTTGCCTTTCTAGCCTCTTCTACCACCTCTAGAATGTCATCCTACAAAACATCCCAAAATTCTTGATAAAATTCAATAGGGAAACCATCTGGACCTGGGGTTTTCCCCTTTTGCATTTTGAAAACTACCTTTTGTAGTTCCTTCTTAGTTATAGGAGCAGTTAGAGCCACATTCTCCTCATCAAAAATAAGAATAGGTATCACCTGTAAAATTTCTTGTTGAGCTTTTGGATCAAGCAATTGGGTTGTAAAGAGGTTTGAAAAATGATTCACAACTAATGAAGACATGCCTTCCCAAGTGTGGACTATATCTCCTAATTCATTCTTCAATGAGGGGATAAAGTTATGAGTTCTTCGGGCTAGGAGAGACTTATGGAAGAAACTTGTGTTCTGGTCTCCTTCTTGTAGCCATTGAATCCTTGACTTTTGTTTCCACATTAGTTCTTCTCTTCTATCCCATTCCTTCACCTGGGCTGAAAGATTAATTTCTATCTTAACCCTATTTTCTGTGAATCCCTCAAGATGAATTTTCTCATTCAACTCCTCAAGTCGGGTTAGAGCTTCCCTTTTCTTTGCCCTAACATCTCCAAATTCCTCCCAATTCCAAGTCTTTATTTTATATTTAATATACTACAACCTTTTGACAAAACAATACATCTTAGTACCATGTCTTGGCTTGCCTTCTTGCCACCACTATTGTATCCTTGATTTGAGAGATTCATCTCTGAGCCACATTAGCTGAAAATGAAATGGTGTCGGCTTACCCTTGGTTCTCCAAACTTCAATTAAAACTGGCCAATGATTAGATCCAACATTGTTTAAGATTTTCACTTTTGGGATGTGTCCTTGTATCAAAAACTTATCTGAAAGCAAGAACCTATCTAGCCTTTCAAGAATGCATGTTGAGCCTTGTCTTCTGTTGGACCAAGTCATCAAACCATTGGTTGGCTTGATATCTACTAGATGAAGGTTGGCAATGTATTCACTCATGAGTTCTGAACTCCCATCCAACTTCCTACTTCCTCCCATTTTTTCTTCTAAAGAAAGGATAGAGTTGAAATCTCCTCCTATCAAAGCCCAAGCTTCAAGGAATTGAGAGGTGATAAAAGCTATATTTCTCCATACTGTTCATTTTTCTTCTATGGTACATGGAACATAGACATTTATATAAAGTATAACCTGATCTGAATCTCTATTTTGGGCAACCACTGCTAGCAATCCCTTGCTTCCCATCATGTACTGTACTGTAATTTCCTTTGGATCCCAAAGACATGCCACTCCTCCCGAGGCCCCTTGGGTGCTGAGGGACACTACTTTACTAGATGACCACATCTTTTTTGCTATTATTTCCATTTCTTCAAATGAAACCTTTGTCTCCTGAAGAAAGAGAAGTTGAGGCTGATTTGTTTGAATCATTCTTCTAATTTTTTATTGTTTAGAAGGACTTCCTTTAAGTCCCCTAATATTCCAAGTGATAATCTTCATAATTAACCAGATTTGAAGAACTGGGTAAGAACTGTTACCTTACCTTCCTCAATTAACTTTTGACCTTCCTCTGCCAGATGATGCTGGTTGGATTTACGTCCTACCTTTTGGTTTGTATCCATCCTCATATTTTTATTTGTATCTTGCTTCATTCTTGTAAGGGCTATAGAATGATTACTTAGAACCAAGGCACTATTGTTGGGATCTATATGATATTTTTGAGGAACTGACTTGTTTGTTGTTTGAATCTAGCTTTTAGTTTTGCACTTATTTAAATTTTCTATGTTGTTCTTTTCTTGAAGGTCCATTGTTGGATGAGATGGCTCTCCTTGGTTATTTCTCAAAATTAGGGTAGTTTCTTTTATTTCAATTTCATCATCCATTCCTTCATGTTCCTTCTCTTCATCAAACTATGTTTCCTTAATCATTATTTCCATTTTGTCATCCTCATCATCTAATTGCTCATCTATAGAGAGAATTTCAAAGGTGTTAGGTGAAATTACTATTTTATCTTTTGGTGTTGTTTTTTTAATATTCTTTTGTTTGGGGATTTGAAACCCTGCTAAGTCCCCATCCTCTTTCTCTTTATTAGGGATCTTATGAGGACAATCCTTGGCTAGATGGCCATATTCATGATAGATTCTACATCTAAAAGGGATATTTTCATAGTCTACTTGTTGCTCCCATAATTCTTCCCCATATTGTAAGGTGATCCTCTCTAGAAGTGGTTTGTCAAAGTCAATTAGAACATAAATCCTTGCATAAATCATATGATCCAACTATTGAGTGCTATCAACTATCATCATGAAAACTCCTAAAGAATTCCCAATTGTTGCTAATACATTTGGATTCTAGTATTCTACTAGGAGGCCAAATAAATGGACCCAGACAGGTGCAGTTGATGGTATTTCTTCCTCAGCTTTGAACTTGGTATGCCAGGGCTTCATGAAAAGCCCTGCCCTACCTAAGAACCATGGCCCCCTTGAAAAATATCCTCCCTATATTTTTTAGTGGTAAACATAGCAAGGAAATAACCATTAGGGTAAGCAGAGATTTGGATCTCACCTTTAGTTCTCCAGTTTTTGGTAGCCCATTGCTTGATGGTAGCAAGATTCGATCAAAATCCCATGAATCGATAAATTAGTCCTCTCCTCTCCATAGTGTCTATTCACTCCTGGATATCCTCCATTGCCAACTTCACTAATGGGGATCCATTAGTTGCTTTCATGCAACCCATCTCTGTTTTCCTTGGATCGGTTTTTGACATCCTCAGTGGTTTCCTTGGTAGTCATTGGTTATTTTTCCCTCTTATTTGGGGTGGTCCTGCATAGATTGCTTCTTTAAAATTTAGTTTTGGAGGGAGGTCCTTGGGCTCCATCCCTTCAGATTTTTTTGTTATGATTGGTTCTTTTTTATTGTGTGCCCTAGATCCAGTTGTAGCTTTGCCGAGATCTAAATCTGCCATCAACATGTTATCTCCCTTTGTTTGATCCATCTCTTGAATCTTGTTTCTATTTCGTTTTAGCCCTTGTCTATACTTTCGAAGAGGATGCCCTTCCTCCTTATTTTGCGCTATGAATTGAAAAGGGTGAACAATTTTGTTCAATACCTGTTCATTCTGTTGGATTTGTTGGTCCACATGCATGAAGGAATATTGGATATTACTTTCCCCTATTTGCCTTGCTTGCTGCTCACTTGATTCAATGCCTTGAAGATTGTCCCTATTGAACATAATATTTGCATGATCATGTTGGATTCTTGAAAACCCTCCAGGAGGCCCACAGACCCCCTGAATATTTGGCCCCAAAGGGCCTTTTTCATTGTTCTCCACTGCTTGTGCTCAAAGCACTCAACCTCCACACTACCCAAGAGGTGCTCTGATGATTGATAGCCATAAAAAAATTATAGTTTACCCTCTGTTGAAACCCTCATTCTCCGCAATACAAAACCCTAGCTTCAAATTTTTTTTGTACAAATAATAATTTGGATGATTTGAATGCATCCAAGTTTCTTGAATTGACATATATTTGGAATCATACCATTATTGTATTGTCTCATCTCTGCTTGTGCAACAAACAAATGTTCTTCTTCTTCTTGAACCTCTTCTTTGAATTGATTCTCTTTGGCTACATTACTTTTATGTGCCTTTCTCTAATTTTGATTTTGTTATTCTGAATATGGCATATTTTGTTGTTTTTTCACCTCTTGTGAAGGTGATCCATTTTTTAAAGGAATGTGTTAACAAGCCTTCACGGTATATCCATTTCTTGCACAATGTTCACACATCTTTTGCATGTTGAAATTACTTCTTTAAGAATCATTTCTCTAATTTTGAATCTTTGAAAATTATTTATTTGTTTGAAGTGTTGCAAAGGTCTCGTGCCTCTTCTGAATGGTTGCTTCCCTCTTTGAATTGTAAGTAATTAATCTTATTTTTTTGTAGTATGCAAGGCCTCTACTTTTGAAGTAGGTTCACCAACTTCTCAAAGCTTGGTGTTTACTCAGTAACATTTAGTGTAGTTACAAAAAAATTATACTTTTATGGGAGTGATCTCAAAAATTTAGGAACTAAAATTTCATTAAATACCTTAGTTCCTAGTATTTGCAATGATGCTCGCATTTTTCAATTCTCCTCATGAATGCTTCTAGATTTTCTCCACTCTTCATCTTCAGAAAATGGAGTTCACTTTGGAGAAATAGAATATGATTTTAATTCTTAGCTTCAAATAATGTCTTCAACTTATTCCATGCATCCTTAGTTGTGGTAGTATCTCTAATGTATGCTTGGACCTCATTTGCTACTTCAAACATGATGATAAGTATTGCTTTTTATCTACCTTGTCAAACTTGTCATGACCCTCCTTGTTTGGCAGGCATGAAAAACTATGTGTTGTTTAAAGATAACTTGTACATAGTTTTTTTGTAATTAAACAACTACGCAATATCTAGAATCAACCCTAAAGACTATTATATAAAATAATAATAGGGGAATAAGGTATTATAAATCATGGTTATTTATAATAAAGACTATTATATAATTTTAATAGGAGAGCATATATCTTTTGTAATAAAAAGATATTGTAATTATAATTAATAGACTATTATAAATAAGGGGATATTTATAATAGGAGAGCATATATCTTTTTTAATAAAAAATATATGGGGATTAAAATGGGACATCACAGATGAGACATTTTTCGTAAGACTGCCCAAACTGTCAAAAACATTTCGGCCATATTTCACTCATTCAGACTCGGATTGAGCTAAAATTTTGAGGGTAGATGCATGACAAACCCTAGAATATCTCCACCAATTTAGATCATTTGGAGCAACATATATCCTAGCGCATCCCTATGTGTGAACAATATTTTTAGCAAGTGATTGTGCGAGGGTTTCATCGGGGTTGAGTGCAAAGCAGCTCTAGAGGTTGTTTTTAGGGACCTTCAAGCCCTAGTGGCCAACATTTTTATGGTTTTTGATCAATATTTTAGTAGGATATGTTGTAGGGGACCCAAGATGGATTAGAAATTTATATTTCAATAGATCATGCGGTGAACTTGATTAACAATGGCTTCCAATTTGCTACACAAAACAAAAGTGAAAAGCATACCTTTCCTCGGTGTCTAGGGCATGGATTAAAGAGATCATGAAATAAGTTTCAAGAAAATGATCAAAAAATAGTTCAGATTTCAAGCGAATTTGGTGCTAAGGTGCACCCCCAAAATAAATCCATAATGGAAACCCCTTTCAAGAGCAAGGATTTCCAAGACTCAATCCCAAAAATAAATTTTAGGGATGTCCTCCATGGTGGATAACCTTAGCCTAATGCTAACATTAATATTAGGGCTTCTTGTAAACCTCTAAGAATACCTAATATTGATCCGAGGAAAATTGAGTCAGGATATCTTAGAGCAGCTGATGGAACTCCTATTGTTAAGCTTGATATGGGTAACATTCTAACTAGCATTGAAGATCTAGAAAAAAGAGGACTAATTTACCGTTTCTTGGTTTTTCATCCGAGCCTATCTGCTTTTAAAGTTTGGGCTACAATAAGCTAGAAAATTAAAGGTGAGTTACAAATCTCTATTTATCCAAATGGTTATTTCTTGTTTTATTTGCTAATAATGAATATAGAGAGAAAATATTTCAAGGGGGTCCTTGGTTCTTTGGAAGGGTAGGGATTTTTATGAAGCCCTGGCATACTAAATTTAAATTCAAAGAATAAATGCATTCTACAGGTCTTGTGTGGGTTAAAATCTTTGACCTCCCAATTGAATTCTAGAATTCAGTTGTTTTTTCTTCAATTGAAAACTCTTTGGGAACTCTTATGATGAATTTTGATTGTACTAAAAATTTTGAACATATTATTTATGTTCAAATTTGTGTTTAATATATTTTGACAAACCCCTACCTAAAAAGATCACATTACAATCTGGGAAGGAACTTGGGAGCAAGTGGTGGACTATGAGAACATTCCTTTTGTTGTAGAATTTGCCATGAATATGGTCATTTGGCTAGTGTTTGTCCAAATAAAATTCCAAATCAAAATAAAGAAGATACAAATTCAATAGGTTTCTAAATGCCTAAGAAGAATAACACTAAGAAAAAACTAGTTATAAAGGATCAATCAAAGTTATCAGCTAATATGTTTGAAATTATTTCCACAAATGATGCCCTAGGTGAGGAAGAGGAAATAATGGAAACATAAATATTAGAAACACAATTTATAGATGAAAGGAATAACTCAAATACAAACCAAAAAATTGAAAATTTTCAACAAAAAAAGGATAAAATATACACAAGAAAAAAAATATTTTAAATGTTGAGACTTCAAATAATACAGGTCCCAAGATAGACTTTGTTGAACCTTCCAGCAACAATTTGGCTTTGTACACACATTCTTCAAGGTTAGAAGACATCCCGGATTCAATTGGAGTAAGTCAAGAAACAGGGAAAAAAATTGAAGATGGATTCTAATCAAAAGGTAGGTCGCAAGACCAATCAACATTATATGGTAAAAGAAGGTGAAAATATTGTAGAGGAAGATAAGATTAATTCCCTTACCAACTATTTTAGCCCTGGTATTAATGAATATCATCACTTGGAATATTAGAGGACTCAAAGGGAGTCTTTCAAAACAAAATGAAATTAGAAGAATGATTTAGATAAACCATCCCCATCTTGTTTTCCTTCAAGAAACGAAGATGTCAATAGAGTAAATGGATTCAATTGCTAGTAAAATCTGTCCAGCTTGAGAAGTTATTTCCCTCAGTTCCTAGGGGACTTCTGGTGGCATTGCTTACCTTTGGGACCCAAAAGAGGTATTTATTCACCATATGGTTGGTAGCTAGGGTATTTTGGCTATAGCTATTCAAAGTAGACATTCCAACCAAATTATGCTTTGCATAATTGTTTATGCTCCGACTTCTTTGGAGGAAAAGAGAAGATAGTAGAGGGATATAACTTATATTATATCTCATTTTACTAAAGATTGGATATTGATAGGAGGAGATTTCAATACCATCCTCTCTCTAGATGAGAAAATGAGGGGAAATAGAAATTTGGACAGGATCACTGACCTCATGAATGAATATATTGCAAAACTCCATCTTGTGGACATCCGACCAGATAATGGCCTTATGACTTGGTCTAATAGAAGACAAGGCTTAGCTTGTATCATGGAGATATTGGATAGGTTTATACTCTTTGATCATTTCTTAATCCATGGTCACATTCCTAAAGTAAAGACTCTTAATAATGTTGGTTAAGATCACTAGCCAGTCATGGTGGAAATTTGGAAAAACCAATGTGAGTTTCTCTTCTTTTTTATTTTAGTTAATGTGGCTTAGAGACAGTTCCTTTAGACCTCGAGTGTAATAATTATGGAAGGAAGGTAAACCAAGATATGGGACTAAGTTGTTCTATTTTTCCAAAAGGTTGCAATATATTAAATCCAAAATCAAGACTTGGAACTGGAAGGAGTTTGGGGATGTTCAACCCAAAAAACTTGAAGTTATTGCTCAAATTGAAAATTTGAATAAGAAAATCCGTTTAGATGGCATCATAGAGGGAACAAGTACAGATGAAATTAGACTCACATCTCAGTTAGAGGAATGGTAAAAAATAGAAGAACTCTATGGAAGCAAAAATCTAGAATTCAATGGCTCAAATAAGGAGATTGAAACACAAATTTCTTCCAAAAATCTCTTCTAGCTTGAAGATCTCACAATTTAATTTCTTCCCTGAATTCATATTATGGAGAGGTTGTCTACACTTGAGATGGTATGAACTCTATTGTTGTGAATTACTTTTCCAATATTTTTGTTGTTATTCCTCTTGACTCGACTTCTCAACAAAATTTTCTTCAAACGATCCCTTCTCTTATCACTTCTGAGGAGAACTCTATTTTGAGTGCTCCTGTTACTATTAATGAGCTTCAACAAGTGGGCTTTTAAATACAAAAAGGAAAAAACCTAGTTTCTAATGGTTTTCCCATTGAGTTCTACTAAGAGTTTTGGGATATCCTTCTGAAGTGCATGGAAAACCGCATCCAAAGCCTTCCTTGCATTCCTCAGTGTAGATGGGCTTCTTGCTCATGTGCCATTGGTGTTGAGGTGTAGATCCTGTAAACCTGCACAAACTACAAAAATGGTTTAGTGTGTTTGGGGGCTTGCCTTGGTCAAGCCTCATATTTACAAAGACAAAAGACACAAAATAACTAAATTAATGCATAATTGAAATAACGGTATTTACAATGATACTTACCTGTACAAGGGAGATGATGTATCCTGTTGTTTTATTTGGAGCTCCTTTCCAAGTAGATGCTTGATGTTGTGTATCCTAGGCCAATTCCAATAGAGTTTGGGTATGTAAATGGAGGATCCTTAGAAATGGAGAAGAAGGCACTCTATTTATAGAGTTTGCCAAGGTTAGGGGAGGGGCTGAGGTGTCCCCTATAATGTGTGCAATGTGAGGTGTCCACTAAGGTGTCCCCTGAGGTGTCCCTTGAGGTTTCCCTATGAGGTGGCTTTTATGAGGTGTCCATTGAGGTATCCCTTGAGGTGTCATGCCTCATAAATGTGTTTGGGTGAGATAATATCTCACCCATCCACATGTGTGATGGAGACAAATATCAAGAAATATCAAGATGAGAGGTGGCAAGGCTAGGCTAGGCTAGGCTAGGTGAGGTGGAAAGGCTAGGCTAGTCAAAGTAGACTAGGTGAGGTGGAAAGGCTAGGCTAGTCAAAGTAGACTAGGTGAGGTGGAAAGGCTAGGCTAGTCAAAGTAGACTAGGTGAGGTGGAAGGCTTAGATTAAATCAAGATTAGATCTAATTAAGCATGTGTTTAGCCATAAAGCATACTTTGACCAAAAATGTTGACTTTTGATCATAAAGTGCTTTTTGACCATGGTGGAGAATTCAACCTTAGTTGAGTTGGGAATGAGGTCACATGAGGATCCATGGTTAAGCGTAGGAAGGTTTAGCTAGCCCAAAGGGGCTAAGGATGATGAATAGTGATTTGGAGCCAATTTATGCAATTTTTGATAGTTTTGCAAATTGATTTGTCATGATGATGTGAGAAGTGGAAATGAGCGACTTTTGGGTGTCTACACCTTTATGTTGATTTATTAGAGGTGGTGGAAGAATCCAGGAAAGCCAAATAAATTTTGAAGGTTATCAATAAAACTTATATAACTCTTATCCCAAAATATCAAGAGGCTTATCATATCTCAGCTTTTAGACCTATTACTTTATGTAATGTTCTTCTCAAAATCATTACTAAGATCATGGCAGAAAGACTAAAGCCTCTTTTGCATAATATTATTTTCCTTGAATAAGGAGGTTATGTGGAAGGGCGTCAAATATTGGATGAGATAGTTCTTGCTTAGGTAGCCATCCATTCCATGGAAATGCAAAAATCTCCTTCTATGTCCATTCGTTTAGATTTATCCAAAGATTATGACAGAGTGGATTGGCACTTCCTTATCAAAGTTTTGAGGCAATTTGGTTTCTCTCAAGATTGGATGAACTGGATTATGGGCTGGATCTCTTTAGTATCCTACTCAGTTCTTATCAATGGCAGACCTTCACAATTGTTCCCAACTTCTAGAGGTATTAGGCAAGGTGATCCCCTCTCCCCTTATTTATTCATCATTCTTATTGAATACTTGGGTAGGACTATAACAAAAAATAGAGACAAGAAAACCCTTGAGGGAGTTACCATTGCTCATGGAGCTAGGCCTATCTCTCATATTCAATTTGTTGATGACTCTACTCTATCAGGTAAATATACAATTAAGGAAGCTTCTAAGATTAAGCAAATCATTAGTTGTTTTTCTAAGGCTATGGGATAATTGACCAATGAAGATAAGTCTAAAGTCATTTTATTTCACTACTCTACCAGAAAGGAATCCATGGTCTTGGATTATTTAAGATATAAGAAGACCTCCCTTCTGATCACTTATTTAGGCATCCCTATCAATACTCAAAGACAGAAAAATAAATACTGGAATTGGTTGTTGGACAAAGTTAAGAAGAAAATTGGAAAGTGAACCAATAGGTGGCTTTCTTTTGGGGGCAGAACTACCTTGGTAAAATGTCCTTCAAGTTATACCTATTTATGTTTCTACCGTGTTGAATATCCCAAAGGCTATTCTTTAAGAATTGTATCAAAGTAATCGGTTCCTCTGGAGTGGTACTAAGGAGAAAATAAAATGGGCCTTGGTTAAATGGGACACTTTATGTCTTCCTAAGAATGAAGGGGGGTTAGGATTCCAGTATACTATTAATAACAACAAATATTTTATTGTTAAATTGTATTGGAGGATTTTACATGACCCCAATACCCTTTGGGCCAATAATATTCATGCTAAATATATTGAGAATAAAAGTCATGAAGACCTTGTCCGCTATCAATTCCCTACCAAAGGTTCTCCCACTTTAGCGGTTCTTAAGACTGGTGAGGATTTGATTAAGAAAAAATTATTTTGGATCATTCAAAATGTTCAGTAGGCAAATTTTTAGACAGATTCTTGGGATGGTCATCAGCCTTTGATAACTTAGGTTCCTAATTAGAGGCCTTGGACGGAGGAGCTTCACCAAGCTAATTGGATAAAGGTGGCTAATTACTATTAATACCATATTGGTAATTCATAGGTTGGTAGATATTGGATCCTTATTGAGTACTAAACTATTCAAATTCCATAAATTCAAAGACAAGACATCCAACGCATCCTACATATGATATCTCTCTCTTGGTCCCATGATAAAGATTGTTTTGGATGGAACAACACTACTAAGGGTGAGTGTTCAGTTGCTCAAGGTTATTTGACCTTATTCCATAATAATCCTAATCAATTTTATGACATATTTTCTCATTTGTGGGCTCAAAATCTCTGGCCTAAGGTGAGGTTCTTTACTTGGTTTTATTGCATTGTAGGGTGCTAACTGGTGAGCAACTTATGAAACGTGGTTTTCATGGCCCTTTTAGATGTGAAATGTGTGAAGAGAATGTGAAAATTCTTAGCCATATTTTTGTTGAGTGTAGCTTAGCCTCTGAGCTATGGAGGAGAATGGCCATCTTACTTGGCTTACAATGGTTCAATTTTTATACTTTTGAATAGCTTTGGAGGGATTGGCCTAAACAGGAGGGTGTTGATAATTTCATTAGGCAGTTAGTTTGGATGGGTTCTACCATTCTACCTTGGAATATCTAGAATGAAAGGAACAACCAAATTTTCAAGAAAGAAAGAAAGGATATTCGCTATATTTGACAAAACACCATTGCTAATTTAGTTGAATCAATCCAACAACTTTTTAATCACCCCCAAAACTCCCACCAAATATGGGATCAAGTAATGCAAATATTGAAGATTAACTCTTCTAAGGGTAATCAAATTAAAGGGAATGTGAGTAATTGTAAGGTGGAAAGAACAAGGAATTAGCAGCCTCATCCTAAGGATTATGGAAAAGTCAATACCGATGGAGCCTCTAGGGGGAACCCTGGAAAAGCTAGTGTAGGAGGAATTGGTAAACTTTCAGATGGCTCCCTGATTTTCATTTTTGTTGAGAATCTGGGTATCCTTTCCAATAACCTTTTTGAGGGGTATGGTATCCTCAGAGGCCTTCAAGAGGCTGCTAAGGTTGGATGGGAAAAGGTGTTGGTTGAATCTAACTCCAAACTCATGATTAATCTTCTGAAGACTCCTAAGAATTATAAGGTTGATTGGAAAATAAAAGAATTGTTGAGAAGATTCAATTAATCCAAATGGGCTTTTTTAAAAGTGGATTACAATCATGCGGTCAGAGAATAGAACTGGAGTGTTTATGCTTTAGCTAATTGGGCATTGGACGAATGTGATCTTACTTGCTACGACCACCCTCCTAGATGGTGGGCTTTACAAATAAGGGAAACTCTACTTTTTATCCTTTCTTTGGATGGCTCCAACACTAGAGATATCTAGTTCCTTTTTTCTTTGTGTTTGCTTCTCTTTGGTTCAATTAGGGTATTAGTTCCCTAGCTTAGACATTTCTTTCTTATGTTTCCTCTATTGAATCTTGCCCTAAAACTCTTTTGGCCTCGAAAGGTCATAGTTGTGTTTTGTTTTTTTTGTTTTCCTTATTTTTAGTTTTTCGAGAGGTGTGTGTTTTTGTACTATTTTGTTTTTGTGTTGTTTTAGTTGTTTTTTGTGTTTATGTTTTTTTTGTGTTTTTGGTTTTTTTAAGTGTGTGTATTGTTTTGTCGTTTTTATGGTTTTCTTATGTGTTTTGTGTTTTATTGTTTTTTTTTAATTTATATTAATTTTATTTATTTGTTTTGTTTTTGTTTTTTTTTATGCTTTTATGTTATTTTTGTTTGTGTTGTGGTTTTTATTTATTTATTTTTTGTTTGTTTGTTTGTCTTTGTTTTTTGATGTTGTGTTTTTTGTGTTTTTGTGTTTGTTTGTTATTTTTTTTGTTTTTTTAGGCATGCTCGTTAAGTGTGCTGAAGGGGGCAGGCCAGGTGTGAGCCCTGGGTGTTTTTGGTGGAATAAATACATCTGCCTCCTTGGGACTTACCCAAAAGTGACATCTCATTTGGGGTGTTTTCCATAAATAAAAAATATATTGTAATTATAATTAATAGACTATTATAAATTAAGGATTTTCAGGCAAATATTCTGCTTTCTTATGGATTTCTAGGTAGATCTCCTCTTTTTTTCAGCTTTCTAGCCTTTCCTATCTCTACTTGTGCCTAGAGGGCCTCCAAGACATTTTTTGCGTCTTCTTGAGGTGTTCCAAGAAGTTTTCTTGGGTGATGTTGTTTGGTCGGATAAACCTGGTTTTTTCTGTGGTTTGGGGGTTTTTCATTCTTGCTTAGTTTGGGAGTGGGTCTAGTGGAGCTCTTCCCTGCGGTTTTTCCTTTGGCCATGGGATGAGGCTATGCACTTTAACGCTTGTAGGGGAAAAATTTTTTTCCTCTTCAGATCTTGGCATTGCTTTGGAGTGGGCTTCGATTCATTCGTTTTGCTTGTTAGGATGGTCATTCGTTAGTTTTTTTGTGTTTAGGGAAGTCCTTGATTGTTCACAGTTGATTGAACCCCATGGTTTGTTGTTTGTGGCTAGCGGTTTAGGGTTTCTAGCAAATTCGATTTATTTGTTCTAAATGTTGGGATGGTCATTCACTGGTTTTTTTGGGCTTGGGGGAGGCTCTGATTCCCAATGTTTATGGTTCGTGGCTGGAAGATCAAGGTTTTCGATGGATTTATTTTGTTCGTTCTCCTTGCGAGGATGATCATTCACTATATTTTCTGGGCTTGGGGAGGCCTCGAATTTATTATTCATATTTGAGTGATTCTCATGGCTAGTGGTTCGAGGCTCATGCCTAGGGGTTTCTATGGATTCTCTCTTCATTTTTTGGTCTTGGAGGGGACCATGTGCTACATTGTGTTGCAGAAGGGTTCCATGGGTTTTCCTCTAGTATTAGAGTTGGGGTTTTCTTGTATATCTACAGACACTTTGTGGATGGTCCTATCTACATCTCTTTTTGATCTTGTTGGGGGACCATTTATTGATTGTTCATTGTAGTGGAGGGCTTCTTGACATTGTGTTGTACTTGATCTTCTTCTTTCTTTGGGGTCATCTTCTTTACCAGGTTCTATTTTTTACTGTGCTTCACCTTTATTCGCTAGGAGATCGCATGACCTATTGTGATATCATTCTATTGTTCTATTTTTAGGCCTGTGGATGACCTTACGTGGACTATATTTATGGATATACTCGTTGTTGGTGTGCTGGCATTAGGCCTTGTGGAGTTTTATACATTTCGGGCCTTTCAAAACTATGTTTTTCCCTAGGCAAGAAAACCTTTTTTTTTTTAAATAATATTTTCTTAGGGAAGCTTTTGCCAAATGGTCCAATGTCATTTTGCAAATGGCCTTGGGTTGTTTTACGGATGGCCCTATGTTTATTTTTGGGTGATCTCATTTCTTTTGCGGATGGTCCTATTTCACTTATGGAAGGCCTTGCATTGTATTGCTTCATTTTTTTTCATGCCTTCTAAATATGTGAGGTTTTCTCCTGTGCAGGACAACTCTTTTCAATTTTGTGTGTAATTGTGATATTTTCTCCTATGTTGGAAAACACTTTTTAAATTTATGTGTAACTGTGAGGTTTTCTCTACTGCCCCTATGAGGCTTCTCTTCTCAACCCATGTGGCTTCCTCTCTTGCTCTTGTGTGGGCTTCTCTTTTTCTGTTTTAGTTTTTTTTCTCCAATAGCCCACAAAGGGCCTATTTCCTAGGCTATTTTACGGTTGGGAACTCTTCTCCCAACCTTCATATTTTTATAAAATATTGCAGGATCCTTTCAAAACCCCTCTTACCAATAAAAAATAGACTATTATAAATAAGGGGATATCTGTGGGTTTGAATATTTGTTTTAGAGCATTAACGACTATCATTGGCATATGTTCTTGGTATTTAATAGAATCCCCTCGAAGAGTGCTAAAATTGAACCTTGAGGTTTAACCCTAAATATTTTCTATGTCTACCTAGTTGTTGGTTTAAAGGTGTTAAGGTCTGTGATAGATACCCCAACATTGGATTAGTAAGCTTATTTTGCTATTGTAAATCCTTGTAAGTCATCAAGGAAAGAAACCTAAATCGTCCTGCCACTGTGTTGTACTGAGTCTTTTGTATCAATGATTCTTCAATCGAAACTTGACTTCGCCTTAGACCTAGATTAGGAAGGAACATATCCATATGGATATGAAGCCTAAGGGCATCATCGTTGAGAGCGACGTTGTGGATGCAACATCACCACTTAGGCAATCCCAATGAGGGAGGGCTAGCTTGGCCCTCTCCCTCATTCATCCCACACACACTATGTGTTGGGAGGTTGGGCGATTCATAAGGGGAAAAACTCCCCTTATGAATTGACCAATTGGATTGGTCATGTGGGATGCCCTCCTTCAAGACACATACCACCATTGTCTGGACTACACTGTCCACCTTGGCTTTGCTAGTTTGTTGGTGTATCACCTTTGTCTGTATTTTCAATGTGAATGCCCAGTTGGCAGGGCGGGCCCTCTAAAAACTAAAACACCATTTTAATGTTTTAATATTTTAAAACAAGGATTTAAATATTTATGTTAAAATGGTTTAACATAAGGATTTAATTGTTTTTGTTGTAATGGCTTAACATTAAAAGATTTAATTGTTTATGTTTTAATATTTTAAAACAATGATTTAATTGTTTATGTTAAAATGGATTGACATAAGGATTTTAATTGTTTATGTTATAATATGTTTTACATAAGGATTTAGTTGTTTATGTTATAATGGTTTAACATAAGGATCTAAATTATTATGTTATAAATGATGTTAACATAGTTTCTATTGAGTTAATGGAATTAGCATAAGGACTATGTTATAAATGATGTTAACATAGTTTCTATTGATTTAATGGAAGTAATATAGGAATTATGTTATAGAATGGATAACATAATTAGTTTATGAAAGAACGAATTATGTTATAGAATGGATAACATAGTTTATGAAAAATGGATTATGTTATAGGTTGGATAACATAGTTTGTTTATGAAAGAATGAATTGTGTTATAGAAATGGATAACATAATTAGTTTATGAAAGAATGAATTATGTTATAGAAACATATAACATAGTTAATTTATGAAATAATGAATTATGTTATAAAATGGATAACATAATTAGTTTATGAAAGAATGAACTATGTTATAGAAATGGATAACATAGTTAGTTTATGAAAGAATGAATTATGTTATAGAATGGATAGCATAATTAGTTTATGAAAGAATGAATTGTGTTATAGAAATGGATAACATAGTTAGTTTATGAAAGAGTAAATTATGTTATAGAAATGGATAACATAGTTAGTTTATGAAAGAAAGAATTATATTATAGAAACAAATAACATAATTTATGAGAAAATGAATTATGTTATAGAATGGATAACATAGTTAGTTTATGAAAGAATGGATTATGTTATAGGTTGGATAATATAATTAGTTTATGAAAGAATGGATTATGTTATAGGTTGGATAACATAGTTTGTTTATGAAAGAATGAATTATGTTATAGAAATGAATAACATAACATAATTAGTTTATGAAAGAATAAATTATGTTATAGAAATGGATAACATAATTAGTTTATGAAAGAATGAATTATGTTATAGAAACGGATAACATTTTTTTTTTGCTTGATAATAAGAGGTTGTACTCGGGTCCCCCACCCTTGACAAATTATATCTCTCTTACTTAAAGCTTGAGAGTTTACAAATAGATACACATATCATCTTAATTGAGATGCTATAGCTAGAAACCTACATCATTTTACATAAAATGTTTGAATTCTTGATTTTAATTTTCTAGATCTTTTCAAATCTCTGTTTGAATACAATTACTCCAGAATTTAGCATCTTTCTTGACATTTTCCTATAGCATCCTTCACAATGCCAAAATTTCACCTCTACTATCTATGCCTTGCATCTTAGTAGAGTAATATTTCCAAAACATCGCACTATCATAGTCTGCTTTACCAAATTTTGATTGCTAGTTTCCTTTCCGAAACACAAGTGCAACCACAAAAATTATAATAAATAGTCTAAATGAAAACACATTATTGTTACAAGATACAAAAAAAAATTACCAATGGAAAACATTAAAGTAAAACTTAATCATTAATTGATTTAGGCAATCAACATTTTTTGTTAGCTTCAACTAAACTTTCTACTTCCTCTAACCATGGAAAGGAGAATTTCACTTCACGGTCCTCAATCAAAACCCCTCTATTGTCTAGGTTATCTACACATTTTTTTCCTTCCCTTAATATATGTGTAAACCTAATTTCTTCAAAATATTTAGCAAGATCTTGAATTTTCACAATTATCTATTGTATGTTCCATGGAGCCTTTGCTTTCCTCAAAATTTTATTTATTACTATGAGAGAATCGCCTTCCATCCATACTCTATTTCATTTCATTTGTTTACATATTTTTAACCCTTCTAAAGTTGCCCAAGCTTCAACTTCATTATTTGTCTTAAATCCACTATTGAAAGCATTAGAAACAGATAACATAGTTAGTTTATAAAAGAATGAATTATGTTATAGAATGGATAACATAGTTTGTTTATGAAAGAATGGATTATGTTATAGGTTGGATAACATAGTTTGTTTATGAAAGAATGAATTATGTTATAGAAATGGATAACATAATGTAATTAGTTTATGAAAGAATGAATTATGTTATAGAAATGGATAGTATAATTAGTTTATGAAATAATGAATTAAGTTATAGATTATAAAAGAATGAATTATGTTATAGAAATGGATAACATAGTTAGTTTATGAAAGAATGAATTATGTTATAGAATGGATAACATAGTTAGTTTATGAAAGAATGGATTATGTTATAGATTGGATAACATAGTTTGTATATGAAAGAATGAATTATGTTATAGAATGGATAACATAGTTTGAAAAATGGAATTGGATTATTGGACTAACTAAAGGTATGAGACTTTAGTTAGTTTGATAAATAAAATTGGATTATTGGATTAACTAAAGGTATGGGAATTTAGTTAGTTTGATAAATATTATTGGATTATTGAACTAACTAAAGGTATGGGACTTTAGTTAGTTTGATAAATAAAACTGGATTATTAGACTAACTAAAGGTATGGGACTCTAGTTAGTTTGATAAATGAAACTGAATAATTAGACTAAATAAAGGTATGGGACTTTAGTTAGTTTGATAAATGAAATTGAATTCTTGGACTAACTAAAGGTATGGGACTTTAGTTAGTTTGATAAATGGAATTGGATTAAGTAAAGGTATGGGCTTTAGTTGATTCGATAGATGGAAATATTCTTATGTATAAACGAGTGTTATAAATACAAGAGGTCTTAGGGATGTACTACTCCTCTAATATATTAAGAGGAAGGAGCTACCCTTAGAGAAATGAATGTAGAGTTTGTTATGTGGATTAAAAGAGCAATTTATGGTAAAGATGTGGGAACTAGTATGAGTTCTTATGCATTGTATTGGCATATGTTTGGGAGAAAGGGATTATGGGATCCTTGTACTTGTGAAGACCAAACTTATGCAATAAAGGAAACATTTGAGGCTAGGTTTTCCGAAAGGGTTTTCCCCAAGATATATATTGTGTTATGGGTATTGATTCTCTCTTTTATATTACTTTTAATGTATCTCTTGCTAGTTGATTCTTATGTTTTATTTGAATAGATGTTTAGTAGATATTGTTCTTTGTTTGATCTAATTAGATAAACTTTGTGGTTGTTAGTATGTGATGGTGTTTTATGTTGCTAATGAATTAATTAATTAATAATAATAACAACAATAGTGGCATCCCTTAAACTAGTTATATTTTTGGCGTGTTATACTACTACATGCCAAACTTCCTCAAACTCAAGCTGTGTCATGAGTTTTGTCTTCCAAGTAGCATAGTTGTTTTCCCTCAACAATTGGGAATCTAGTAGCAAGAACATCGGTTCTCCACTAGCCATGGTATATCTTTGTAAAAACTGGATATTCTTCTTTTATTAAGTCTACTAAAAAACTCTTTTTGACAAGTATATATAAGCTTATACTCGAATTTTGATTGATGCTTCATATATCAAAGGAATTAAGTATGAAATATGGAGATGGAAATCTTTTCTTTTCACTTAAAAAATAATGTTTCTCTTTTCATACAACTTTAAATAAAATAGCTTATTCTTTTGCAATTTCCTCTTTAACTAAAAGAGGTACTTCCAAAACTTTGTACCTTTGTTCCGGTTTTTCCTTCTTCTCACTATAGCTTTGAGATTAAATATGTTTCTTCAAACTTGATGATAATTGAATCAATATAGACCTTAACACCTTTATTTTTGCTCCTTTTGAAAAATATATCATCTATTTTTTGGTACCTTTTTAGACCTTTGATTGCAACTTAATTTTTACTGTTCAATATTTTAAATGTTGTAGATGATTAATGGAAATTCTCTTCTTCTGCATTCTTTGATTGATTTGATGTTCTTCTCTGCTCCTTTCTTATATTCATGAATAATTTTGGATGTTTAGTCACTTTTTGAGGATTCTTTGTCCTTTGGGTGTTACATTCTTCATTCATGTGCGCTCCTTGGTCGTTCTAGGTGATGTCTTGGGTGCCAATTTTAGGTGACATCTTGGGTGCCAATACGATCTATGATATATAAGGGAAGATATCTTACCATAGAGGATTGAGGGATATCCTCAAGGAATGGTATAGTTGCATGATTAACCCCATGGACCCTACTATAGGATTCAGGTCATTCGGTTTGAGGTCTTCGAGAATAACTTGCTCACTCAAAATTTTGAGTAAGATATATCTAAGCAAGAGAAGTCCTAAGAAGCTCAAGAAGGAGATATTTTGGTTGGGGCACTCTCAAATTTAATGAAACAAATTACGAGCACCTTTACCCTTGGTCCCTAATTAGATGATTAAAGAATCTTCTTTGGGTGGAGAAGTTATTTTTTCATAAAGGACCAAGGGGGATCTTTAAGGTTAATCAAATGACATATTTCTATGTCGTTGTTTGGTTACAAAAAAAATATAAGAGATATTAGTAGAAGAAAGGAGTGCCCCAAACACCCCTTGATTTGGAGGTGGGATGTTCTTATAGTAATATTTTTTGTTGTGTTTTGATTATGATTATGATTAGGTATTGGATTTTTTAAAATTCTAAGATCTTGATTGAAGAAGATTGAGAATAAGAGTTATTGAGAATAAATTAACCATTGTCTATTAGGTGTTTAATCACATTTCTATGGCTCATGCATCTATCAGTTGCATGATTATTGATGTTGTGGAAGGCACATTGCTCACTACGATGAAACTAAGATATTTTTTCCTTCTAGGTTCAACAGGTTTTATAGGTAGAAGCTCTATCATTTTAAATTTCAATAATTGATCTAGGATGGTTGAAAGAGGTTCATCTAGATAGGAATATCTCCTTTTGGGTGTTTATTGTTGTCACTTCTCTAGGATAAACTTTTGAAGGTTTGCAATAGCACTAATGTTGTTGGCCTAGTGTAAATCCATGACTCCATGTCTACAACATGTTTATTTTTATACTACCCTTTCAAGTTAGATGAAGACTTATCTTCCTCTTAATGGGGTTTGGTCTTCAATTTCCCTCTTTTGATAAGGGAAATTTCTACTCTTTGAGCTATATCAATCACATCTTTGAAAGAAGACACATTGGTCATATTTGAGTAGCAGGTCAATTCTTCATTAATATTTCCCATGAAGATGTATAATAGTTCTCTAGGTGGAGGGATATACTGGAGTCTTCCCACTAGGGCTCAAAATATTGTTAATAAGTTAGAAAAACTATTATCTTTAGATTGATTTAGTTGGTATAGGTCACTAATAGTGATCATTTCCTTAATGTAGATAGAAAAATTATTTGAAAAACATTTCAACAAGGTCTCTATAGATTTTCAAGAAATATCTTGGTACTTGGTGGTACTATTCCAAGGCAAGGCAAGGCTCTTCAGGAAGATTATAAATAACAATGTCCTATCATAATAAATATAGGTACAAGTTATTCTAAACAACCTAAGGTTGTTTAGGGGATCCTCCCCCTTATACATTTGGGACTTAGGAGTTTTAAATTTAGTAGGAATAGGATGATTATCTATAAAGGATCTAGAGGTTGGTTGCACAAGTTATTATGCGAGTACTTGTGATTGGATGATGACCATTTATTATTTCAAATGTTGAAATTGATAGTTAAATATTGAATTTCAAGAGAAGAATGATTTGATAGCTCAAAAGATATGTGTTAAAAGATAAAATAAATTTGCTGATGATTAACATAAGGAGGTTGGTACACCTAGGCACACGATGTGGAAGTTGGCATTGTATGGATTGTTCTAAAGGTCCCTGAGATGAAAGGATGAAAATATGAAGTATGAAAGATATATGATTAGAATTTTGTGTAGATATCATACCTTCACTTATGATATTAGAATGAAGGTTATTGACACAAGCATTGAAGATTGTGAAACTTGATGGCACACTTTGATTGGAAATGTAGCTTGTGCTCACCTATTGAGATAGGGAATAACTTGCATTACCCTATAATATTTCCTCAAGGATAGACAAATATGAGTGATGTTCTAAAAGTGGTGGAATATCTTGTCTCATGATATTTATTTAAGTGGTGATGATAGGAGGATTTGAATCAATGAAATGAGATGTTGATGCATTAAGGTTTGCACTTATAGACCCAAAGGATGGATCCAATTGATTTAATGCCAAAGGATTTAAATTAGGTTATTGGGGTTGGTCTATGAGTGAGGCCTCCCCTAAAAAGACTTCATAACATTCTCCAAAAAATGTCTATACAACTTCCTTATGCTTCTACAAGAAGTAATCCATATGAGTTGTAGATCATAAGACTAATATGAAAGGCTTGGAGAACCCAAAGGTGTAGAAACATCCTCTTCTCAATCAAATATTTGGTTCTCACATGTGGGTTGGTCATCATGACTCTACATAGGAGGATTATGGTTAATGGACAACTGATGTGTCATGCTACGGGTTAGGTAGCATTTCTCATTCATAGGATTGGAAGAGAAAAGATGATTAATTAAGTTTTAATGTTTCTAGAGTTGATTTAAAAAGAAAGAAAATATGTTTTAGCAACATTATATCCCATTCCCTCGATATACCAAATATTACCTATATACTTTTGGGGCCTCGCTATATACCGAAGGTCCCAAAATACTTGAATCCCCTCTATATACCCATTGGTATAAGAGATAAAACCAATACATAATTTGCCAACAATATGTGGAGGTGACATGGATACATGGATAATATGGTATGTTAGTCGTAATAGTATGCCTCCTTATGAATCCCACTAGCCCATTATAATATACTCCTTATTAGGTGTAAGTATGCATGAGAGTCTATGTGGGTGGTTTGTTGCTTAGGATCGCTATACACCTAATATAACCTACTAGCTTGTATAATAGTTACTCAAAGGATTGTAAAGACCCTTAGTAGGACTAGTAATTGATTATGTTCTTGTTATCTAGATTTAATGTGATCTAATCTAAACAAAAAAGATTAATGATCTTGATTAAAATTTGGTAATTTTAGTTTGATTAAGATTTAGCTTGGTCAAAGAAGATCTTGGGACCTGTAGTGGTGTTCATGTCAAGTTCACCCAAATGTGAAATGAAGGGGATTGCAAAAGGCTTCTTCACGATGCTTCCCTCTCCTTCATCACCTCAAGGATAAGGGTAGTTTATGAGCTTAATATCTAGATTTTAGTGGATTAGTTAGAGAACACCTATGTTTTACCTAATATTTCCTTGAAAAAGTTTAACCTTAGTCTTGTTCTATTGAGATAAAAATGCATTACATAAATGTGACAATCAATACCTAAAACTAAATTGATTCTTTGTTTTGGATGGCAAAAGTAAAAGTGATTTTTGAGGACAAGAATTTAAGAGAGATGCAACAAACAATCCTAGATGTATATACATGTAATTCACTTTTGATGATGGCAAGATTTAATATGGTCACCTAAATGATAAAGATCAACTAGTTTCCCTTCCCTTTTCTATATTTTGAATAAATAAATAGAAAATAGAAATAAATATTTAGGAGATAACAAGCAAATCCTAAGGCATAAATGTTAAAAATAAGGGGATTGAGTTAGAAAAACCCATTTTTGATAAAAAGGTAAAAGTATTGTTGATATTGCAAAACCACTCCCAACATTATTGTATCTTTATGCTAATTTTGCCTACCTATAAAATAAATAGTAAAATAAGAGATCAGTGGTAAAGGGATCTGCTTGAGTTGAAGGACAATATGAGCCTCCCTTAGCCACCATCAAACTCCCTATTCAGATATGAGTTAAAAAATGATAAAAGCATGGACTAAGTGATCATTAGTAGAGACTATTCACACCATGCATTTACCAAACATATTAAGAATCCATTGCCATAGTTTCTAGAATATTGAGCAATGTCCCAAGAGATGGTCTATACTCTCCTCCTTTTTACAAAGAACACGTTGAGAGGGGCCATGAAAACCCCTTTTCATAAGGTTATCCTAGGATAAAATTCTTCTATGACCTACTAGCTAGACAAACATTTTGACTTTAAGAATGTTTGGGCTATCCCAAGTATCTCTCCATATTCTAGTGATATTACTATTTTTTTGGTGCTTTACATTTTATCCACTTCTTGTTGTGTATTTTCCTAAGCTATAAATCAATTTATCCTTGGATTCCCTTGGAATAATCACAGTTGTTATCTTTCTACTCAATTGCTCCCTAGCATCAATGTCTTGCATACTTGTAAAAAATAACTTCTTTTCATTTGTATCTTCCTTTCTGATCCTTGTACAAAATGTTTTAAACCCTATCACCATATTTGTCTTGAAGCAATCTTATCCAAGGTTTCAAAATTGGATCTAAATTGAGTGGTTTTTTATCACACCAAGTATCCATCCAAATAAAATTTTTTTCTCCAATTCCCACCATCCATATTAAACCTTTAATCATTAGATAAATATATTTTTATAAACCATTCCAAAGAGTAGAACCATTTGGTAGAGAGAATGTAATAAATATTAAACTTGGGTCATTGGGATCAACATACTTAATTAGAAGAATTATTTCCAATTGTCTTTGACTCTCTTTGTACAATCTCCAAATTACTTTTCACCTAAGAGCTAAGTTTGCATCTATAAGAACTCTTAAACCAAGACCTCCCCTAGTTTTATCATCACACACCTTGCTCAATTTCACCAAAGGAAATTTCCTTTTATCATGTAAATCTAACCATAAAAAGGATCACATAATATAAATTAAACATATTTCAATTGATTTTGGCATAGTGTACAATGACATATAATATGTTGGAATGGCCTGTACGACTAACTTGATTAACTACACTCTTCCTGCTAATGATAACCATATACCTTTCCAAGCTAGTAGTTTATTCTGAACTTTACTAATAATTGGATTCCATAATTCTATCCTCATTCTCCTCTCAAATAAAAGCATCCCTAGATAAGTTGTTGGTAAATTTTCCTCCTCTAATTGAAGTAACCTACAAATTCTTGATTTGATATTAGTTGGATTGTTAAGGAAGTAAATTTTAGATTTTTTCCTATTTACTTTTGCCCTTATACTCTTTTGTATTCCTTTAAAAAATTATTCAAATCTCTAGCTTCGTTTATCCTTGCCCTTCCAAAAATAGTTGTATCATATACAAACTATTGATGGGTAAAGTTGTTGATGATATTACTAACCTTAAGTACACTTATAAACCTTATTTAATTTCCTACTCAAAACCTATGCCATAATAATGAACAAATAAGGAGATAGAGGATCTCCTTGTCTAAGGTCTCTCTTGGCTTTAAAAGGTTTTGTTACTAACCCATTGACCAACACTGAATAAGAAATTGTAGAGACACAAGCTTTAATCCATCTAACCCATTTCTTCCCAAATCTAAATTTCTCTAAAACTGCAAAAATAAAATCTCATTTAACCCTATCACAGGCTTTACTCATATCAAGTTTTAAGATCATTGCTTTCTCTTTTCTTAAAGTTATTGAATGAATAACTTCATGAGCTATTATGATCCCATCCATAATTTTTCTCCCTTTTACAAATCCTCCTTGCTCTTTTGAAATAATTTTGTCTAACAATGGCCTTAATTGATCCGCCATCACTTTCAAGATAATCTTATATACCATATTACATAGGCTTATGGGTCTAAAAGAATCAAATAATTCAACATCCTTCTTTTTTGGAATTAGGGTAAGATATGTTGCATTTAATTTATAATGTATGTATTGTTTTACCCTAGACTATTCCACTACCACCAATAAATAATCCGTCACTATATCCTAATTATGTTGGTAAAAAGCTACAAAGAGCCCATCTAGGCCTAGGGATTTATCCTTATTAATATAGAAAATAGCTAAATGAACTTCTAGAGTAAAAGGCTCCATCAATTTCCTATTGTCTTCATTCATTCTAACTGAAGATACATCTTGAAGTAGTTTATCATTAAGAACTTCAATCTTTTGTGATCCTAGAATATTTTGATAAAAAGACTTTGTCTCTTTAATTTCACTACGATATTCAATCCAAACCCCTTATATTGATTTAATTCTACTAATTCTAGAGGTTGATCTTTGTACTATAGCTATCCTATGAAAACACTTTGTATTTTTATCTCCTTTTAATCAAGTTTGTCTTGATTTTAATCTCCAGAATTTCTCTTTCTTACTCAAAATTTTATGATATTCACTAAGCAACTCTCATTCCTTTGATCTTGGATTATTATGATCACCTTTTTGGAATTTTGAAAGTTTATCTTTTATTTCTTTCTTCTCAAAAATATTTCCAAAAGTGTTCTTGTTCCATTCTTTTAATCTAGATGCCATCGATTTAATTTGTTTTGGAAGAGCATACAACCTATCATTTCCTGAAGAATTCTACGTTTGTGCTATCATATCAAAAAATTGAGGATGGTCTTCCCACATCTGCTCATATTTAAAATATGATATTTTTTGAATTCACTTACCACCATTTTAACTCTTATTGGCTAGTGATCTGAACAAATCCTTGCTAAGGTACTATTTTTAGCACAAGTTCCTTTATCTAGCCAATGATCTAAGAGTATGCATCTATCTATTTTTTTTGCTATTAGGTTTTGGTCTCTCCTATTGTTGGTCCATGTATAGTTGTCTTCTTCAAACTCAACCTCCCATAGATTATTGTTTTGAATAAAAGCTGAGAAATCTCTCATACTTTGGTTTAATTTTCTAATTCCTCCAAATTTTTCATCTAGCTTGGTTATGGCATTAAAATCTCTTATGATCATGAATTGAGTTTCTTGGTCTTTATTTCTCATAAAGGCTTCAATCCCACTTCAAACTTCTAATCTACCTGACTGAGTTGTAGGTCCATAGACATTGATAAGGATGAAAGCAAATATCTATAAAGTAGCAAGTGACTAAAGAGGATATTCAATGCCTAGTTTTATGATTGGTTATACAAGAGGTTATAGAAGGATTCCAACAAGTTAGAATTCCTCCTACCACTCCTTCAGAATCCATAGCATCCCATTCACATATTGCCCATACTACTTTCATAGTTTTTGAAACTTCTTTTATCTTTTTAGTTTCTTGGATACAAAGAATATCAAGATTATTACTTATACGAAGGTCCTTGATACACCTCTACTTTGAGAGGGTATTAACACTCCTTATATTCCATGAGATGATAATAATGTCTCATTATGGGCTATTGGTACTACTTGCATATTACCAATATCATTTTGTTGTTTGGTAAAGAGAAGTTCAACCAACTTAGTTTGTGTTCCTTTCTCTATGTTTGCTTTTGCTTCCTTATATCTTGCTTGATAATTTGAGGGTTTTCCTCTTTTTGCCTTGCCTATATCATGAGTAGGTCTTATTATTCTATTCCTCAATATTCTTTCATAGTTTTTTTTTTCATCATATTTAACCTCTCTTGGATCTGCTAAAGAAGCTTTTGAATTGCCCTGCTCATTTTTTGGTATTTCCTTATTAATGGCAAAGGTATTAACTTCTAAAACTTCATTTTCTTTACCAATTTTTTTATCTAGAATGGTGCATGGTACTTCAAGAGAGTCTTCAAATTTTGATAAGACAAATTCCATAGGTTCATTTATAATGTTCTTCCCTAAATCAAGATCATACTAAATACACAATTCCTTGTTAATATGTTAAACCTGCCATACTATGTCCTCTAAGTTTTGATCTACTTTTTCTTCATAGGTTAAAACCATAAAAGAGTTGGTATTTCTTCCAATATCCTTCCTTACTGGTCTCCATTGTTTATTTTCTTTCATTTTTCTAGATATATTTTTTGAAAGTTGAAAACCATCTTCATCCATATCCATTTGTAAGTTTCTCTTGCAATTTTCTACATATGATTATGTTGGGCTCTTCTTAGGGCATGATCTTTCAATATGCCCCGCCTCATGACATCTTCTACATCTAAAAATTATGTTTTCGTAATCTGTGGTTTGGGTCCACATCTTATCCCCATACTTAAGAATGATTTTGTTAAAGCTTTACTTATATCAATCATGACCAATATTTGAGCATAAATAGCCAAGAATCCATCTTTTGTAGTATTTGAAATCTCAAGGAATTCTCCTAGATTGTTGCCTATTGCCTTGAAGGTATCTATTTTCTAAAATTCAATGGGTAAACCAAACATCCTAACCCAAACTAGTACTAGGGATAGATTTACATTTCTAGGTGAAAAGCGTTCATACCAGCGGGTAAGGAATAGTCTTACTTTTCCCATAAACCAAGGACCTCCTTTTAGGATTTGTTCTCTTTCTTCCCTAGAAAAAAATTGGCTAGGAAGAAACCTTTGGGAAGAAATGATAGAATCACTCCTGAAGACTTTCAACTCCTATCAATCCATTTTCTCAAGGCTAAAGACCTTGGCCAATACCCATTAAATTTACCAAAAATGCCCTATCTTGGAGCAATGAGGATCTCTCTACGATGCGCTCATTAGATGATTCTAAGGATTTGACTATGAATCGATCCATGGAAAGGAAACTAAAATTCAAAATCTATTGAAATTTATCAAAATGTCCTATAACAAATATAATATTTGATTAAAAAATTATAATAATTTGCATACAAAATTTCTAAGATAAAGAAGGGAAAAAATCTTAGCTGAAATTTTTTGTCTAGATAAAATATCTTGCCTTATTGAAATCCTAGCCTTTGATTGCTCTTCCCATCATCCAAACTCTAGTTGATAAATATTTACAATTTTATTTTTTGCGACTTGAAAAATCATCATTGCCCTTGTTTCGAATGGTTGACTTCATAGGGTTGTATCTCCCTCAATATTACTCAGAATTTTGCATATGACCACTCATTTTAAAGCTATTCAAATTCTGCACAAGTTGGTCTAAGAATCAACTGAATTGGATAACCCTTCTAAAAGATATGACTCCTAAAAGATGAGATATTTTTTAGAAAAAAATACCCTAATCCTTCATAAAGTGACCATGGAATTTCAATTCATGTAAACTTACCTTATATCAATACTTTTTATACGCATCCGCTATGGGGTTGAACCCGAGGCTCACAACCGATAATGCGAGTGGAATTATTACCTATAGATCACACGCACACAGTTAAAAAATTTATATTTAAAACTTGTTAAAGAAAATATTTAGATAAAATTAGAAGTAAAATTTTACAAAAGGTATATATAATAGAATATAAGGTTTTAAATATGGTAAGAGGTCAAAAACGAACTGTGGTTCCAATCTCAGATTAATAATTTTCCATCTAACTTTGATCTTTTGCTATCAAATAACTATATTGAATACTATTTTTTTTTTAAATCCATAAAATTCTAGAAACAACACAAATTGGAAATTTTGTATATTATTAAAAATATATATATTAGGATAATAAAAACAAATAGTTTATCCATTTTATTTGAAGGGGATAACAAAGGAAAATAAACTTTTCACAACAAATGTTAACTTAAATTAATAGTTGCAAGGTCCTAAGGGGGACATGCAACGGTTTGGGCTTTGGTTCTTCTTCGGGAGGTCCAAGGTTCAAACCGCGACGTGGGCGAGTGTGTGAGGGGGTTAGTGTGTGTATGGCTATGTGTTTGGCCTCTATTGATAAGTTCAAATTTCACCCTTATGAGAGGTCATGGTTGGGATGGGGATACCCATCCCTAAATATCGGTCATAAGGGTTTCTCACACTAACCTAAAAAAAAAAATTTAATAGCTGCAAGTTTATTGCAATGGTAAGGGCTTTAGAATCTCTTTGAGAGGTCCAAGGTTCAAACCCCACTCGGTATGAGGGGATTGCAACCCCTTATATAAACCTATGTAAACATAGTGAAAAACAAATGTTAACTTAATGGCTTATTCTTCTTTGAAAGGTTCAAGGTTCAAACCCCACTCGTTATGAGGGGGCCAAGACCCCAAATAAAAACCCGTGTAAACTCATTGAAAAAACTTAATGACTTATTTTATTTTCTATTTTTTTTTTTTAAAATCATATAATTTGAATAACCTTAATGGTTAAGACTATGAAAATTCAAATCCAGGTTTAAAAGGATAAAGTTGTACACCATGTTGTTCTAGTATCAAAGTGTGGTTGTATAAATAAATATTAGGTAAACAATATCCTTTATGAATAATAGCTGCAATCTTACTGCAATGGTAAAGGCCTGGCCTCTCTTTGAGAGATCTAAGGTTCAGACCCCACTTAGTATGAGGGGACTGGTACCCTCATTAAAACCTTAATGTTAACACATTGGAAAAAATAAATTTTAACTTAATGACTAATTCTTTTTTGGAAGGTTCAATGTTCAAATCCCACACATATGAAGGTAAGACCCCTCATAAAAAATTGAGTAAACTCATTGAAAAAACTTAATGGACTTATTTTATTTTTTTATTTTTATTCACAATAATGACCTTAGTGGTTAAGACTATAAAAATCCAATTCAAGGTTTAAATTCAAAGGGATAAAGTTTTTTTTAAAGAAAAATTTAGATTATACTAATTCATTAACAAGAACATTACAATATCTTGCTAAAAAACAAAATGAAGTTTAGATCCCACTTAGTATGAGGGTTAGGACCCCTTATAAAAACTTAGTAAACTCATTGAAAAAACTTAATGGGCTCCTAAGCAGTTGGTGTTGTAGGGATGTTCTAGTTCCAACCCTCCGGTGCAACAACCCTCAGCACCACGCATGTTAGCCCCTCCAGATCCCACTACTCTGGTGCAGTCATCTCCCTCAATACCAAGAGGGTCCTCTTTTGTACCTACTTCAAATGGAGTTTCACCACCTCTAGTATCTTCTTCTTCCGATGATTTTGCTACTTCTATTATTAAGCAATCGTTACCTAAGGATGTGTCATTCTCCAGGTCCTACCATTCATGTAGTCCGTCTCGTGATGGGTTACATCAAGAAAAGAGACATCAAACCGACTTTCTTAGGGAAAATCATGAACGATTTATCATCAATTCGTTCACTTCCCTAGGAGAGTTGGGAGATACTGAATATGTTCTTGAGGGAATGAAACTCGATCGTCCTCAATGATTTTTTTGTCCTAGAATTTAAGAGGACTGACGAACCCAGTCCAAAAATATTAGATCCGTAGAGAGATTTAGAATGGTGTTTGCTTACATGGCAGTTTGGATTTTCTGTGTTTGCAAGAAGTTAAAGTTTATGACTTCATTTTGGATAGTACATGTACCTATTTATGGTCGACAAGTACGTTTTTTTATTCCCATAATACTCCTGGCAGAGGAAGAGTTGTCACTTTCATTTCTCCTAGGTGGCATTCTCATATTGTCACATGGGGGGTGGACCCCTCAAATCAAGCAGTTTGGATTCTTTTTGAAGTTGGTGGTATCCCTTTTGGTTTGATTAATGTGTATGCTTCTAATAATGCGCCAAAAAGGTGTGCTTTATGGCGATGGCTTGCTCTTTCCTTACCTGAAGCGGTTTGGGTGGTGTGTGGTGACTTCAATATGGTGGAGAAACCGGTTGACAAACTTGGTTTGCTCCTTATGCATTGGAATATTGGAGAGCAAGAAGCATGTTTTTTTTTCAAGAATAAGCTTGGGCTGAGTGACCCTAATTCCTACTTTATACCCTTCGATTTTCTTGAGTCGGTGTGGTATACCTGGTCCAACTTTCAAGCTGGAAATACCCATATTTTGAAATGAATTGGTAGAGCTATGGTATTTAAACATTCTCATTTTCATTTCCATCGCTTGTCGGCTTCTCTGCCCTTTGTTTCAAATGTTCCTGATACCACCCTTTCTGGTCATGCTCCCATTGTGTTTTTCATTTCTTGTTCTCCATATTTGCCTCATCAATTCAAGTCTCAGTTCTATCTGAATATTTATTTTTTGAAATATCAAACTATGTCTGCTCATATTCGCAGGATTTGAAATCTAGTTCCTAGACCAGCTAGAATTCATGGTAGAATTTCTTGGTGGAATGTAGCTATCTCCAGAACAACTATTCTTCTCAGGAATTTAGGAGTTGAAGTTGCCAAGCGGAGACAAATCAATAATGCAACCCTTAAAGTTAAACTAGCTTGAGCTTCTATCAAACTATAAGCGAGCCCTCTAAGCTCTATTCTTCAAGCCCAAGTTGCAACTCTTAGGCATGAGGTTAAAAAAAATGAGCTTTATGAAGCAAGGGGAGCTCAGCTTCGTGCTCGGCTTCATTGGATGAAAATTGGCGATAGGGTTTCAAAATTTTTTTTTTTTAGAAAATGAAGCCCTTGAGACAAACCATTCAATTCAATGTTATTTAGGATTTAGGGGTTCATTGGACATCACTTCTTGGTATTATTAAAGTTTTTGTCAAGCATTATTAGAATTTTTTTGCTTCTCAGGAGTTAACTCCTGAACGACAGACTGCAATTCAAGCTTGTTGTGCAGTTGTTCCTGAGAAGCTTTCAGTTGTTCAAAAGGAAGCTTGTGAATGCCCTTTGTCATTGGATGATCTTGCTAAAGCCCTGTCCAATATGACTAATGATAAAGCTCCAATATTATATGGTTTTCCTTGTGAATTTTATGACAACTGTGATATGGTTGGCCCAGATTTATTATATGTTTATCAGGAAGCAGTGGGTTCTGGCTCTTTAGGTTCCATAATTAATAAGGGCAATATTAAATTCATTCCTAAGCAAGGGGATCCAGAAGTTCTCACCAACTGGAGGCCTATTAATTTCCTCAATGCGAGTTAAAAAATTATTGCTAAGGCTTTGGACTTACGCCTTAGACCTCTATTGCCACTTATTATCCGCCCTAAGTAGACTGGGTTTGTGTAGAGTAGATACATTCTAGATAATGTAATTGTTGTTTGGAAGGGCATGGAATGGGCTAGAGCCACTCAACAAAATACTCTTTTCATCAATATTGATTTTGAGAAAGCCTATGATAGGATTGAATGGAATTTCATCCTTACCATGCTTCGAGCTCTTGGTTTCGGGCCACATTTTTTGAGCTCGATTAGTATGATTTTTGCAGATGCTTCAACTATGTTTACTTTGAACAATTGTCAGTCTAAATCAATTGGATTGTTCAGATATGTCAGACATGGTTGTCCTTTGGGCCCTTCTCTTTTCATATTGGCAGTTGAAGCTTTTGGATACCTTCTTGCTAACCAAGTGAGTCAAGGTAATATTAAGGGTATTTCTTTACCAGGAGAATATTCTCAACTCATAAATGGACATTTTGTAGATGATTCTTTTTTGACACTTCATGAGGATGAACGCTTTATCAAACAAGCACTAGATTTCCTGGATATTTTTTGCAAAGCATCAAGATATAGCATTCAATGGAGGAAGACCTCATGCTATAGGTAATCCTCTTTGTACCTTCCAAGCTAGCTTGAAAGCTTCTAGTGGCATTGGATCCAACCAGGGGAGATGTTTAAATTCCTTGGCATCCCATTTGCATTCCAAAGTTCCCCTATTGTCTTGTGGAATTATGTTTTACAAAAAGTAGAGAAAAAAATTCCTTTTGGATCACTAAAAAAATTACTCTAGCTGGTAAGTTTCAGGTGTGTTCCAAAATAATTGCTACTACTCATGTGTATTATTCATCATGTTGGGTCCCTTCTCAAGCCTGCTATAAAAATTTGGAAAATCTTTTAAGGGATTTTCTTTGGGCTAACTTGTCACATAATCGAGTTTCTTGGGATATTTGTTGTCTTCCCAAAAAATCAGGAGGTATGGGACTACATGATTGTCAAAGACAAGGTTTTGCTTTGTCTGCTATATGGATTCTTCGAGCCTTAAGTGGTTATGAAGCTTGGAAAGATCTAATTTGACATCGCATTTCCACTGGTTTACCTCTTGGTAGGAAGGCTTGAAAATGTATGAATTGTCAATCCCTCCTGGTTGCTCCTATCCCAATTAAAATTCAAGGCTCTTTTGTCATCAGAGCATATGGAGGGCTTGGGAGAAAATTAAGCCCTAGTTGTGTTGGCAAGGGGATGGGCATCGAAAAGGTGCTTCTATTTCCACTTATAATGTTTGGTGGTCACCTTTTATTACTTTTCAAGGTTCCCTCTTGCTTTCGTGCAATGGATTCATGCTCAACGGTTCTTCAAGAAAGGGATTTCAACAATGGCAGATTTTTTTCAAGACATTCTAGGGATTGGATCCCATGTGATGATTTCAAGAGATTGTTTGGTATGCGGCCAGATGACAAGAATACTTATGACACCATTTTGGAATGTATCCCTTTTTCTCTTTGGCCCATGATCTGTAGATATTCTCAAAAGCGTTGGTGGTCTGATTAGGGATGGTTTAAGAAAACCCCGCTTCTTACTTACGAACCTAAGATAGGGTATGCTTGGATTACTCCCAATGTCCCTATAGTTCAAAGAATCAATGAGCGATGGGATCTTCTTTCCACTCAGACTCATTGGAGTCTAAGTTTTAAAATGGATTGGGCAGGATATATTGAACCCAAACAAGCTTTCTTTGCCTGGAGCTTATTATCCTATGGTCTTCCTCTTGGACAAAGATTAAAATATTTTGGAATAGAGAATCCTTCCTACCATTTTTGCAGTGCTCCAGAGGATCCCCTTCATATTTTTTGGCAGTGTATGAAAGCTCGAATGGCTTGGGATTGACTTGAGTCCTTTCGACCTCATATGGAAGTTCATTCACCTGGCATCATGCTTTGCTTGGTGACCCACCAGATTTTCCCTGCCCTTGTTGGAAGTGTGGAACCTTCTTCGCATCAATGTGCTCTTTCATATTTGGAAAACTCGTAACATAGTTCTCTTTTCTCAACAACATAGTTCAAATGAATTTTCAATTACTGATAAGTGCATAGTTTATTTTGATTTTTGGCTCCAGATTTTAGTTCAAGTGGAGAAAGTTCATATGGAGGTGGAGCATCTTTGCGCTCTTATGTAGCACTGGGGTAATGCCCCATGTACGATCAACCAAATGCCTTCTACAAAGCCTTATTGGTCTCGCAAAGTTTCTTGATCACGCTCTCGTCAATGACTTCCCTCCCAATCTGCAGAAAGACATTAGTCTCAACCATCTCCTGTTCGCCAACCCCAAGGTAACATTGACAATAACACATCTCATCATGGCAATAACTAGGAGTTTTTCTAGGTGCAACCAAACCTAGTTGTTGGTTGGGGAGATCCCATTCCCACGTGCTCAGTCGCTCCAGCTAATGTGGTGGGCTAGGGTGTATCTGATGGTATTGATGGCTCTGATACAAATGATAATATTCGCACGCCTAGGGAGGATAAGTGGCTCATTTCCATTCCTTCTAATACCAGTTGACAACATATGAAGGGTGAGGGACATTCACCTCGTGAGCATACCCCCATGATTGACATGATTTAATGCATGCTTTTTGGTGATGTGGTTGGTGACGGGTTTAACCATATTTTTATTGTTTTGAGTAACCGCTTCCTAACTCAAACTGAGTTAATATGACTACCTATTGGGGTGTGCCTATCCACTTTTTTTTTTTTGTAAAAACTTGCATTTTTAAATTAATTAAAAGCTAGACCTACATTCAAAAAAATAAAACTTAAGGGACTTATTTTATTTTTTAATATTTTATTTCACAATAATAACCTTAATGGTTATTTTTTTTTTGGAAGGCTCAATGTTCAAATCTCGGGTGAGGACCCCTCGTTAAAAATTGAGTAAATTTATTGAAAAAACTTAATGAACTTATTTTATTTTTTAATAATTTCTTTCACGATAATAACCTTGGTGGTTAAGAATATGAAACTCCAAATCAAGGTTTAAATTCAAAGGGATAAAGTTTTTTTTTTTTAACTAGATTATATTAATTCATTAATGAGAACATTACTGAGTCACCCTAAAAAAACATAAGGAGTAAAGCATCTATAATGGGATAGAGTTGTGTACCATGTTGTTCTAGTATCAAAGTGTCGTTGTATAAATAAATATTAGGTAATAAATATCTTTCGTGAAGATTGGATTATCCTATATAATCTTATATATGTATATTAGATAAACAACCAATGTTAAAAGTCTTGTGACACCCTTAATAAAAATTAAATAGTTTCGTATGTTTTTTTTTAATTTGTATAAAGAACCTTTATAATCTCTAGTCCATATGGCCCACATGGTAAAGATGAAGTCAGTAGAACCTCACTTAAGAAATCAAACCTGTACAAAACAACCCATCCACAACCACTCGACCACTACCAACCAGCTTGCCTACCCCTTTCAAGTATCATATGAGCTACTTATGTATAAATGTGTATAAGGTAAACCACTCGACCACTACCAACCAACTTGCCTACCCCTTTCAAGTATGGTATGAGCTACTTATGTATAAATGCATTTAAGGTAAACCACTCAATCACTACCAACAAGCCTGCCTATCCCTTTCAAGTATCATATGATCTAATTTTGTATAAATGTATATAAGGTAAATCACATCCTCCATTCTCCATGAAGATTGAATAATTCATAACAACGTAGACCATCACGTTGAAATGAGGGATATCCCCGATGTACACGGGAACCAAAGTTTCAACCACGAGAACCAAAGCTCTAACCACACGAAATTGTGCATACAAAATGGTTTTATCCACGATGTACGCAAGAACCAAAGCTCCAACTCCAACCACAAGAACCAAAGCTCCAGCCATACGAAATTGTACACATAGTGGTTTATCCACGATGTACACAAGAACCAAAGCTCCAATCGCACGAAATTGCACATGCACACAATGGTTTGAACCTTCCAAAAAGAGGCCAAAAACCCTAACCGTTGTACTATCCCCACTAAGACATAACTTATAATTTAATTGTATAAATACTTATAAAATAAACAAACATTATCCATATATCATATATGAACACGTTAAATAAACCACTCCTCCCCTACCTATATAAATAGGTATGAAATAAATAATTTTTTTTTTTTTGATTTGGTTATTGTGAGAAACCTATGTGACCGATGCATGGGGCTGAGCAATCTCCTCTCAACCATGACCCCTCGTAAAGTCGAGAATTATATTTATCAATAGAAAATTTAACACAAAGCCACCACACACCCACCCCCTCACACACAAGCCCACACTGCGGTTTGAACCTTGAACCTCCCGAAGAAGAACCAAAGCTTGAATTGTTGCGCTGCACCCCGGAGTACATGAAATAAATAATATTAATTTTTTTTGTTTTTTCATTGGTCATAGGGTGTGTCAAATCATGGTGCTACCACTATAACTCCTATCTTGCCTTGGTAAAGGCGATTCAGAGTGAGGGAGACCCCTAGTGGCTCTGGGTTGGTATTGTTGCCATCAAACTTGCAAGCACACTTAGTGGATTTAGGCAACATGATTCAGAATGAGGGAGACCCCTGGTGGCTTTGGGTTGGTATCGTTGCCATCAAACTTGCAAGTAGTGGATTCAGGTCAAACTACTGCCTTTGACCAATTTAATTTTTTTTTTAATACCTTTGCCCAAATTAAATATGCCCCAAAGTTTAAACTTAAGTCTGCACTTGATAAATACCTAACCTCTTAGCAATCACCTAACTCTTAAAAAAACAAACAATATTAAATTATTTTGCATAATTATGTCGAGAGGCGTTCTTACAATGACAGACAAGGGATGAGAGGCAAAGAGATCATCGTTGTAAACAATTTTTTTTTATTAAAAAAAAAACCAACATTGACAAAAACATAATATTTAAACTAAAACAACTGACTAATCAACCGTTGCAAACATTACAAATATTTAAACTAAAATAGCCAACCATTGCAACTGTTTAATATACATAGAAATTGAAAATAATATAAACACTGACATCATTATAATCTTTATAATGATTAGATATAATATAAACACATATTACATAAACATGTTCATAAGATATTGCAACTCGGTAAGAGTTTCGAAATCGCGATGACTTAAGGGGTTTAAGAAAGGAAAGAAGCAAAAACCATAACCTGCTAAACCCTATAGCAGGTCAGCACCCTCCGCCTCCATGGCGCAGCAATTGAGCACTTCCCTTCGCAACAGCGTATGCAACATTCTCAGAACGACATATTCCAGAGTAGAAGCTCTCCAAACATTCGACATTAACAGAAGAGCAGCTTTCTTCTCAACTGGAGCACAACTCTTAAAGGAAAATATCTCCCAGACCGACGACCCCCCCAAAAATGAAAATAATTTATCGCTGTACAAAAGGCTATCTCGCCTTGGCGGGCAGCCCGTGAGCGCCAGCACAGTGCTTTACAAGTGGGGCCGCCAGCTGAACAAAAGAGATCTCGAGGGCATCATCAGGGAGCTCCGCAAGTATGGGGATTACCCGCACGCCCTCGAGGTCGGTTAATTTCATTTTACTTTGATTTGTTTTCCTTTGCATTTTCTTTTAAATTCCTTAAAATTCTTGAAACTGGCACTGTTTCAGCAGAAAAGGGTTCTACCGTACCTATCCTCTGTCCCGTGTTCACCGCGGATTTTCCTTAAATTAACACAAACAAAGTTTTAAATCTGATTCTTGTCGTAGTTCAAATGAATATTTTGTCACTTAACGTTTTGCTACATCAAACTCCAAATATATAACTTTCCTTGTTTTAAGCTAAGAGCCTATGGGATTATCAACAACTAAACCATCTATGAATAATTATCTGGGGGATTGGAACCTAGTGAAAAACTAAATGCTGTCCCATCATACCTAGCACACCTACCGAGTAGGAGGAATCACTCCATCCATATACTCTAAGGGCATCCTTGGATTCTATTTATTTGTTCTGACTAAGTAAACTCTTTTGGTTTGACACACCATGAGTGATGATATGATCACCTTCAACTTCATGTAAGTATGGGGTGCAAGTCCACTGATTTGAACCGGGCCATCTTCATGAAAAGACGTTTGCACAGCTAGACACAGCTTATTGCACACCATTTTGATGGTTATGGAAGGCGAAGATGACTTATTAAGTTATTAGGTCTTGGGGTAATTGGTTGAATTTTGGTAGGAACAAAAGAGTCTCTCAATGTTTCTAATTTTATACAAGTTAGTCATGCAGTTAGATATGCGAATAGTCTGGGAGTGAACTTTATGCATAAACTTTCTGAGAAGCTGAGAATAGTCAAAGTTGAGGAATTCATCATCAAAGGCAAAAAGATCAGCACTTCAAAAAAAGTGAAGATGAAGAACTCATTGTTTCAGAGAAATTTGTTTCATTTCAAAAAAATCAACTGCTCCCATTGCCATGGACTTATAGTCAAAGATAGTTGCAGTTCAGAAATATCTGACAGCCAGTGCAAATTGATTAATTGTTGGACCTCTAGTAGAGGCAAAAGTGATGTGAAGCATTATACATTTTAGCATTGAAGGATTTTCTTCCGTATTGAACTTAGATGATGATCGCATTGAGTTTTGAAACTATAAGTTTGAAATTTTTTGTATTTTTCATGACTATTCTATCATATTATATATATACATAATTCATTTTTCCCAACTGAACTGAACTTTTTAGGGAAAAAAAAAAGCCAAACCTTCAAACTTTTTTTGGCCCCATTCGAACTGAACTGTCTTAATCTGGAAACTATGCAAATTACCATGAGCTGGGTCAAAGCGTCAAAACCTAAAGAGGTACACCTAAGGTAAAGTGAGAAACATCTCTGTTTAAACAGAATCTCATAGGTTCAAAAGGACTTCTGGCTTGGGTATACCTTAAAACATCACCTTTAACTATCTATAAACCCTATGAAAGATCAGTTTCCTATGCTACACTGAGGTTTAAAGATCACTAGAGGGGGTATCTCTTCTGCCAAAATCCATTCAGGACTTCAATCTGGCTCTAACTCTGTCTCCCAGGACTTGTGTCCTAGTTGGTAGCAGTTGTGGACTTTATAAGAACCCCACTCACTAGCTGGTCTATTCCCCTTGAAAAACTGACTATTACTTTAATAATTTAATTGTGTATTTATTATGTTTTGACCTTGTGACAAATTTGTAGATTCCAACATCTTGGAATGGAACACTGTTGTGTTTCATGGTCATTTTTTTTTTTTTAAATTGGTTATATGGGATTGAAACGGGCCCCAATTGTACTACATCGTGATCACATAGTGTTATTGCAACAGTTTGGAAATAATGCATACATCACTTGGCAAGATTCGAACCTAGATCTTCTCCTTGAATAAAAATCAAGGAATTTAACCAGTCGAGTTCATGCCATTTGATTGGTTATTTTATGTTTTATTATTCAGAATTTTATGATTGAATTAGTGGAAAGGATGAATCTTTTGCATCACTGCCTGCCTTCCTGCCTTCCTTCTGCAGAGTTCTACTAACATGGTAATACAAAAACGACCGAGTAGGTCTATCTAGAGTCTAGTGGTGGAAAACTTGTTGAGAAACCATGAAAATTGCAATTTTTAATGCCAGGTGAAAAATCACCAAAAACTTGGTGGCAAGTTTTGGCAAGTACTTGCTGAATAACTTGTGGGCAATTGTGAAGAACTTGCCAAAACAAGGCCAAATATGAGCAAAAACTGGTCTGGCCGAATTTTTGTCCAGTTTTGACAGGAATAGCTTTCTTTTTAAAAAAAATATGAATTTAAAAATTTTCTGCAAGATTTCTTTGTGAGTTTTTGTTGAGTTTTTGCCAGTTCATTAAGCACTCTTAGAAAATGGTCTTGTTGAGTGATTGCTGAGTGCAATTTTTCCAACTCTGATCCAAATTACATACACAGAGTACTGCTTCTCTCTCATTTAAGACACTACTACAAACTGAACCTTTGTCAGGCTTCTTACAAAATATCAAAATAGAGCTTAACTTAGTCCAAAAATTGAGACATACTTCAAGCCAATGAACCAAGAGAATTGAAAAAACATAAATGCAAAAAAACAAGGAACTGGTTAGGGTCTCATGCGTGGCATTTGTTGTGCATGCATTCCATCATTCAATGCATGCACTACTGGAGCCCATACGTAAAATGCATGCCCCATCACTTATGCAAGAGTTGTGACAACTAATTTTGCTACCCAAACTTTTGATATTTGTTCAAATTTCTTCCATTTCTTTCTGCTGGTCCCCAGCCAATTCCATTTCAACTCTAGTCTCCAACCGAGGAAGTCCTGCTCTAAGCTTGGCCATTGGAGCTCCTTCTTGGTTCCCATTTGACTCCCTTGGTGCTCCACTTCTTGTGGCACCTTCAGAGGCTTGTCTCCTCCACAAGGCCCTACCTTTTATACTGTTGTATATATCAATGTGAGACAAACAACCCCCCATCCTTGACTTGCAAGGCCATGCAATTTTGGTCATGCGGGGTTATTTTTGATGCTCTCTTCTATCATTGAGGTGTCTTAAATTACTTTTCGTTGTGGAGTTCTCCCCATCAAATTGCCCATGCATTTTCCATCGACAAAGCTTCCCAATTGAGTAGATTCAACCATATGCTCACCTTCTTCGTCCGCTACTTCCTCCTAGCAAGTTGGAAACCATTCATTTGAAACCTCTATAGTAGTGTTTTAGCATACTTCATTTGCAAAATAAAATACAACATGGTCTTTTTACCAAAAAAATTATACCTAGGTAACAGTGTAGGTGGCATAGACTTTCATGTCAAAGGCAAAACAAATACCAAATTTCATCGGCGTCACTGTCAATGATGGCAAGGTTATCAATTTACACAATCAGCACCACAATGTCACCACCGTTGATTTTTGTTGGATTTCGAACCAGTTTCCATTAATGAACAAAAGCAATCCATTTACTCAAATCTTATACATAAGGAAAAAGGACGGAAAGACAAAAGCAATAGACACAAATGATGGTTGCCTTTGAGCATTGATAGTCACTCTATTATCCGTAGATAAGAATCACAACTCTCTGATACACGAATTGGGTGGTTGGGGGGTATTTATAGCAATACCTAAACCCCAATAATAATTATTACATAATATTATTAACCTAAGCTGACATAACATAAAGACTTAAGGTTAATTACAAGTTAGGTTTTAACCATGACAAGGTTAATCATCGGCCTTGAGGAAGACTCAATTGAATTCCCCTCATCATCTGGAAGCTTGCTTACACAAAGATGCTCCTACACTTGCATCTCCTAAGGCTGGACTGCAGTCACTGCAATCAATATTAGATACTCTTGCACATATACAAAGAATGTCTCCTCTGTAACTCTTTACAAGGAAGCCAAGCCAAGAATACTCCTTTGAAGCTGTTCCAATCTTTTATAGTCACATACAACAAGACTTGGAAATATGACCTTCCTTTTTACAGCACACTTCTTCTATTTTGGATTGTCGTCAATAAAATAGGCTTTGCATGAACCTATTCATGAGAAGAGCCATCACAACTCCCTAAGAATTCTTGGACAAAAAGTAGAATAGAGAAGAGATCATGAAGGGTTAGATCGTCATCCATAAAATGAACCAACAACCCAAGTGTCTGATAGGAAGAGGAGGGATCATGAAGGGTTAGATCGTCATCCATAAAATGAACCAACAACCCAAGTGTCTGATAGGAAGAGGAGGGATTGATAAGAGCACATTCTGAATCCTTTTTTTGTGTGCCTCCAAAAGATCCAATAACTTCTTGCAATGCCTCAAATCCAACTGTCTCTCCCATGAAAATGGACCAAAGATTCTTATTCCATAATATACTATAAATTTGCTCCTTTGAATGGGGGATATAGTTCTTGAAGACAATCACACAATGACACATCTGTCCATCTATAGTAAGTCCTTGAACAAATACCACCAATGCAAAGAGCCCTATATGGCCTCTAGAAGTTTGCCCTCCAAAATAGCCTTACAATGATGTTTTTGAAAAACATCATTTTCTTTTAAATTTCTTTTGATTTTTCTATAAGGAATAATAATAAGAAATAAATCTCTTCTTTTGCTCATTACATCGCCAAAGATACTTATGAAGCTTCGAGTGGTAATTTGCCCTTGTAATCAGAAGAAAGATTGGAGGCTCTGAACAAACCTTTTGCGTGACCAAGCAATGATGCTTGATATCACTCTTATATCATGTTGGCTTTCATACCAATCTCCGGTAACAAATAGAATCACTTCATTTACTCTAATCTTATACAGAAAGGAAAAAGAACGAAAAGAGAAAAGTTATAGATACAAATGATGAGTGCCCTTGAGCACCAATAATCATTGTATTACCCATAGATAGAAATCACAACTCTCCAATACAATGGATTAGGTGGTTGGGGGGTATTTATACCAATACCTAAACCCCAATAATAACTACATAATGTCATTAACCAAAAATGACTTAACATAAAGGCTTAAGGTAAATTACAAGTTATGGTTATACCATGACAAGTTTAACCATAGGCCCATAGGGCATGCATAAATATTAACTAAAATACGTTGTATAGTGATTGGCCACAAGCTTACTCATGGTTGCATCATACAATGTTAGCCTTGGCCACTAAGTCAGATTACAACTTTCAACATTTTTGACATAGAGGGTTAAATGAGAAAGACCTCTTCTGAGTCCATAATCTTAAAAATATCGGTCTATTTTGAAATATTAAGATCATGGAACTTGGTTGAGACTGTAAAGGCCCTTCATTAACTTGCAAACTAGATGTTCTGTGCTAGGAACTTGGAAACCTTCAAATTGAACAAGGTAAACTTATTTGAAATTGCCATTTATGAACGGACTTTTCACATCCATTTGAAACACCTTTCAACCAAACTAGGTTGCTATGAAAAGAACCAATTGAGAGGTGAACATTTCTGCAACAGGGGCAAATGTCATTTCATGGTCCATTTCTTCCAGCTATTCATAACCCTTGCTAACAAGAAGCATCTTGTGCGTTTTCTCTGCATTTCATCTCTTATACCTGTTTTGATCAAATGGGCTGTTTTGTTGGGGGTAATCAAGATAACACTCGTTTGATTTTCATTAAATTGTTAAACTCAGCCTTCATGCCATTTTCTCATTCAGGCATTTGCCAATTCAGGTTTCTGTTGCCACATTATAAGGCTCAAAGTATGAAAAATAGCTGAAGCGAGCGGAAATCGCATGCTTAGAACCATGTATTAGTTGCTTATTAGGCTTTTTAGGCCTACCCTTATGACTGTGGATGAGGAAGTTTGCTTTCCCAAATATCATGCAATGTGGTGTAGAACCACTTAGAGCTCCTTCTTTGATAGAAGTGTTGTAGACAAAATTGGATAGTTTCCACATTCTTATCCAATTTCTTGGGTTACATGACAATGGTGACGAGGATGACTATGAAGAACCAATGATAGAACCTAAATAGCCCTTTCTCATCTATTATTATTTTGTTGTTAATTGTAACGTTGATAGTAGGTATGCTAGCCAACCTATATGATTTGGACTTCTCCTTATAGCCAGCAAACAAATAATTTTTGCACTATGCATCTAATTAAGCATATGGACTTCTCTTGAGAATGAGATGATGGCGATCTCACATGCTGTCAACCAATGGAAGCCTTATCTTATTGGGTGACATTTTTACATCAAAACAGACCCCCACAGCCTTAATGACTTTCTTGAGCAGTGTGTATCTATGTCCGAACAACAAACATGGGTTACCAAACTGCTGGGGTATGACTATGAAATCATTTATAAGAAGGAGAAGGAAAATGTAGCTGATGCACTATCCTGCAAATATGAGGATCAAGCTATGCTATGTGCCATCTTTACTCCACTTCCTCAATGGACCCACCAACTTCAAGGAGAAGTGACCCAAGATTCCACCTTGCAATCATTAATTCAACAACTTCAAACTGATCCTAACTCTTGCCCAAGATATACATGGGATGGACAACATCTACGCTATCGAGATCGCCTTGTTATCTTTGAAAATTCTCCACTCCTTCAGTCTCTACTATAGGAAATGCATGCTTCTTCAACTGCAGGACATCAAGCTTCTTAATGACAAATGAACTGGCTAAACACACATTTTTCTGGGAAGGGATGAAAAAGGATATCAAGACCTTTGTTGCAAAATGTGACACTTATCAACGTGTTAAGGGTGAAACTATTCTCACACTGGGCACACTCCAGCCTCTTCCTATTCTAGAGACCATTCAAATGAACATTTATATGGATGTTATTGCAGGGTTCCCAAAGTCTGGAGGCAAAACTGTCATTCTCATGGTGGTGGATCATCTCTCTAAGTATGCTCATTTTTGCCCTCTGGCCCACACTTACAAGGATTCAACTGTTGCCCAAATATTCCTTGATTCCATTTTTTGCCTTCATGGCATGCCCCAATCCATCGTATCCAATCATGACCCCACATTCACTAGTCATTTTTTGATAGGAATCATTCAAGTTGCACGACACACAACTCAAGATGAGCTCGGCATACCATCCCCAGACCGATGGGCAAATTGAAATTGTCAACAAGTGCTTGGAAACTTATCTCCATTGCTTTGCACCTGAGCAATTGACTCATTTGGTCAAATGGCTTCCTTTGGCCGAGTGGTGGTATAACACTTCCTATCACTCCACGAAGATGACATCATATGAAGTAGTTTATGGACACCGTCATACATTCTAGGTGGCTTTAAGGTTCAAGCAATGGATTCCACGTTCGTGGAGCCTGCACAAGTACTCCAACATCCCAAAGATAATTTGGCCATGGCACAAAACCGTATGCGATAACAAGCAAATCAACACCGTTATGAGCATAGTTTTAAAATCAAGGACATGGTTTTCCTATTCTTGCAACCCTATAATGAATCACCATTGAAAGTTTGTGGTAGTCAAAATATTGCACCAAAATTCTATGGACCGTATAAACTGCTCTAGCAAATTGGTCGCATGGCCTGCATGATAGAATTGTTGCCTTCTTCCACTATACATCTAGTTTTCTATGTCTCATCTTTAAAGAAGACCTTTGGCACCCGTATACAAGTTCAATCAACACTACCTCGGTTGGATGAGGAAGGCTCAATCATCTAAGAACCTGCAATTATTATGGACCAATATACACGCACACTTTGCACCTGCACTCTCATTGATGTTCTAGTATAGTGATATGGATTGCAGTAAGAAGATGCCACCTGGGAGCCGCTTCATTAGCTACAACAATAGTTTCCTCACCTCAAGCTTTAAGGACAAAGCTTCTTGAAGAGGAAGGACATGTTAGAACCCTAACCAAACACAACTATTGTTATGTACTTGTCTAGTGTTGGTGTATGTTTACACCTTGACCACCTACTGTGTATGGGTCCATTATGATGTAACCTTTATTATAAGTAGGAATTAGTAGCTTGACTCCCCTCTTTCACGCGGTTCGATCCTTAAGCATTAGGGTTGGGGTATATAAGAGTGTATGTAAGGACATGGGTTTGGAGTAGAATATATCTCATATTTTTCTAAAATTGTATCGGAGCTCTACTTCCAAGGAGGTTGCCCCCTTGAACATGCCTTCGATATTTGTTTCGCTTGATATATATAAGTCTGTTGTATTTTCAATCAGTTATTTTCTTAAGCACATTGTGATATTTCATTTTCATGGTCATTTAGTTTATAAGCATTTCCTTTAATTCCTGCATTGCTATTGTGGTTATGCTTATTTTTATCTGAAGGTTGCTAACAAAGAATCAGGCTAAAGCACTTGGCTCATTTTGGTTTGCTGGCCTCCGTCATGGACTGGAATTGGACACTCACAAGGAGAATTGGCAGGGGTCTGTGTGGACATTGAAGGAAATCATGTAGAATATGACAGATTTTAAGTTAAGGGGTCAAATGGACCATTTGTGAGAAAGGCTCTAGGACAAAGGTAATCACAATGTTCACATTTCAGACAGACTTTAGTACACTATTTCCTATCTTAATGTTAGGCATTTCAGACTGCAATGTGCAGCAGTGCTTTAGCCCCATGCTTGTGGGATCAACTGTGGCCGTTCTCTTTTGTCTAACATATTCTGTATATTCAATCCATTTACCTCAGCAAAGACACTTTAAGAACTACAGATGATCTAACAGTGGATATCCTATATTTTTTTTTCTCCCTTTTTGAGCATGAAAGTTGCGGTAATAGTTTCATCCATTAGAGCAAGTTTACATTGCCCATTTTCAACAATCGGTGGTCCTTCTTTTCCTATTGTTGGTTGAATGTTGCATTTCAGGCAGACTTTAGTACACTATTTCCTATCTTAATGTTCTGCATTTCAAACTGCAATGTGAAGCAGTCCTTTAGTCCCATGTCTGTGGGATCAACTGTGACTGCTCCCTTTTGTGTAATATATTCTTTATATTCAACCCATTTCCCTCAGCTAAGACACTTCAAGAACTATAGATGTTCTAACAGTGAATGCCCTGTATATATTTAGTTTTTCCCTTTTTGAGCATGAAAGCCGCTATAATATTTTCATCCATTAGAGCAGGTTGATATTGTCCATTTTCAACAATGGGTGGTCTTTACTTCTTATCCTATTTGCTTTAGCCATACATGTGAGTTTCCCTCTGTTTCTATATTCTAAACAACCTCTATACATCACAACAGATCATGTGAAAAAGAAACAAAGCGATCATAATCTCCTGATAGGTAGAATTGGCCAGGCTTTTGTTCATGTTGAGACTAGCTAAGTTAAGCGCATAAATGTGTGAATGATTTGAGTTACGTTTCTGTTAATTTGAGGAAAACAGCAGTTGCAGGGTTGCCATGTTCACTGTTCATAAAGATTATTTTTGTTATTCTTTATATGGATTAGAGTGACCCTCTTAATTTGATAATGTTGAATAATTTAGAAGAAATGTTGATGGCTTTCTCTAAATTTATTTCCTAACGTTCATTTGTTTTTGGTATTACTGGATGTCATGGGCCACCATAATACATCGCTGCATGTTTTGGGTATTTCATGGTTGTTTAAAGTTTATAAAAGTTGTTTCTGATTTGCCTTAAAATAACTTTTATGGTTTTACATAAAATTTAATGGCCTTTAAACCTTTTTTTTCCATTATTGTGATTAAGTTTTTGCTGGGTTCTTGTTTATTAGTTCTAGTGCTTTTTCAGTTACTACCATTTATACTCTCGCAGTTCCAAAGAGGATTGTGAGCTTTGCTCTCAAGCTGGGCAGTATACGATAGAATATTTTCTTGTTAATTTCTTTGAAACCGAGGCGTAATCTGTTTTGCACTATGAAGTAATGAATTGTTTTGGAATATAATGGTTCTTATGGTCTTAGATGTGCAGCTTCATATTATACTTCATTGGCTAGTATTCCCATTTAGTATAGACAATCCATTGACCCGCATCACATTTTGAGTACAGGTTTCAGAATGGATGGATGGTAGTGGGGAACATCAATTACGTTTGGAAGACCATGCTATCCGCTTAGACATGATAGCTAAAGTTCGTGGCATAGCCAGTGCTGAAGCATATTTTAAAGAACTTCCTGAGAATTTAAAGAATCACAAAACATATGGTGCACTTCTAAATTCTTATGTAAGAGACAAAATGATTGAAAAGGCAGAGGGGCTTATGGGAAAGATCAAGAAATTAGGGTTTGCCACAACAGCACTTCCATACAACAAAATGATGACTCTCTATATGAAAACATGCCAGCCAGAGAAAATACCGTCGGTGATACAAGAAATGAAGGCAGCTGACATAATACCTGATGCATTTACGTATAATATTTGGATGCAGAGTTGTGCCGCTCTTTCAGATATTGAAGGAGTGGAGAAGTTTTTAGATGAAATGAAACTTGACGGTAGATTCAAAGAAGATTGGACCATATATAGTAACTTGTCAGTTATTTATATCGAAGCAGGTTATGTTGCAAAAGCAGAGAACGCTTTGAAAGAAACAGAGAAAAGAATCAATGTGAAAAAAGATCGTGTTGCTTATGATTCCCTTATTAGCATGTATGCTAAGCTTGGGAATAAAGTTGAAGTGCATAGACTATGGCAGAAATTAAAAAATTCCTTCACTAAGATGACTAACACAAACTACATAGGCTTGCTGACTGCATTGGTGAAGCTTGGAGACATTGAGGAGGTTGAGAAATGTTTCAAAGTTTGGGAGTCTGAAGGATTGAGTTATGATATTAGAGTGCCAAACATATTAATTGGTGCTTATATCACTAAAGGAATGTTAAAAAATGCTGAATTGCTTCTTGAACAGGTCCAGGAAAAAGGTGGCAAACCAAATTACAAAACATGGGAAATGTTTGTGGATGGATACTTAGAGACCAAGCAGACAGATCAAGCTATAGAGGCCATGAAGAAAGCTATTTCAAAGGTACAGGATTGTGAGATGCAGCCTGTGCCTAAACAGGCCCTTGCTATTTTAGGGCTATTTGAGATTTCGGGTGATATTGATGGAGCAGAGGATATGTTTAAAAGGCTGAGAGGTGTTGATCATGTCAGCACGCACACTTATAACTCATTGTTACGCACATATGTTCAATCTGGCAAATCCCCTTCTCAAGTTCTTCAGTGCATGAAATTAGATAAAATTGATCCTAATGAGGAGACGGATATACTTAAACAAATTGATGAACTTTGAATATCATCCTTGGTGTAATGTTTTTTGGGTCTGTCGTGAGCCTATGTTCATAAATGCCTATAACAATCAGCTCAAAATTGTCTTTCTTTGTTATTTTGAAGATCATCGATGGCATAATGGTTTTGGGGTCTGTTGTGAGGCTATGCTTGTAAATGCCTATAACAACCAGCTCAAAATTGTTTTTCTTTGTTATTTTGAAGATATCCTTGGCCTCATGGTTTTTGGGTCTGCAATGAGCCCATGCTAATTTATGCGTATAACATTCAGTTCAAAATTGTTTTACTTTGTGAGAAAGTGAAATGTTTAGCTTTCATTTTGAGACGAAACACTTTTTAACATGCTACAGTGAAGTGTTTCAAAGAGTATTTGATTTGGAGTATTAATGGACTTGTTTTTCATGTATTGGAGGAGGGAGGAAATTTTGATTATTATGCGCATTTTAAGAAGGTTTTGTTTTATGTCCGTGCCCTCAAGTTATTGTGGTGAGTATACTAGCAGAACTAGAACAGAGTTTGTTTATGTTTCTTGTGATTTTATTGAAGATTTTCTCCGCTCTTGGAGAGTTAAACTGCACATCATTTTTAAAGTAGGAGACAATGCAATGAATGTTAACTTTGGAACTGACACTGTGGAGGCAGTTGGCATTGAATGGAAGTATTTCATGCTTAATGCCTTGGAGGTTTTCTTCCTTACGAAGATGACAAGTTTTAAACTTCATATGATGGTTCTAATTTTGCAATAGTTTCTGCCAGCAACCTTTTGGTGTAAGTTGTCATCTTCCACTCTTTTCTTTTTGATTTACACGGTGGAATCGGTTGCCGCCACGATGATCTAGGCATGCTGTCTGTCTTTCTGGTCGCCACGATATTCCGTGGTGTCCGCCCGGCAGCCACCACATAGTACTCCGCACGGTTCGCCCCTATAACTGCCATGCCGCATTCATTTTAAACCTTTTACGCCACTGAAAGCACCAAGAAAGGGACAAGCGTTCAGTCCAGCGAGGCCCAAGATTTGAACCTTGGGCATCTGTCCCCCTTATGGTGTTTCGCCGCACCAATTGGTCTACATCTCGAACCTGATCTCCCACTCTTTTCAGATGAACCTTGAAATGCGATAAAATGGGCAAGATTGTGCTGGTTAGGTTGAAGGTTAAGGGTATATATGAAATGTGCAATTTACTTTGTGGAAATATCCAAATATATGCAACTATGGTACAAACATATTCCGCAAAGGCAAAAGAACAAGGGTACTTGGGATGCATGATGGCGACTTGATAATTTGTAATGATTTGGTGAAACGCCTAAAACTCTATAAATGGATGAGAATGCCAACACCAAAGATTGTGGATTCTCAAGTTTGGCAACTAGGGAGGCAAGATATTTTAAAGAGCAAAAGGATTACAACAAGAGAGTGGAAGTGACTGAAAGTTGTAGGCCAAACAATGAATTTTGATTGATGCTTAATGGACATGTCTAGTCAACTTATTCTAATAACAATGCCATCAAATATTATGGATTCTTAAGTTTGACAACCTTAGCAAGATATTTAGAAAGAGCAAAAGGATTCATAAAGAGGTTGAGATCATTAACAAGAATCATGACAATAAGCAAAAAAAAAATGTAAGTGGAAGTGACTTAAAAACATAGGGTAAACAATAATTTTTTGGTCGACACATGATGAATATGTATAGGCAACTTATAAGTTTGCTTTTTCAAAAGGAGAACTTGTAGTCTTGATCAAATGACAAAGCCTCTACAACATGTGTCTCCATGTTTAAAACTTTGCAAATATTGTGTGCTTTTTAGCCAAATTTAATCACAAGTTCCAACATCCAGGATCTTGAGTAGACTCAAGTTTTAGAGCAATCAATATAAATGCCCAATATTAATGAATATAACATTCATGAAATAACAATAATATGAGGCCAATATCAATAACAATATGCATACTCAAACTTACGATATAAATGCTCAAAATATTACATAGAAGCTTCAGTATTCTCTGGTAAATCTTTATTACATATGATTACAATTTGATTCAATATTCTACACATTTGCACACATTGTTACATGACACTTGTATTCATCCTACACATACTTTAGGGGAAACATAAATCACACACCCTAAACTATAGACTCACACTCTAATATAATATTTATAATATTTACAATTGTACCAATGGTGCTATGGGGGTACATTAGCATGTACCAAATAATGTAATATGATTCAACACCCCTTTGTATTACATTATTTGGTTATTGAAGACTTAGTCTCCAATCTTTGATTCTTGTTTTTGTCCTTTTGTTCTTGCTCTAGCATTGCTTCAGATTCTGGTGTTGCTCTGTTAACTTGTTTCTTGCAGTATTCAAGGACTTTTTGTGACCATAAAAGCATTTTAACATATCAATAATCAATTTCAAATTCAAATTGCTTTCAATAATAAAATGTTCAAATGCAATTTGTCCTTCAAATGAATGAATATTGACAATATTCATTAATATCTTTATATTGTGTATTGGATTTACTTGTGTGCATTTTTTTCAATGAGTATACATAGGTTTTTATGAGGGGTCTTGGTCCCCTCATACTGAGTGGGGTTTGAACCTTGGACCTCCAAAAGAGAGGCCAAAGCCCTTACCATTCCAGTACTTGTGTGCATTTTATATTATGCACTTTAAATTTTTTTTCTACAATTTTGTATGTGGCCTCATTGACATACCATATGAGAGGTAATACGAGTTCAAACATAGACATTTTACTTTATGGAACTTCAAAGAAATGGTATTGGCACAAGTACAAATAAACAAAAAATAAATAGATAAGCATAAAAACATGAAAACGCATAATGATATCTTTAAAAGACCCCAAATATAGATAATGAATAAATACAAGTAAAAATGAAAGACATGCTTGAAAACAAAAGATAGAGCCTTAAGAGTATAAAAGAAAAACATGGTGCCCCTATTACGGAGGGACACAACATTCAAAATAACTTCCCTAGTGATGGAGATAAAATATTAATAACACAAAAGATAAGCATGATGTCCACTTAAGAGGAGAGGACATGACATGTGAGGAATATCCATGTGGTACATCTTTTCTAAGGTTGACAAGATGCAATAAAGGATCAATATTTCCATAGGGGTGAAATATTGACCATCCATATACTAAAAGTGAAAATAAAAGGACAACCATAATAGGGCAAACAAGGCTAACCATTTGCATCATGATATCATGACCAACTTGACATAATAGATAGAAATCAACAAAATAGACATAAATAAAAATATACAAAAAAGATAGAACAAAATGTGGACATAAACCAAGCTCAAATGGGAAATAGAAGCAATTCCATTCTACCTTTAAGATTACTTCCCTTACTCAGGATGAAAAGCATCCTCAAGAATCTAAATTTACCTAGGATTCTATTTTATTCCTATCTTCTTTGTGGAAGATTTTACATAAAAAAAATATTTTTTTGTTATGGCTAGAATATTTCTCCAATCAAATTTTATCACCATTTGTTGATAGCTTCAATGAATTGATCGACTAATCTTGCCTCTTTAATTAGAAGGCAATTGTCAAAGAGAAGTTGAAAAAGCATTTATGTAGAAAAAGAGCAGGAATATGAGCAAAATACCAAAATAAATAGCAAATAAGAAAATCAAACTTGTAATCATGTAAATTAGTTTATCAAATAGTATTAGCTCAATTGGTTATATTCCTCAACTTTTAAGGAGGAGACCCAAGTTCGAATCTTGCCAAGCGATACATGCATAATTGCCAAATTGTTTTAATGCTACTATGTGGTCATTATGTAATACAAGTGGGGCCTTTTCAATCCCATATAACCATTTAAAAAAAACATTTAAATCAGTTTGTTTCTAGAATTAAAATGAGTTTATTGCTAAAAAAGGGGAACTTGACAAAATATAAAATTAACATATAAAAATATGATGCAAACCAGAATAGCCTTATTATATGATAAACATTGTTATTAAAGAAATCATGAGAAACAACATAATACATTAATATCAAGTGGCATTAGCTCAACCAATTAGATTCCTCAACATTTGAGGAGACCAAGGTTCAAATCTTTCCAAGTGATACATGGATAATATCCAAGCTTTGTTGTAATACCACTATATGGTGATGATGTAATATGGGTGGGGCCCATTTCAATCCCATATAACCAATTGAAGAAAACATATAATGATTAAGAAGTAAGAAAAGGAACAAAAAGCTTGCATCAAGAGCAAAGATACACTATACATAAAAGCACTTGATAAACATAGAAGTTGTAGGTTCATCAAATTCAGCACCAATAATGGTGAACAATTTCATGATGCCTAACTTGTACACTACTTCAATTATATATAGACAAAACTACGTTCAAATTGATTTACTCTTACATTTTTCATGGATGATGTCAAGCTTGAGCATAAGGTCTATGACACTTAGAGAATGAATTTTGACTTTCTTGTTATATTTTCTGGTGACAGAGTCTTTATAGCTCTAATTTTGTCAGAGAGCATGAAGAAAATTTTCATCAGATGTAGTGAGCTTGAAAAGATGAACCTCTCAATAATCTAAAAATATTCGTTATGATATAATTACTATGTAAAGAGACATATAAGGAAAGTTTCTCGATTTAATGAGGTAAAAAGGCTTTGGTGCCATAAACCAAAGAAAAAGGAGAGGGCCCTATGGACATGTAAATTCTCATATATTATACCCATTATGACAAATAAAACTTAATTGTCAATCTCAATGGGTCACTTAGATAATTATTTTCAAGTATTTATGAATATATTATTAGATGACACAATTTGGCCACTACTTGTGAATCTCCTAGAACTTTGATATATGAATACTCAAGTGTAGGGTAACTAACAATCTTAGAATGAGAGCCTTGTATTCCCAATGATGTTAGTACATTCAAATTAGAGGAAAGGACATGAAATAGTATGCCCTGTGGGATTTTTAAGCATTACGGTTGTTCTCGTACCATGTTTATTATTTGCACCATTAAAATGTAAAATGTAAATGTAAGGGTGAAAATTATTATACTTATAATTTTCTTTAATAAAGTGAAGGTTTATTGTTGTACCAAGAATTCAACACATTATGAGACTTTAATAGAGATTGTTCCTTCTTTTTAAGAAGATAGGAGTCAAATTTCTAGATTAGACTACCAACTATGGATGAGGGACATAATATGGATCTATATGGAACATTAAAGATAAGCATACTATCCTCACCACGAAATGAATCTTGTGTAGATTGATGACTTGTGTGAGCTCTTATGATGAGTTGGCCACTAATCACTTTAATATTGACTGATATTTAGGTGATGATACATAGGTATGATTTGTAATATCATCATAATATAATTATCATAACATCTATCACTAAAACTCTAAAGACTTCAAAGGCACATTATTATTAAAGTGTGCTATTTATTTTTTTGCTTGATAAAAAGAGGTTGTACTCAGGTCCTCCACCCTTGATTAATCACAACTCTATTAAAGTGTGCTATTATAATGCTATAATTTATATTATAAGCACATTACAATATTATAACAAGCAAATTGTGGGTGTGAGTTAAGCATGTGCGAGTGTAGTCAGAAGTGTGTGCAAGTGCAAGTGTGAGCTGAGAGTGAGTGCAACTAAAAGTGAGTGCAAGCTGAGAGTGAGTGCAATTAGAAGCGAGTGCAAGTGCAAACAAAGAGTAAGTGCAGCTGGAAGCGAGTGTGAGCATGAGTCGGGAGCGAGGAGGAAGTGTGATAAGGAAGGAATAAGTAGAAAGCAAAGTGCGGTCAAGGAACAAGTACCACTCCTTATTCTAGATATTAGGAGAATTTAAAGAATTCAGTTGAAGAAAATCTAGGAGAGAGTGTAAACTGGGAGCGAATGTGAGCTGAGAGGGAGTGTGAACCAAAGAGGGAGTGTGAGCTGATATTCATTCATGGTGGAAGAGCGACGGGTTCATCTAGAGTACATTAATGCTTTAATACCTTACCAAGAATGCATGGAACATTGTTTACAAAACAATTGTTAAAGGGAAGGAACACTAGAAAAAAGAAGACTGGGGAAATTGTGAGCCAGGAGGGAGTGCAAGTTGGAAGTGAATGCAAGGTAGGAGAGAGTGCATACTCGAAGCGAGTGCAAGTCAAGATTCATTCATGGCGAAAGAGCAATGAGTTCATCTAGAGTGCAACATTTCTTCAAAACCTTAGCATGAATGCATGGAACATTATCTCTAAAAATTGTTGAAGCGAAGGAACATTGAGAAAAAGAAGAGATAAGAGCAATTGTGAGCCAGGAGGGAGTGCAAGCCAAAAGCAAGTGTGATGCAAGAGAGAGTGCAAGCCAAGAGGAAGGGTGAACCAAGAGGAAGTGCAAGCCAAGAGTGAGCCCCATTATCTATTATGGAAGAAAAGTCATATTTGAAAGCCCTAATGGGAAGTCAGGATGCCCTAGCTAGAAATCAGGATGCCCTAGTTGGAAGTATGGAGGCCCAAGTTGGAGATAAGCAAAAGAGCGAATACATGGTAAGTTCGATCCAGGTAGCAAATGTTACACCAAAAGTAAGTATCAAGGATGAGATGATTGAGCATGATATAATGGTTCTTAAAAGTAGAAGGTGAATATATAAGTTTCATAGACCATGGTCAGGGTTTTTGGAGATTCAAAATTGGATCAAGTGTAAGTGGGGATTGAATACAAATTATTCTAAATTTTCTCCCTAAAGGTTTTTTCTTCATCATCTTTTCCAATTAAGAAATTAGGGATAAAATAATAGTTGGTGGACCATGGTTTAGGGGAAGAGATGCACTTTATTTGGGACCATGGAATGAAATTTTTTCTATTGAGACAAAAACTATTAAGAATCTTCCAATGTGGGTTAGGCTTTTTGGACTTCCATATCAACTTATAAATAAGGATGTTTTGAAGAATATTGGAAATACACTAGGAAAATTTATCAAGGAAAGACTAACTACTAAGAAGTGAAAGCATGCTATATATACACAAATATGGGTTGCTATGGATTTTTCAAAAACTTTGCCACAATCCATTAAGATTAAATTTGAATCAAGAGAATGATATCAAAAAGTAGATTATGAAAACATCACATTTTGTTGCCACAAATGTTATGAGATTGGACACATGGCAAGAGTTTACAAAGTGAAAACTATGAAGAAAGAAAAAAATTCTAGTCATGAGATAAACTTGAAGATGAAGCAAGGAAATCATACAGTAATAGAAGCTAATATTAAATCAAAGATATTCCACTTCAAAAGAAGAGGCAAATAAAACATATCTACAGTATCATTTGGCAAGTTCGAAAGGAATTAAAGGTGCAAAAGAAGATGAGATAAATACTAAAACAAAGACAACAAAAGAGGTCAAGTTTATTCTAGGTAAATCATCTTCATTTTCCTCAAGTAGTATAGAATCCTCTCTAAGTAATAAAATTTAAAGTGGTGAGATGTCATACCTTGCACTTTAAGGTTTCAAGAGCAGAATAATAAATAAATGAGGTTGGAGGAAACCCATAATAATTTAGGGTTTTTAGGGAAAAAAAAAATTGTTACAAAAGAGCTTACCTGCACTTTAGGGGTTCCAGGGCAACATAAAGAAGGTTGAGGTGATTTCTTGCACTTCAAATCCTTTAGAACAAGGTAAACCTAAGGATGCTAAGTCTTACTATGATTAGTGTGAGAAAATTGAAGAGATTTATGAATATGGAAGTATTTTTGGAATGAAAATAGAGAGGAAGACCCAAGAAGCAAAAACAAATAGAAAAAGAAACCCAAAGGGATATTGATATGGGAAAACAAAAGCAAATATCACAAGTGTTAACAAGAAGTAGGGCTAAACCCATAAATGAAAATAAAATATAACAATGAAAATATTATCTTGGAATATTAGGGGAATGAATAAGAACCCTAAAAAAGGTATTAAGAAATTATAAGGTTGTTATAGATAAGATATTTATAGATATAGAAGTTGGGAAAAAAATATTTTAGCCATTCGCGGTGTTGAATTTCATCTTGATAGAATTTAAATTTCGGAAGGCATCTGATATAAAAAGAGTTAATTGTAGAAACTTAACAGTTTGAGGAAAATGGAGAATATATTTGATAGAAAATTAAAAAATATTTATGATATTTAAAAGGGTTGGGACCCTTCCAAAAAACCCTATTTTCACCATTAATAAAAATATATATCTCTGATGAAAATACGAAGTTGGATATTCTTTAATTAGCTTGTTAGAAATGTAATGAAAGCAATGTAATATTTTATTTTTGTAATGGGAGTAGTCCCCAATAGAAACCACACATAGCTTATAAAAATATATTATAACAAGCAAAGGAGAAGGAAGCAAGCAACCATAGACACATTATTTTTCAATGAGTTTACACAAGTTTTTATGAGGGGTCTCGATCCCTTCATACTAAGTGGGGTTTGAAACTTGGACCTCTTAAAGAGAGGCCAAAGCCCTTACCACTCTAGTAATTTTGCAACTATTCCCTAGGCATATTATTATAGCCTTTGGTATAACCTTAATAGGAAGGAAGAAAACATTAATGTTCTAATATTATAACATAATATATATTTTTTTTGGGGGGGAATTTTTTTTATTAAGAATCTAAAAAAATACATTCCACAAGGATTTCCAAGTTATCCAAGCCAACACATCATACCAAATACAATAAATCCACCAAGGAAATCCATGGATCATTCTGAAAACTTTGATAGGACACAAGAACCCATGACAATCGGGTTCCTCCACCTTGAAATTATCTTTCCTGGTCCTCATTAATTAACTGATTAAGGAGTTTGGATTTCTCCTGATCAAGATAATTCCAACTATCAGCTTTTCAGTAAGCGAATCCTTTGGAAGCTCACTTCGCCAAACAATCAACCACTCTATTCCATTCACTTGGGATATGAACAAAAAACATTTCAGCAAAATTCCCAGCCAAGCTCAAAATCTGTTTCACTATTCTAACCATAAACCAAGAAGCATCCTAAAAATGCTTGTTGTTAAGAAGAGACACCACTATCATGGAATCAGATTCACAAATAACCCTTCTCCATCCCAAATGAAAAGCTGTTCCCAATGCATGAAGAATTGCCAACGCTTCCATATGATTATTCGAATGAATTCCCTTGTACACAGAGAAAAAGAGGTGGGCCACACCCTCACTATCATGACCAATTCCTCCTATACTAGCATTACCTGGGTTTCTCCTGGAAGAACCATATGTGTTTATTTTGATAACACCCCTAGGGGGGGGGCTCCACTTCCCAGATCTATTGACCTTCAACAAACCAATCCCCCTAATAGGGCCTCTGTTTGCAGTTGGTGATGATAAAGAAATCTCCAATCTATTGATAATATGCCAGTCGGAGGAAGTAAGAGGAGAACTTAGAACATACTTAGCCTCAATAGTCTCCTTAACCATCCTTTTGACTATAATCCATACCTGTAAGGCTCCAAGTTGACATCCCTAAAAAATTCTTCGGTTGCGTTCCAACCAAATTTTACAAAATATGAAGGAAGGACCCAAATACCAGGTAGTTTGAAGACATGAAGCAAAGGCAAGGGGTCTACCCAAGCTTTCCCAAAACTCAAAAATAGAATTAGCATGGATGATGGGTCCTTTCCAAATCTGTCACCACAATTTCCAGACCTCCAGGGAATATGAGCATTGAAATAAAATATGGGGAATGGTTTCCTCATTCTTTCCACAAAGAAAACATAGTGAAGGACCCTGAAAACCTCTTTTCTGGATATTATCCCAAGTTGAACATTTATTTTGATACAAAAGCCAAAGAAAAAAATTACATTTGGGCCAACCAATCTTATTCCAAATCTTCTTCCACTAGGGGGACACAATATCCTATCTTCTCTTCATAATAAGGGTTTGATAACCCAGAGAAACAATGTATTTCCCTTTCGAATTATAGTCCTTAGCAAGAATATTAGAGTCTTCAACAGAACAACATGGTCTCTTAGCCAAAAAATAAGCCAGAGTGTCATGATCCTCAGGATAGCCATCCCATGGATAGCCCTACGGATCCCACCAACAGTGAGTAAAAGAAATACCTAGAGGACTTTGTCGCTTGAAGTCAACCACCTTAGACCAACCCGCATTAGAAAAAATATCTCAAAGAAGACGAAGGTGGGGGAAAGAAGAAAGGATAGGAGGATGATTATCCCAAGAATATTCCCAAAATAAGGCATTGTTTCCCTTATTAACAATCCAAAAGAGACCCTGCTTAATAAGCATGACACCTTTTTTTAGAGTATTTCAAACAATGGAACCTTTCCCCCTCAACTCCAATCTTAGAATCTCATTAGACGGAGCAGCATCAAAATATTTGAGGCTAAGAATTTTAGCCCAAATCTTATCAAGATTACTACACCACCACAAATAAAGTTTAGCAACCAGAGCGAGACTATTCAAACCGGATTACCTCAAACCAAAACCCCCCATCTCTTTAGGGCAACACATAGTATCCCAAATGACTAGGATCCATTTATTACAGTCCAAGTTTTCTGCCCATAAAAATTTTCTAGAAAGAGAATCAAATTCTTTGAGAAAGCACTTAGGATCAGCCAAGATAGAAAACCTGTAAATAGGCAAAGCATGAAGGACAGACTTCAAAAGCGTTAATATACTAGTAAAGGATAGCCACCGAAAAGTCCAATGATTAACCCTTGATCGAAATCTATCCAAAATACTTTTCCAGTAATCCCTTCCAATATTTTTAGAAGAAATAGGAATCCCCAGATACTCCACTAGAAAACAACCCACCTAAAAATTTTGAAAATTAGCAATCCTACGTTGAATTCAACCATCCGTATTGAAGAAGAAGATCTTTGATTTCTCTTCATTAATCAATTTACCAGAGACAGATAAGTAAATATCTAAAGCCTTCCTAAAATTCACTACTTTCTTAATTTTTTCCCTCCCCATCAGAGCAATATCATCGACAAACTGAAGATGAGACTGGGATAAATAATTCTTTGCCCAAGACCATCCTTGGATAACACCACGATTCTGAAAACTCTTGAGAAGTCTACCCAAATATTCAACCACAAGGATGAAAATATAGGGGGACAAGGTATCTCCTTGATGAATCCCCCTAGAGACCAAGAAGAAAGCGGACTGTAAACTATTTATTAAAATTGCAAAGGAGGCCGAAGTCACACAACTCATGACCCATTCAATCCAACTATACGAGAACCCAAAAGCTTGAAGGATATTTTGCAAAAAATACCATCTAACCCTGTCATAAGCCTTGGACATATCAAGCTTAATTAACATAGCCTTTTCCTTAGAGATATCCATAGAGTGAATAGCTTTAGCAGCAACCACCACACCATCCAAAATCTGATGACCCTTAACAAAACCACCTTGCTCAAGGGAAATAAGAAAACCAAGAACTTTCTTCAGTTGATCCGTAATAATATTGGTAATAATTTTGTAAGTAACATTGCATAGGAAAATAGGACGAAAAGACCCTATCGAGCTAGAATTTTCATATTTGGAAATAAGAGCAAGGAAGGTTGATTTAATAGCTTTAAGCATTTACTTATTGACTTGTGATTCCTGAACAACTTTTAGCAGATCAAAAGATAACACTTCCCAAAATTCTTGGAAAAATTCTATAGGGAAACCATCGGGTCCAGGTGCTTTACCTTTTTTCATTTGAAAAACCACCGCTTTAAGTTCCTCCATCGATATGGGGTCCATTAGCATCTTATTCATATCATTAGAGACCAACCTAGGAATACAATCCAAAATAAGCCTCATATTAACAACATCATGAGGACCTTGCTAAAAAAAAATAAAGGAGAATAACCTGACTACTTCATTATATATATCTTCAAAGGATGAGAGAGTTTCCCCATGATCAGAAGTAAGTTATAATATAGCATTACCATTCCTGTGATCTAAACGAATTGTGAAAAAAAGAGGTGTTTCCATCCCCTTCCAACAACCAGTCAATCCGAGATTTTTGCTTCCAGAAAATCTCCTCACGAAGCTCCCATTCAGCAATATGATTAGAAAGGAAAGCTTCCATTTCCAATAGATCCTTTTTCAATCCTTCATATTTAATTTGAAAAGTGATCTCCTCCAGGCTATCATATAGTTGTTTTTTCTTCTGAAAAATATTTCTAAAATAAAATCTGTTTTATTGCTTGAGTTTGAATTTGACAAACTAGAGGATTTTGAAAAAGTAAACATAGCAGTGCCAAATTTGGGTTTCCCTTCGACCCACCACCTCTCCACATATTCATACAAATAATTTTACCTGAGCCACATAAGTTGAAATTTGAAAGGCAGATTTATTGGCAATGAGAATCTCGAGGATTGAAAGAGAATGGGCCAGTGATCAAAGCCCCTCTAGCCTAGAATCTCTGAGAACGAAGTCCAACTATCATCAAACCAACTATCTTAATTAAGGAACCAATCCAATCTTTCAAAAATAAAATCCATTCCACATCTTCTATTAGTCCAAGTAAATAGCCCATTTTGAGGCTTCACATCAACAAGATTAAGGAAAGAAATATTGTCCCACATCAAAGTAGAAGAAGGACCAAAAAAATCCATACCACAATTCTTCTCCTCTAGGGACATGATATAATTAAAATTCCCAACCACAATCCAAGAAGAATTGGGAGCAAGATATCGAATGAATCTAAGATGATTCCATAAGCGGATTTTACTTGGTAAATCACTGGGGGCATACACATTAGATAGAAGAATAGAAGATCCAGATGAAAAGCAGGTAGTAACCACAGAGAGACAGTTTCTTCTACCCACCCAAAAAGAGGGAGCTAAGATTCGTGGATCCCACAAACACACAACACCACCCACCAAACCCTGGGCTCCAATAGAAAGGCAGTGACCACCTTTCCATACCTTAGAAGCAATTCTAACCATATCTTCATAGGATAATTTTATTTCCTGGATGAAAACAATATCGGGTCTATGATCTTTGATCAAATTTTGAGTATATTTTTATCTAGGGCTGCTACCCAAACCCCTAACATTCCAAGATATCACTTTCATTTTGGGGGAATAGAGAAGTGAGAATCTAATGTCTTAACAACCCCAGACTCAACTAAGGATTCCCCTATCAATTTCACTTTTTCTTGATCCTTATTTCTTCCCGCTTTTACCACCTTCTCCATCCCACATTTTTTGATAGTTTTTGGGTGAATACCTAATATAGAAGAAACTTTATTTTTCCTCTCTGACAATCCTATCCTGGGAGGGTTCAAACCTAGTCTCATCCTCATTTCCCTCAATCAAATTTTCAGCCAAAGGGGAATGATCAAGAACTTTATCAAGACAATATGACACCTCTTTGGACTTATCTTCATTTCCTACAAGAGGGTTATTAGGCACCACCCATTCCTTATCATAAGTTTGCATTTAAAAGAAGGATTTAGGAAAGAACAAGTACCCGAATCTTGAATACAAACATCCATATCACCTCCGTTACAGACTTACTCCTCAACATGCGGTTCCTCAAAAGTCTCAAGCACATCAAATATGTTACTAGAACCTCCCTTCCCAACACCTTTATTCTGACGAACAAAACGCCTAGATCTTGCATGAGACTTAACAGGAATAAATCCATCAGAAGCGGGTATCTCATTAACCATAGGAGCTTTTACTTTTGACTTTGTAGATGCATCTTGAAAGTCAGATGAAGAGGATGAAGGGTGAGAATTCACTTTATTACAGTTTCTATGAAGATGCCCATATTCATGGCACATGCGACATCGAAATGGGAGAGCTTCATAATATAACTGTTCGACCCAAGACATGTTTCCCAGTTTAATCTCCAGTGATTCAGGCAGTGGATTATTCAGATTTACTTCAACATAGAGCCATGCAAAAGAAGAAAATTTCCTATCCAAAGTTTGGCAAGACGAACCAACCGATTTCCCAATAATATTGTAATAGAATGAAGAATATCCAATCTCCAATATTCCATAGGGAGTCGTGGAAAATGGACCCACACAGGAGTCCTAGAAGACCTGTCCTCCACCGGATCAAATCCTAAATGCCAGGGTTTGATAAATAATCCAGACTAATTATAAAAGTAAGGACCCCCCTCAAACACTTTACTACGATCTACCATACTGGAGAACACCACAATAAAATACCCATTAGCTACAAGAATAATATCCAGATCACCTTTGGGGCTCCAATTTCTCCTAACCCATTTTTCTAAAATAGGTATAGAAATTTTGATACCCATGAATTTGTATATTAGCGCATGCTCAAACAAATATAAAACATCATCCACAACAGAATCAAGACTGATAACCAAGACAAGATGATCTTTGCTTTTCTCCAAGCATCCATTATTCTTTGGATTCGAAGTCGAAGAAGAATTAGAAAAAAGATCAAGGGTTGCATGCCAGGGGGTAACCAGGACCCCCCGAAGCTGCCATATCTAAAGCCAAAGTACAACACACCTTTCACCAGCCGACACACTAGTTTTCACATAATTTTTTAGCACTGAATTGAAACCCTAGATGTTGCTCCACCATCCTTGGTCTTCAATTTCCAGTTCTTATAACATAATATTATATCCTTAGTCTAACATTAAATATTTAAGTATTATTAATTGATAGTTTTATGAGCTAGGAGCGAGAGTAAGTGTGAGAAGGGAAGCAGGAAGTAGAAAGTAAAATGCAATCAAGGAAAAAGTGCCACTTCTTGTTCCAGATCTTAGAAGAATTTAAGGGATTCATTTGAAGAAAATCTAGGTAACATGGAAAAAAATTCATTTGTGAAAGTCCTTACAGAAGGTATGAATGGCCTAGTTGGAAGTATGGATACCATAGCTAGCAATAAGAGGAAGAGTGAATCTATGGCAAACCCTATCCAAGTAGTAGATTCTACACAAAAAGTGATTATCAAGGATGATATGATTCAACATGATATACTGGTTACTTAAAACCAAAGGGTTAGGTACTGGCCAAGTTTTTTTGAGATTCAAAATTGGATCAAGTGGAAGCGGGGATTGAATTCAAATTACTCCATGACTTTTCTTCCAAAAGAATTTTTCCTCATTATTTCCTCTAGTTAAAAAATAAGGGATAAAATAATTGATGGAGACCCATGGTTTAGGGGTAAAATTACATTATATTTAAGACCTTGGAGTGAATTTTTTTTTATGGACATAGAAACTACTAAAAGGCTTCTAGCATCAATTAGGATTTTTGGACTTCCTTATCAACTCATCAATAAGAAGGTTTTGAAGAATATTGGTAATACTCTAGGTGAATTCATTTAGGAGGGACCAACTACTAAGGATATAAGGCATGTTATATACACTCGAATATGTGTTGCGATGGATATTTCAAAACCTTTACCATGGTTGATTAGGATTAAATTTGAATTAAGATAATATGGTCAACAAGTGGATTTGTGAAAAGATTACATTTTGATATCGCAAATGTCATGAAACGAGATACATGGAAAGAGACTACAAAGTGAAAATTATGGAGGAAGAGATGGAAATTTTTGGGCATGAGGATAGCTCTAATTTGAATCAAGGATATCATATCATATGAGAAACTATGTCAAATCCAAAATTTTCCACTCCTAAGAAAGTAGCTAGAAAAACCCCTCTACATCATCATATGGAAAAGGCCATTATAGTTCACTTGAATCAACCATCAGAAGATAAAAGTGATATGAGGGATGAGGAAGTACAATGCGCAAGTTCAAATATAGGAGCTAAATGTGTAAAGGAAGAGGGGAAGGAAAATTTTAAAGCAAAGGAATATGGGGAGGCAAATTTTAAATAAAATGAGGTGGAGGTCAAGCTTAATCTAGGTAAATCACCTTTATTCTCCTCAAGTAGCATAAAATATTCTCCTTACAAAAAAATGAAAGTAGTATGGAGTGCATTCCTTGCACTTTAAGGTTTCAAGAGCAATACAATAAATAAAATATTATGGAGGATATCCAAGGATATTTAGGGTTTCCAGGCCAACATAAGAAATTAGTGACTATGGAGGATCATCTATGCTGTTTAGAGTTTTCAGGGCAACATAAAGAAGAAAATATTAATGAGGCTATTCCTTGCACTTTCGACTCTTTAGAGCAACATAAATATTTAGAAGATAAGTCTCATTATGAACAATATGAAATAATAGAAAAAATAGAAGAGATTGATGAAGATGAGAGTGTTGGGAGTAATGGAAGAAGGAAAGGAAGGCCATCGATGCATGAACAAAGAGAAAAAATAAAACTCAAAAATATATTGATCTAGGAAGCCAAATAAAAATATTACAGGTGTTAACAAGAAGTGGGGCTAAGCCCACTAATAAAAATAAAAATAATTGATAACAAAATTGATATCATGGAATATTAGGGTTATGAATAAAACCCCTTAATAAAAATTATTAAGGAATTAATAGGTTTTTATAGTCATGAGTTTATTTTAATACAAGAAACAAAATTAAGCAGTGAGGAATGTAAGGATGCTTTTAAGAAGATTTGGAATATGGGTGATTGTTTAGTAATTTCTTCTATAGGAGCTTCAAGCAGTATTGTAATAATATAGGACAAATGCGAATGATATGGACAATTATTAGAAGCAAAAAATAATTGGGTTATTGGATTATTTTGTATGAAAGAGGAAAACATCAAAGTTGGGGTTATACATGTATATGATCCAACTATAGTTACTCCTCATGAAATATGTTGGAAGTACCTTAGTATAATTTTGTCAAATACAATGATGATTCATTGTGATCTATGGATTATTGGGGGTGATTTTAATATTGTTCTCTCCTTTGGAAAAAATGGTGGTATTCCAAGATGGTCTAAATCAATGTAATATTTTGCTTCATTTGTCAATTCAAATGACCTTTGGGATGGTAGTCCCTCAAGCTTTCAATATACATGGGATAATAGATGTATTGGGAAAAATCATATATCAAAAATACTCGATAGATTTTTTTATCCAATAAATGGTTGCAAACAAAGTATACAATTTCTTCATACATTTAATCATGAGATGTATCATATCACAAACCCATTCTTTTGAATTGTGAGTTACCTAATAATGGTCATTCAAAGCCATTTCACTTACAATCTATGTGGCTCCAAGACCTTGATTTTTTCTAGATGGTTATGTTATAGTGGGATGAGTAAAAATTTGAAGGATCACGTATGTACATTTGTTCAAAAGTTAAAATATTTAAAGGAGCAAATGAAGATTTGGAATGTCAAATATTTTGGTAACATTTAGAAAAATTAAATAAATTGAATCCAAGCTCAAAATTTTACAAGAGATAATAGAAATTAATGGAATGGATAAGGATTCTTATGTGAAAGAAAAATAATTACTTTCTAATTTTCATAATGCAATGAAAAAGGAGGAGTCATATTGGTAACAAAAAACTAGAGAGAAATGGCTCAAGGAAGGAGATAGAAATACAAAAAAGTCATTCTATAACAAAAATAATATTTTTATTTGTCATATCAAAAATATTTTAACTCAAAATGGAAGAAATATTGTGGACAAAGAATATATAAGGAAGGAAGCAATTAATTATTTCAAAAATATTTTGTTAGATTCCAGGCAAGATAAGGAGGCACAAGAATTTTTTTTGTAAAATATTCCATCAATTATCACCCAAGGAAAAAATGAAAATCTTGATGAAGAAGATATCTATGGAGGAGCTCCATGAAGCAATTTTTTCTTTCCATCCTAACAAGGCACCTAGCCCTGATGGATTTCTTGTAATTTTCTTTCAAAATTTTAGGATTTATTGAAGAGTGATATGTTAGTTGCAGTTGAAGAGGTTCAAAAAATGAAGGCTATAATAAGTGAGATCAATGCTACTTTTATTACCTTGGTTCCCAAGAAATGTGACAATTTTTTTTGATAATTTTTGTCCAATAAGCCTTTGTAATATGATTTATACGATCTTTCAAAAGTTATGGCAAATAGATTGAAGGACATTCTAGGGTGTCTTTTCTCAAAGGAATAAGGTGGCTTTGTTCGTGGTAAATAAATTCTTGATGGTATACTTATTACACAAGAAGCCATACATTCTCTTCATTCCATGAAAAAACCAAGTATGATTTTGATTTTAGATATAAGCATATGATTGGGTTTTCTAGATTTTTCTATATCTTATTCTCACAAAGTTTGACTTTGATTATAGTTGGTGTGAGTGGATTAAATGTTGTTATAGCACTGCAATTCTATTTCGATCAATGGTTCTGCTATCAATTACTTCAAGTCATCTTATGGAATTCATCAAGGTGATCCACTTTATCTGTATCTATTCATTATTCTAGCATAAGCATCAGGGAGAGCCTTTTCAAAGGCAAAAATGAAATGAAAAATCAAAGGTTTTCAAGTTGCAAAAAATTGTCCCTTCGAATCTCATCTCCAATTTGTTGATGATAATTTTCTTTTGGGCCATCCCTCGGCCATTGAGGCTATGGGGTCTAAATTAATATTATCATGCTATGAGAAGGCTATTGGACAATTGGTAAATACTACAAAATCTAGGATTTTTTCATTAATATTGTTGTAGACATGGAAAATTGACCCATTAAGATGAGTCATTTTCCTTAGATCCTTAGTTTTCTTCTCAAAACATTAAGGTCATATTTGAGATGAATTTCCCCACAAAATATTCTTCATTTCTACCAAAATATCTACCATTAGATCAAACTCGAAAATAGCTTTCCAACGGTATAAGTTTTGTCCCATTTTGACACCGTTTGGTCCCCCAAATGGCAAAAAAAGTGCACATGGGTCTAGTTGTCTCGCCCACGTTTTTGGTCGACCTTTGTGACTTTGAACCTTATCCAAGTTTAATTTTTGTTTTCCGGCACAAACCTATTATAAATAGAGGTTTTGGACTTCCTTTTTCTTCAACCAATTTTTCTAAGAGATCTTAGTGCAACAACTTGTGAAGCTCTTATTTTGCGAAAAGTTCTCTTGATGAATCTCCACTTTTGGATTATTGTACTACTTTACTTGTATGCTTTTTGTGATTGGCTGCCCTTGGTGAACAAGTGGAGTCTTGATAATAGGAGAGGTCTACCATTTTGGTCGCTACCTTCACTTTCTCATTGCTCCTTGCTTTCTCCATCAACTAATCAGGTTTTTGTGCATTGTTAGTTTATTTCAAGCTTTTATTTCCTATTTTGCATCGCATTTGGTCAATTAGGGATTGGGGGCAAGTTTCATCTCCCAAAACCCTAATTTGTATTTTTATTTTCCATTCATGTTATGTTCATTCTGTCTGTATTTCATTTTGTTGTTTACATCTGTTTCATCTCACTTTGTTTGATCCAAAGGCTAACAATTATTTCATTTCTAAATGGTCAACTAAAAGGACCAAGGGGGCTTGACTGTTGTGCCTCTAATATTAGTCACATAGTGGCCTAAGAAGGCCCCCAAACATTGATCAATTTTTATAAGGGTTTTGAAGTTGTTTTGTAGGATTTGAAGCTATTGGATATATTGGGACGAAAGTTAAAAGCTAGGATCAACCATCGGATCAAGTAAGTGCTCTAAATAGACTTCTTAGGTTGTTTTTTTTTGCTTTCTACTCATTTATGTTTCAAATTTAGATCATAAATAAAAAAAAATATTTGAATTTATTTCTAGGCATTTGAAAGAGAAAAAGCATATAGTTTGCATCTTAGGTTAAACTTGTTTGTGCATTCTCTTAAACCCTTGCTAAAAATAAAAGGATATTTATTGCAAGTTAGGGTTTAGTCATTATTGAATATCAAGAATCATTCTAGGGTTAGTACTTGGTTGCATTTCTCTTTCATTTATTATCTTAGATTTTAGAAAGTCCAAACATAGGTTTTTGCTCAATTTACACATTAAACATTCCATCCTTGTAATAGGAGTGAGTCCTTAAACCGTTCATGGTGAACCCCTCAATCCCCAACCCCCCTAGTGTAGATAATATAACACACCCTTGCAGTCACCTCAAATATCAGCGGATCCAACCAAGAATTGTATGCGACATGGCAGTTTTACCCCTCTACATCTTTGGTGAACCAGACCTGAACCACATTCTTAGTGGTCAAATTAGGAGGTCTCTTCTTTTTTTTCTCTTTCATTTTTATTTTCAACTATAAGAAAGACCATTTAATTTATTTGCATAGAGTTAGAACATGAAAACACTTTAAAAAAATGTATTTTGTGTGTCTTTTATTGTTTTAAAAACTATTTTTCTTCATTGTCCTTTCTCTTAATCCTATGGCCCCAAACCTTAGGAATAAATGAAAGCTTTCATAATTGGATGGAAATCCTCAAAAGGATGATCATATTGACAAGGAGAATCCCAATCTAGAGAGAAAGGAGGACTTGGAGAATAATAATGACATTGATCCTATTGAAGGACCTCATGGTAGGCTAACATTCACATCATTTGATCATATTTGGAATTTCTATAAGCAACACAGGCAATCCTTCAATAAGGCCATGGATGAAGAGACCCCCCTCAAAGAGGTTGGAACATCTCATCATCAAACCATTTCTTCTCAAAACATTCACATCAATCCTTTGTTTGAATCTTCTCATAATGTTAATCTATTTCATAAACCTACATATGCTACTACTATGACCACCAACATTGGAGGAATTCCACAAGTTCCTCCAACTAGTAGTACATCTCATGATTATGCTCAATTTCCTCCTCATTTTTCTCATCTCAACATTCATGCTTCTATTCCACCAAATGTGAGTTACCTCCCATAGCAGGATACCACACAAAATATTCCCTTCCATAACCCATATCATAATAGTGTTAATGCCTCCAATATTATCCAAGTTCCATTTTAACAACCTACCTATAGCCCTCCCCTAGGGAATCTAGGGGTATTGCACAACAACAATCTTGATATGCAAAGCTTAAAAAATATGATGAAACAATTAACTTCAAGACTATATATGGTTCAAGCACCAAGTTTCACTTGTAACTACAATAAAATGTGCAATCAACCTCTAGATGCTATCGTTGCCTCTAGGCCCTACCCTAATTATTTTTCAATGTTGGTTTTGCCTATTTATAAGGGAAAAAAGGATCCAATTGAGAATTTGAGGATGTTTAGGACAACATGCCATGATATTATATATGATGACATGTTACTATAGATGTTCCCTAAGAGCCTTGGTGGTATGGCATTGAAATGGTATTATCAACTGCCTATTCATATTTTGATGAATTTTAAGGAGACAACATAATTGATTGTTCAACAATTTGGAGTTTATGTGGTGAAAAAAGTGACTAAAAATATTTATACCTTTTGAAGCAAGGTAAGGATGAAATTTTTTTGGAATTCTTGTCTTGTTGGAGAAGTCTAGTTGAAAAATTAAGATACACCGTGCCACCTCGAGATATTGTTGGAAATATTGAGTTGTCATTAATGTCAAAGGTGCATGGTATTCAAGGTAGAAATATTCTTCAAAGGTGAGAAGTTTATAAGGTTGGACAATATATCAATGGTGTCAAAAATGGACTTGGTGAATAGCAAACAATGGACAATTATGCAAGGCAAGGTATATCTCAAAGCAAGGCAAATATTTTTGAGTAAAGGATTATAATATTTAAATATTATAAAGAGATCGACAAAGGATTTAGACATAAAGATGTAAATATTATAAAGAGAAGGACAAAGGCTTGGGATAAAAATATTTAAAATAAGGACAAAGGTTTAAAGGTTAAATATTATAATATTTAAATCATTAGATTTAAAATATTATAATATAAAGTGGTTTTATAAAAAATGCGTCGACGTCTTTGAAAAGCAAATATAAAGTCAAAAAATAAATTTACAAGCTGACCTCCTAAGGTGAAAATAAAAGCATATAAATATAAATTTTAAATTATCTTTGCATAAGGTATGGATTCGAAGCACATCGATTGAGCAGAGTGGTAGTGAGCTGAAGATGAAGGAGGAGAAAAATGAAACTTTGATGATAGCAAAAGATAATATTAAATGCAATATCGTGTCCCTTTGGATTCAACCATCAGGGTAGCCCAACTAGTTTTTTAGCTTGCATGGAGCACTATTGTGTAGTAGGTTAAGGGATCGAATCCCTTTGACGTTGTTTTTTTGAGGATTTGAAAACAGAGTGTCGAAGGAAATAAAAATTATTTTACACCTTGTGGTTCCATGTGCTACGATAGCATAGCTGGTTAAAGGGCCCATGTTAGGGCACTGGGCTTCTCAAGGTTAGGGGATTGAATCCCATCGATGGTAGTGAGAGGTATTTATATTTATATTTTATTAAACTTGATATATGAGGAGTTATAAGGTATAATTTTGCAAATGATAAAAGGGAGTTATAAGGTATAGGAGTGTGATTTAATTTTTGGAATAGGGAGTTATAAGGTATAGTGTGGTGATTAATTTTTGCAAATAATAAATGATTTAATTTTTGCAAATGATAAATGTGATTTAATTTTTGCAAAAGGAGAAATAAGGGTTCTTGTTGTTAAATAAAGCTTTATATTGTGAGTTTCAAAAGGGAGATATAAGGAGTTATTTTTAAGCTTTATTGTGTATGTTTTGATAAGGGTTTTTCAGTGGATGATTTGATATTTAATCAAGAAAGGGAAAAGAGAATTGCTAACCAATTTTGAAGGGACAAACAAAAGAAAAATTATTTTTGTCAAGGCAGGTTTGGAAAGCTCATGCAAAAAGAAGATCATCATCATTGAGGTAGATTTAGAGGTATGGTGATTTAATTCCTTTCTCAAAGTGGTTTTGTTTGAGGAAAATATTTTTGTTGTCATATAGTTGGAGGTATAAGGAATTATTGGATGTGCATTGTTTTGGTTGAATTTGGAAGTAAATGTGCAAGTTTTAGAGATCATATTTGTGCATTGTTCATGATTGATTTTGGGAATAAATGAGCATTGTTTTGTATGCTATATTTAGAAATATATGAGCATTGTTTGGATAATATTTGAGCAATATCTAGAGCATATTTGAGTAGGGCTTTGTGAGCAGGTTTGAGCAATATTTGTGAGCAGGTTACGAAGCATATTTGAGTAGGTTTTGTGAGTAGATTATGGAGCATATTTGAGCAGGTTTTAGAGAAAATTTAAAGTAGTGTTTGTGAGCAATATTATAGGACAGGTCTGAGCAAAGTGTTGACTAGAATTGAGAGGGGATTGGTGTCCATGAACCAGAGTAGAGGGGATTGGTGTCTCCTATGGATTGGTGTCCACAAACTAGTAGAGGGGATTGGTGTCTCCTATGGATTGGTGTCCATGAACTTGAGAGGGGATTGGTGTCTCCTGTGGATTGGTGTCCACGAACATTGTAATAGGGGATTGGTGTCTCCTGTGGGTTGGTGCCCACGAAATTTATTGAGAAATTTATAAGCAATATTTTTCCATGGTTTTAGCCCATATTGGGTGAACCACGTTAAATCTGTGTCTCTCATATGTGTGATGATTTGTGCATTGTTTCATTATTGCATTAATATTATTGATGTTATCATTTGGATTGAAAAGTGAAATTTTTATCTTATACTGTTCACCCCCTCTTAGTATAAGCTTGTGTTCTTCAATTGGTATCAAAGTGGGTTCCTTTGTGAAAGCCTAACCGCTTGAAGGAAGATCTTACAAGAACACACATGGCCACTAAGGTGAAAGAAGATGCCCCTATGGTTGAAATCAATGAGAGAGATCCAAAAATGGAGAGGAAGCCATGGTTGACATAGAAGAGGAACTTATTGTTGCTCTTGAAGAATTGAAAAGGGTTAGAAAGAAGAATTCAAGATTGAAGGCTCAAGTACAAGAGGATGAGGAAACAAAGACAAAGCTTCTACAAGATCTCACCGATTTAAAAGTGAAGGTTGAAGAGGCAAAGAGAATTGAAGAAGTTATGGTTGAGCAATTAAAGGCAAAAGAGCTGGAATGTGAAAAATTGGAACATGAGGTTGTCTCTCTAAGAAAGGAAGTGGAAAAATCTAAGGATAAGTTACAACAAAATATGAGGTTTGAGAAAAGCACAAAAATATTGGATGATATTATCAAAGCACAAAGACTTTCAGGTATAAATACTGGACTTGGTTTTGAAGAAGGTCAAGAGAAACAGAAAGAGGAGTCAAGCTCAAAAGGAAAATAAAAGCAGTCAAATAAAGTAATTGAAGAAAAGCCCAAGAGCCTATGCCTAGATGTATTGAAAAGTGAAAGCATCAAGGAGGAAGAAAACAAAGAATCATCATGGACAAAATTCAATCACAGAAACAACAATGAAAGAACCATGCGACCATATCATCCAAGGCAATCAAACAAGTTTCAATATTTCTTCCATGGTTATTGTTTTTCATGTAACAAATATGGTCATAAAGTTGTACATTGCATGGTCCGTGTGAAAAATGATGTTGGCTTCATTAATAGAAATTTCAATTCATTTGCACCTCTCATGGATTACAATATCATTTGTTACAAATGTGATAATTTTGGGCACAAAGCTAAATGGTGTAGAACAATGTTTCCTGAACTTCCTAAATCAAGCAAGAAGGAGGAAGGTCAAATAGTTCAAAAGGAGATATCCTCAAAAGTTTGGAAAAAGAAAAAGGAACAAGAAAAGGAAAAGTCCATGTTGGTACAAACAACTCTTCATGTGCAAAATGAAGGAAATCAGTGGTACATTGATAGTGGTTGTTCAAGCCATATGATAGGTGACAAAAGCAAATTTCTTTCTCTCAAGGAAATAAATGGAGGAACAGTGAAATTTGGTGATAATGCTTCTACCAAAATTGTTGGAAAAGGGACTTTGAGTTTGGATAATGGAAGATCAAGGACAAAAAATGTGTTATATGTTGAAGGATTGAAGCACAATATACTAAGTGTAAGTCAACTATGTGATCAAGGGAACACACTCACATTTCACCCAAATGGATGTGAGATCAGGAAATCCAAGATAGGAAAGCTTATTGCAGATGCCAGTAGAACTACAAACAATCTCTACATGTTGAGCAAAATTAAGGGAGAAAAATGCTTTTTATCACAAGAGGATGAGAGCTGGTTATGGCATAGAAGAATGGGTCACCTGAACTTTGACAACATAGTGAAAATAAGCAACAAATAGGCAGTCAGATATTTACCCAAAATAGCAAAACCCCCAAGCACGATTTGTGCACAATGCCAACATGGTAAGCAAATAAGATCAAGTTTCAAATCAAAGGAGTTTTCTTCATCCAAGCCCTTGGAGCTAGTTCACACCGATCTATGTGGGCCTACAAGGACAAAGAGTTTACAAGGTGAGAATTACTTCATGTTATTTATTGATGATTTCTCTAGAATGACTTGGGTAACATTCTTAAAAGAAAAATCAGAAGCATTTGAAAAGTTCAAGGCATTCAAGGCACTTGTAGAAAATGAAATAGGCAAAAATATCAAGTGTCTAAGATCAGATAGAGGAGGTGAATTCACTTCAGGTGAATTTATAGAATTCTGTGAACAACATGGAATCAAGAGATAATACTCAGCAACAAGAACTCCACAATAGAATGGAGTAGTTGAAAGGAAAAATAGAACTGTTCAGGGTATGGCCAGGGCTATGCTAAATGAGTCTAATATTTTTGATGCTTTTTGGAGAGAGGTAATTCATACAATTATTTATATCATCAATAGAGCTCAAATAAGAGTAAATCACCACAAAACCCCATATGAGCTTTGGAAGGGAAGACCAACTACTATGAAGTACTTCAAAAATTTTGGAAGTAAATGCTACATTAGATGAGAAGAGAAAAATTTGGGTAAGTTTGATTCCAGGTGTGATGAGGGTATCTTCCTTGGATACTCCACTAAGAGCAAAGCCTATAGATGCTACAATAAAATATCACATACAATTGTGGAAAGTGCAAATGTAAGAGTTGATGAAGAAATAGATCTAAGAGAACCAGCTCAAGAGATTGTGTATCAAGAAGGAGAAAGTTGCAAAGAAGAAGAAGGTGAAGAAACTGAAGAAGATGAGACAATCTCAAGAAAGGCACCACCTAAGACACCATCCAGGTATGTGCAAAAGAACCATCCAAGAGAACTTATTATTGGGAATCTAGATGAGAGACAAACAAGGAGGAAGATAACAAGAACAGGTGAACATGCAAATTTTTCTTTGCTATCTAAAGTTGAGCCCAAGAATTTCAATGAAGCAAGTGAAGATAAATATTGGATTAAGGCAATGGAAGAAGAGTTAGACCAAATAGAAAAGAGTGAGACTTGGGAACTTGTTCCACGTCCAAAAGACAAGAATGTAATTGGCACCAAATGGGTCTACAAAAATAAGTTGAATGAAGATGGTCAAGTTGTCAAAAACAAAGCAAGACTTGTGTGCAAAGGCTATGCACAAGTTGAGGGGATTGACTTTGAAGAGACATTTGCTCCTGTTGCACGTCTTGAGGCCATAAGAATGTTCTTGGATTTCTCAAGTTTCAAAAACTTCAAAGTGTACCAAATGGATGTAAAATCAGCATTTCTTAATGGTTACTTAGAGGAAGAGGTCTACATTGAGCAACCAGATGGTTTCAGCCTAATAGATAAGCCGGACTATGTATGCAAATTAAATAAGGCTCTCTATGGACTAAAGCAAGCCCCTAGGGCTTGGTACTCAAGGTTGGATAAATATCTTCAAGAATAGGGTTTCAGAAAAGGTATAGCAGATAGCAATCTATACATAAAAAATGAAGGAAATGACTTGTTGATTGTAGTGGTCTATGTGGATGATATCATTTTTGGAGGCAGTAATGACAAGATGTGTCAGAAATTTGCAAAGTGTATGCAAAATGAATTTGAGATGTCAATGCTTGGTGAGTTGTCTTTCTTTCTTGGTTTGCAAATTTCACAATCAGATAAAGGTATATTTCTCTCTCAGACCAAGTATGTAAAAGAAATGTTGAAAAAATTTAGGATGGAGGATTGCAATCCTGTGAGTACCCCCATGATTATAGGATGTAAGTTAAGTAAATATGATGAGTCTCTTGAGGCAAATCAAACATTGTATAGATCCATGATTGGAAGTTTACTATATGTCACAACTACAAGGCTAGATATAATGCAGGTAGTTGGATTGGTGGTAAGATTTCAAGTTGCACCAAAAGAAACACATGTACAGGCAGTAAAAAGGATCTTTAAGTATTTGAAAGGAACTATGGAGTTTGGACTATGGTATCCTAGATGCAATAATTTCACTCTCACTGCATATACAGATGCGGATTGGGTAGGCAGTGTTGATGACAGGAAAAGCACAAGTGGAGGAGCATTTTTTCTTGGAGATTGTTTGGTCTCTTGGCTAAGTAAGAAACAAGCATCAATATCCTTATCTACTACAGAGGCAAAGTATATTGCAATAGTTTCCTATTGCACACAGGTTTTATGGATGAAACAAACTTTAAGTGATTTCAAAATTAAGCATGAGCATCCGATCTCCATACTTTGTGATAATACAAGTGCCATCAATATTTCAAAGAATCCAGTGATGCATTCAAGGACCAAACATATTTCAATCAAATATCATTTTTTGAGAGAGCAAGTGGTTGATCAACAAGTTAAGTTGGAATATATTGCTACAAAGGAACAGATTGCTGACATCTTTACCAAACCACTACCAAAGGAGACTTTTGAGTATCTCAAAAGTAAGTTGGGAGTAGTTTTACTCCCATCTCAAAATTGAACACCTCAAGAAGGAGGTGGTGAGGGGGTTGTGTTTAGTGTCTTATCTTTCAGCCCCAAGGAGCCCTTTGCCATTGATGTCAAAGGGGAAGAATTTCAGTGAGGGGGAGCAGCTTGTCAGGGGGAGCAGATAGTGAATCCAATTGTAGTAAAAGAATTTTTTGTAGGGTTGCCATCAATGACAAAGGGGGAGATTGTTGGAAATATTGAGTTGTCATTGATGTCAAAGGTGCATGGTATTCAAGGAAAAAATATTCTTCAAGGGTGAGAAGTTTATAAGGTTGGACAATATATCAATGGTGTCAAAAATGGACTTGGTGAATAGCAAACAATGGACAATTATTCAAGGCAAGGTATATTTCAAAGCAAGGCAAATATTTTTATAAAGGATTATAATATTTAAATATTATAAAGATATGGACAAAGGCTTGGATAAAAAGATTTAAATATTATAAAGAGAAGGACAAAGGCTTGGGACAAAATGATTTAAAAGAAGGACAAAGGTTTAAAGGTTAAATATTATAATATTTAAATCATTAGATTTAAAATATTATAATATAAAGTGGTTCTATAAAAAAATGCATTGATGTCTTTGAAAAATAAATATAAAGTCAAAGAATAAATTTACAATACGACCTCCTAAGGTGAAAAGAAAAGCATACAAATATAAGTTTTAAATTATATTTCCATAAGGCATGCATTCAAAGCACATCGATCGAGCGAAGTGGTGGTGGGCTAAATACGAGAGGAGAAGAACGAAACTTTGGTAGCAACAAAAGACAAGATTAAATGCAATATCACGCCCCTTTGGTTTCAACCGTCGAGGTAGCCCAACAGGTTTCTTAACTCGAGTGGAGCACTGCTATGCAAGATGTTAAGGGATTGAATCCCTTTGATGCCATTTTGGTGAGGATTTGAAAATAGAGTGCCGAAGGAAATAAAAATTGTTTTTGCACCTTGTGGTTCTATGTGCTGTGATAGCACATTGGTTAAAGGGCCCGTGTTAGGGCGCTGGGCTTCTCAAGGTTAGGGGATTGAATCCCGTCGGTGGTAGTGAGAGGTATTTATATTTTTATTTTATTAAATTTGATATATGAGGAGTTATAAGGTATAGTTTTGCAATTTAATTTTGCAAATGATAAAAGGGAGTTATAAGGTATAGGAGTGTGATTTAATTTTTGGAATAGGGAGTTATAAGGTATAGTGTGGTGTTTAATTTTTGAAATGTTAGAATAAGGGTTTTTGTTTGTTTTAATTTTTCAAAAGGAGAAATAAGGGTTCTTGTTGTTAAATAAAGCTTTATTTTGTGAGTTTCAAAAGGGAGATATAAGGAGTTATTTTTAAGCTTTATTGTGTATATTTTGATAAGGGTTTTTGAGTGGATGATTTGATATTTAATCAAGAAAGGAAAAAGAGAATTGCTAACCAAATTTTGAAAGGACAAACAAAAGGAAAATTATTTTTGTCAAGACATGTTTGGAAAGCTCATGCAAAAGAAGATCATCATCATTGAGGTAGATTTAGAGGTATGGTGATTTAATTCCTTTCTCAAAGTGGTTTTGTTTGAGGAAAATATTTTTGTTGTCATATAGTTGGAGGTATAAGGAATTATTGGATGTGCATTGTTTTTGTTGAATTTGGAAGTAAATGTGCAAGGGTTATAGATCATATTTGAGAGTAAATTTGTGCATTGTTCATGATTGATTTTGGGAATAGATGAGCATTGTTTTATATGCAATATTTGAAAATAGATGATCATTATTTGGTTTATATTTTAGCAAGGATTTGTGAGCAGGTTTGAGTAATATTTATGAGCATATTATGAAGCAGATTTGAGCAAGTTTTGTGAGCAAATTATGGAGTAAGTTTGAGTAGGTTTTGGAGCATATTTAAAGCAGTATTTGTGAGCAGGTTTATGACTAATATTAGGGGAAATACGTGAGTAGAGTGTTGATTGTACTTGAGAGGAGATTGGTGTCTCCAGTGGATTGGTGTCCATGAACTAGAGCATAGGGGATTGGTGTCTCCTATGGATTGGTGTCCATGAACTAGAGAGAGGGGATTGGTGTCTCCTGTGGATTGGTGTCCACAAACTTGAGAGGGGATTGGTGTCTCCTATGGATTGGTGTCCACGAATATTGTAATAGGGGATTGGTGTCTCCTATGGGTTGGTGCCCATAAAATTTATTGAGAAATTTATAAGCAATATTTTTCCATGGATGTCTCCCATATTGGGTGAACCACATTAAATATGTGTCTCTCATATGTGTGATGATTTATGCATTGTTTCATTATTGCATTAATATTATTTTTGTTATCATTTGGATTGAAAAGTGAAAAGTTTTATCTTATACTGTTCACCCCCCTCTCAGTATAAGCTTGTGTTCTTCAATTGGTATCAGAGCGGGTTCCTTCATGAAAGCCTAACCACTTGAAGGAAGATCTTACAAGAACACACATGGCCACTAGAGGTGAAATAAGATGCTCCTATGGTTGAAATCAATGAGAGAGATCCAGAAAATGGAGAGGAAGCCATGGTTGACATAGAGGAGGAACTTATTGTTGCTCTTGAAGAATTGAAAAGGGTTAGAAAGAAGAATTCAAGATTGAAGGCTCAAGTACAAGAGGATGAGGAGACAAAGGCAAATCTTCTACAAGATCTCACCGACTTAAAAGTGAAGGTTGAAGAGGCAAAGATAATTGAAGAAGTTATGATTGAGCAATTAAAGGTAAAAGAGCTGGAATGTGAAAAATTGGAACATGAGGTTGTCTCTCTAAGAAAGGAAGTGAAAAAATATAAGGATAAGTTACAACAAAATAAAAAGTTTAAAAAAAGCACAAAAATATAGGATGATATTATCAAAGCATAGATACTTTTAGGTATAAATACTGGACTTGGTTTTGAAGAAGGTCAAGTGAAACGAAAAGAGGAGTCAAGCTCAAAAGAAATAAAAATATCCAAGACCTATGCTGATATGTTGAAAAGTGGAAGCATCAAGGAGGAAGAAAACAAAGAATCATCATGGAAAAAAGTCAATCATAGAAATAACAATGAAAGAACCATGCGACCATATCATCCAAGGCAATCAAACAGGTTTCAATATTTCTTCCATGGTTATTGTTTTTCATGTAACAAATATGGTCATAAACTTGTAGATTGCATGGTCCATGTGAAGAATGATTATGGTTTCACCAAAAGAAATTTCAATTCATTTGCACCTCTCATGGATGACAATATCATCTTTTACAAATGTGATAATTTTGGGCACAAAGCTAAATGGTGTAGAACAATGTTTCCTAAACTTCCTAAATCAAGCAAGAAGGAGGAAGGTCAAATAGTTCAAAAGGAGATATCCTCAAAAGTTTGGAAAAGGAAAAAGGAACAAGAAAAGGAAAATTCCATGTTGGTACTAATAGCTCTTCATGTACAAAATGAAGGAAATCAGTGGTACATTGATAGTGGTTGTTCAAGCCATATGATAGGTGACAAAAGCAAATTTCTTTCTCTAAAGAAAATAAATGGAGGAACAATGAAATTTGGTGATAATGCTTCTACCAAAATTATTGGAAAAGGGACTTTGAGTTTGGATAATGGAAGATCAAGGACAAAAAATGTGTTATATGTTGAAGGATTGAAGCACAATATACTAAGTGTAAGTCAACTATGTGATCAAGGGCACACACTCACATTTCACCCAAATGGATGTGAGATCAGAAAATCCAAGATAGGAAAGCTTATTATAGACGCCAGTAGAACTACAAACAATCTCTACATGTTGAGCAAAATTAAGGGAGGAAAATGCTTTTTATCACAAGAGGATGAGAGTTGGTTATGGCATAGAAGAATGGGTCACCTAAAATTTGACAACATAGTGAAAATAAGCAACAAACAGGTAGTCAAATATTTTCCCAAAATAGCAAAACCCCCAAGCATGATTTGTGCACAATGCCAGCATGGTAAGCAAACAAGATCAAGTTTCAAATCAAAGGACTTTTCTTCATCCAAGCCTTTGGAGCTAGTTCACATTGATCTATGTGGGCCTACAAGGACAAAGAGTTTACAAGGTGAGAATTACTTCATGTTATTTATTGATGATTTCTCTAGAATGACTTGGGTAACATTCTTAAAAGAAAAATCAGAAGCATTTGAAAAGTTCAAGGCATTCAAGGCACTTGTAGAAAATAAAACAGGTAAAAAGATCAAGTGTCTAAGATCAGATAGAGGAGGTGAATTCACTTTAGGTGAATTTGTATAATTCTATGAACAACATGGAATCAAGAGGTAATACTCAACAACAAGAACTCCACAACATAATGGAGTAGTTGAAAGAAAAAATAGAACTGTTCAGGGTATGGCCAGGGCTATGCTAAATGAGTCTAAGATTTTTGATGCTTTTTGGAAAGAGGTAATTCATACAACTATTTATATCATCAATAGAGCTCAAGTAAGAGTAAATCACCACAAAACCCCATATGAGCTTTGGAAGGGAAGACCAACTACTGTGAAGTACTTCAAAAATTTTGGAAGAAAATGCTACATTAGATGAGAAGAGAAAATTTTGGGTAAGTTTGATTCCAGGTGTGATGAGGGTATCTTCCTTGGATACTCCACTAAGAGCAAAGCCTATAGATGCTACAATAAAAGATCACATACAATTGTGGAAAGTGCAAATGTAAGAGTTGATGAAGAAATAGATCCAAGAGAACCAACTCAAGAGTTTGTGTATCAAGAAGGAGAAAGTTGCAAAGAAGAAGAAGGTGAAGAAAATGAAGAAGATGAGACACAAGAAAGGCACCACCTAAGACACCATCCAGGTATGTGCAAAAGAACCATCCAAGAGAACTGATTATTGGGAATCTAGATGAGAGACAGACAAGGAGGAAGATAACAAGAACATGTGAACATGTAAATTTTCTTTGCTATCTAAAGTTGAGCCCAAGAATTTCAATGAAGCAAGTGAAGATAAATATTGGATTAAGGCAATGGAAGAAGAGTTAGACCAAATAGAAAAGAGTGAGACTTGGGAACTTGTTCCATGTCCAAAATATAAGAATGTAATTGGCACCAAATGGGTCTACAAAAATAAGTTGAATGAAGATGGTCAGGTTGTCAAAAATAAAGCAAGACTTGTGTGCAAAGGCTATGCACAAGTTGAGGGGATTGACTTTGAAGAGATATTTGCTCTTGTTGCATGTCTTGAGGCCATAAGAATGTTCTTGGCTTTCTCAAGTTTCAAAAACTTCAAAGTGTACCAAATGGATGTAAAATCAACATTTCTTAATGGTTACTTAGAGGAAGAGGTCTACATTGAGCAACCATATGGTTTCAGCCTGACAGATAAGCCAAACTATGTATGCAAATTAAAAAAGACTCTCTATGGACTAAAGCAAGACCCTAGGGCTTGGTACTCAAGGTTGGATAAATATCTTCAAGAATAGGGTTTCAAAAAAGGTATAGCGGATAGCAATGTGTACATCAAAAATGAAGGAAATGAATTGTTGATTGTAGTGGTCTATGTGGATGATATCATTTTTGGAGGCAGTAATGACAAGATGTGTCAGAAATTTGCAAAGTGTATGCAAAATGAATTTGAGATGTCAATGCTTGGTGAGTTGTCTTTCTTTCTTGGTTTGCAAATTTCACAATCAGATAAGGTATATTTCTCTCTCAGACCAAGTATGTAAAAGAAATGTTGAAAAATTTTAGGATGGAGGATTGCAATCTTGTGAGTACCCCCATGATTACAGGATGTAAGTTAAGTAAAGATGATGAGTCTCCTGAGGTAAATCAAACATTTTATAGATCCATGATTGGAAGTTTACTGTATGTCACATCTACAAGGCCAGATATAATGCAGGCAGTCAAATTGGTGGTAAGATTTCAAGTTGCACCAAAAGAAACACATGTACAGGCAGTAAAAAGGATCTTTAAGTATTTGAAAGGAACTATGGAGTTTGGACTATGGTATCCTAGATGCAATAATTTCACTCTCATTGCATATACAGATGCGTATTGGGCAGGCAGTATTGATGATAGAAAAAGCACAAGTGGAGGAGCATTTTTTCTTGGAGATTGTTTGGTCTCTTGGCTAAGTAAGAAACAAGCATCAATATCCTTATCTACTACAGAGGCAAAGTATATTGCAACAGTTGCCTATTGCACACAGGTTTTATGGATGAAATAAACTTTAAGTGATTTCAAAATTAAGCATGAGCATCCGATCTCCATACTTTGTGATAATACAAGTGCCATCAATATTTCAAAGAATCCAGTGATGCATTCAAGGACCAAACATATTTCAATCAAATATCATTTTTTTTGAGAGAGAAAGTGGTTGATCAACAAGTTAAGTTGGAATATATTGCTACAAAGGAACATATTGCTAACATCTTTACCAAACCACTACCAAAGGAGACTTTTGAGTATCTCAAAAGTAAGTTGGGAGTAGTTTTACTCCCATCTCAAAATTGATCACCTCAAGACAAGGAGGTGGTGAGGGGGTTGTGTTTAGTGTCTTATATTTCAAGACCAAAGGAGCCCTTTACCATTGATTTCAAAGGGGGAGAATTCTAGTAAGGGGGAGCAACTTGTCAGGGGGAGCAGATAGTGAATCCAGTTGTAGTAAAAGAATTTTTTTTTGTAGGGTTGCCATCAATGACAAAGGGGGAGATTATTGAAAATATTGAGTTGTCATTGATGTCAAAGGTGCATGGTATTCAAGGCAAAAATATTCTTCAAGGGTGAGAATTTTATAAGGTTGGACAATATATCAATGGTGTTAAAAATGGACTTGGTGGATAGAAAACAATGGAAAATTATGCAAGGAAAGGTATGTCTCAAAGCAAGACAAATATTTTTGAGTAAAGGATTATAATATTTAAATATCAAATTTAAATATTATAAAAAGATGGAAAAAAGCTTGGGACAAAAAGATGTAAATATTATAAAGAGAAGTACAAAGGCTTGGGACAAAATTATTTAAAAGAAGGACAAATGTTTAAAGGTTAAATATTATAATATTTAAATCATTAGATTTAAAATATTTTAATATAAAGTGGTTTTATAAAAAATGCGTCGATGTCTTTGAAAAAATATAAAGTCAAATAATAAATTTACAAGCCAACCTCCTAAGGTGAAAAGAAAAGCATATAAATATAAGTTTTAAATTATCTTTGCATAAGGCATGCATTCGAAGCACATCGATCGAGCAGAGTGGCGATGAGCAGAAGACGAAGGAGGAGAAGAACAAAACTTTAGTGACAACGAAAGACAAGATTAAATGCAATATCAAGCCCATTTGGTTTCAACTGTTGAGGTAGCCCAAAAGGTTGCTTAGCTTGCATGGATCATCGTTGTGTAGGAGGTTAAGGGATCAAATCCCTTTGATGTCGTTTTGCTAAGGATTTGAAGACAAAGTATCGAAGGAAATAATTTTTTTTTTTGTGCCTTGTGGTTCCATGTGCTGCGATAGTGCATCTGGTTAAAGGGCCCATGTTAGGGCATTGAGATTATCAAGGTTAGGGGATCGAATTCCGTCGATGGTACTAAGAGGTATTTATATTTTTTATTTTATTAAAATTAATATATGAGGATTTATAAGGTATATTTTTGCAATTTAATTTTACAAATGATAAAATGGAGTTATAAGGTATAGGAGTGTGATTTATTTTTTAAAATAGGGAGTTATAAGGCATAGTGTGATGATTAATTTTTGCAAATAATAAATGGGATTTAATTTTTACAAATAATAAATGGGATTTAATTTTTGCAAATAATAATGGGATTTAATTTTTACAAATAATAATGGGATTTAATTTTTGCAAATAATAAATGTGAACTAATTTTTACAAAAGGAGAAATAAGGGTTCTTGTTGTTAAATAAAGCTTTATATTGTGATTTTCAAAAAGGAGATATAAGGAGTTATTTTTAAGGCTTTATTGTTTATATTTTGATAAGGGTTTTTGAGTGGATGATTTGATATTTAATCAAGAAAGGAAAAAGAGAATTTCGAACCAAATTATGAAGGGACAAAAAAAAGGGAAATTATTTTTGTCAAGACAAGTTTGGGAAGCTCATGCAAAAGAAGATCATCATCATTGAGGTGGATTTAGAGGTATGGTGATTTAATCCTTTCTCAAGGTGGTTTTGTTTGAGGAAAATATTTTTGTTATCATATGGTTGGAGGTATAAGGAATTATTGGATGTGTATTTTTTTGGTTGAATTTGGAAGTAAATGTACAATTTTTAGAGATAATATTTGAGAGCAAATTTGTGCATTGTTCATGATTGATTTTGGGAATAGATGAGCATTGTTTTGTATGTAATATTTAGAAATATATGATCATGGTTTGAATTATATTTGAGTAGTATCTAGATCAGATTTGAGCAAGGCTTTATGAGCAGGTTTGAGCAATATTTATGAGCAAGTTATGAAGCAAATTTGAGTAGGTTTTGTGAGTAGATTATGGAGTAGATTTGAGCAGGTTTTGGAGCAGATTTGAAGCAGCGTTTGTGAGCAAGTTTTTGAGAAATATTAGAGGAAATACCTGAGTAGAGTGTTGACCAAACTTGAGATGGGATTGATGTCTCCTGTGGATTGGTGTCCACGAACCAAAGCAAAGGGGATTGGTCTCCTGTGGATTGGTGTCCATAAATAAGTAGAGGTGATTGGTCTCCTATGGATAGGTGTCCATGAACTCGAGAGGGTATTAATGTCTCTTGTGGATTTGTGTCCATGAATATTATAATAGGGGATTGGTGTCTCTTGTGGGTTGGTGCCCACAAAATTTGTTGAGAAATTTATAAGCAATATTTCTTCATGGATGTAGCCCATATTGGATGAACCACATTAAATCTGTGTCTCTAATATGTGTGATTATTTATGCATTATTTCATTACTACATTGATATTATTTTTGTTATCATTTGGATTGAAAAGTTAAAAGTTTTATCTTATACTATTCACCCCCCTCTCAGTATAAGCTTGTGTTCTTAAATTGGTATCAGAACGGGTTCCTTCATGAAAGTCTAATCGCTTGAAGGAATATCTTACAAGAACACACATGGCCACTTAGGTGAAATAATATTCCCTATGGTTGAAATCAACGAGAGAGATCCATAAAATGGATAAGAAGCCATGGTTGACATAGATGAAGAACTTATTGTTGATCTTGAAGAATTGAAAAGGGTTAGAAAGAAGAATTCATGATTTAAGAAGTAAGTACAAGAGGATGAGGAAACAAAGACAAAGCTTCTATAATATCTCATTGTAGGTAACAAATCCACCTCCTAGAAAAAGAAGTGATTTGGTAAGTTTTTGACAGTTTTGGGGATGATTTGCTCTAGTTTTGTGAAACTGTATAGTGGGAGAAAATCATACAAGAGATCATAAAACTGAAGTGGTAAACTGTACAGAGTAGTGGAAAATCATACAGGGCATATTGAAATTCAATGAGATGCAAAGGAAATGTAATTTCGAGATGAAAGGTCTCATGGATTTGCTAACCTAAGGTGTAATCTTAGGAAAATGCCAAAATATTGTATTCAGTTGTAATTGGGCAGTTGTGAATAATGAATTGTCTCAAGAACCACTTTGGAATGGCCTAGAAAATGTTATATAATGCCCCATTTTCAAATTTGTAGGCTTGGCTACTAGCTTACTGGTTCTTAGTTGCTAGAGTATAGAGATAGTAATATTTCTGAGTTATTGCTATGATATTGAGAGTTTCCACATTGTAACTGAGTTGAAAACCATTAATGATAATAACAGACATTGTGTATGACAATGTATGGTATTGTTGTGTAGGGTTGATGCATTGTGGATTATCATTGTGTGAATGAATTTCCTTTCTTATTGTTATATCTTAGTTCTAGGCTTTGTTACAACTTTGTGAGAATATTGTTGCTGGTGGAATCATAGGGAATGATCTAGAAGCATAAGAATATGGAAAAGGATGTGCTAAGATCAAATGTACTATTTATAGACATAATTGATTGAATGAAATCTCTCATTAACCCAGATTGGGAGTTTTGTCTGTGAATGGAACCATCTTGTTAGGCTATTAAAACCTCTACAAAACATCCCAGATAGAGATTGGAGTAGAAGAGCATTGCAATTACTACCTTTCTGTACTTTTGGATCATACATATCGTATATCATACATCATACAAATCGTACACAGAGTTATTACCTGATTTGGTAAAACATGCGATCGATAGAAACTTATCTGATTTGGCAGTTTTGGTAATCGGCTTGAACGATTACAAAAATGTGTAGGAAAACCTAAAAAATAACATCTGTCAATTTTGTTGAGTGCAAGATCATACCATCTTGGTCACTGTACAATCTGAGATCATACAGTGTATGTGTTAAAGACCGTACAAGAGATCAACAATTCATACAAGGGTAGTTCGGGTAACTAGAAGATTGTTTGATTTGGTAGTTGGAACAAAGCTCTATCTAGGGATAATTATGACCTTTGGAAAACACCTCCCCATTGGGAATACTCCATCCCTGTGTTACACTCATCGAATTAAAATTTAAGGTTGAAGAGGCAAAGAGAATTGAAGAAGTTATGATTGAGCAATTAAAGGCAAAAATATGGAATATGAAAAATTGGAACATGATGTTGTCTCTCTAAGAAAGGAAGTGGAAAAATCTAAGGATAAGTTACAAAAAAATAAAAGGTTTGAAAAAAACACAGAAATATTGGATGATATTATCAAAGCACAAAGACTTTCAGGTATAAATATTGGACTTGGTTTTGAAGAAGGTCGAGAGAAACAGAAAGAGGAGTCAAGATCAAAAGAAATAAAAGCATTTAAGGCCTATGTTGATATGTTGAAAAGTGGAAGCATTGAGGAGGAAGAAAACAAAGAATCATCATGGACAAAAGTCAATCACAAAAACAACAATGAAAGAACCATGTGACTATATCATCAAATACAATCAAACAGGTTTCAATATTTCTTCCATGGTTATTGTTTTTCATGTAAAAAATATGGTCATAAAGTTGTACATTGTGTGGTCCGTTTGAAAAATGATGTTGGCTTCATTAATATAAATTTCAATTCATTTGCACCTCTCATGGATTACAATATCATTTGTTACAAATATGATAATTTTGAGCACAAATCTAAATGGTGTAGAATAGTGTTTCCTGAACTCCCTAAATAAATAAAGGAGGAAGGTCAAACATTTCAAAAGGAGATATCCTCAAAAGTTTGGAAAAGGAAAAAGAAACAAGAAAAGGAAAATTCCATGTTGGTAAAAATAGCTCTTCATGTGCAAAATGAAGAAAATGAGTGGTACGTTGATAGTGGTTGTTCAAGCCATATGACAGGTGACAAAAGCAAATTTATTTCTCTTAAGAAAATAAATGGAGGAACAGTGAAATTTGGTGATAATGCTTCTGCCAAATTTTTTTGGAAAGGGACTTTGAGTTTGGATAATGGAAGATCAAGGATAGAAAATGTGTTATATGTTGAAGGATTGAAGCACAATCTACTAAGTGTTGGTCAAATATCTGCCTAATCAACAAAACTACATTTGTGCACCCTAGACATGGCCAACATTGAATGACCGGAGGAAAGGAATGTCCTCCGTGTCAATCTCCAGAGAGGGCTGGCTCCCAAACTAAATCCTACACTGGTTGAAGACTAGAGTTGCAGGAAAGAAATTGGAAAATGCGAAAAGAAATGGGAAATATGGCCACAGGTCGAATGCATAGGATTTGGGGCAGACTAACAACAGGAAATTCACCCAAGCATGAAATAGCATATAATAAAAGAAAAGCAACAGAATTTACTTGTAAATTTGCAGAAACAACCTTCAAAATAGCACTCCAACACTCACTCCCTCACTAGCAATATTTAAATTCAAATTCAGAATTTTAAACTTCACAACAAATAAGGAACATGAATGTAAAATAGAAGTGCACGAATAAAGAAGGAAATTGCACACAAAATCACTTGCAAATTCAGAAGCCTGGTGTCTTCTATTGATGCAGAGAACTTGGAGAGTTTTCTCGCAAAGTGTCTAACCTCCTTTACAATGGAAATTTGATTAGTATTTATAGAGGATTTCACCTCTTTCATTAAATGTACATGAAGACAAAATGATCGTAGATCAGGAACCAGAGTGAGGAAATTCCTCCTCGGAAACATTGAAAATTCATCCTTTTGGAACAACGATCCATATTTCAAGGAAACATTCCTAGGAAATCAGCATTTTAGGCATCGGTGCACAAAAAATTAAGAGACGTTCAATGCCTTGAAAATGCACTCCCGCTTTGGAAATCATGAAAATCTTCCTATGCTTTTAACACGACTTTCTTCTTCGCTTGGGATTCATCATTTGAGTTACTCATTGCCACCATTATTTAATGTTTGTCACAACCTGCTCTGGGCGCCTTTGAAATTTGACCGTCGTCGAAGAATACGCCTTTGATTAATTACATCCCCTATTGACCATGACGAAACCATCCTTCTTGTTTAAGGTAAAAATCATTAATATTTGAACATTCTGATCACGTTCGCCCTATCTCTTTAATAATCACGTTCACCCTTAAAATAGGCGACAAAGACAGTCACCTTCCCATTAAGGCGACTATGATATCAACTTGTCAACACGACCCCATCGTAGGCGCGTTCACCCAATTTCATTTTACTTGGCGCATTCGTGCGATGTCATTTTGGGAACGCGTTCACCCATGGGAGAGGTGAACGGGATGTTCACCCCTCGACCAGGGTGATCATGATTTCATTTGGTTTTTTGGGGCTGTTCGCCCATGGGAGAGGTGAACAGGATGTTCACCCCTCGACCAGGGCGAACGCGATGTCATTTTGTTGCGCACCTTTTATTGCTATGCCTCCCTTTCATCACCTTTTCACATTACATTCGCCCCAAGTGGGCGAGTGGAGATTTCGCCCCATATTCGGGGTGAACGCACCTTGTCGTCGAAATGATTTTAAAATGCGGATGTGCATATATTTTTTACATCTTTTTAGAAAGTCGTTCACCCCAAGGTGGGGTGAATAGAGCTTTCACCCCATCTTTGGGGTGAACGCACCTTTCACGTTCCATATTTTGGGTACTTTCGAATCTTTCAATCCTTCACCTTTCCTTTCTTCTTTTTGCAGAATGTACAGAACCGAAGGCGTCTCCAATTCACAGTGCCTTTTGAATGTAGCAAACTTGAATCCCAAATGAAGTTCTAAATTTATTTCTCCTTTTAAACATTCATCACTTTGATGCTAAAAGAATACATATGCAAACAAAAAAGTAACATATGAAATCGATCCACAATAATATTTCAAGATAAATACTACCACATTACAATCAAAATGCTCCATCAAAATAAAACAAAAATCCCAATGTGGCAAAGTACAAAACTACCAATATTTTTGGTGACTCACGGGGTATCCAACTCGCATGGATGCAAGCGATCCCAGGCCTTTATCCATTGGGCTATCATGGAGTCTTCTTACCAACCACCTTGGCTGGCACCTTTGTTGTAGATGCCTTTTGACGTGCCTCCTCTTCAGCTTTCTCCTTTTCTTCAGCTTCGGCCACCACTTTGAGCACTTCGGCTCACTCCGCTTCTTCTATTGCCTTCTCTATCGTTGCACGCTCTACTGCTGCCTACTCCTCCTATTCTTTGAGGCTCTCAGAAATTACTTCATAGGCTATGACTACCTCCTTCCAAGCATGAGTAGTGAATAGGCATGGGACACTTAGTGACTCATAAACAAAGTGAAGATTTTGAATATCCATCAAGCTGAGGCGCTTCGCTCGTTGAGCCAACTCATACAACGATAGCTCTAGGCGCGTGTATTTTTGCATCAGGGGCAATACCTATGCTTCCATGAGAGGCTCCTCCCATGCATCAATCTTGGAGGTATCTTCCATGAACTTCCTCCAGATCACCTCCAATTGCTCTTGTGGCAAGGGTTCACCCCACTCATCTGTAAAGTCCAAAAATCCCAACTCGACAAGAGTATTAAAGTGAGTCATGGAAATGGTATGCTCTCGCTCGATGGTGTTGAGGATTGTTCGACCTTCTCTTACCAGGTCCATCCTTTGAAAATAACTATGTAGCGTGACCTTGGCAGTTGACTAGGCATGATCCATTTCTCTTAGAGGGTGAATACGTAGGTTGGCATTGGCTAGGGCCTAAATTTTTACTACCATCTCCATATATGGCTCTAGCATTTCCTCCATGTTATCAATCAACTTCTACCCCAACTGGATCTGTATTTGTGCTTCCCATAAATAATGCAACACTTGGACTGCTTGTGCGGCCAACTTCTCATAGTTCTAGGCTGAGCAAAGATGGGCCTCCTTGATGCTTTTTGGTGAAAAACTAGTAGCCTACGTAACCTTCTCTGCTAGCTGATGTTTCATGTCTTCAAGCTACTATTGGAGCTTATGCATCTCTATTCGGGCAGCATCTCTCTCTTTTAGGTGCACTCCAACCTGCCGATGCAAGTGTTCATTTTTAGTTGTGGTCTTCTCCTCTTGTGCTCTACTTTTTGCCAAGGCATTTTTGAGCTCAATAATTTTATTTTCATTTTCAAAATATTTCTCCTTATAATGCTCACCATGCAAGTACATCGAGCTCATATCAACCTGTATATTACCCATATTTTTAGTCGGATCTATCTTGGTGAGGTCTTCAGTTATAGTCTCATAGACGTAATCACTCGACAACATTTCTCCTTGTGAATTTTGAACCAAGGGAGTGATTTTAGTCGTGTGAGCCTCCATGGCAACTGGATCGAAAGCAACTTTCTTAATTGGTCGAGCTAGAGCCAAGGCCTCCTTTCACCTCTTGCTCTTCAACCATTGCGAAGAACTTAGGTGCGCTCGATTAATCTTCTCAATGTCGAGTTGTTTTCAGCTACCTACACATTGGGCAATGCTTGTATCTCCAAAAATGGGGTGAAGGGAATTATAGCTTTTGAATGGCTAGGCTCAATAGAAGCGGATGAGATGGTTAGAAGAGGGGGAACTAAAATGGTGGTTTGAATGGAGGAACCAGGTTTGGCTATTGTTACGCTTACTCTAGGAGGAGCTTGCATGCTTACAACCTCAATGGTAGTGGTGGTGGTGATGGAAGGGGAAGGGCACAAAAAGGGATTCGGCCTTGATGCATATGAACTAAAAGAAATGGAGGCCAAAGAAATGGGAATAGAAGTAGGAGCAATAGTGACTTTAAAAAGGGAATATGAAGGAAGTGAAAGAGATATGGAGGGCATACCAAAGGGTGGAGAAATAGAAATAGAATATGATGGAAGTGAAATTGAAGTCACCACATGCTCTAGAGAAGAAGAAGAGGGAAAATAAGATGTACCTTCGGGCATGGGTATCATGTGACGTGGTGATGGGGGTGGCTATGAAATCACTTCTTCTTGTGCTTCCACCCTCTCCTCAATATTTACATTTTATTCGCCATCCATGACCTCTACTTGGGAGCTCTCTGATCGTGATCTTCCACTTGCTCTTGAGCCATCAAAAATAGTTGTGCAACCATAGTCGGGACCTCTGTTGCTGGTGAGGGATTAATAATTATTGTTGAAACAATAGGAACTATAGGAACCATCACAACTAAAACTTCCATAGTAGAAGTAGTAATGGCACTCATTATTGGTCTCTTCGCTGCTTTGGGAAGTGGTGGCACTTTTGGCACATTTTGCTTTTCTGATGCAGGTGCCTCTTCAAATTTTTGTTTCATCCATTGCGATCTCCGTTTAAACACATATTGTTGCTCTTCTTCCTCTGGAGTCTCTTCCTCAACCATTGGATGCTTTCCCTCTGTGTCGCCTTCACCACTATCGGAATGTTGAAAACTTTGTGGTAGAATATTGGTGAAGGTGATGGGTTGATATGAATCAACATACTCATCATAATGCTCTAAAAATGCTTCATCTAACTTCAGCCCGTAAGGAGTTGTCGGCTTCCCTCGGTGAACCCGCATTATCCACCAATTCATAATTTTTTCCTCAGTCCATTCGGGCTCACTTTCTTTAACTTGGCTAAATAAACCTGGTGGAGGGATTTGGGATTTATACCTGGCTGGATTATACTCCACCTCTTGCTCATAACAGTCATGCCAAGGTGGAAGTGATGTCATATTTTCAATATGCCAGTTCATATCCGGCCCATCAAAATTATTTTGGTTCTTCTGAATATCCGATCGAGGGCAACAATGGAATGATTTACATTTTATTATAGCTAAAAATTTTCCCAATGGGTCATACCTCCAATGTTGTGGTAGCTCTATGAGTCCCAAATCTTGCAATGCTACTGTAAGGAGCCGATTCTGTCCTACTTGGCTCACCTCTATACTACCAAATTTAAATGACATATTGCATGTAGTTTTCTTCCCGTGTCCAACCCCATACACATCATTCACGTAATCTAACTGGCACACTACTTCCATAGCAAAAACATGCTCAGTAGAAAAATAAGGTAACAAAAATGGCTTACCCGTGAAACCAAAAATTCTCACAACTACGCCCTGGGTAAGCAGAAAAATATCTCCTTTTTCTTGGGCAACCACTACATCTCTTAGTTCCCGTGGCACCCTCTCACATGTACCACAAAGTAACTCTATTGCGGGCCCCAAAAACCAACTGTTAAAACTGTAATATGACTCCCTTTTCGTCAAAATGGGAGTCCACATATAAACTGGTAGAGGTTCATTGTTCTCACCCATCTGCATCACTGTAATAAAAGGAAAGCATCGCTGAAGCTGGAAAAAGAAAAACCATATAAAAAATGAAGAGTGCTTGAATGACTTTTCCTCTCCAATCTGCAACTTCTCCAACTGAAAATTCAACCTTCGGGAAATAAAATCAGCCCAATCAAAAAATATCGGGTTGGTGCCCTACCTCATAGCTACAGGAGAATAGAACTCCACCCAACAAATACATTGTGCTAAGGCCACCTGCCACTTATGCACAGTATCATCTGAAGGTAAACCGATGACCCATGCCAACATCGAATAAATATCTAAACTTTTGAATTCTATGAGCGACTTTGGTAAATTGGGAAGTTGCCCCATCGATGGCTCCTTAATCAACTGGGTCTCCATAAATTGGTGCATTGTTACTGTGGAGACATATCTATCTTCTTGCTCATCAGTATGCAGTTTCTTATGAACCGCATAAGAAGGGGGTTTTAGTCCACAAGAAAATGCCTCTCGAACCTCATCTGGAGTGATGGTGAAGAGAATTTCCCTCCTGGAATTTCTCACTGCTCTGGTGAATGGGTCATAAAATTGAGCGATGAGCCACACTAGCTCTGGGTATGGATGAACTGGTGGGCATAGGTACTAGAACAACTATGAATGATATGGCACTATCAGCCAACTGTGTGATGTCACTCCCTGGTTCACCGCTAATTCAACATCCTACCGTAATATTTCTACACCTTTGTGAGTAATGATACAATCATCAATCTCTGCCATGGTGTCATCATATGGGTCCAAGTCGACATAGTCATTCTTTCGAGCCTTCTTAGCTCTAGACTTTGACTTTTTGGGCTCTGCAGCCTCTGTAACATCCTTAGGCTCTTTGCTTCACTTCCCCATTGTATCTTCTTTCTGATGAATACTCTGAACACTCTCTGAAAACTTCTACAATTATAGTTCAAAATACATGATGGTAAAAATTTAAAAATAATTAAACTGTGAGCTTTTACCTGGTCCCTTATATAGAGCACTCTTTCATCTACCATAATAAATGTCAAATTAATTTGGGCACTTTTGGGAGATCATAAGCATTGGTTCACTCACTTGGCACCATTCCCAATGTCCTAATGGTACCACCTTTGATTCACTACCAAATTATCTTAGGAAAGAGTGCCCTTCTTGTGTAAGTTTATTGTAAACCATGCCCTGGTTGCCGAAGCTTGCTTGGAAAAATAAATTGGCTACCTGAAAACCAATGATAGGTATTCTCTGCTCCTCGGGAACATAAATATTCTGCAAGGTGCATGTTTAAATTAAATGCATTCAAAACACCTCTTTACCTGCATTCATGCTCTCTGATAGCTGCCACGTATTTGAGGGTGCGATTGTCTTTGCAATGTGCTTCCAAAAGGAAATGCACACTCCCTTCTCTTTGGTGAAATCACTTTATGGGCTGTCGATATTCTCCTCCTTCCTGGAAAATCACTATACTTCAAAATATAAGAGCAAATCGTTTTGGGTGCCTTCAATGTGCTGGTAATTGTATGGCGAACAACTTCCCTTTAAAGCTTCTTTCTTTCACCCCCTTTTTCCCATATTTAGAAAATCTGATTTTCTAAAAAAAATTGCTTCTAAAACAACTTTTCTCTTTTTTTTTTTCTTGATTTTCCTTTCCTAAAAAAGGCTCATTAAAACAATAAAACTTCTTAAAATCCAAACTACATGAACTCTTTTTTTATATATATTTAAAATAAATCCTTATCGCTCCAACCCTCTTAAATGACATGTTCACCCAAAATAAGGGTGAACGACCGTTTCACCCATCATCTGGGGCGAACACGATACTGATAATATGTTCATATTTTCTAGAATAGGATGTCAAAGCCGTCAACAAGTTTACCTCATCCAAGGGCAATAAGTTGTGTCGTCCCTTCTTCAGGGTGAACACGAATTTTAATGTTGTATTCATTCACCTCCAAAGGGGCACCTGAGGCTTGCATTCTCTCCTTGGGTGAAAGCATCTGAAAGCGCCCCTTTTTTTTAATTCTATTGCAACACTTCGAGAGGGGGTGAAACTTTACTCTTTTGTGCCTAATAATCACCATTTTTTTTTTATAAATACCATCAATAATTTAAAGCAAATAAAACACTAAAAAGAATATTTACATATGTACAAGATGGTACCTCATCAGAATCTCTTCATTGAATATAGGCCTTCAAATGAAGACCATTAACTAGGATAGGAAGATCCCAACCCTCCATGTCACGAAGATGATAAGCATTTGCCGAATTTACTATAGAAATTTGAAAAGGGCCTTCCCAGATAGCATCAAACTTATGGTGTTTTCCTGGCTTAGCCTTCTTCTCATTCCATTTTAGAACTAAATCTCCCACTTGAAAACTGCGTTCAGTTGTTTTCTTCCCGAACCACTTCTACATTTCTTTTACGTGCTCAATAAATGCTTGATAGGACTGCTCTCTATCCCTAACTACAACAATTGTGCCAACCTTGCACTCATAGGATCATACTCTTCATCTTCATCTTGAAATAACTGCAATGTTTGGAGTATCGGAAGCTCAATGTGAGTGGGGAGAATGGCTTCTTTCCCATACACCAAGGAATACGAAGATGTTTTAATGGATTTCTTCATAGATATGCGATCTACCCAAAGCGCCTGATTCAACAACAAGTGCCAACTTCTTTTATTACTACCCAACATCCTTTTTAAAATTCATAACAAATTTTTATTGGTAGATTCAGCCAAACCATTCCCTTACGGGTAATAATTGGATGATGTCTTGAGATAAATGCCATATTTGCTAGCGAACTCTATGATTTTAGCTCCAATGAATGGAGTTCCATTATCAGTCATAATTGAATCTAGGATGCCGAATCGAGTAATGATTCCTTCTAGAAAAGAGATAATGGTCGCTTGATCAGCCTTCTTGGTAGGAATAGCCTCCACCCATCTAGTGAAATAGTCAGTTGTCGTTAAGATATATTTATGATCTATGAAAGAATGTGGCTCGATGACTCTGATAAAATCAAGACCCCACTATTGGAATGGTGCTTCGACTTGAATTGGGCATAGAGGCAGTGCTCCTTTTCTGATCCTTCCAACGTATCGCTGACAACTATCATAATGTTGACCAACTTTATGAGCATCGACGAACAGAGTAGGCCAAAAATAGCCAGCTCGAATAATTTTTAAGGCCATGGGCCTTCTTGCATAGTGACCACCAGATAGCCCAGAATGAAATTCTTCTAATATTCTTTCTTTCTCAGATTCCTTCACACATCTAAGAAGAACTCCATCAATATTTTTGTGAAATAGCCCATTAGGTAATAGAACATACTTGAGCGCTTGCAACCTGAACCTCCAACGTTGCGAAGCATCAAGGTATGATGGACACTTCCCAGAAGTAAAGTAATCAATAAGCTCTTCTATCCAATCATGATTACTTGAAATATGATTTACACAAATGCTTTCACCAACCTCTTCTTCTTGCATCATTTCGAATGATTCAGAAGCGACACTTTTAGCTAACTCCTAGCATAAAGCTCACCCATGAACTAGCTTCGTTGGTCGGATCTCCACATCATATTCTTGAATCTTTGAGACCCAACCTACCCTTTTGTCACCTAGCTCTCCTTGGAGTATGAAGTTTCGAACATCTGGATGTATAACATAAACAATAGTTTTGCTCTAGGAAACAAAGTGTCGAAACTTCTTCAATGATTTCATTACTGCATACACTTGTTTCTCGATGAAATTATACTTCTCCTGATGGGGTACAATAACTTGGCTCAAGAAAGCAATTGGCTTCTCATCTCCATCTTCTTGTTTCTACATCAAAACTGTAACATAGCTCTCTTGCTCACCCACTACATAGAGAATGAAGTCCTTTGAATAATCAGGATTAATCAACACTGGAGCCTGTGTGATTCTTTCTTTGATTTCTTGAAAAGCTCATCTTCTGGCTTCCATCCACTTAAACTCGGTATTCTTCTTTAGGAGCTCAGTCATGGGCTTCACAACCTGAGCAAAGTCAGCAATAAACTTGCGGATGAAATTTATTTGGCCGAAGAAATATTGCAGGTCCTTTTTGTTAGTAGGCAATGGTAACTTCAAAAGTGCTTCAGCCCTTGCAGGATCAATCACCAATCCTTCTTGTGAGATCACATGACCCAACAATTTCCCTTATTTAATAACAAATATTGACTTCTTTGGATTAATAGAAATCCCAAACTCATGACACTTCTCAAACACCTACCTCAAATGGGAAACATGGTCCTCTCTACGATGTGAAAACATAGTCATGTCATCAAGATAGATTACAATAATTCTATTCAATAACTCACCGAAAGCGATGTCCATAGCCCTCTGGAAAGTAGCACCAGCATTTGACATTCCAAATGGCATCCTATGGTAGGCAAATGCACCCCACTTGGTGGTGAATTCTATTTTATGTTGGTCCTAATCCTTCACCCATATTTGATTATAACCAGAGAAACCATCTAGAAATTAGAATCTCTATGCACCGGCTACCACATGAAGGATTTGATCAATTTGCGGTAGAGGGTAATGATATTTTAGTGATGCCTGGTTCAAGTTCTAAAAATCTACACATAATCGAATGTCACCATTCTTCTTCCATACTGGCACCAGGTTTGCCACCCATGTCGAGTGCTTAATTGGATAAATTATCTTCACTTCTAGCATCTTCAATAGTTCCACCTTCATAAGCACTTCGATTTTAGGGTTGATAGGGTGCTGCTTTTGTCGAAAGGGTTTTACCCCCTCCTGTAACTCAATGGTATGTTGGATCACTTTCTTGTCATATCCTTTCAAATATTGATAGCTCCATGCAATGATGTCGGGGTACTCATAGCACAAGTTCTTAATGTCTTCCAATTCTTCTTGCATGCAATCAGTTCCGATTTTAATGATCTTTTCAGGCTCTAGCTGTAATTCCTTATACTCCTTCACATCCACCTTGATCCTATGCTTCTCAAACCTATCATTCTAGTCAAACAAACTCTCCAACGAAATCAATCCCCTGGGAATATGATTGTTCTTCAATTGGATCATTCCTTCTCTCTCTTCTTCAACAAGCACTCTATCATCTGCGCTAGCAACTTCTCTAAGCAAAAAATTGACTATTTGTTCATCATTTTCGAATACTTGCCAATAAATATTCTTATCAGGGATTGAAGGTCTATAGATCACCCTGATAGTCTTGGGCTTTCTGACTATTTGCTCAGTGGGAGAATAATTTGCGCCAAGAGAAGCTAAAATATCCGCGTGTCTGTTATGCTCATGGGAGATCGCTTGAATGTTCAAGGCAGTAAAATATTCAAACAAATCCCACACTCTATTGCGGTAAGATTTTAGGTAATGTTGCTTAGACACACATTTATTAGTGGTTTGGTTGACAATGAGTTTGGAGTCACCAAAAATTTGCAACTGCTTGATGCCCAACTTTTCAGCCTTCTTCAATCCAAGGCACAATGCTTCATATTCGGCTACATTATTTGTGCAACTCCAAGTCAGTCTATAAGAATAAGTCTTCTACAACCCCATGGGAGAGATCAAAATGATACCATCCCCTACACCATTCTTACATCGGGCACCATCAAAATAAAGCTTCCATAATTGATCTGTGATAGGGTCCGAGGAATCAGGGACTTTTTCTTCAATTTGCTTCGGTTTGGTTATTGTATAACAACCAATGTCCATTCCAATCATTGCATTAAAATCCGTAAGCGAGAATTCATCTTCAAGGTGAAGTTCACCAAGCGCTTCTTCCATCAAATCAACCTCTTCTAACTCTTCAGTCATCATGTTAACTACACCTGGAGATTCTTCTTCCTCCTCCAACTTTTCAATATGAAAAGTTGATGGCTTTTCATTATATATGTGAATTCTCTTTCCTTTAAATGGGATCTCCAAATGCGAGTAGTCCAAGGAAAGGTATCCTCCCAGTTTCACTGTGAACTCCCTTGAAAGACACATACTAAAGTATGGCTCCAGATCAACCACTACTACTTCCTGGATGACAGTGATTTATGGCATACTATGAAGGACAATGGGAATGTCTTTGATTACTCCCACTATCTTGATCGGAGTCCCATCCAGCTGCAACACTCCTGGACTACTTCTTGTATATTCCATCCCCATCACCTCACATACTACCTTTGGCATGACAGTAGTCGCAACACCGAAATCAATCATACAATTGTGTACAATCCACCCTTCCATTCTGAGGGACAAATAAAATGGGGGTGGCCTATTCTTTCCAGTGGTCGAGGTTGGTAGCGCTTGTGCCAACACTATTTGGGAAGGTTTTTTCTTTTGTTCCTTAGCAGTCTTCAAAGACTCTTGCAGTAGGTCAACTTGTCCAGGCAACTGTAGTGCATCATACAAGCTCACTTTCATAGGTACCTTCTTCATTTCCTCCACAATATTATAATTTGAAATGGTCAGAGCCTTTTCTTCCATGACCCACTCATACTTGTCTCGGTACTACTGGGTAGCTTCTACCCTTTGTCTCTTGGTCAATGATGGGTACTTGAGGTACTCTTTGGCCTATTCTTTCATTTCATTCTGCGTTTGGGCAGCTGTTGCAGGTTGTGAAGATGATGCTTTCGTTTGTACCTTTTCTTGAGTTTTCTTAGGCAATAAATATTTTAGCTTGATAGAATCTTGCTCCCTAGCCCTTGCACTAGGCGCCTTCACTGGAGGTTGCCCTTTTTCATCTAGCACCTTTGGTTCTGTAGGCACCTTCAAAGGTTCAAGCTCAGTTGGATCTACAATTACTAGCTTTTTCCTGGATCTCGTAAGAACTAAAACTTGCTCCAAAGATGGCATCATAAAATTATGATCAACTTCCCTGATCATATTGACTTGCCCACTAGATGAGCTTTCTACAAGCATCTGCACATAGTTCATATGCACCATGCAGGTTTCTTCTCCGTGAGGATCATTGCATGTTGAACACTAGTATGCCTTTTCAGTTGTGCTGGTCTCTTCATTTGCTAGCACCGTCGTGCTCTTCTTAGGGCCTCTACTGGTAGATGCTTGCTCTCGAGTAATTGGTGGAGTTTGAAATCTCCTCGACCTAAATTCAGCCTCGGCTTGCTTCTTCCTCACCGTTGTAAGCTCATTCGATATCGTCCTTAAGGCTGAGTTATTAGATTTCACTTCTTGTAACAATGTCGTGAAAGGATCAGGATTAGAAGGTGTGGAGGGCGTTGGTAGAGGTAGAGGTGCTTGTGAGTGTAGTTAATGGTAATGGGATGGTGGCACTGGTAGTGCTGGAAAAGGAATAGATGAAGGTAGTTGGGGTACTGATTGAGTGGGTAATTATGGAAATCTTGGAGTAGGGTGTTGTGGTATAGGGATAGGAGCGATTTGAGGTGGGCTTGAACTCCATGAGGGAACTGGGTACATGGAAGGCATGGGCTGCAAAAATGCACTAGAATACAAATACTATGGGAGATCAGGAAGAATGGGCATAGTCATTTTTGGGGGAAGCCTACCTATGATAATCAAGTCAGATTCGACCTTTTGTGCCTGTGTGTACAGGTCTAGGAATGTAGTTACATTGGCTTGTCGCACGACCATACCAATTTTAGTGCTAAACACCCTGAGGTAATAAAAAGTAGCTTGTTCATGCATGGGCCATAAACCATCAGGAACTCTTTGCCAGCTTCGAGTGAACTTGACATTGAAATCAACTATCTCCTCCTATGGATGTCTTTGAATCATTGTGAACTAGTGCAACAAGGAGTATGGGTCAGCTTGTTCATGAAAATTCTTTATCAATAATTCTACTAATTGATCCCATGAGGTAATAGTACTAGGTTGCAACGATCGGTACCAATACAACAACTTTCCTCTCAGTGATAATACCAATAACTTTACCATCACATATTCATCTGTTATTCCATGGATCGTAGCCAAAGAAGCTACATCTTGAATATGCTCATAGGCTATTTTACCAGTACCATCATAGGTCGGTAAAGCCTTCAAAGCTTCTTGGGGCACCGGATTTTGTGCTTGTAAATTCAAGGCCCTTGAGCTATTCCATGTTGGGAACTGCCTTGGTGGTTGTGGCTGTTGTGGTGGTGGGTTTTGAGCCATGTGGGCTGGTGTGTGAGGTGGAGCTTGAGGAACGCTAGTGGCAGTACTAACTGGACTTGTGGGAGAAGAAAATACACCGACTAGTCGTGAGGATGTGGTAGATGATATATGGGATGTATGAGGTAATGAAGATGTATGATGCAAAGTGGCTAATTGAGGATGTTCCCCTAGCCTTTGAATATCAAGTTCGTAGAACTCAATTCGATGATCTAGATTTTTGGCCTTCGATCTTGTATTCATGAGACACATCTTTCGTTGTTCTCACGTTCAGATATTTTTGGATATAATCGAGTCGCCAGATGTTCTAACTATACAACATGAAGGTGAACATCAAACCTTGATACTATCGAAAGTGGAACTTTTGAAGTCCCACCGGGCATGCCAAAAATTGTTGGTCAAATATCTACCTAATCAAAAAAACTACATTTTTGCACCCTAGATATGGCCAACATTGAATGATCGAAGGAAAGGAATGTCCTCCATGTCAATCTCCAGAGAGGGCTGGCTCCCAAACTAAATCCTACACTGGTTGAAGACTAGAGTTGCAGGAAAGAAATTAGAAAATGCGGAAAGAAATGGGAAATATGGCCACAGGCCGAAAGCATAGGATTTGGGGCAGACTAACAGTAGGAAATCACCCAAGCATGAAATAACATATAATAAAAGAAAAGCAGTAGAATTTACTTATAAATTTGCAGAAACAACCTTCAAAATAACACTCCAACACTCACTCCCTCACTAGCAATATTTAAATTCAGATTCAGAATTTTAAACTTCACAACAAATAAGGAACATGAATGTAAAATAGAAGTGCATGAATAAAGAAGGAAATTGCACACAAGATCACTTGCAAATTCAAAAGCCTGGTGTCTTCTATTGATGCAGAGAACTTGGAGAGTTTTCTCGTAAAGTGTCTAACCTCCTTTACAATGGAAATTTGATTAGTATTTATAGAGGATTTCGCCTCTTTCATTAAATGTACATGAAGACAAAATGATCGTAGATCAGGAACCAGAGTGAGGAAATTCCTCCTTGAAAATATTGAAAATTCATCCTTTTGGAACAATGATCCATCTTTCAAGGAAACATTCCCAAGAAATCAACATTTTAGGCATCGGTGCATAGAAAATTAAGAGATGTTCAATACCTTGAAAATGCACTCCCACTTTGGAAATCATGAAAATATTCCTATGCTTTTAACATGACTTTCTTCTTCACTTGGGATTCATCATTTGAGTTACTCATTGCCACCATTATTTAATGTTTGTCACAACTTGCTCTGGGTGCCTTTGAAATTTGACCATCATCGAAGAATACACCTTTGATTAATTACATCCCCTGTTGACCATGATGAAACCATCCTTCTTGTTTAAGGTAAAAATCATTAATATTTGAACATTCTGATCACGTTCGCCCTATCTCTTTAATAATCATGTTCACCCTTAAAATAGATGACAAATATAGTCACCTTCCCATTAAGGTGACTATGATATCAACTTGTCAACATGACCCCATCGTAGGCGCGTTCACCCAATTTCATTTTACTTGGCGCGTTTGCATGATTTCATTTTTGGAAATGCGTTCACCCATGGGAGAGGCAAATAGGATGTTCACCCATTGACTAGGGTGAATGCATCATCATTTTGTTTTGGGGCGCGTTCCCCATGGGAGAGGCGAACAGGATGTTCACCCCTCGACCAGGGCGAATGCGATGTCATTTTTGCATGCCTTTTATTGCTATGCCTCCCTTTCATCGCCTTTTCACATTATGTTCACCCCAAGGTGGGGTGAATGGAGCTTTCACCCCATCTTTGGGGTGAATACATCTTGTCATCGAAATGATTTTAAAAGGTGGATGTGCATATATATTTTTACATATTTTTAGAAATTCGTTCACCCCAAGGTGGGGTGAATAGAGCTTTCACCCCATCTTTGGGGTGAATACACCTTTCACATTCCATATTTTGGGTACTTTCAAATCTTTCAATCCTTCACCTTTCCTTTCTTCTTTTTGTAAAGTGTACAGAACCAAAGGCATCTCCAATTCATAGTGCCTTTTGAATGTAGCAAACTTGAATCCCAAATGAAGTTCTAAATTTATTTTTCCTTTTAAACATTCATCACTTCGATGCTAAAAGAATACATATGCAAACAGAAAAGTAACATATGAAATCGATCCACAATAATATTTCAAGATAAATACTGCCGCATTACAATCAAAAATGCTCCATCAAAATAAAACAAAAATCCCAATGTGGCAAAGTACAAAACTGCCAACACTAAGTGTAAGTCAACTATGTGATCAAGGGCACACACTCATATTTCACCCAAATGGATATGAGATCAGGAAATCCAAGACATGAAAGCTTATTGCAGACACCAGTAGAACTACAAACAATCTCCACATGTTAAGTGAAATTAAGGGAGGGAAATGCTTTTTATCACAAGAGGATGAGAGCTAGTTATGGCATAGAAGAATGGGACATCTGAACTTTGACAACATAGTGAAAATAAGCAATAATCAGGCAATCATAAATTTATCCAAAGTAGAAAAACTCCCAAGCATGATTTATGCACAATGCCAGCATGGTAAGCAAATAAGATCAAGTTTCAAATCAAAGGACTTTTCTTCATCTAAGCCCTTGGAGCTAGTTCACACCAATCTATGTGGGCCTACAAGGACAAAGAGTTTACAAGGTGATAATTACTTCATGTTATTTATTGAAGATTTCTCTAGAATGACTTGGGTAACATTCTTAAAAGAAAAATTAGAAGCATTTGAAAAATTCAAGGTATTCAAGGTACTTGTAGAAAATGAAACAGGTAAAAAAATCAAGTGTCTAAGATCAGATAGAGGAGGTGAATTCACTTTAGGTGAATTTGTAGAATTCTGTGAACAAAATGGAACCAAGACATAATACTTAGCAACAATAACTCCACAACATAATTGAGTAGTTGAAAGGAAAAACAAAACTGTTCAGGGTATGGCTAGAGCGATGCTAAATGAGTAATATTTTTTATGCTTTTTGGAAAGATGCAATTCATACAACTGTTTATATCATCAATAGAGCTCAAGTAAGAGTAAATAACCACAAAAACCAATATGAGCTTTGGAAGGGAACACCAACTACTGCGAAGTACTTTAAAATTTTTGGAAGCAAATGTTACATTAGATGAGAAGATAAAAATTTGGGTAAGTTTGATTCCAGGTGTGATGAGGGTATCTTCCTTAGATATTACACTAAGAGAAAATCCTATAGATGCTATAATAAATGATCACATGCAATTGCAGAAAGTGAAAATTTAAGAGTTGATGAAGAAATAGGTCTAAGAGAACCAACTCAAGAGTTTGTGTATCAAGAAAGAGAAAATTGTAAATAAGAAGAAGGTGAAGAAAATGAAGAAGACGAGACACAAAAGACACCACCTAAGACAACATCCAGGTATGTACAAAAGAACCATCTAAGATAACTAATTATTGGGAATCTAGATGAGAGACAGACAACGAGGAAGATAACAGGAACATGTGAACATGCAATTTTTTCTTTGCTATCTAAAGTTGAGCCCAATAATTTCAATGAAGCAAGTGAAGATAAATATTGGATCAAGGTAATGGAAGAAGAGTTAGACCAAATAAAAAAGAGTGAGACTTGGGAATTGTTCCACATCCAAAAGACAAGAATGTAATTGGCACCAAATAGGTCTACAAAAATAAGTTGAATGAAGATGGTCAGGTTGTCAAAAACAAAGCAAGACTTGTGTGCAAAAGCTATGCACAAGTTGAGGGGATTGAATTTGAAGAGACATTTGCTCCTATTGCATGTCTTGAGGCCATAATAATGTTCTTGGTTTTCTCAAGTTTCAAAAACTTCAAAGTGTACCAAATGGAAGTAAAATCAATATTTCTTAATGGTTACTTAGAGGAAGAGGTCTACATTGAGCAACCATATCATTTTAGCTTGACAGATAAACTTGACTATGTATGAAAATTAAAAAAGGCTCTCTATGGACTAAAACAAGCCCCTAGAGCTTGGTACTCAAGGTTGGATAAATATCTTCAAGAACAAGGTTTTAGAAAAGGTATAGCGGTTAAAAATCTGTACATCAAAAATGAAGGAAATGACTTGTTGATTGTAGTGGTCTATGTGGATGATATCATTTTTGGAGGCAGTAGTGACAAGATGTGTCAGAAATTTACAAAGTGTATGCAAAATGAATTTGAGATGTCAATGCTTGGTGATTTGTCTTTCTTTCTTGGTTTGCAAATTTCACAATATATTTCTCTCTAAAACCAAGTATGTAAAAGAAATATTAAAAAAATTTAGGATGAAGGATTGTAATCCTGTGAGTACCCCCATGATTATAGGATGTAAGTTACGTAAATATGATGGGTCTCTTGAGGTAAATAATTTTTTTTATAGATCCATGATTGGAAGTTTACTGTATGTCACAGCTAAAAGGCCAGATATAAAGTAGGCAGTCAAATTGGTGGTAAGATTTCAAGTTGCACCAAAAGAAACACATGTACAGGCAGTAAAAAGGATCTTTAAGTATTTGAAAGGAAATATGGAATTTGGACTATGGCATCCTAGATGCAATAATTTCACTCTCACTACATATACAGATGTGGATTGGGCAGGCAGTATTGATGACAAAAAAATCACAAGTGGAGGAGCATTTTTTCTTGGATATTATTTGGTCTCTTGGCTAAGTAAGAAACAAGCATAAGTATCCTTATCTTCTACAGAGGCAAAGTATATTGCAGCAGTTGCATGTTACACACAAGTTTTATGGATGAAATAAAATTTAAGTGATTTCAAAATTAAGCATGAGCATCCGATCTCCATACTTTGTGATAATACAAGTACCATCAATATTTCAAATAATCTGGTGATGCATTCAAGGACCCAACATATTTCAATCAAATATCATTTTTTAAGAGAGCAAGTGGCTGATCAAAAATTTAAGTCTGAATATGTTGCTACAAGGAACAAATTGCTAATATCTTTACCAAACCACTACCAAAGGAGACTTTTGAGTATCTGAAAAGTAAGTTGGGAGTAGTTTTACTCCCATCTCAAAATTGATCACCTTAATACAAGGAGGTGGTGAGGGGGTTGTGTATAGTGTCTTATATTACAAGCCCCAAGGAGCCCTTTGCCATTGATTTCAAAGGGGGAGAATTTCAGTAAGGGGGAGCAGCTTGTCAGGGGGAGTAGATAGTGAATCCAGTTGTAGTAAAATAATTTTTTTTGTAGGGTTGCCATCAATGACAAAGGGGGATATTGTTGGAAATATTGAGTTGTCATTGATGTCAAAGGTGCATGGTATTCAAGGAAAAAATATTCTTCAAGGGTGAGAAGTTTATAAGGTTGGACAATATATCAAGGTGTTGAAAATGGACTTGGTGGATATTAAACAATGGATAATTATGCAAGGTAAGGTATATCTCAAAGCAAGACAAATATTTTTGAGTAAAGGATTAAAATATTTAAATATCAAATTTAAATATTATAAAGATATGGACAAAGGCTTGGGACAAAAATATGTAAATATTATAAAGAGAAGGACAAAGGCTTGGGACAAAAATATTTAAAAGAAGGACAAAGGTTTAAAGGTTAAATATTATAATATTTAAATCATTAGATTTAAAATATTATAATATAAAGTGGTTTTATAAAAAATGTGTCGACATATTTGAAAAGCAAATATAAAGTCAAAAAATAAATTTACAAGCCAACCTCCTAAGGTGAAAAGAAAAGCATATAAATATAAGTTTTAAATTATCTTTGCATAAGGTATGCATTCAAAGCACATAGATCGAGTTGAGTTGTGATGAGAAGAAGATGAAGGAGGAGAAGAATGAAAATTGAACGACAGTGAAAGACAAGATTAAATGTAATATCATGCCTCTTTGGTTTCAACCATCGGGGTAGACCAATAGGTTGCTTAGGTTGCGTGGAGCACTACTGTGCAGGAGGTTAAGGGATCAAATCCCTTTGACGCCATTTTGTTGAGGATTTAAAAATAGAGCATCGAAGGAAATAAAAAATGTTTTTACGCCTTGTGGCTCCATGTGCTACGATAGCGCAGCTGGTTAAAGGACTATTTTTAGGGCACTGGGATTCTCAAGGTTAGGGGATCGAATCTCGTCGGTGGCAGTGAAAGGTATTTTTATTTTTATTTTATTAAAATTGATATATGAGGAGTTATAAGGTATAGTTTTGCAATTTAATTTTGCAAATGATAAAAGGGAGTTATAAGGTATAGGAGTGTGATTTAATTTTTGGAATAGGGAGTTATAAGGTATAGTGTGGTGATTAATTTTTGCAAATAATAAATGGGATTTAATTTTTGCAAATGATAAATGTGATTTAATTTTTGCAAAAGGAGAAATAAGGGTTCTTGTTGTTAAATAAAGCTTTATATTGTGAGTTTCAAAAGGGATATATAAGGAGTTATTTTAAGGCTTTATTTTTTATATTTTGATAATGATTTTTGAGTGGATGATTTGATATTTAATCAAGAAAGGGAAAAGAGAATTGCTAACGAAATTTGGAAGGGAAAAACAAAAGTAAAATTATTTTTGTCAAGATAGGTTTGGGAAGCTCATGTAAAAGAAGATCATCATCATTGAGGCATATTTAGAGGTATGGTTATTTAATACTTTCTCAAGATGGTTTTGTTTGAGGAAAATATTTTTGTTATCATATGGTTGGAGGTATAAGGAATTATTGGATGTGCATTGTTTTGGTTGAATTTGGAAGTAAATGTGCAAGTTTTAGAGATAATATTTGAGATCAAATTTTTGCATTGTTCATGATTGATTTTGGAAATAGATGAGCATTGTTTTGTATGCAATATTTGGAAATAGATGAGCATTTTTTTGTATGCAATATTTGGAAATAGATGAGCATTGTTTGAATAAAATTTGAGCAGTATCTAGAGTATATTTGAGCAGGCATTTGTGAGCATGTTTGAGCAAGATTTGTGAGCAGATTATGAATCATATTTGTGCAAGTTTTGTAAGTAGATTATGGAGCATATTTGAGTAGGTTTTGGAGCAGATTTGAAGTAGTGTTTGTGAGAAGGTTTATGAGCAATATTAGAGGACAAACCTGAGTAGAGTGTTGACCAAACTTGAGAGGAGATTGGTGTATCCTTTGTATTGGTGTCCACGAATCAGAGCAAAGGGGATTGGTGTCTCCTATGGATTGGTGTCCATGAACTTGAGATGGGATTGGTGTCTCCTATGGATAGGTGTCCATGAACTTGAGAGAGGATTGGTGTCTCTTGTGGATTGGTGTCCATGAACATTGTAATAGGATATTGGTATCTCCTGTGGGTTGGTTCCCATGAAATTTGTTGAGAAATTTATAAGCATGGATGTAGCCCATATTGGGTGAACCATGTTAAATTTGTGTCTCTCATATGTGTGATGATTTGTGCATTGTTTCATTACTACATTGATATTATTGTTGTTATCATTTGGATTGAAAAGTGAAAAGTTTTATCTTATAATGTTCACCCCCCTCTCAGTATAAGCTTGTGTTCTTTAGATATTATAGAGATATTTATTGAAAATTTACAAATATAAATATCATCTGAATTAGAAACAACAACTATTACCTCTTTTGAACAAGCAATATATTTTGCAAGAATAATAGAGAAGGCTCTTGTTCGAAAAGTAAAATTAAGTTAAGAAAAGAAGAATGAACCACAAAAGCTCAGTATAAGAACAAGTATGTAGTTGGTGGTGGGTAACAAATAACAAACATGTTAACAATGTTGTTAACACCCTACAAAATATGGTGCTTAGCGCACCCAAAAAACCCCTACCAAGAAATTTTACAAGACTCAAACAACCTATTTCATTGGTCCTAAAGAATATTTTGGAAGCTAACATGATTGAGTTGCCTCCCATAAGGCAACCCGATACCACAACTAATTGGTATAATCTAGATCAGTATTACGAGTATTATAGAGTGGAGGGGCATATTACAAATTCATGTAAGAGGTTGAAACATGTGGTTCAAGACTTAATTGATGTAATTCATATTATTATAAAGGACTCTCAACCTAATTCTAACCATAATTCTCCAAAAAACAATCAACTTCCTACTCAACAAGCACCCATAACTAATCAAGACATGGGAACCTTCCAAGACCCCCTACCTAAGCATGGGCAACAGGTTGCTAATATATTGTCATATAGTAATGTGCCACTCCCTACAACAGTATGGTTGGCATGGTAGTAGTAACTACAAGGAAACAAGCTCATTCTAAATTGACTCAACAATATCAGTAGGAGACAAGTTCTACATCCAATCAAACTTCAAAATTACCCTTAGTTTTGAAGAGTACCCAAAAAAGGAGCATGAGAGTAGAAAACCCTGTTGAAACCTCAACCTAAAGTCTTCTTAAACATTCAACAATAGTTAGCTAGTACCCCAACCAAGATATCCTTCTTAGATTTTTTGAAAACTTCTCCAATTCATAGGGAATCCTTGTTGAAGATTCTAATCCAACAATATATTCCTCAATACATTTCCCTTAGTGCTATAACTGATGTTGTAGGTTCTCTTGGGATACATCATATCACATTTTTGGATGATGATATTCCTTCCTCAAACTTGCAAGGGTATTCTTCCCTCTACATCACTACATTTATTGGGAAAACTTTATAAAGCAAATTTTTATAGATAATGGTTCTTCCCTCAATCTATGCACTTTTCAAAATTTTGGATTAAAATATGAAGATTTAACTAGATCCGATGTCATCATCAAATATTTCAATGAGTCCCAAGAGGCCTATAACATTATATCCCTCCCCTTAGGGTTGAACCTAAGATCTTAGATACCTTATTTTATGTGGTGCCTTGCCCCACATATTTTAATCTTCTTCTTAGATGTCCTTGGATTCATACAATGAGGGTTGTCCCTTCTACGTTTAATCAATGCTTGAAGTTAAAATTCAAAAATCAACTTGTCACTATTCTAGGTGACCCTCATCCATTTCAGTATTTTTCAATGGTTGAGCAAGCTCAATCAAATCTCAATTTATGTCCTTCAATCTCTCTCTCTTCTTCTTCTTCTTCAGTTTCTTCTTCTCACCTTACCAAACAACTTGAAAATTTAAAGATAAGTGAGAAACCGCTAATCAAAGTTTCATCACAGGATCAAGTCAACTCATTTCTTCAAGAACCTCTTCTAGATATTTTCAAGCTACCACCTTCATCGAGGACTATGGATTTACCTCATAAGAAGGGTGAAGTTGTACACATTGGAATGTGTACCTTTATCTTTGTAGGTACAACCCTTGAAGAAAATATTTGTGGTAGCAACCCTCTTCTTGTAGAGCATTATTTTATCCATTGTTACCTGTCCAATTATTACCCGCTTCCTAAGAAAATCCTATCTATCATGGGATATATAAGTAAAGTTTTGTGGCCACCACATAAAGGTATTCAAGAGCCTTTAGAAGTTGGGCTTAGCCTGGGAGATGTGGCATAGGCTACATACCCAATAAAAACCAACCTTTACCATTTTATGATGATCATCATATTATTACTTATGCCAAATATTTAGATCATCAAGGTTTGGAGTGGAGTGATGAGGATGGGGGACTGCCTTATCCCACAAACATGTTTTTGTATAATGTGGTAACTTTGGTGCACCCTAAGTTGGTTCCCCCTGGATGGTAAAGAACTTAAAAAACCAATGAACATAATGCATCTAGGATTAAAAATATGGCATATGACACTACATTTTCATATTGCATTTAATTTAGTCTTCATATTACATTTGGTTTTCTTGTTCAAAATGTATAATTGCCTATCATGTATTACATAATTTTCTTGATATTATATTTTGATTTTTTTCTTTGTTTGTCATATAATTGCGTTGTTGCTTGATCATACTTGCATGACTGCTTAATCATATAGATTTTTATGGGCTTTATGAGGATGGTAAATGATGACACCTAGTTAGGTCTTAGCTCACATGCATTGCACTCATACTAGGGCTTTGATGCCTAGTGAATCCCCAAACTAGATATCATCTTCATGCATTTTCATCTTCACATTTCATCCATCTCTTCTTCTTCTCTTTTCTTCTCTTATATTCCTTTACCTTGAAAGTATAAAACGATCATCAAATTTTCTCTCCAAGTCAAGGGATATAGTTCTTCTTCTCTTGTATATCCTTTGTCCTTGAAAATTTTAATCATTTCTTATCCTCCCTAATACAAAGGATGTACGTTCCTTATTCTCTCTACTTTTGCTTTTACTTTTACTCACACCTCCTTCTTGATCTTTCACCTATTAAGGGGTCCTCATGGGATAGGTTAGATACTGCATGGATATCATTTATGGTATTCATACAACCACTAACTATATTACACACACCCCTTAGCTCTTGAAATTTCACTAGGGATGCACACACACTATCTTTCACTTCTTGCTTCTTTATTTCTTATATCTTCTTCTAACACATGCACACACTCACACTACTTTTATCGTAACTCACCTTACCAAACAACTTAAAAATTTAAAGGTAAGTGAGAAACCGCTAATTAAAGTTTCATCATAGGATCAAGTCAACCCATTTATTCAATAACCTCTTCTAGATCTTGCCAAGATACCACATTCATCGAGGATTATGGATTTACATCATAAGAAGAGTGAATTTGTACACATTGGCATGTGTAACTTTATCTTTGCAGGTACAACCCTCAAAGAAAATATTCGTGGCAGCAAACCTCTTCTTGTAGAGCATTATTTTACCCATTGTTACCTGTCCAATGATTACTCGTTTCCCAAAAAAATCCTATATTGTATGGTATATATAGGTAAAGGCTTGGGGCTACAACAGAAAGGTATTCAAGAGCCTTTGGAAGTTGGGATTTGGCCTCGGAGATGTGGCATAGGCTACATACCCAATAAAAACCAACCTTTACCATTTTATGATGATCACCTTATTACTTATACCAAATATTTAGATCATCAAGGCTTGGAGTGGAGTGATGAGGATGAGGGACCACCTTATCCCACTAACATGTTATTTTGTAATGTAGTAACTTTGGTGCACCCTAATTTGGTTCCCCCTTGGATGGTAAAGAACTTAAAAAACCAATGAACATAATGCATCTAAAATAAAAATATGGCGTATGCCGCTGCATTTTCATATTGCATTTAATTTAGTCTTCATATTGCATTTGGTTTTCTTGTTCATAATGCATAATTTCCTATCATATCTTGCATGATTTGCCTAACATTCTATTCTGATTGCATATTTTTTTGTCATATAATTTTGTTGTTGCTTGATCATACTTGCATGACTACTTGATCATATAGATTTTTGGGGACTTTATGAGGATGAAAATGATGACACCTAGTTAGGTCTTAGCTCACATGCACTGCACTCATACTAGGGTTTTGATGCCTAGTATATCCCCAACCTAGGGCTCATCTCCATGCATTTTCATCTTCATATTTTGTCCATATCTTCTTCTTCTCTTTTCTTCTCTTATATTCCTTGACCTTGAAAGTATAAAACGATCATTAAGTTTTCTCTCCAAGTCAAGGGATATAGTTCTTCTTCTCTTGTATATTCTTTGTCCTTGAAAGTTGTAATAATTTATTATCGTCCCTAAGACAAAGTATATACATTCCTTTTCTCTCTGCTTTTGCTATTGCTTTTTCTCACACCTTCTCCTTATTGATATTTCACCTATTAAGGGATCCTCATGGGATAGGGTATATACCACATGGATATCATTTATGCTATTCATAGGACCACTAACTATATTATGCAGGCCCCTTAGCTCTTGAAATTTCACTAGGGATGCACCCACACACTATCTTTCACTTCTTTCTTCTCTCTTTCTTTTGTCTTCTTCTAACACATGCACACACTCACATTGCTTTTATTGTGATTTGCTCTACTCATTCATCTCTTTTTATACACACCACACCCCTATCGGGTAGTACTCACTTTGGCATATCACTCATACACTACACCCCATATAGGATAGCTTCATGGCCACACATGAGAGATAACCTCCATCTTGGCCATTTACGAGCATACATCCCAATGGGAATGTCTCTTCATCTATGGCCATCAGCGAGCACTACACCCAAAATAGGTATCGATCCACACTTTTCCATATTTGTAAGTATAACACCCTTGTAGGATAGCTTCATGGCCACATGTGAGGGGCAGCCTCTATCTCAGTAAATTACAAGCACACATCCTTACAAGGGTTTCGTTCTTATTTTTCTTTTTCTTTCATTTTGATCTTTCAAATCCTTTATTTCTTCTTCTTTCACCTTTCTCTCTTCTATCATTGTTTGTTTCCTTCTTCCTTCTTCTTTCTTTTTTTTACCCACTCACTTGTGCATTTCATTTTGCATTTATTTTAGATTGCATGTTAGATTGCATTTCATCTAGTTAGATTCATTCATGCATTTCATTTAGTTAGTTTTCATGCATTTCATTAGTTAAGCTCATTTTGCATTCATTTAGTTAGGATAATTTTGCATTGCATTCATTATGTTTGTGATTATCATGCTTAAAAAAAATAAAAATTAAAAATGCAAGTAAAACCTAATCTTTCCTTTTTGTCTTTTTCTCTCTCCTCTTTCTTCCTTTTGACACCTTTTTTCTCCTTTTTTGTTGTTGATGCTTTGTTTTATTTTGAGTCAACTATTTCGAGTTTCCTTAGAAATTTGGCATTCCTACCAAAAATCAAGAGGACATCCTAAACTAAAAGGCATTAATGTACCTAATTCCTCGTTTTGCATGAAAAATATTTGTGTCCAAAATAGCATCATTTTTGCACCTCCCCTTTCTTCTAAACATGCCACCCCTTTTTTTTGTTTACCATTTTTTACCATAGGTGTCTACATATTTTTTGATGCATTTATTAGGTCATAAATGCATCAAAGAGGGGGCAAAATATAGACATGGAAAATTGACCCATTAAGATGAGTCATTTTCCTTAGATCCTTAGTTTTCTTCTCAAAAAATTAAGGTCATATTTGAGCCAACTTTTCTCCCATAAAATATTATTCATACCTCCCAAAAACTCTACCATTGGATTGGGATTTAAAAGAGCTTTCCAACACTATAAGTTTTGTCTCATTCTGACACCTTTTGGTCCCCCAAAATGCAGAAAAACTACACATGGGTAAAGTTGTCTCGCCCAAGTTTTTGGTCAATCTCTGTGACATCGACCCTTACCCAAGTTTAAGTTTTTTTTGTCCATCCAAAACTATTATAAACAGAGGGTTTAGACTCCCTTTTTCTTCAACCAAGTTTTCTAAGTGATCTTAGTGCGACAAGTTGTGAAGTTCTTCTTTTGCAAAAAGTGCTCTTGATGAATCTCTACTTTTGGATTGTTGTGTTGCTTTGCTTCTATGCTTCTTGTGATTGGCTACCCTTGGTGAACAAGTGTAAGAGTATTGATGATAGGAGAGGTATACCATTTTTATCACTACCTTCACTTTCTCATTACTCCTTGCTTTATCCATCAGCTAATAAGGTTTTTATGCATTGTTAGTTTGTTTCAAGCTTTTATTTTCTATTTTGCATCGTATTTGGTTAGTTAGGGATTGGGAGCAAGTTTCATCTCCCAAAACCCTAATTTACTTTTTTGTGTTTCATTAATTTTATATCCATTATGTATGTATTTCATTTTTTTGTTTACATATGTTTCATCTCACTTTATTTGTTTCAAAGGTCAACAATTATTTCTGTATCGCTCCAAATTTTTCGCATCCTTACCTTCAGGCTATTGGATCCGTGCCCGGAAGGAGGATGGGAAAAGGATGTCGCGGTACCTCGGACTGAGAGGACTTTGCGAAGGTCCCGCCTCTCAAGGGAGGTGTATTTTGATGATTTTTCGACGGATGGTGGGTTCACCAGGAAACATTTAATGGCAGTTTCCACGCCTAGGTTTGGAATGTGTTTTAATGTGTTCGTTTTTAACTTTAAGCATTCATATCCTAGGTTTGGCCAAATGAATCTAGATTAATCTACATGAAAATGCAAGTTCAATGAATACAGAAAACAGATTTAAAGACATAAAATAGAGAATTTACAGAATGCAAATGAGGAATACCTGATCCGGATGTCTGGTGATGATTCTGATGTTTGAAGCAGTCAGGATCGTCTGGAATTCGACAGAATCGTCTGATATCTGACAGAATCGTCTGAGATCTGACAGAATCGTCTGAGATCTGACGAATTCGTCGACGAATTTGTCAGAGACCTGCAAGCAGAAAAATAGATACAAAATACAACGAATACTATTGTGCTAATAGAGGGAAACAACACCAAATGAATGTATGAATATTGGATAATAGTTATTAACAGAAATTTAAGCAGATTATAATATTCTAATGACAAATCATGATCTTAGTATGCAATCTAAGCTAAATGGGTGAACTCCAAATGCAAAATAACATAAAAACTGAATAAATTATCTAATTTGCAGAATAAAATAACAGAAACAAGGTTGAGAAGTGCAAACTTCAGGCACTGATTGCCTCAATATGGATTGCAGTCGAGATCGTCTCGCATCAGTACGAAATCGCCTCGAATTCGACAGGTTCGCCTCCGATCTGAACAGGTTCGTCGACGACGATAGGTGCTGGCTCCGGCTGAAAAATAGTGATGTACCTGCAACAAAATTGGTATGGGACCAGTGCAAATGCAAAATAGGGATGATTTAACGTAGATGGAGTTAATTTGCAGATAATTTCAGCCAGGGGGGTGCTAAGGGAATAGCTTAGGATTAAATAGGCTTAGGGGAGTAGTTAGGAGGTTGGAGATCATCCCAATTTGGGAGATCTCCAACGGGGGAGGGTCCCTAACGGCGCAGACACGCTTCTGCCCGGATTGGAGACCCGTTGGAACAGAATCCAACTTTGCAAAATCAGTTTTGCGACAAGATCGTCTGGACGTCCTAGTCCAGACGAAATCGTCAAATCTGGGGCGATATCGTCTGATCGGCGACGATATCGTCAAACGGTCAAAACAACCTCTAAAATTGGCACGAAAAAGGGGGAAACGGATTACCCGACGGTTAACGGGCGGTTTGGGAGGTTAAATTTGAATTTTAAATTATTTACTAAGGTGAATGTAATTATTGTAATTTTATTGCGCCAATTTTAGGGTGCTACATTTTGCCCCCTCTTTAGCGAATTTTCTGAAGAAAATGCGTTAAAGATGAGTTCTTCTCGATCTACGAGAAAGCAAAAATTATTCCCATTTTTAGGCGACGATTCTTGGTCGAATCGTACGACAACTTACTATGGTGCCCCCTCCGTGTTTTTACCCAAATCGAACGTTTGAGGTAAAAACGCGGAAAAGCAAAAAATTATTTTTGAATAAAATTAAGAAAAATAGGGTAAAACCCTAATTCATTTTTACTGTTCATTTTCTGGGTTTTAGAGCTCTGAAGAAAAAAAATGGTGGAGACGACGCACAGATCGACAGAGGTCCGACGCGGTCTACGGGTAAGAGTCTAGACTTAACTAGGATGCTTTAATTTAACTTTACATGCTTTGTAGGTAATTTTTAGGTGATTTTTGAGCATCGCGGCCGTTTTTGGGCCGTCGACGTCGTCGGGACGAAATCGTCCCGATTTCGACGAAATCGTCTCAATTTCGGCAATTTCGCCCGAGGGCGAAATCGTCGAAAGGGGGACGATTTCGTCAAATTAGGGACGATTTCGAACTACGAAATCGGAGACGATTATGCTCAAATTTGGGACGATATCGTCCAATAGTGGGCGATATCATCAATTGCACAAAATTGAATTTTTAACTTGCATTATTAATTACTTGAATTATTGATTAATGATTGTTTATTGTTTTGTTGTTTATGTTTGCAGAGAGGATTACTAAAAAGCAGGGAATGGAAATACGGAGGGTTGAGAGATGACTTGGCCGCTCTCACACAGGCAGAGCGGGATCAGCTGGCACAGGCCGGCTTGCAGCATGTGGCGGAGATGCCACAAGTATCCACAGATATGGGGCTTCGACGGCCCTAGCAGAGAGGTGGTATCCGGGCTCTTCATGTTTTCGGCTACCTACGGGGAGATGACTCCCACTTTGGAGGATGTATGGAGGATTCTGAGAATCCCCATACAAGGACGGCTCATTACTCCTACGGCCAATCAGGGCCGCGCTATGGGACAGCTGTGCGGTGACCCGAGCTTCGCCCTGGAGAAGGGCGGAGTTAATATCGAGGCACTACGCCAGATGCCTAGGGCATCTACACTCACACGGGTTCTAGCTGGAGTAGTTGGTGGACTTCTGCTGTGCCACCAGAGCGGGTGCAGGGTGCCATGGATGCTCGCAGATGTGATCTACGATATGAGAGACCACGGCTACAGGTTCTCATGGGGTAGTTTTGTTCTATGCCGATTGTACAGGATCCTGTATGGGGTCGTGTACAAGGGCGGCCGATGTCTGGTTATGACATCGCTACTACAAGTTTGGTGCTGGGAGCACATTGCGGTGCGGAGGCCGATAGGGCTTCCTCTGATAGGGGTTGATGGGGAGAGGCCCCGAGTCTTCTACTGGTGGCTCCGAAGAGGGGCACAGCGACGGATAGATCTGTCGATGTCCCGGAGGCTACTAGATGACTTAGTCCCAGACCAGATCACCTGGAGGCCATGGAGGGAGCATCCAGGGTGGGCCGAGGACGGACAGGAGTTGGCTCGCGTTAGGCGAGTTTGCTGGCTGAGGATGGAGAGGGGAGAGGTGGAGCTCCATAGGTACGACCGAGTTTTGAGGCAGTTCGGTCTACAGCAGGGGATCCCATCTCTAAGGGACTACGAGTTTTCTCGGACTGTCCGGGATAACACTACGGTTAGCAGGGCTCCCGACATGCAGCGGTTCCGGAGCCAGGACACGGATGATGCCCCCATCCAACCAGTGGATGGGGACGACGTAGGAGTAGCCGATGGCTATGATGCCTGGTACGCAGGCATCCGCCCTCCTCGGATGACGAGGGCACAGGGTCCGATCCACGCGGTTGTGCGTCGGATAGGGAGGCGGCGCCGAGCGGCGATGGAGGCAGCCCGGGGTCACGACGGGAGAGAGGCGAGGAGGCCACGAGGCACAGGAGAGGCCGCGACGGAGAGAGAGGGAGAGGAGGGAGGCGAGACCCCCATCTCCATAGAGGCCACCATCGCCCGATAAGGGCAAGGGTGTCGACACAGGAGAGAGTAGCGAGATGGCTACTCTCCGGGCGGAGAGAGATCGTCTCCAGGCCCAGGTGCAGACGCTACAGGATGAGGCTGCACGCCATCGGGCTGAGGTGTCACAGCTACGGGATGAGATTGCACGCCTCAGGGCACGGGGCGGAGGGGCGAGCTCTAGGGAGCTGACACGGGCTATCGCCCAGCTAACATTTTATCAGACACTATACTTCCAGCTGGTGCCAGAGGCGGATAGACTACCCCTGCCAGCTAACATCGCAGATCCGATCAGGATCGGGTCATCGAGGACCACGTCCCGATCGAGGACTAGGACTACATAGACTGCGATGGGGCCACCTCGTCCACCTCAGGGCGGGGGAGGAGATGAGGCAGAGAGCTCGAGGGGCTCTCGAGGCTAGAGGGCTGGACTGACATTGTATGATATGATTATTATTTTTGATAGAGGATTGAGTATGCCGAGGTACAGATTGTGGCATACCAATCCAGTTTTGATGATGTACATATGTTTGTGATATATATAGATGAGATATTTTTGATCATATGACTTGTATTATGTGATGCTTATGATGCTTTTAATGTTTGATTGATTGATTTGATAATTGGATGTAATTATGTCGTTGGAAATATTATAATTTGAATGTCATGCTTGTAATATTTTAAATGAAATAATCTGATGTAACAAATTGATTGTTTGTGATGAAATGTGATAAAAATAAAAAGAGACTTCTAACAATAATTTCAAAGGACATTGTCGCTATTATAGACCATTTCATGGAGTCGCTGCTCACTCGGTCGTCAAGCTAGTCCCATGTATAGAAATATTGTTAAAAGTAAAAGAGTGCTTAAGAAACTGTCTTAAGACTTTGGTGCAATAGTGCAAATGATGATGATGATGATGGTTTGTTTTCAGATTTTCATAAAAAAATGTTTGTGCATGAAATAATGTTCAAATGATTTTTGCTAGGCATAAATTCCTAAGTGTGATAAATTTTTTGGATAATTCTTTAGGAATTATACCATCATTGCAAAATTAAAGGTTGACATAATGACATGAAATAATGAAAATGTGTTTGCTTTTGAAAAGCATAATTTGTGTAACATAATGAATTAAGTCATATGGTTTTCATGATTTTTAATAAATGGGGAATAAAAATTGTTACAATGGTTTGCGCTAGGCATAGAATATGTAGGTATAGACTTATACCATCATCGCGAAAAATCCAAAAAAGATAGTTTTATTGCATGGTTGATTTTTGATGAACAGAAAATATGAAAATGAGGACTTGCGCTAGGCATAAAATTCCAATTTTGGTTTTGAAACTATACCATCGTCGCGAAAGTCAACCAGATATATATGTTTTGATTATATATTTTGAAAGAAATTTTTGATTTTTCTATTATATAGTTGTCTTTATGGTAAACAACTGTACTTGATTTATTCCCAAACAAGTTGCAAAAATAATATTTCAAATTATTTTGAAGACAAAAGTTAGATTTATAAGGAATCCCATGTGCATATGTGAATTCATTTCCGATCTTGATTTATCATAATGATACACAAAATCTCTCAAATACAAATGTGTGTGCAATTGCATTGTTCATTTACCAGTTTTGAGCAAGATAATATGATACAAGTGATTTGAAGAAACCAAATAAGTGTTCATTAACCATGATGTAGATGCATATAACCATACTAGACTACTATGTAGGTCGGATTATCAAGAGCTAGCTAATCCATAAGCGAACATAGGTCTGTACAAAAGAAGGTCGCTAATGTGACAGACATATCACCACGCTAGGAGTTACCCAAGGCCAAGCAGGTTGGGCACAAACCACTTGTTATGGGGCTTACCTCACAGTTTTCGAATAATTGAGAATTCCAAGGATTCAAGCTCATCAACCCTTCTTTTCTTTTCAAAGGGTAGGGAAGGGATTTTATTGCTTTCTTGCTTTTGCTTTTCTCTTGTTTTTTTTTTTTTTTTTTGAACTTTGTATTTTTCTTTTTGTATTTCTTTTGCTTGATAATGCTTGAAATATTGCTGAAATAACATTTTTCTTTTCTCTTCTTTTTTCTTGAACTTTTCTTTTCCTTTTCTTTGCTAGGGATACTTGCTCGGATTAGCTGTAGAGCAAGGGATTTTTATTCTGGGTAGGGGTGAGCTTGTCCTTTTGCCAATTCTCAAAGATTCTAGACCATGTGCATGATAGGATAGCGGGGAAACTTTTCGCTCAAGAAATCAGTTCTACTATGTAGCAAAACATGGAAATTACAAATATAATCATTTTATTGTGAAAAGATGTGCTTGGTTTAAGTAAATAACAAGATCAATTCTCTATGCTCAAACTTTATTTAATTGAATTTTGTGAACTTTGATATAAGAGAGATTAGTAATCATGCCAGATAAAATCAAGATATTTATTGTTGTGAGTGTGCAAGTGAGGGATTCCAAATAAATGCTAATTTATCCAAAAATAATTTGAAACATATAACTGCAATAATTGTAAGAAAATATATATAAATAATTTTTGAGAAGTTTTGAGAATGTTGACTCTCTCTTTCTTCTTTATTTTATTTTGGTTTCGAAAGAGTCAAGCATATAGTTGTTATTATATTTTTATCATTATTTTGATTTTTGGTTTTATTTTTGATTTTGAGCAAAAAAAATTTAACAAGTGCTTTAAATAAATGCAATAGATAGTTTTTGAAGATTTTGGATGATTATGAATATTTTTGATGTTTTTGGATTTTTATAAATTTGAAAGAAATATAAGATAAAAATTTTGAAAACAAATTATATACAAGGATGAAGCGACCAAATTTATGCATAGTAACGTTTAAGATGCAAAATATTCATGGGTTCTTTAAGTTCTTTACCATCTAAGGTAGATAATTTGTATGCTCCTCGATTCAAATTTGGCCAGTAATAATGTATGGTCCAAGCCAATTGGGCTCAAATTTACCTTTAAGGTCCTTAGTTGCATTTGTATTTTTTGATTTTCTTTTAAAACAAGGTCGCCGATCTCAAAGGATCGATGACGAACTTTCTTAGCATATGATCTTTTAAGCTTGTTTTGGTAAGCACGGAGATGCTCCAAAGCATTGATGCATTTTTCATCTAGGAGTTCCAGTGGTCGAGTCTGCCAACACGATATTCATCTCCTACTTCGGTATCTTGAAGTAGCAGAGCCAAAGAAGGAACTTCCAATTCAAATGGAAAAACTGCTTCAGCACCATATACCAAAACAAATGGTGAAGTTCCCGTGGGGGTTCGAACACTAGTTCGATAGGCCCACAAGGCTGGATATAATTGAATGTGCCAATCCACGGCCAGTTTTATTGACTAATATTTTGAGAATTTTGATTAAGGTTTTGTTAGATGCTTCTGCTTGACCATTACCCTGAGGATAATAGGGAGTGGACCAGCGATGTTGAATCTTATATTTTTGACATAATTTTTTAACATCTTTATTTTTGAAGCAAGTTCCATTGTCAGAGATGAGATTGGCAGGAATTCCGAACCTGCAAATGATTTGATTAAAAATAAATTTAGAAACTTGTGTGCCAGTGCAGGAAGCTAAAGGCATAGCTTCGACCCACTTCGTGAAATACTCAGTGGCGGTTATGATGAACTTGTGTCCATCAGATGACACAAGATTGATTTTGCCAATAATATCCAAGCCCCATTTAGAAAAGGGCCAAGGAGATGAAATAGCCTGCAGCTCTTGTGCGGGCGCATGGACAAGGTCAGCATGTTTTTGACACTTGTCGCAATGGCGCACATACTCATGTGCATCCGTTTCCATGGTAGGCCAAAAGTATCCTATCCGAAGGAGCTTTTTAGCAATGACACTACCACTAAAGTGTCCTCCACAAGATCCATCGTGGGCTTCACTCAAGGCTGATTTAGACTCTTCTAAGTTTAAACATCTTAATAGGATACCTTCAAAAGATCTCCTATATAAAGTATTGCCAATTATTACGAATCGACTTGCTCGTCGACGTAATAACCGACGTTGGTTTCTATTAGAATTGGCAGGGAAAGTCCCATTTTGAAGAAAATCAAATATGTCTGTATACCAAGGTTCGGGAGTAGTTTCATTGATTAGAAACACATCCAAAGGCTCTAAGCATGACTTATTTGAAGCGGGTTCCTGGAGTCGACGAATAATGATAGTGGCATATTCGTCATCTAACTCCAAGGGCGAGGAGAGATGCGACTACGGCCATAGCATCAGCTGCACGGTTGCTAGTTCGAGGAATAGCTTCCAAGGTAACTTGATCAAATAAAGACATTAATTGTAAAACATAGGCCTTATATGGGCACAGTTTATCATCTCGGGTTTGATAAACTTCATTAATTTGGTTTATAACCAGTTGGGAATCACCAAAGACTAAAAGGTGTTTAATTTTTAGCGCTAGGGCAGCTCGTAATCCAAGGATTAGAGCTTCATACTCAGCAGTATTGTTGGTGCAAGCAAATGTCAATTTGAAGGACAGAGGAATAAGATGTTTTTGCGGAGATATTAAAATAATACCCGCACCGACCCCACTCATGCATCGGGCTCCATCAAAGTATAAGGACCATTGTTCGGTATGGTCTGCCTCTAATTGAAGGCATTCATCTGGAAACTCGATGATGAGGGGATGGGTAGACTCTAAGGGTGCAACGACTAATTGATCTGCTATGATTTGACCCTTAACAGACTTCTGTCCTATGAATGTGAGATCAAACTCGCTTAGAGCAAGAACCCACTTGGTTGTGCGACCCGATAAATAAGGTCGACTCATGAGATACCTTAAGGGATCATATTTAGCAATGACATAAGTTTTTTGACTAAGCATATAATGTCATTAATTTTTGCGTAGCAAACACGATTGCTAGACATAGTTTTTCCAATCGCTGTGTAGCGGGTTTCATAACTGATGAAGGTTCGGCTAATATAATAATTAGCACGTTCTCGCTTTTCATCATCAAGTTGAGCTAACATAGCCCCTAAGGCGAGAATCCGAAGCGAAAATATATAGGAGAAATGGGCGATCGGATTTAGGTGGTGAAAGCACGGGTGGATTAAGGAGGTATTGTTTGAGAAGTTCAAAAGCTTCTCTACATTCCGTATCCCAATTAAAGGGGACATCCTTCTTAAGGAGTTTAAGAAAGGGACCGGTTTTATCCGCCATCTTATCGATGAAGCGACGGATGGCTTGAAGTTTACCTTGTAAACTTCGTAACTCAGATATATTAGTAGGTGCGGGCATATCGGTGATGGCCGCAATCTTGAGAGGGTCGATTTCAATACCACGTAAAGAAACTAAAACCCCTAATAGTTTGCCGGATTTAACTCCGAATATGCATTTTGCTGGATTTAATCGAATGAGATATTCTCGTAATCGATTAAAGACTTTCCTTAAATCATCTAAATGATTATTTTCAATAATAGAGCGAGCTATAATATCATCCACATAATCATGTAGGATATCATGCATCATATCATGAAAAATGTAGGTCATAGCTCGTTGATAAGTTGCACCGACGTTCTTTAAGCCAAATGGCATCACTTTCCAGCAAAAGGTACCCCAGGGGGTAATAAAGGTTGTTTTAGCCTGGTCTTCAGGAGCTATCCGAATTTGATTATAACCGGAGAATCCATCCATTAAGGACATCATCCCACTTCCGGCAGTGAAGTCAATGATTTGATCCATGTTTGGAAGAGGAAAGTCATCTTTAGGGCATGCAGCGTTAATATCTCTAAAATCTGTGCAAACCCTAACTTTGGTAGCTTCTTTCTTGGTGACTTGGAACTACATTTGAGATCCATTCAGCATAATCAATAGCTTGTATAAAGATAACATTCAGGAGTTTTTCTAACTCCCCTTTGACTAGCAAGAGCCACTTTGGGATGCATTTTTCTAAGTTTTTGTTTAACGGGTTTAGCATCCGGATGGACCACTAGATGATGCATGACTACAGAAGGGTCTAGACCCGGCATATCTTCATATGTCCAAGCGAAGACATCTTCATACTCTTTAAGGAATGCAATGTATTGTTCTTGTTTTTCTTGACTTAATTCTGATCCAATATTGATTATGTGAGGATTGTCCTCAGTTCCAATATTAATTTTAATGACGTTTTCTACCTCCATGTGTAGATCTCTTTCAAAATTAGGTGGGGCGGGTGAAACGCCCAATTCTTGTAATTCTTGTAAGGTTAATTTAGATAATTCATTCTGAGGATTAGTGGCCTCAAGTTGGGCTATAGTTGGTATAGAACCATCAAAATAAAATCCATTGTGTAACATCTCTTCAACAGAGACATCATGGAAGATATCTCCTTCCAACTCTTCATCGGGGTCAGCAATCATTTCAGGGTATGCTATGGATAGCATGTTGCATGAAAACGACTGATTTTTAAGAGGCAAATCAACATGCCTATCCAAATAATCTTGATAGCATATGAGATGATCATCATCCTCAAAAGGAAAGGGTTGACCCTTACTAGGAAATAGGCCCACACCACAGCGGGCAGGCCACGGTTCTACCTCGAAAGGTTCTTTCATGCCATTTTGGGAAGGTCCCAAGCCTTTCCCTTCATATCCCATTTTAAGCATCATGGGTTTAGCTTTAATATAATCATTGGTAAAATAACACCGAGCATATCCTTCATGATGAGTTTTGATATTTCGAGGGATTCTTCCCCAGTCATATCCTTTATAAATGAAGGCACAACTCCCGACTTGGTAAGTACTTCCCATAGGTTGTGGGAGGCCCAAAGTACGAGGAGATGGCGGCAAGTTATTTAAAAGGTTTGAATCTTGCATGAAAGCATTCATTTTTTCTGATATTAAGGTTGTAGATAAATCTGGTAAGAGTTCATCAGAAAGGGCATAAGATGTAGAAGGCTTATTACCTATATCTTTAGATGTGGAAGGTATGATAGATGTGTCTATAGGTTTTGAATTTATAGGGATAGAACTTGAAGGATTGGTTGTAGACTTAAGATCTTTTTGAGGTTCTAAAATGATTTGTTTAGAGGATTGTTGGTCTATATAGGAGGATGAAATTAATGGAGGGGAAATAGGTGAAGTTATGGGTTTATGTTTCACAGTTTTAGATGAAAAATAAGAACTAGGATGTGTGGATGACAGAGCAGGGCAAAATTGCACTCCAACGGGTTCTGCCAAAGCACACATATCAAAAGGTCTAGGGTCACCATGAATAGTGACCAACTGATTTTTAAACTCAAATTTAACACATTGGTGTAAGGTTGATGGGACCGCTCGCATGGCGTTGATCCAAGGGCGACCCAAAAGTATATTGTACGATGCTTGGGCAATGTACAATAAACACGGTTGTTTCTAGGGTTCTAGGGCCAACTTGCAATGGGAGGGTAATAACTCCACACGTTTCTTGTGTTTCGTCATTAAAAGCTTTGATAATCATATCAGTTTTCTTCATTTCATCACTTCTAAAGCCAAATCGTTGGTAGAAGTCAAAAGTGCAAATGTTTAGAGATGAGCCATTATCAATCAAAACTCTTTTGACGACTACATCTCCAATTAGAGCAGTAATGTATAAGGGATTGTCCTTATGTAAACTGTGTTGTGGGATATCTTTATCCCGGAAGTCAATACAATCAATCTCTCGAGTGATGATAGTATTGGCCATAGCTTCGAGTTGAATGTTTTGAGGTACCATCATTTGGCTCAATGTAAGCATCAACTCATCCCTATGGGTGGGAGAGGATCTTAATAAATCTAAGAGGGAAATTCTGGCCGTAGTATTGGACAATTGCTCATTAATATTGTAAGGGGGTTTAGATTGAACAGTAGGAACATGATTCCCTTTATTGGGGTTTTTCAAAACGAATGGAGCCGATCCATCGTTCTGGTTTGGTTCTTGTTGAGAGTTTTGAGCTTGTTGTCGAGTAACGACTCCAATGGTACCTACAATGTTATAGTGAAGACGCTGAACTGGTCTCGGTTGAGCATTAATGGCTTGTTCATTAGAAAGGAATATATTAGAAGAAGGTCGAGTAGTGACTCTTCTAGGAAATGGTTCTTCTGGAACCATAGCATCTGTGACGGGTTGAATAGGATCTGATTCGTTTTCAGAACTATTCGATTGGTTTGAAGTAATGTCTAGTTCACTTTCACTATCTGATTCTATATCACTAGAATCAGAAGTTTGAAAATTATGTAAGGGCCTGGTCGTAACCAGGGATAAGGTCGTGTCAAATATTTGAGGATCCTGAACAGGTAATTGTCCGCTAATGGTTCCTACATATCGGGTAGGAGGGGGAACATTATGATGTTCGATTTGATTGGCTACCTCTTTACCATGTCTTGGTAAAGGGTGTTGAAATATGTCTAGAGTTTGATTGGCATTTTGATTTTGATTTTGGGGAACGGTCTTTTGAGTATTATTAGGAGGGTTTTGTTTAGGTTGGAAGGCTTGCACTTCCATTTCATTATTGTCAATCAAATCTTGTATTTTATGTTTCAACCTTTTACAAGCGTTGGTAGAATGTCCTGGTCCTCTATGGAAATCACGGTGCAAGTCAGCTCTGTATCCGGGTATAGTTGGGTCGGGTTCCCGGATAGTCGGTAATTGGATCAAACCTCTTTCGAGTAATTGAGGTAAAATAGTTGATAAGGGTTGATTTAATCTAGTGAATTCTCGAGGAGGCTTGTCAGGAGGTTTCAATATGAATTTTTTTGTTGTCTTCGTTGCATTGATATTAGCAACATTTCTGCTGTCAGTGACTCCGTCACCGACAACTTGTTTGTTTTTATATTGATTTCTAGATGTTTTCTCATCATCCTTCTTCCTAAGTTGGCCTCTCCTAATGAGGGCATCTTCTACTCTTCGAGCTAAATCTATATCTTGATCGAAGGTAGTTAAAGTAGCGATTGATAGCTCATAAGATATCTGTTCTTGTAAATTGTTGATGAAAATGTCCAACATTTCCCTATATGGCAGCACAAAGTGCAGTTTTCCTGTCAATTGCCTCCATCTAGCTAAGAAATCGGCAAAACATTCATCCTTGTCTTGTTTTAAATTGTATAGGTCTTTAATAGTTACATGCCTCTCGATGTAGGCACTAAATTGATGGACAAATGATTCCACTTGTTTCTTCGAAGTTTCTCAAAGAATGAGTGGGCAATTGATAGTACCACTCTAATGCCATTCCACCTAAACTTTTTGGGAACATTTTTAGTAATAGCAAGTCGTCATGCGATATGTCGTGACATGCTATCCTAAACATGCGAAGATGCTCTATGGGATCTTCGGTTCCTTTATATATAGGTAGGATGGGCATGGGAAAATGCTTAGGGTATGGTTGAGCTACAACTATGGGATCCAAAGGTTGACTACAGATCTCTCGATAATTATACGAGGGACGGTAGGGATCTATCCGGTCCATACGTGAAGCTAATTGTTTCACCATGGCTTCCAGATTACTAGTTTGCCCCCCATATTGGTTTGGTAGGGCATTGACATGGGTTTTATGGGCATATGATGGAGGAACATGAAGATTAGATGCCATGTTACTGTTGTGTAAAGTATTGGTAGGAAAAGTATTATGGAGGAATTTTGAAGTTGTATTATGTTGTATTCCAGATTGTTGAAAGTTTGTATTTGGCTTTGTTTTAGGTTTTTGTTTACTTGAAGCATATTGCTCAATAGTTTGGCGGAATAAAGTAGTGAAGGAAGGTTTCTTTTGTGTGGGAGTGATTTTAGGTTGAATAACAGGTTCCTTAGGAGGTTGGGTAACTTGTTGTTTTGACATGTTTTGAGCCATAGTGACCATATCCGTATTGGATGGCCCAGCCTTGTCACTTTCTTGATCAATGAAAGACAAGGGATTAGTGCGCATATTGCACATATATTCCATGGCTGCTTGAGTGTTACTGATTTGCCCTTTATCAAGGCGAATTGCCACATTAAGGTCATCAATGTTATCCATGAGAAATTTCTTGAAATGCTCTGCATTGTCAAAGGCAATAGTTCCATTTGGAGCTACTCTAGGGGATGAGGATCCATCCTCTTTAACACTTCCTTCTTGTTCCTTATCTTCACCTAAGTCTTCGTCTGATTGACCTAGAGTTTCTCCTTCCGGATTTGTATCTCCAAGAAGGACATTTGGGTCTTTAGTTGTATCTTGTAACCAATCTTCTTCTTCTCCTAAAGTTTCTTTACCATTCCTAAGTTTAGGCATGGTGCTAAGTTTTGATTTCAGCAAATATATATATATATATATATATATATATATATATATATATATATATATATATATATGCAACAAATTAAGAGGTATATATTTACTATATACCTACTACAATATTTGAAAATGAAATGTTTAAGTTTTTGCTAAGTTTTTGATTTTTTAGGTTTTTTTTTTTTTGAAATAATATAATAAAGACAGCAAATAACACAATAAATGCAAGAAATAATACTGAAGTAATAATCTAGTTTTCTATAAACAATTTATGAATATCATTAATAGGTTCGAGTTGTTCAGGAGTCATGAAGTGTTCTTCTTCAAATTGAAAGTTTTCTTTTAAAAATTTGATGAAAAGAGCTATAGTGATGTTGTCTGTTTCAGATGCTGGTTGATAAAAGTAAAGCTCATGGCAATACTCTCGATATAACATAGCTCGCGGAACTCTATTCCATATTTCCCTATCTGTAAGAACAACCTCTTGGTCTTCTACACAACCTAGGAACTGGTGCACAATGGCTGCGTTCTCGAGGTATTCCTCGAAGGTGAACAATTCTGAAGATACTAGAGCTCTCCTATAAGCTAACCATCTATGGCAGGCTCTCCGAAGTTCATGATAAAAAACTAGTTGATGAGGATCCGAGGATTCTATCTAGGACTAGCCTCTTGATTTGCTTAAGTTGTGTGGACCTAGATGAGATGAGACTAAGTCTTCTATCAAGTTCGTTCCACAGGAATTGATTTCTACTTGTTTCGAGGCACACTAAGGACAGAATTGACTTCTATAGGCTGCCAATTGGTTTTCTACGTTTATAGTAACTGCTAACCTTTTCTTAGGAGCTACCATCTAAACATGATTTCAAACTTAAATGTTTTAAAATGCATCTATGTTTTAGTTGTTCTATATATGTTTTTGTTTTTGTTTTTGTTTTTCAAAAGGTTATGATGCATTCACGTCGGGTTCACCAAAATGTATCGCTCCAAATTTTTGCATCCTTACCTTCAGGCTATTGGATCCGTGCCCGAAAGGAGGATGGGAAAAGGATGTCATGGTACCTCGGATCGAGAGGACTTTGCGAAGGTCCCGCCTCTCAAGGGAGGTGTATTTTGATGATTTTTCGATGGATGGTGGGTTCACCAGGAAACATTTAATGGCAGTTTCCACGCCTAGGTTTGGAATGTGTTTTAATGTGTTCGTTTTTAACTTTAAGCATTCATATCCTAGGTTTGGCCAAATGAATCTAGATTAATCTACATGAAAATGCAAGTTCAATGAATACAAAAAATAGATTTAAAGACATAAAATAGAGAATTTATAGAATACAAATGAGGAATACCTGATCCGGATGTCTGGTGATGATTCTGATGTTTGAAGCAGTCAGGATCATCTGGAATTCGACAGAATCATCTGATATCTGACAGAATCATCTGAGATCTGACAGAATCATCTGAGATCTGACGAATTCGTCAGACGAATTTGTCAGAGACCTGCAAGAAAAATAGATACAAAATACAATGAATACTATTGTGCTAATAGAGGGAAACAACACCAAATGAATGTATGAATATTGGATAATAGTTATGAACAGAAATTCAAGCAAATTATGATATTTTAATGACAAATCATGATCTTAGTATGCAATCTAAGCTAAATGGGTGAACTCCAAATGCAAAATAACATAAACACTGAATAAATTATCTAATTTGCAGAATAAAATAACAGAGAACAAGGTTGAGAAGTGCAAACTTTAGGCACTGATTGCCTCAATATGGATTGCAGTCGAGATCATCTCGCATCAGTACGAAATCGCCTCGAATTCGACAGGTTCGCCTCCGATCTGAACAGGTTCGTCGACGACGATATGTGCTGGCTCCGGCTGAAAAATAGTGATGTACCTGCAACAAAATTGGTATGGGACCAATGCAAATGCAAAATAGGGATGATTTAACGTAGATGGAGTTAATTTGCAGAGAATTTCAGCCAAGGGGGTGCTAAGGGAATAGCTTAGGATTAAATAGGCTTAGGGGAGTAGTTAGGAGGTTGGAGATCATCCCAATTTGGGAGATCTCCAATGGGGAGGGTCCCTAATGGCGCAGACACGCTTTTGCCCGGATTGGAGACCCGTTGGAACAGAATCCAACTTTGCAAAATCAGTTTTGCGACAAGATCGTCCGGACGTCCTAGTCCGAGACGAAATCGTCAAATGCGAGGCGATATCGTCTGATCGGCGACGATATCGTCAAACGGTCAAAACAACCTCTAAAAATGGCGCGAAAAAGGGGGAAACGGATTACCCGACGGTTAACGGGCGGTTTGGGAGGTTAAATTTGAATTTTAAATTATTTACTAAGGTGAATGTAATTATTGTAATTTTACTGCGCCAAATTTAGGGTGCTACAATTTCATTTCCAAACGATCAACTAAAAGGATGAAGGGGGATTGATTGTTGTGCCTCCAAGCTTAGTCACATAGTAGCCTAAGCAAGCCTCCAAACACTAATCAATTTTTCTAAGGATTTTGAAGTTTTTTTATAGTATTTGAAGCTATTAGATATATTGGGATGAAAGTTTAAAAGCTAGGATCAACCATCTGTTTACTTTCTACTCATTTATGTTCCAAATTTAGATCATAAATAAAAAGAAAAATATTTGACTTTATTTCTAGGCATTTGAAAGAGAAAAAGCATATAGTTTGCACCTTAGGTTAAATCTATTTGTGCATTCTCTTAAACCCTTGCTAAAAATAAAAGGATCTTTATTGCAAGTTAGGATTTAGTCATAATTGAAATTAAGAATCATTCTAGGGTTAGTCCTTGCTTTCTTGCATTATTCTTTCATTTATTAGCATAGATTTTAGAAAGACCAAATATAATTTTTTGCTCACTATACACATCAAACATTCCATCCTTGGACTTGGAGCGAGTCCTTAAACTATTTTTGGTGAACCCCTCGATCCCCAAGCCCCTGAGTGTAGAGAATAAAACACACCCCTACAGTCACCTCGACTCCCAACAGATCCAACCGAGAATCATATACAATAGGGCAATTTTCCCCATCTACAAATACCCTATATTTATAGCAAATTATTGTGAATATTTTAGGGTTTAAAATTAAAAAATCTCCATCAACCTACTTGGGTATTCCTTTGATAAAGGAATTAAAAAGGAGCTTTGGATCTCTATTTTGGATAGAATGAAAGCTTGTTTGGCAAGGTTGGAAAGGTAAGTTATTAACCATGGAAGGAAGGCTACAACTCATAGAGATTACATTACAATCCATCCCTATTTATATGATGTCCATTTCAAGATTACCAACAAGTATAACATCAAAATTTGATAAAATTCAAAGAGACTTTCTATGGAAAGGTTATGAGAAAAAAAAAAAGGTTTTCTCTTTATAAGTGGGATAGGGTTTGTAAAGGAAAGAATATTGGAGGAGTGGGCTTGTAAAATTGTAGACTTATGAGTTTGTATTTAGGAGCAAAGCTTGGGTGGAGATTATTCAAAGATCAAGGAAAGAATAGGGTAAAAATATTAATTAAAAAATGTATAGGTTCACTTGATGCAATGAAATTACATAGGAAAAGAACTCTATCGAAAGGATCATCAACATGGAACTTCATATCATAGAGTTTGCAATTGATAAAGAAACACATTAGATGATCAATCAATGAGGGGAGTTATGCAATTTTTTTGTCAAATGCTTGGTTGAAGTCTTATCCTCTTATCTCTAAATCAAAATGACAACCATTGGCTCAAGCATGCCTAGCATGTAAAGGTCCAAAGGTCAAAAAACTATATTATTATGATCAACGAGTGTATATCATGAATTTATTTTAGTAGCCTTGTTGAAGGAGAGGAAATCAAACAAATTGCAAATGAACTTCAAAAGATGCTTCAAGAGTTTTATGTGTCGATTTTTACACGAAAATATGAGTTGATTTAGGATTTATCGAAGGATGGTGGATACTTGGTCAAGTTGGGATATGAGGATTTAGAACAATCAAAATATTGTCCTCCCAAAGGTTTTCCTTAGAATAATTTTTGGTCATTAGAGGCTCCTTAAGACCTCAAAATTCCTTTGGTTAGCAATTCAAAGTAAGATTATTATAGGAGAGAGTCTATAAAGAAGAGGATATTATGGACCCTATAGATGTGTCTTGTGTGAGAAGTATTTAGAAACATCAAACCATTTACTTCTTCATTGTTGATTTGCTCATGCTATTTGGGTTTTTTTTTTAAATATAAAATTATATTAGGTAGCTTCATCAACATTGAAAGAGTTGATGAAATTAATTATTTCAAAGCTAAAGCATTATGTATTATTTGGAGAATTGACCCTATCGTTATTTATTGGAATTTATGGTTTGAAAGGAATAGCATAATTTTTAAAACTAAATTTTAAAATCATGCCCAAGTTTAGAACCGTATTATTGCATCTCTTGCAGAATGCCTACAAATAAGGTGTCCATCATGGGATTTCTCAATTGAAAAAAAAAGGTACTAATAACTTGGCTACAATATTTGAACATATCTAGAAGATTCATATGTGATAATGGAATTAAAACAAAGGATCTAGTTCGATCTATGGTAAACTAGAAATGTCCAAAATTTGGTTTTATCAAAATTAATTTTGATGGTACTTCTAAAGGAAATCCAAGAAAAGTTGGTGGAGGTGGTGTTTTTAGAAACAAATTTCTCCTCACTTATTTAGAATCATATGGAACTTCAACTAACAACTATGTAGAGGCTATGACACTTCTTATAGAGATTAAAATTGCAATAGAAAAATGATGGAAATATATTTCAATTAAGGGGTCTCAAATTATTACTAATGCTATTAACAAAAATGGATGTGGAGACTAGATACAAAATAATATTATTGTTGGTGTTCATCATCTATCACTAGAGGTAATCTCTTGGAAGTATGAAATATTTATAGAGAAGGAAATCAGATAGCAGATAAATTAAAAAAATGTGGTTTTATTTTATTAGAAGCTACATATAACGTATTAAAAAATAAAGAATAATATATATATTATAATAAGATAGTCCTGGGCGTTTTTGGCGGAATGGATACCCCTGCCTCCTTGGGTCTTACCCGAAAGTGGCATCCCTTTTGGGATGTTTTCCACAAAAAAAAAAAAAAAAAAGATAGTCCTGGGGGACAACACAACAATTTGGTATTTCGCTCTTCTTTAGGAGGTCCAAGGTTCAAATTGCAACGTGTGTATGAGATTGTGTGTTAATATCCTATTGATAAGCGCAGCGCTCGACCTTACAAGGGGTCATGGCTAGGGGGCTGCTCGGTCCTATGCGTCGATCGTAGAGGTTTATCACACTACCCAAATAAAATAAAAAAATTGTAATAATATTTATTAAATATAATATTTTAATAATATTTTTAAAAACTAACTTCTAAGCTAAAATACACAACTATTAGAAAAATATGTTGATATTATTAAAGAAAATATTTATTTTTAATTTTAAATACTATTAATATGTTAAATATTAAAAAATCATATATATATATATATATATAAACATTTTTACTTGTCAATCAAATGACATTAGCTCCATTGGTTGGATTCCTCAACAGTCAACATTTAAAGATGAGATTTAGGTTTGAATCGTGTGAACCAATATATACATAATATTTGAGCTTTGTTATAATACCATTATATTATGATGTAACATGGATAATATCCAAGTTTTGTCATAATAACACTATGCGATGATGTAATACATGTGGATATTTTCAATCCCATATAACTAGTTGTAAAAAAAACATTTATACTTGTTAAAAGGACAACTCTAAATTTTCATTTATATCAAACATAATTTTTTTTAATTAGGAGATAATTATTGTGATTGTGCAAAGAAATAACTAAATATTATTATAAATAATTAATTAATTACCATTGTATCTAAGACCAGGAGAGGTATAATTGAATGTATATAAAGATCGAACCTTTATTTTTTTGCACAACTACCTCACTACTGCACATAACCTTATTTTATTTATTTTTTATATTTAAATAATAATATTATTTTTTTTTTTAAATAAAGGGGTAAAAATTTATTGATAAAAATTCTGGATTACAAAGTACAGCTGAGCCCCCACCCAGGACTCAAATAAGGAACAAGGCAGGCTAAATCACCAGACAAGGTCAACTCCCAAAGAAAACCAAAAAAAAACAAACCACATTAAGTCTGAACATCCTTATGGATCAACTCCCGTAGGTGTTGAGAATCCCTAGACGGGAGACTCTCCCAATTATCAATACTATGAGTATCCAATAGCTCAGAAGCCCTTTTGGCCAGGTAATCAGCAACCCCATTTCATTCCCTTGGAATGTGCACAAAGGATATAAATTCGAACTCTTCACTCATTACGAGAATACGAATGGTCCACGAGAGGCCAAGCTGCCAATTAACATCCTCCACTCTTTTCTTGTTTAAAATATTAACCAAAATTTGAGAGTCGGACTCACAAAGAATCCTGCGCCTGACCAAGAGAAAACCCCCTTTGCAAGGCCTCAAGTATCGCCGGAGCTTCCATAAGATTGTTGGAGTGAACACCTTTATAAATGGAAAAGAAAAAAGCCGACCACGCCAGCGAGAATCTCTCCCAACACCACCAATTCCGGCATGTCCGGGATTGCCCCTGAACGACCCATCAATATTAATTTTTAAAACTCCTCTAGGGGCAGTCTCCATCTACCCTCTCTCCTAACCTTCTTGCTAAGGTGAGGAATCCTACTAGGGCTAGAAGAATTCACACCAACCCCAAACAAACCAAGGGCCTATCGTACCTTCTCCTCCTTAGAGTCCAAATGAGGGTCCACATCACATTTACTATGGATAGTTTCTTGAACCATACACAGGATCCTTTGCCAGATCTGTTGAACAGCCAAATGACTTCCCTCAAAAATGCGTCGGTTTCGTTCGAGCCAAATCTGCCAGATGATGCAAGAAGGGCCCAAATTCCAAGCCACTTGGAGGAAGGGGGCCTTGGCTGGAGGTCTGCCCAGACTACTCCAAAACTCCACTAGGGAGAGCACATGAAAACAAGGATGGTTCCAGGCACTCCACCAACAGTGCCAAATGTCTCTGGCAAGGGAGCATTGGAAAAATAAATGAGAAGAGTCATCCTCATTCTTACCACAAAGGACACATAAAGAGGGACCCTGAAATCCCCTCTTCCTCAAGTTATCCCAAGTGAGGCATTTATTACGAGCTACCGACCAGAGAAAAAAGTTACATTTCGGCCAAGCAAATCTATTCCACACCTTTTTCCACCATGTGACGGGGAGACTCCCGAACTTTTGCTTATCAAGAACTTGATAACCATAGGCTACAGAGTAGGTTCCCTTGGGATTAGGGTTCCAAGCCAGAATGTCTTTATCCCTCAATGAAGAACAGTACCTCCCTGCAAGAATAAGAGCAAGCACCTCTCTATCCTCGGCCAATCCCCCTTGGGGCCATTCCTGTGGATCTTTCCATTTGTACATCTCCATATTTCCAAAATACTAGATTTTTTTAAAGTCCTCCACATGAGACCCGCCTGCTTCCAAGAAAAAAATGCTTAGGGAATGTAACCTGGGATATTGAGTCAAGATAGGAGGGTGGCCATCCCAAGAATCCTCCCAAAAAGAACATCTGATCCCCGATTGCAAATCCAGAACAAACCCTGCTTAATTAGATTAGCTCCTCTTTTCGAGTGTCCCGGATAACAGAACCTTTCCCAACCAAACCGGCTCTAGGGATATCTGCCTCAGAAATACCTCTCAAGTATTTATAAGATAATATTTTAGCCCAAATCTGATCTTGAGAGGTACACCATCTCCAATAAAGTTTCGCAGCCAAAGCCTGCCCGAGAAAGAGTTGCTGTCGCAACCCAAGGCCTCCCTCTTGAACTGGCCTACAAATGGAATCCCATCTAACCAAACTCCATTTAGATTGATCAAGTTTGCCAGACCACAAAAACTGTCTTGACGAGCATCCATGTCCTTGATGAAACGAGAAGGAGCTGTTTGCACAAAACATCTGTAAATGGGTAAAGCTTGAATAACAGATTTTAAAAGCAATACTCTACCTGTAGAGGATAGCCATCGAATAGTCCGGTGATTTACCTTCCTTCTAAACTTATCAAGTATAGACTACCAAGAAGATCTAGGCAGAGGATGAGATGAAATCGGGATCCCAAGATAAATGAAGGGGGAGTCCCGACCTGGAATCTTAGAATGCCAGCAATCCTGGCTTGAATAAGAGGGGTATTGAAGAAGAAAATAAAGGACTTGTCCTCATTAATCACCTATCCAGAAGCACCAATATATATGTCAAGAGACTGTCTAATTTTTCCGGCTTCCTTGATAGTGGCAACTCCCAACAAAGCAGTATCATCAACAAATTGAAGGTGGGAAAGAGGTGGCAAACTGTTATCCCACTTCCACCCCTGAATGAGACCATGCCTAAACTGAGACTTGAGTAATCTGCCCAACCCTTCTGCCATAATGATAAACAAATAAGGAGATAGAGGATCTCCTTGCCTCAATCCCCTTGAGGCCTCAAACGGCTCCGTTGTCTCGTTATTAACAAGAACCAGAGAATGAGGAAGAAGAAATACGGCTCATCACCCATCTAATCCATTCCTCCTCAAAGCCAAAAGCAGCAAGAACTTTTTGAAGAAAGGACCATCTAACTCTGTCATAGGCTTTTGCCATGTCCAACTTAATGAACATAGTTTTCTTCTTAGAAGTTTCCATTGAGTGAATAGCTTATGTAGCAATAACAACCCCATCCATGATTTTTCGGCCAGCAACAAACCCACCTTGCTCCTCAGAGATGATTTTGCTCAACCATATCTTTAGCCTCTCAGCAATAATTTTTGTGATGATCTTATATACAACATTACAGAGAGCAATAGGCTTGAACATATCCAAGGAATTCGCTCCCTCTTTCTTGGGAATAAGCACCACAAAGGTAGCATTTAGGGCCCTTAGCATCTGTTTGTTCTTTTGGGACTCACGGACCACTTCCAAAAGGTCAAATTTGATTAACTCCCAAAACTCTTGATAAAACTCAATCGGGAATCCATCCGGACCCGGGGCTTTCCCCTTTTTCATCTTGAATACAACACTTTTCAGCTCCTCAAGGGAAATTGGATCCATCAAGTGCTCATTCATCTCTCTAGAAACAATCAAGGGAATACAGTTTAGAATAAGTTTTTCTTCCTCATCATCCGAGAGGGCATCCTCCTTGAAGAGAGAGGAAAAATACCTCTTAGTCTCTTCCGAAATATCCCTGAAAGAAGAAAGCGAGGGCACCACGAGAATTAACAAGAGAGGTAATCGGGTTACCATTACGACGAGCCTTAACGAGTTATAAAAGAAGGTTGTGTTCCTATCCCCTTCCTGAAGCCAATCTACTCGAGCTTTTTGTTTCCAAAAAATTTCTTCCCTCGGTTCCCATTCGGCAAGGTCTTTTACGACTTCGATTCCTCAACAAGAAGCTCCTCTGTGAGTCCCTGATCTCTAATCTTCCTTGAGGCTTCTTCCACCCTCCTAAGAGCTGCCGGCTTAGCCAAGGAAAGGTTCCCAAAATTTAGTCTATTCCATCTCTTCAATTTATGCTTAACAAATTGAAGCCGCTTCATAAAGGAGTACATAGCGGTGCCATGAGGAGGTTTGCCATTAGTCCACCAGCCTCGCATGAAATCATGAAGCTTAGGATCTCGCAACCACATAAGTTGAAACTTAAATGAGGGATTCTTTTTTAGCCCTAACTCCAGAGGAGAGAGTTTGATAGGCCAATGATCAGATCCTCTACCCTCGAGAATCACAGAACTAGTGCTTCTATTATTGCCAATCCAAAAACTAGAGATCAAAAACCTATCCGGTCTCTACGAAATGGAATATTCCCCACATCTTCTATTATGCGAGGTAAATATCCCATTATCCGGCTTGATGTCAACCAAGTTCAAGGCCCGGATATGAGCATTGAAGACGAGAAGAAAAAGGCTCAAGGCGATCAATCCCACCACGTTTTCCTCCAGGACAAGTGATAGAATTGAAGTCTCCGGCCAAAATCCATGGGTACGGGGGCCGGACTTCTCACAAAGCCAATGTGCTCCCATAAATTCACTTTACCATTGTAATCAATAGGAGCATACACGTTTGTAAGTAGGATGGTCTCACCCAGATTCATTATCATGCCCGATCATCGAAATAGACCACCTGCTGGAAATCCAGGTAAGAGGAGAGATCTTAACTGGATCCCATAAACAAGCAAGGCCACCAGCATATCCACATGCACCAATACACTGACATTGCCCCTTTCTCCACAACTTGGGAGCAATATTGAACAAACTATCAATAGCTAATTTAGTCTCTTGAATAAAAACCACATCCGGAGAATGAACACGAATCAAATCACGAACAACTTTTTGTCTGGGGATGCTGTTCAACCCCCTTACATTCCATGAAAGTACAATCATTTTTGGGGGTTATAAAAATGGGAGTCCAATGTTCTCACCAAAACTGACTCTACCAAAGTCTCCCCCATTAACTTAATTTTATCCTGGTCTTTCTTTCGACCCACCTTCATATTCTTATACGAAGCATTTTTTTTAATTATTTTATCTTTGCAATCCCGGCCACCGTAGGAGTTTCTCGAGTCCATGGATGACTGCATCAGTGCACGGGTAGGAGAGGGCATGTCTAAATCTGTGCCATTTTCTAAGATAACTTCACTTCCAGGGCTAGGGCCAACCATATCACCTATACTCGGAACCAAAGCCCTCTGTTCTTCATTTAAACCCCCTATATCTGGTTCCCTTGGTTCCACCTCATGAAGAGACAACTGATTTGGTCTGTTATATCTATAACGGGTAGCGATGTTTCGGGTATCTCCACGCAGATCAAGATTCTCTAGAATTTCAAAACGGTTGAGTGAGCATCTGGTTGGTTATCCTTAATGTCTCTTTTTGCCTTTCTTCCTTTGTTTCGAGGTTTTACCGTAACAAAGCCTTCCTTATCTGATCCCCCTCCTTTATCGGGGCTTTTCCTTTATCCATATTTTGTACAGCTCGAGAGGGCCCAGGATTTGAAGCCACAGGCAGGACAAACTTAGGGCATTTTCTTTGTAAGTGGCCATATTCATGGCAAATCCGGCAACGAAATGGGAGAGCTTCATAGTCAAGTTTTTGAACCCATTTGGTTGATCCGAACTGTATTTCAATAGAATCTGGAATAGGATTGTTTAAATCAATTTCAACACAGATACGGGCAACAGAGATTACCTTTTTATCCAGCGTTTGTCGTGACGGCCCAACCGGCTTCCCAAGTAGAAGGGCAATCATATGCAAGATGTCATTTCTCCAAAATTCCAATGGGAGCCACGGAAGCCGAACCCACACTGGAACCCGTGACGGCCGCTCCTCTGATGGGTTGAAACCCACATGCCAGGGTTTAAGAAAGAGTCCCGCTTGGTTACAGAAATAGGGACCTCCTTCAAATGCTTTGTTACGATCCGCAAGACAAGAAAAAACCACCATAAAATAGTTGTTTGCACTCAGCATCACCTCCACATCACCTTCGGGGTTCCAAGTCTTCCCTAACCCAAGCCTCCACAAAGGGAAGAGAAATTCGGATGCCCATAAATTTACCAATAAGCGCATGTTTGGTTAAATACTCCACATCTTACTGCCATCGAGTCCGGTTGAACCACTAGAACCGGCCTGGCTTCACATCGTTCCAAACATCCATTGTTCTTTAACAAGCGATTCCTGGCATGCAATGGGAAATCTTGTTCCTTCCAATCATTTTTAAAAGAAATACCAGCCCTAGCATGCACGCTCTGTGACGGACCTGATGCCATCACTACATTCCTCCAGTTGTTCATACCTCCTCCAAAAACTGTTGCCATCCCCGCAGAGCCCACCAGATAGGTCTCAAAAAAATTCCAGCAAAGCAGCTTTCCTCATCAAACCCTAGCAGAGCTCCTCTCCCGTAAATTTCATGGGCAATGTCCGTCTCCCCAGCTTGATATAAATAATATTATTTTATTTATGAATGATAATGTTAGATTCTTAACAACAATTTAAATATATATTTTTTTGATATTCTATTGAGAAGTATTTTTCAATGACCTCCGTATATCATCCTAATCAATTAAATTTCAATAACTTTTGTATAAATAGAACAAATGGTATAAAATAAATTATAGATATTTATCTAAATTTGTTTGGTTGGATTAGGCCAAAAATACCTTGGTGTTACTCTAATTTCATTTCTTTATTCAGCAACTTCTTGTGACTCTTGAATCTCTTGGATTTCCTAAACCAAGTTGTCATGTTGATTCCCTTTTCTTGGTTATAGTTGTCCATGTTGGTACTTAGGTTGAAATTTTTGATAAGGTCTATTCACTTGATTTCCTTGATTCAAATAATTATATTTACAAAAATTTGTACTATGACCCATTTTCCTATATATGTGATAGAATATTTGTTTCCATCTAGGCTAAGATTGTGATGATGTTGTAGTGTTACTTGGTATATTTTCCTTAGATATCAAAGCATTATTAGTCATTTCATCTTTGACTAAATTTTCCACCTCATACTCTTGAAGAACATTAACTAATTCATCAAAGGTTGTTTCCTTATTTAGCACTTGAAGTGAAGTGACTAAATGTTTGTAACTCTCTAGAAGTGCTCTTAATGTAACTTTGACAAGAAGCTTGTCTTCTACTTTTCTCTTAGCATTTATATGCGTTGTCCGTCTAAGAAAGAGTTCTATACTCTCTCCATTATTGACCTTTAATGAATATAAATATGATTGCAAATGCAATATAGTGACTTTGTTGGCAGTTTTGCCACATTGGATTTTTTTGTAAAAACTTCCAAGTATAAAATATAAGATGTGCATTTTTGCTATCATTTTCAACGTTTTGGTATTTCTGTTGACTTGTTTTGGCATATTTTCTGGTATAAATCTTTCTTTCAAAGTCTCTTTCTGATAAAGATATTTTTGCTGGCAAAATTCAAACTTCAAATAACTTTGCTTAAAAAAGAGATGCATTTACTGACGAAAATAATGAAGGATGTTTTCACCAGCGAAAATAGAATTAAAACGTTTTCGTCAATGAAGCTAAAAAGGGAGGGGGGTTCGCGAGAATTTGTAGTCAAAGTCAAATTCACCTCACTTGCCAGTGAGATTCCATTTTCACCCCAGGCACAATGAAAACATCTTGCTAGCAGTTTTTCCAATGAAATTCCCAGCTAACAGTTTTGCCTCTAGTAGTTTCGCTTAGTTCACAACGAAATTCCATTATCGGGAAAAGATACCAAAAAAAATCATCTTCTATTAGTTTCATCAATGAAACTCCCAAGCGCAGCGAAAACATATTTTTCGAGCAGTTTTACCCCTATTTGGAGCGAAATCCCATTTTTGCCCTTTTTCCAGCGAAGCTCCCAGGTGCCAACGAAATCATAATTTTTTGCCAATTTTGCCCTAAAATGGAGCAAAATTCATTTTTGCCTCTCTTTACAGTGAAATTCTATTTTCACCCAATTCCTTAATGAAAGAATTTTTTGGACGAAATGCAATGGCAGAAACTCTTCGAGCATGAGATTGAGTGAAGGTCCATTTTTTTCGTGCTTTCAATGCAGATCATTCTTTAAAAAGGCCAAGGATTAGCGAATTCAATTCATGGGGTAAAGAAAGTAAACATCTCCTAAATTATTTCTGAAGAGTGACCAAAATTAAATGTTGCACCTTTGACGCTAGGTTGATCCTGTTGAGTGCAAGGCACCATTCACGATGATAAATGCTAATTTTTAATGTACTGACTTATAAGATGAATTTCCATCGTCCCTTCTTGTTGATTTCCAAGGCACTCTCCACTGAAGAAGGATCACTGCTCCCAACACATTTGTTGATTTATTCATTGTTATTCCTAAAAAGAATGTTGCTATTGATCAATATTTGACTGGTCGACATTTTATTTACTATTTATTAAATGTTGGAGGTGAAATACTTTATAAAAACTAAGAACCTTAATGTAAGAAGAGGAGGAACATTTTGCTTAAAAAACTCTTTTAGTTTTAACTTCTGCCTCAATTGAAAGATGTTTTTATCTGGTTTCTAGATCATTCATGTATGTGATTGTTTTCTGCCTATTATTTTTGCTATATTCATTGCCTTTGTTAGACAAATTAAAATTCTGCATTTGAATTTAATTTTCGACGAAGGAATGAATGTTAAAATATTACCTGGAAATCATATTTGCAGTCTATGATTGGTTCCTATGTTATTATTTCTATTAAATGTTGGTTATAACTTGATTTGGTTCTTTAGTTGTTAGTTCATTCCCCACTCTATTTATCTGGCTTACAGCTATATTTTGCATCTCTTTCTCTTAGTTTATCTCCCTAATATTTACATCAAATTTTAGATTAGTACGAAAACCAGCCCTCTCTGGAGATTGGCCCGAAGGACATATCTTTCCTTTGGTCTTTCAATGTTGGTCAGGTCTAGGGTGCGTATTTTTACACCTAGGAAGATTCATGACTAATAGTTTTTGGCACGCCCGATGGGACTCCAAAAGTTCCACTTTAAGCAGTATTAAGATTTGATATTCATCTTTTGATGTTTGATTAGAACATCTGGTGACTCATTTTTATCCAGAAGCCTCTGAACATGAAGTTTACGAAAGCTCTTCTTCATGATCACAAGATCGAAGGCCAAAAATTCAAAAAATCCTATTGAGTTCTTTGAGCTTGATACCCAAATTTTAGGAGAGCATCCTAGATTAGTCACTCCAACTGTTCCATCAATTGTAACATCTTCACAAGTAGCTGATGTGTTTTGTTCCTTCAAGTATCTCTAGTATTGCCACTAGCTTTCCTCCTCGAGCAAACACTCCGATTTAAATGGCCCAAAATTCACCACCACCACCAAGATAGTTTTCAGCTTGGAACCATTTCGGAGCTTTGGATCTACAAGCTCAAAACCCGATCCCACCAATGGCATTGAAGCCTTTGCCTACTTATGATGGTACATGAAAAATAACTTATGAGCATGTTCAAGATGTGGCTTCTTTGGTGACTATTCATAGCATCAAATACAAAGACATCATTGTTAGATTTCTTATGCTCTCTCTCAGAGGAAAGCTGCTTTATTGGTATTGGTCCTTACCAATTACCACTATCATCACATAGGACCAGTTGACTGAGCTAATGATAAAAGGCTTCAATGAACAAGCGGATCATTTTTCTCTATTGCATCAATTTACTAATATTCAGAGGTATTCGCAAGAGGAAATTGTTGACTTCAATTTTAGGTCTGCTCAAACTTGGCAGAGAGTCTATGATGGTCTTCGATCGAATCCCAAACAAGCTATATTTTACTACCTTTGAGCCTTCGATTTTGACATTAGCATAGCCATCCATCATTCCAACGTTGATACATTTTTGGCCTTGTACTATACTACACAAAATGCTGAGGCCTATTTGATCACTATTAGTAAGCTCCTATTGAAGATGATTATGTCTATCTTCCCTGATATTCCACAATATTTATATTTCAATGCATCTTCTCAGTCTTTACCAATGTCCCCCATGTATTCGGTACCTTCATAGAATCCAAGTTCATCTTAAACATAGATAGTTTCTATCCCGTAACTGTTTGCTCCCTCTATTCCATAGCTACCTACTCTAGTTCCATTCCCAGCATTGACATCTCCGCCAGTACCACTTCTATTACCAGCTCCTCCAACATCCTCAAATCCTTATCCCCAAGAGAAGTTATTGCAAGAGATGCAATCAATGAACTCAACAATAAGAGCGATGAACAATGAGATCACAATTATTAATAAAAAGCATATTGAATGAGATTTCCAACCTAGGAGATTTCAACCTCTGCAAATCACCAGAGAACAAGCAGCTTCGACTAGAAATATGTCCTAAAGGAATTTGATCGTATTGACAAATGAAGAAGTTGGCCCATCAGACAAAACGTAATGGTGTTCTACCTACAATGATCTGCATGGTAAAGATACTTGCATGATTCATTTGAACTATGTGCAAACACTGGCAAACAACTCTTTCAACAATCATATCAACATGATTAGAGAAGTTGATCATAATTTTATGGTCTCTTTTGTTGAACAGGTTTCAGTTCTCATAAGAGCTGGGAAAAATTCGATTGTAGTAGATCCAGCTAAGATGAAGCCATTAAAGGTACCTGCTAAGACAAAAGTGTATAATGAAAAGAAATAAGCACAGGCAAAGGTGCCTAGCTCAACATCTAAGTTGGAAGAACCTGTTCTTTTAAAATCTCTTTCCCACACAAGCAAAAGAAAGAATCTCTCAAGCGAATGTGTCAACTTCACAAGTGCAAGTTGAGATGAAAGAACAGGTAAAGGAATGCCCTAAATATCCATATTTGACCAAGTGTCAGAGGGTGGAAGCCACGTAGCAATATCAAAACAAGTATGAGGTTGTTGATGAAATAAGAGAGTCCAGTTCATCTACGTATAACATCATCAAATAACTAAAGAAGATCCCTACCAAGGTTAGTCTCTATGATGCGTTGCAATTAGCCGAACAAGTTGCTTTGTTGCAAGAATTCTTAAAGTTTGTTAAAGATAAAAAGAAGAATCCCATTTAGACTGTGCTAGCTCAAACACTTACAAGTTTAGCTACTGTAAATAATAGACCAGCACCATTTTATTTATCTCTTAGGATGGAGGGGTGGATTGTGCATAACTTAATGATCGACTCTGGTGCTACAAAACTATCATGCCGAAGGCGGTTTGTGATATTATGGGCATGGAGTATACTAGGAGTAGCCCGGTAGTTTTGCAGTTGGATGGTACTCCTATAAGAATAGTAGGATCCATAAAAGATATCCCCATTATCCTGCATAAAATACCTCAAGTCACTATGATCCAAGAGGTGGTGGTAGTTGACCTAGAGCCATATTTTAGCATGTGTCTCTTAAGAGAGTTTATTGTCAAGTTGGGTGGTAGGGTACCTAGGAATAAATATTTGGGGATATATAATTATATTGTATAAGGTTTGGCATGGGCCACACATAACCCAAGGTTGACTGTATTTTAATATTATATTATATACTAATATAATATTATATTAGTAGTAGGCTCTCCAAATTAGAATAAGAATATGGATATGTAAAGAAGAGATATTTGTCATTGTAATCATTCATATCATTGAAGAATAATCTTATGTAATCGTCTATGCCCACGAATTGGCCTCTCACCTTGGGAGATATTGTGGATTTATTCATTCCTTAAGGATTATTATTGGTGTTTCCCTACCTTAAGGGTATTATCTATTTCTCTCTCATTTATGGATTGTTATTGTGGAGAATGTATTGTGGATGAATGATTTGATATTTTTGCATATTGGTGAATGGTTTATGTTAATGGTAATAAAGTTATGTAACAAGTGGTATCAGAGCAACGATTTTGGCAAAGTGGGGATATTTGTGAAATTATAAAATTAGGGCAATTTTTTTTGGGAAAAATGTCTCATCTTTCAGGAGCCATATCTCTACGCAAATTTATCCTATTCAGGTGATTCTTGGATCATATTGTGCAAAATTTGAAGAGCTTTAAAATGAGTAGTCATATAAAGGAATATGAGCAGTATTGAGGGAGATACAACCTTTTAAAGTTAGTCATACAAAACAAGGATAGTGACGAATTTCACATATTTTTTCTAGAAAAATGTCTCATCTTTCAGAAGCCATATCTCTGCGAAATTTTATCCGATTTAGGCGATTTTTGGACCACTTTGTGCAAAATTTGAAGAGATTTAAAATGAGTGGTCATATGAAGGAATATGATTAGTATTGAGGGAGATGCAACCTTCTAAAGTCATCCATCTAGAACAAGGGTAGTGATGAATTTTCAAATCGTAAATTTCTTGAAGAGAAATTTTTTTACTTCGGGTAATAAAATCAGTTGCCCTTTATTTTTTTTGGAAGAAAAAATTGCAGATCTAGTTGTCTATGTGGATTTTTAGCTTCAACTCAGTGGGAAGATATTTATTTCCATAAAACCCTAGTTTGCATTAGGGCATGATATAAATTATCAAAAAATCCTAGTTGCATTAGGGCATCAACTATGTCATTAGAAATATTTAATGGAGAAAATTATATTGACACTATATCAGTGGAAAATTTTTATGGAGAAAATGATATTGATGTGAGAGTGGTTGAAAATAGTAAAATCTCAAGTTCATGAATGCACGTTAAAATATGGCTATCATACAATGGATAGAAAGGTTAAAACGTGATAAATTATTGTATTACTGGGATGATATTGAACCAAGATTATTGAGCACATGGGTACCTATTCAATTCCAAATAAAGTTAGATATTTGTAAGAGGAAACTTGAAGGAAGGGATAAAAAGATAGATAGCATGTGGGATGTCATCAAATACCTTGAAAAGAAACTATAGGGAATTCAAAATGAGCGGAATGAAATAAAATAAGAATGGGAAGTTTCCAAGAAGCAAAATGAAGACTATGAAAAAGAAATAAAATTACTCAAGAAGGAGAAAGAGGAAAATGTTAAGGAAGATAATGAGAAGAATGAAGTCACATCTTGGATTTACAAAAATAAAAAAGGTTTAAATTCAACTAAAATTTCTATTTTGCAGGTTCATGAAAGCATTCAAAAGGAACAGGTTATTATTTCCATTTACCCTGGTAGCCGATATAATTTTATTAATATTGCTTTGGCTAAGAAGTTACAAGTTCAAGCAACAAAAATTAAGGACATACAGCTAGAGGGTGAGCATATTCAAATTTTTGAAGATTTGAAGATCACCATGGATAAATATATTTTACATTCAGATTTCTATGCTATTGAGATGGATGATGAGGATATTGTTCTTGGTTATCCTTGGTTAGATTCTTTGGGTACTTCTAACATTAATGTGCAAAAGAAATTTATGAAGTTATGGTACAGGAAAAAGAAGATAACATTGCAGGATATTTCTTAGCTTAAGGATCAAGGATCCAAGGACAATCAAGAAGTGGTTGTAGAAGAACAAATTGAAGAACCTGAAATAGAATCCAAGAAGGCAGTAGTAGCAATAGAGTCCATGGAAGAAGCAAAAACAACTGATTTAGGTGAAATAATAGTAACAAAGTCCAAGGAAGCTTTGATAGAAGAGCACAAGGACACACCAAACAAAGAGAACATGAAAGAACAATGTGTAGAAGAATTTAAAACAATGGAGCCAAATGTTGGGAAGTTAAAGAAGATAGAACATCAAGTTAAGGTTGCACCATATCACCATCCACACCACCATGAGCGGAAATATTCTTGGAGGTATGGCTCAAGTCAGCAATATTATGGTTCCACATGGAATCATAAGGGCACCAACTATGGTAGATTTTGGCAGAGAAAGCATAGGGATCCTGATTTTCAAAGTGGATCATCAACATCAAGGAAAAAGTGGACCCATCATTCAAGTTATCAAAATACAACAGTAGAAGCGTGGAGCCAAAGAAGCAGATTTAGATACAACATGGCATACCAGCATCACCGTGTTTCACTTAGATGGAAGAGTTGCTAACATTGCTTAGCAAATCATACTATCAGGTTTCTTCATATATTTCTAGGATGAAACATTTGTAAGGAGGGTGGCGTGGTAGGGTACCTAGGAATAGATATTTGGGGATATATTATTATATTGTATAAGGGTTGGCATGGACCACACATAACCCAAGGTTGATTGTATTATATTATAATATAATATTATATTAGTAGTAGGCTCTCCAAAGTAGAATAAGAATATGGATATATAAAGAAGAGATATTTGTCATTGTAATCATTCATATCATTGAAGAATAATCTTATGTAATCATCTATGCCTACGAAGTGGCCTCTCACCTTGGAATATCTTGTGGAGTTATTCCTTCCTTAAGGATTATTATTGGTGTTTTCCTACCTTAAGGGTATTATCTATTTCTCTCTCATTTATGGATTGTTATTGTGGATAATGTATTGTGGATGAATGATTTGATATTTTTACATATTGGTGAATGATTTGTTTTAATGATAATAAAGTTATGTAACATTGGGAGGACATCTTTCTCTGGATTACTCTCACTTGGAAGTCCTTTTCAAAGGAAAAAGAATCTGAATCTACAATGAGAAGCCTTCCACATTTCATGTAGAGAGGATTGAAGAAGAAGAAAAGTCCATAAATTTTGTTAACATGGTCACTGAAGAACAAGAAGAATTGGATTTAATGGAAAAAACTCTAGATGAGCTTCATACATAATATACATTTTTAATGCGATGATGGAAACTAATATTGGTTGTTACTCCATTACTAATCCTAAAAAGGCTAAAGTGGAAGTGTCTAATGATCAACATCCTATTCTAGATCAGTTGTGGAAGCTCTACTTTGATGGAGCAAGATGCAAAAATGGCATTGAAGTAGGAATTATACTCATCTCCCCTTCTGGAATACAGAAGATTTATTCATACCGATTGACCTAGAGTTGTACCAACAATGCTGTTGAGTATGAAGCATTGTGCTTAGGCTTGAAGAAAGTAGATAAGCTTGGGATCAAACAACTCCAAATTTTTGGAGATTCAAAACTGATTGTAAATCAAGTGACTAAAAAGTGTGTCTCAAAGCAGCACTATCTGAATGTGTATCACAACAAAGTTTGGGATTTATTTGAAGCTTACACAGAATTGAGCATCCGAGAGATTCGTAGGAACAAAATAAATATGCTAATATTTTGGTATCTCTTGGCATCAACTTTTCTCCAGTTGAGCACATGATGAAGAAACCAAATACCATGAGGATGGTTTACAGACCTTCAGTTCCTGATAATAATATCTACTAGCAAGTGTTCGAAAGTGATGAGCAAATCGTGAACTTACTGATAAAATAGGCTAGTATTGTGGAAGGAAGAATACTCGATGAAGAAGAAGTTGAGGGATTGATCCAATTGAAAAATAATCATATCTTGAAAGGATTTATTACACTCAAAATTCTCTTCGATCAGAATAATAGAGCTAAAAAATATAAGATCAAATTAGATGAGGAGTACACCGAGCTACAGTTGGAACCTGAGAAGTCAATTAAAGTTGGAATTCATTGCACCCCAAAATAACTTGATCAGATCAAGGAGCTATGCCATGAATTTACAGATATTGTTGCCTAGAGTTACCAGGACCTCAAAGGGTACAACAAGAATGTGATCCAACATACTATTGAATTGCGAGTGAAACATTTCAGGCAAAAATAGAGACCGATCAATCCCAAAATTGAATTCCTGATGAAAGATGAACTATTGAAGATGCTGGAAGCTAAAATTATTTACCCAATAAAGCATTCTATGTGGGTAGCTAATTTGGTCCCTGTGAGGAAAAATAATGGAGATATTAACCTGTGTTAATTTTTGATATTTAAAGTAGGCTTCTCTAAAGGATAATTACCCTTATCACAGATTGATCAGATTATTCACATAGTTGTAGGAGCTTAGAGATTTTCTCTGTTATATGGATTCTCTAGCTACAATCAGATATGGATCAAGGATGAAGATCAATACAAAATGTTATTCACCACAAAGTGGGATATGTTTGGTTATCAGCGAATACCATTTGGTCCCTTAAACACTGGAGCAACCTTTCAAAGAGCGATGGATGTAGATTTCAATGAATTACTAAATCAAGTCATTGTTACTTATTTGGATGATATGACTACTTTCTATCACAACAGGGAGGAGCACAACTTGCATTTAAGACAAGTGTTTGAAAATTTTCAAGAGTTTAGAATATCCTTTAACCTGAATAAGTCTATCTTTGCGGTGAATAAGGGAAAGCTTATGGGCCATGTAATCTCAAAAAAAGGTCTAGTTGTTGATCCAGCTAGAGCTGAGGCTCTTTTGAAGCTTCCACTACCAACCAATAAGAAGGGTTTGCAGTCATTTTTTGGTCAGATTAATTTCATCCAAAAGCTCATTGCAAATTTTACCCAAGTTGTGAAATTAATGACTGAACTCTTGAAGAAATATGTTGAGTTCAAATGGACTAAGCAAAGGAAGCAAGCATTTTGGGATATCAAGGAAAGAATTGCTCAAGCTCCTATTTTGGTAAACCTCGACTATTCAAAGGATTATATCCTTTATGTTGTTGGTGAACAAGAGAGTTACACAATTGTGCTCACACAGAAGGGAGACAATGGTGATGAGCGGTCGATTGCATTTTTAAGCCAAGTCATCCAACTACATGAAGAAAAGTACAGAGAAGCAAGTGTATGCAGTGATGAAGTCCTTGAAGAAGTTTTGGTATTTGTTTTTGAAAATAAATAATAGTTTATGTTGTTCATCCATATGTCTAAAGTTTCATTGTCTAGGGTGAACTTGGAGATAAGAGAGTTGTCTGGGTTTCTAAAATCTAAGAATACAATATTAAAATCCGATCAACCGATATGGTTCGTGGTCGAGCATTGTGTTATGAGCTTGCAAGGAGAACTGCTTTTAAATCAATGGTTTACCAATATGAAGAGTCAGTAAGTGAGAATAATCTGGCTAATCATTCCTCAGTTGACTATGATTGGATAGAGGACCTTGTCGAATACTTGAATTCGGGAAGGTGTCCTTTACATTTCAATGCTTCACAAAGAAGGAGATTCATACTACAGGTCCTCAGGTATGTTATGTTACCAAATGTATTGTCTCATAAGAACATTCATAGAGTTCTTCTCAGGTGTTTCAAAGAATCAAAAAAGCAAAAAATCCTGGAATAGTTTCATTCTAGATTATCAAGAGACCACTATGCGGCTCGTGGAATTGAAAATTATCAAGGCAGGTTATTTTTGGCCCACCCTCTTTGCAGATGCATTTAAGGTCAGTCAAAGTTGTGACAAATGCCAAAGGTTTTCAGGCATTCAAGTCAACGAAAGCTATTTTCGAAGCAAAAGTGTGCAAAATTGCTTTTTGCCTTGCTTTTCTAGCAAACTCCTAGATCCTGCTTTTTCACCGGCGAAAGCATAAGAGGGTGCTTTTAGCGCTTCAATTCAGTGAAAGATTCTGCATGATCTTATTTTTTGGAGACCACACTCCCAATTGAAATAAAAAATATATATTTTTGAAGAGGGAAAAGAATATTTCGCATGCCTTTTCACCCAATTGAGTTTAAAAAAAAAAAACAAAAACACAAGTTCACCCGAAAAGATGTTTTAGTTTGCATGATGTGCTTTTGGTAGCAAAACTCCAGTTATGAGTACGATTTAAAGGTAATTTCACCAACGAAATTGTCCAAAGGGGTTTTCGGTACCTAAAATCAGCAAAAAAAGATGATTTCACCTGAAAATCACTTCAATTATGCAGTTCAAGATAAAAAAAAATAGTGAATCACATTCCCAAGATCAACAGTTGACAACCAAATTATGCCCCTCAAAATTAAAAAGCGGTTAGGCACAACATTCAAATAATATTTGCAGCGCAAGTCATTAGGAGTCATTAAAAATTATGAAAAAGCTTGCCAAGCAAGAGAACCAAGGAGCACGTTCACCCAAATTTAGTGTGTGCACCGCATGCATTAAATCAGGTTGTTGAGGCTGAGCGTTATAAAAAGGGTGAACCTGTGAAGCTTGCAAATAAGAAAAATTAGATTATTTTCTCAGGTGTGTTGAAAAACTATTGTCAAATTGATACTTAATTGCAAAACTATAAAAATATTGCAAAGGAGTTCCTCAAGGGTGAAAATGGGTAAAAAATAGCAGAGCCAAAGAAGATGTAGGAAAAATCCAAGAAAGAAAGGAGGAATGAGGATGAGGAATTAGAACCATATTACAATGCACTGGAAAAATTGGTGATTGTTCCATTTCGAACAAGATGGAAGAACTGCATCGAGATGTGGAGTTTGCAGTAAAGCAAGGGTTAACACTAGAAAGTTTGAGAACTATAGCATATCATGCACATATTTTATGGTTCCTGTGTACGCTGATTCATGCTTGCCAAGAGCTTGTTCTGGCAATTTTAAAATTTTATAATCCTGCTATAAGAACTATTTGAAATGCATCTAGAGAGAAGTTATTTAGCATTTTGACCAATGTAGTCATAGAAGCATTCACTTGCAAGGTCAGACCTCCTTTGGACGTGATGTCTAGAAAGCTCAATGTCAAGGAACAAGAAGAGAGATACTAGTAAACTATGTCGTTGCACCAATTTATGGAGAGTCAGCTAATAAAGACTCCATAATTTGAACAGTTGCCAACTTTGCCAAAGCCTCTGTTAGATTTTAAAAGCCCAAATTTGTATTCAATATTAACATGGATCATTGGGTTATCCTCAGATTCCATGGTGCATAAATGGTAAGCATCATTGGTGCAGTGTATCTCATAGGTGGAGTTTTACGTCCCAACAACTATGAAAGCAAGCACTAATCTAGTTTTCTTTAACTAGATGGATTACGTGGCTCAAAGAATGCACTCATAGTTGGAGAAGGTACAAAGTGGAGAAGAGATGGTTTTCAAGCACTATTCATTCTTGGTGTGGTATTTATTTTTTCACATGCATCAACATTTTTCATTTATAGCTATGAAGCAAGTCGATGAAGCAAAAAAAAATTGCCTGCTTATTTATGGATTGAAATGTTGACAAGAAAGGAGTCTTATTACAATTTCAACCACATATTCCTGGACCCTACCATTGAGCTTATTTTTAGCGCATGTGAGAGAGTGCCAAGGTCAATGAAGGAGGAGATCATCATGACTAAGAAAGGTGATATATTCCTGCTGATGCAAGGCATCATGGTATGGATTTTTGGCTTTATCGATAAGTTTTTCCTCCTTACATATTTCAATTTGGAATGTATTTTTATGTTGGAGGTTGCTCGACAAAGTGACTTCACCAATGACACATAAAGGTTAGGTAGGGCAAAGCGGGCTACGTGTGATATGTCATTTCAGTTCAGAAATATTGAAGTAAACCAAGTGGGGTAGAATGAACTAATTGTCAAAACCCTCTATAACCTCGGTTTGGTTGAATTGCCCTAGTGATGGAAATATGACCCTTTGGGTCATTTCATGGAGTTTATTAAAGTGAAGAGTTTTTATTGCTACCCTAGGGAAGATATTATGTAGCAAAGGAACAATCCAGAAGGGCATGACTTGAGTGGCACATTGAGAAGATGGTGTTTCTTCCTATATGGCATGAGTTCTATGAGATGGAAGTCGAATATAATCCTAAAGTCTACAAGCACCAAATTCCTCCTTCGAACCTATTTAGTAAAATAAATAATCAGTCACCCGATTGGTCTGAGGAGAAAATCACCAACTGGTGTATTATGAGGGCCCACTGAGGAAAGTCTGGGTCAACCTATGGCTTGGCAATGGATGAAGCATTTTTACTAATATATGATGAGCATTGCGACAAGTACCAACCGACTACTTTCATTGATATTATGCCTCAAAGCTTTCAAATATCTGACAGCAAAGATATTGTGGCTAGAGAAGAGCGATCGACAGTTGAAGGAGCATCACTTGTAGAATAATAAAAGCAACCATCGCTAAAAGAATAGCTTCTATGCAATAAAAGGAGTGCGGGTGAGACACTTCCTCTCCCAAAGGTATCTAAGAAGTCAAGAACTGGTGTAGTCTCGTCATCAAGCATAAACCCCTTCCTACATAGGCTGGTGTTTTAAAGACTGTTTCTTTGGTCCAAGAAGAGCATCTTAGCCAAAAGGTTAAATTTATTAATCTTGAGGAGATGGAGGAATATCAGGCTGAGAAAGAATAAGTATCACAACCACCTTCATCGTCAGCTCAAATGGTGTCAAAATCCATAGGTACATTTTCTCTATCTTCTTCCCTTGATCATGAGCATTTGGTGACCGTTGAGTCCCATTCAATAGTTTTCACTTCCATTTCACCCCCATCTACCATACCTTCTACTTCATTTTCACTCCAGGTTTCCCAGTCACCTCTCACCAATGCTCCTTCTATTCCCTTTCCTTCTATTTCCCTTTCTTTTAGTTCTTTTTCATCCACACCCAATCCATTTTCGCATCCATTTTCACTTCCTTCATCTTCTATTCTGGTTAGTTCTCCCATGACTACAAGTACACCAGCCCCTTCCTTAGTAAGTGTAACTGTAGTTGAATCTTGTGATTCCATTTCTTCAACAGATCCCATTTTTGTTTCTCTTTTTGATCCAAACCCTCAGTAGGCTCTTTTTCCATTTTTCCCATTTATTGAATTGTAGGCACTACCAGAGTCAAATATGGAAGTTGTGCCGGAGCACCCTGTTGCAGAAAAAAATTGTTGAGCCTGCCAAGGTTCCTCACGATGTTTAAAAAATTGTAAGCGAAAGGAGGCTTAGAATCCAATAAAACCATTGAAGAAGGTCTCTTTTGACCCTAAAGCTATGGAGTCCCACACGATGAAAATGATTCCCCAAGTCCAAAAGCCCCAAGGAGAGATGGCTCCAAGCGATTATGCTTATGAAGTCATTACAAAGGACCTTACACATATTGATGTTGCAAAAAATACGGGGAACATTCAGGTGGAGATGAGCTCAATCTATTTGTACGGTGAGAATTTCAAGAAGATATTTTTAAAGCTAAACCAAAGATTGTTAAGTTGGAAGATACTTTGGTCGAACATAAGGTGCAACTGGAAATAGCAAAATCAGAGGTAGAGCACTGACAGCAGAAGGCATATGGCTTGGAAAAAGATATTGCAAGATATAGGCAAGTGGTTGAGGAACACCAAAAATCTTGGGAAGGATTGGAATAGCAAGTGCAAGCATTGGCTGCCAACTCGAGATTTTACATAAGCAGCTAGCTAAAAAGGCAGTGCAATCGATGGATTTCTCCAAGGAGAAAATCAAGGAAGCTCGTCATATTTTGACTTAAGACTATGCAAAATGGGTAGCGAAAGCACTCTAGGTTCTGATGTATCTTTAGGAGGCTTGAATAGTAATTGTATTTGAAGAGGAATCATTACAGTATGTCAAAGAGCAGCTAGAACCAAAAGTGGAGAAGGCACTGAAGATTCAGTCATTGGCTCAATCTGACCTCCAATGTAAACCCATGAGTGGGATGGACCTTGCTTGGTCTAAAGCTTGAATAACATTGTGCATTTATTTTTTCAGATTGGATCTAGCCAGAGAAGGTCATAAGCTGCTTAATATGTATGAGAAGGAGCACTGCATTTTGCTCATTTATTTTGAGGTTGTAACTCATGTCGAATTCTTGAGTTTCACTGATGACCATGGGGAAATTTTTTCAAAGCGAGAGCTGGAGGCAGCTTGGAGAGATTTCACAGAGGATACCTCAGAGATTGATAGCTGGACAAAACCAATTACATAAGAGCAGGTGTTTTCGTTCATGAAGGAGCTCATCCATATTGAGTCATCCTTGCTAGAGCTAAGCTAGAGAGCCAATCACATTAGCTTGGACCAGATTTAGATATTATTTTTCATTATTGATTCATTTAAATATCCTTCAATGCTTGATTCGGATTCTTGGACCGAGGCAATTGCAATATATGAGACCACTAGTGCACATCTCAAGGAGCAGGAGGAATAGGCACATGCAAAAAGAGAACACGAGGAAGCTGATGAACAAAATAAACCATCTGATGTAGCAATCAGAAGTGAAAATTAATCCTAATGGATAAAGGCCTAGGGTCGATTACATCCAAACAAGCTGAATACCCCGAGAGCCACCAAAAGTGTTGGCAATTTTGCCACACTAGATTTTTTTGTAAAAACTTCCAAGTATAAAATATAAGATGTGCATTTTTGTTGTCCTTTTCAATATTTTGGTATTTTCGCTGACTTGTTTTGGCATGTTTGTTGGTATAAATATTTCTTTCAAAGTCTCTTTCCATGCTTTCACTGATAAAGACATTTTTTCTGGAAAAAGTCAAACTTCAATTAACTTTGCTTAAAAAAAGAGAGAGATGTATTCACCGACGAAAATAATGAAGGAAATTTTAACCAACGAAAATAGAATTAAAACATTTTTGCAAGCGAAGCTAAAAAGGGGGGGTTTCACTAGAATTCATAGTCAAAGTCAAATTTGCCTCACTTGCCAACAAAATTCTATTTTTGTCCTTGGCACAGTGAAAACATCTTGCTGGCAGTTTCACCAACAAAATTCTCGATTAACAGTTTCACCAACGAAGATACTTTTTGGCAGTTTCGCTTAGTTCACAACAAAATTCCATTTTTGGGCGAAGATACCAGCAAAAATCACCTTCAGTTAGTTTTGCTAGTGAAACTCCCAAGCACAGCAAAAACATATTTTTCGGGCAGTTTCACCCCTGTTTGGAGCGAAATCCCATTTTCACCCTTTTTCCAGTGAAACTCCCAGGCACCAACAAAATCATCATTTTTCGCCATTTTCACCCAAAAATGGAGCAAAATTCATTTTCGCCTCTCTTTACAGCAAAAATCTATTTTCGTCGAATTTCTCAGTGAAAGAATTTTTTGGGTGAAATGCCTTGGCAGAAACTCTTCGAGCATGAGATTGAGTGAAAGTCCATTTTTTTGTGCTTTCACTGCAGATCGTCCTTAGAAAAGATCGAGGATTGGCACTCTCCGCTGAAGAAGGGTCATTGCTCCTAGTACGTTCGTTAATTTGTTTGTTTTTGTTCCCGAAAAGAATGTTGCTATTGGTCAATATTTGACTGGTCGACATTTTATTTAATGTTTATTAAATTTTGGAGGTGAAATCCTCTATAAAAACTAAGAAACTTAATGTAAGAAGAGGAGGAACATTTTGCTAAAAAAACTCTTTGAGTTTTAACTTCTACCTCAATTGAAAGATGTTTTTCTCTGGTTTCTATATTAGTCGTGTATGTGATTGTTTTCTGCTTATTATTTCTGCTATATTCATTACCTTTGTTAGACAAATTTAGATTCTACATTTGAATTTAATTTTTGATGAAGGAATGAATGTTGAAATATTAACTAGAAATCGTATTTGCAGTCTGTGATTGGTTCCTGTGTTATTATTTTTGTTAAATGATGGTTATAACTTGATTTGGTTCTTTAGCTGTTATTTCATTCCCCACTCTATTTATTTGGCTTACAACCATATTTCCTATCTCTTTCTTTTAATTTCTCTCCCTAAGCTTTGCATCAAATTTTAGATTAGTACGAGAACCAGCCCTCTCTGGAGATTGGCCCAAAGGACATCTCTTTCCTTCAGTATTTCAATGTTGTTTGGTTCTAGGGCGCGTATTTTTACACTTAGGCAGATTCATGACCAACATGATTTATTATTTCCTTCAAATATATCATATAATTTTTTCCAAGGAACTTTAGAGATCTCTACATCACTTATATATGGCTGATTTTCATCAATTGTCCCAAATGTAATTAACATAAGGGCTTTTATATCATCTTCTTCAATTTTTTTTTTTTCATTTTCATATTCAGGTTTATCATTTTTTCCGTTCACTATTTCTCAAAGTTTTTCAACAATGATAATTTATTTTATTTTATTTTTCCATGAGGCAAAATCAGGTCCTTTCAAAAAAATTGATTTAGAAAGGAAAATTTTGCTATTTGACATCATTTTTTTTAAATCCTTCAAATTTATTCCTTTGTAGTATAAATCCTTATATATCCAAAATTTAATTTCAATAATCAAATTCAAATTCAAATGGCTTTCAATAATAAAATTTTCAAATGTAATTTATCGTTATTTCTCCAATATAAATTTCTTTTTAAAAAATCCAATAAGCAATAATCTTTTGAAGCCTTATACTCCTCATTAAGAAATGCAATGCACACTTAATTTAAACTTGACTTAATCAATTGGAAATATTTCAAAACTTACCTTAAAAAACATAGTACCTCTTTCATCAAACGTTATTGAATGTATTAGGTTGATTCAAATTCATCAGGGTGTTGACAAATCACAATAGCAAAACTATTTTCCCTGACCATGTTCTCTTCTTTGTGCTTTCACATGAATCTTCTAACCTTTGGTATTTCAGTTTCTTCCAAGGTCTTATCAAACTTTCATTCCTTCTAGCTCATATTTCTTTGGCACTAAGGTAGGCTAAGGTGCTCAAGTTCTTCATTGAGAAGACTCTCAAGCGTTTCTTCTTTGCTATGGCACTCAATATTGTTAAGATGCTTCAAACACTCAAGAAATGACTTCAGGCTTGTTATTACTTCTTTGGAATTGATGGGCATATCTCAACTCGGACGACTCCATATTGCTACTATGTTTCTTGACTCATGCAACTCTCTTTTATCTTTGCCAGCTTTAATTATTCCCTTATTTTTATCCTTGCTCTTTTGTTGGATATTTATCTTAGGTAATTTCAATGGATCCTATTTAATTTTTGTCCTTTTATAGTACTTATATGTTGGATGTCACTTCATAGGCAGTTGCAAAGGCTTCTATTTTATCTCTATCCTTCAAGAGAACTTCTTTGTTGTATGTCTCTTATCTCAGGTAGCTACGGTGGCTCCTTCTTATCTCTGTCCTTTGAGAGGACTTCACTAAACATAGGCTGCTACAATGGATATTTCTATCCAGACTTTGCTTATCTTTACAATGATTTTTTTTTCCCATGTTCTTTGGAATGCTTCAATGGGGTACAATATTTTTGCCTATATATATCAACTTCACATAATATTTAGTAATGTTAAGGTAATCAATAATCCAAAAAATAATAATCTATTTTGGTCTATGTTTTCTTCACATGGCTCTCCTCCACATTTCGTCCTTAAAATTCACACTAGAGTTCTCCAATGCTAGCTTCTAATCTACAATTTTTCTTTCAAATTTACACCAAAATTTTCTTTTGATGCTATATTTTCAATTTGGAGCTTATCACTCCAATATGCTTCAAATATTCACACTAGATTTCTTCTCTGATGCTAAATTTAGAGCCTACTCAAAGTAGCTCTTATACCACTTTTGATTTTTTAGCCAAATTTCATCATAGGTCCTGTTGTGGTGATTTTTTGTGTCCTTAAGAATTTAGGTTGTCACGCCACAAGAAAATCATTGATTCACAATCAGCACTGTGGACTCTGGTGGATCCACCTCTTTGACTCAAGAAAATATTATCCTAAGACTCTATATAGACCAAGTAGGGTAAGGAAACCTTGAAGGTGAACCTATAATATTTCTCATATGCTCATGCTCATCCATATTTGCAAAAATAAAATAAAACTACAACATAAAAGTTGACCAAGCTTCAAAGTAACTCCCAACTAGTGCTTCAAGTTGTATATTGATGCCTTATCCATTGGATAATTGTAGCTAGACTTAAAATATGATGAAGAAAGAAGGGGGAGAAGATAAAACTGATCCAATCACATCCATTCAAATAATGTAATAGAAATAATTAAACATGCTAGTAAAAAAAGATGTCATTTACACATTCAAATGATGTAACATATAAATAGGATAACACACAAAACTACACATATAACTGCTAAAAGAAGGAAGCAAGATTGCATTAAATAACAAATCATTATAATGAGAGTTTGATCATAATAATCAGATCTCACTGAACAAGTACAAACAAATTCTCCATTCAAATGATACAATAGAGAATTGTAATCCTTTGTTCAAATGATGTAATAAAGAGCCTCCTGGCTTCCAATATCAGCCACTAGAAATGATCTTAGTAAACTGGGTACCTCCTCAGCAAAACTTGCACAATAATGGGGAAGAAAAATGGGTGACTAGACAAGACACAAAGAAAAATACAACTAACAAGGATGTGCACTCTGGTATACCTCTTGCAAAATTTTACCACTCAAAAAATTGATCCTTTCTCCTACTGCAATAACTCTCTTAACTAACTTGATCATTTGGTCCATAATTGCAAAAACTACAATTGCCTCAATGATGGCTCATAACTGCAACTATCATTTATTAAAAATGGGTGATGGTCCATAAAAAATGCAATTGCCTCCATATTTGATCCACCATATTAATTGCATTTATAGTGGCTCTCGTTTGTGGCCTCGTAGTGGTCTCAAAAATACCTCCATATTTACCTATTCCAATTTCTCTAGAAGTTGGCCAAAAACAACTTCAAAAATTTTAATTTTCAGCCACTTTTTTTTTTTAATATATGGCTAGTCTTAGCCAATATAAAAAAAATCACAATTTTTATTGCAAAACTTATAATAATAATAATAAAACTATTAATAATATTAATATTATTATTATTTTCTCCTTTTTCAAAAAAATATTTTTTTCTTGGTGCTTTTAGCGGCGTAAAAGGTTTAAAATTATTGTGGCATGGTGGTTATAGGGGAGGACTACGTGAAGAACTGTGTGGCAGCTTCCAAGATGGACAATGCAGAATACTGTGGCAGTCATAAAAGTCGGGCAGCCTGCCCAGATTTGTGGCGGCTACCAATTCCATATGTAAATTCAAATAAATAAATAATAATATATATATATATATATATATATATATATATATATATATATATATATATATATATATATATATCCCCTTTTTTCTAATATGGTCTTTTTCTCTCTTTTTTAAAAATTTTTCATGGTTTTTTTCTCTTTTTTTTTATTTTTTTCATGGCATGTTTTCTCTCTTTTTTTATGGCCGTTTTCTTTTTCTTTCTTTTTATTTATTTATTTTTCTTTACATATTATTTGATGTATATATAACAAAAACCAAATGTCCCCCACGTGGACATGGGGGGCCACCATACAATATGGGCCCAAAGGGACGCCCTCCTCATCACATGGGAAATGCAAATTAAAAACAAACAAAAACTTTATTCTTCTGCGCCTACCTATTTCTATCGCCACGTGGCACACCCTATTGGAGTACCTCAAAACTCGTGTTGCATCTATACCATCAGATCATCTTTCTCACGTGAATGTGTGCCATCAGATCCTTTCAATTGGACTTTGATCATCTCAGTGTTCGTGCACACAAGCCCTTAAATTTAATGCACACCAATGTGCTCTATCAGATCTCATGTGTCTAATGCGTACTGTTATATCTTGTGCATCAGATGCATATCGTCGAATATTTTTCTCTAGGAGCGCATATGCACCATTGATCTTCTTTTTTTTTAGTGCAGGTGTCGTTTATTTTTCATTGCACATTTGATTTTTTTTATTTTGATTATTTTTTATCCTTTCGCTAAAGTGTTTCATGGGGGGGATGGGTTTTATTAAACGGGAAGGAAAAGGGGGTTCCCCCTTTTATCATTTTTTTAATATTTTTTCTCTATTAGAAAAAAATATGGGGAAAAGATACGTAAGGAAATGGGTAGTGGTAGGAAATAAGGGGGGATGAGGGTCCCTCCCTTATTATTATTATTATTATTATTTAATATTTATATTTATATTTATAAAATTAAATTAAATATTTAATTAAATACTTAATTAAATACATAATCAAAATTTATAAAAAGAGAAAAAATAAATTAAATATTTAAGACCCTCGGAGGTCAAAAATAATTAATTAAAATTTATTTAGCCCAAAAATGTTGACATAAGACCAAAACAAAGACCTGACCTTGGCGATAATTTTTTATTGAAAATGCTCTCGGAGGGTGAGACAGGACTTGAAAAGACCAAAAATTTACAATAGTTGGAAAGGACCTGAAAATTTATTAAAAGGAGACCAACCAAGAGATTATTGTAAATTTTGAAAGCACTCACCGAACACCAATATTTTGAAAAATTAGGGGTAAATTTAAGTTGGATTTTGAGGATCCAGCTTCGACTGGGACAGGTGATGAAAAGACTCTTTGACAATGAATTATCTAAGAACTCCAGAATCTCCAATAGACCACAAGGACTCAAAAACTTGCCTAATCACCTAAATAATTGTTAAATTTTGTGGTAGATCACAATAAGATATGACAATCACAAGATGCTGAAATATGAAAGAAAGTAAACTCACCAAATTTTTGAAGTATACTGTGAATAGAAATGTTGGAAATGAATACAATATTGCTATGGAGGAAATGGACACTCCATGCAAGAAGCTACAGAACCATAATGTGCTCCATCACTAATGGAGTCACCTACTACTACTACTACTACCTACTGACTCGCTTTTAAAACTTTTACAATGAGGGCTTCTTATAATGGAACATAGATTGCTTGCCCAACACTCTAACTAGATGTACAAGGGACACCTTGCACTTTTACAACTTGCACATTGACACTTGTGCATTTATTAAATTGCATGAAGTAACTAGATAACTTCCACCTAAAGTAATATAATGTCCTAAGTATGTACCTAGGAAGGTACATTTACATGATCCAAATGATGTAATAGACTCTAACTCTAACACCCCCTTGTATTACATTATTTGGATACTGAAGACTTTTGGTCTTCAATATACATCTTCATCTTCATCCTGAACTTTGTATCCTTTCTCTGGATTCTTTGTATCTTTATCTTCATATGATGTAGAGTTAACTGAGGCTTCTTCCTTCATTGGATAATATTTGGCTTTTTCAAATTCATCTTCCTTGTCTTCTATCCAGCCACTTTTGCAAGTATCTCCATATGGTTTTGATTGTTTATGAATGAGTAGGGCATGATGCAATTGTCCTCTCATATTTCTATTTTTGATCCTTCTATGCTTGCCTTTTTGGTGTACATGTTCTTCATTTTCTTCAACTTGTTCCTTTGTAAATATGTTAGTGTCCTTTTGAAACATCACAATGTCTTGTGAGTTTTTATTTGAGTCTAGGGTGTAGGTATTTTCATGAATTGAACCTATAAATTTTATGCCTTCTTGATTCATAATAAGACATGTATTGATCCCATCCATATATCCAAAGTTAATCATTATATTTGTTTTCTACTAATTTGATTATTGTAATGAGATTGAATGAGGAACATACAATACTTTTTGTAGTAGAAGATTTGGAAATGATTTTCTTGGTGTTACACATCCAAAACCATGTATAGGATATGTTTGGCTGTCTGCAATTCTTAGTCTGTAACCTTTAGCAATTTTAAGACAGTCAAACCATTGTACATTTCCTGTCATATGATGGTTGGCTCCAGAATCAATAAACCACATGTGTTCATGACTTGTGAACTGGTTTCTGTTGGAGCAAGTTTTACATTCATTGTATGACATCCTTTTACCCATTTGAAGAGAGTAAATAAACCTAATAAGTTTTAGGTTTTGTATCAATTTTACATCTACCCAATAAATTCTGAACTTGATAGTTTTTTGTTTGATGCTAATATTACCAAGTTTTGTAGAATACCTTATGACTCCCTATGATATTTTTGGATAGAGTATTTTATCAATATAGTGCTTTTTAAAATTGTAGTTCAAGTCTATGTTGATTTTTTAAAATTTTGTAAATACAAAAAATAATTTTTCAATCTCCTTATTACTCCTATTAAACTAAGCACTATTTTCAATTTTGAAGAGGTTTTGAAGTTGGTATATATTTCCTTTTCTTTAAGTGTTTTGATACAACACTATAAAAAATCAACTTTTGAAGACTTTTTAATAAACCTATTTTAATACCCTTCTTTAATTGATTTGATGTTTTCTAATTTCCAATTCCTAAGTTGATGTTATATTCCTTATAACTCCCAAGTTTGGAAAAATTAGAAAAATAATATTTGTAAGTAATTTAACAATTATAATATCCCTTATTCCTCCTTGGTAACTTTTGCAAATAATTATATGTAAAGTATGCTTGTTTAATAAGAATGTATTTCCTTATAACTCCATAAACCTTAGACAAGCATAAATAACTTTACCTTAATAGCTCCTCACTATTGTACGTCGGGTAGATTCGTTGCTACGTGTTGCATAGTGCTTGTGGGTAATTTAAAGCCCTCTTTGACATACATAAATATTCCTTCGAATGGTGATCAAACACCTTTACAATCTGAAAAAAATCTCTTTCGATGGTCTTCTCCAAATGACAACATATTTACTATCTTTCTTGCCCCATATGGACGTTTCACCTTGAAGAATTAACTAGTTTTTGATTGCTCCTTGCTTGCTTGACTGCATTCTACTATTCTATCCTTCATTCTCTTGGATTGACGTCTTTAAGAAGGATGGGCTTCATGACAAGTGTCACATGAAGCGTTACTAGCCAGCTCTCTTTGGCAATAATGAACGTTCTTTGGTAGTGAGTATTTCTTCAATAATGAGTGTTTCTTTGGCAATGATGAGGTTGGTGGTAACCTCCAACGAATCTCAACTCCCTCCAACTATGTGTAACTCCTTTTAGGTAAGCACTCGAATGTTGGTAGACGTAGAGAGTTTGTACCAAGTGGCTTGTGCATGCAATTTTTCTTTCTAATGATCCAAGTAACCCTAATTACTCCTTTATATTTGCATCCTATGTGAGCTTGTTTTTCCTTGATATGCAAGATTTCTTTTTCTATATGGTTTGAAGAGGGTGACAGATGGCTATAGCTAGATAGCTTCTCAGCCCACCTTCAATATTTTCTCTTGGTGGACGCTTGCTTCAATGGTGGATTTAGGTATAGCTTCCACTCTCTTTATACACTTTTAATGCTAATTTTGTCCTTCCTTTGTTGCTGGTTAGAACATCCAATGTTGAATATTTTATGTAGATGTTCCTTTGTTGAATACTATCCTCCTTTCTACGTATGCAAGAGTATTAAACTCCTTCCTTTGTCGCTGGTTAGAACACCCAATGCTGCTCCTTTTACGTAGATATTCCTATTCTAAATATTTTCCTCCTTTCTACGTACGCATGAGGGCTAATATCTTCTTCCAATGGCTCTTATTGATGTAGGTGATGTGCTTCCTTATAGGGTTGATTCTAATGGCAAGAATGGTATTTTTTAACACCTTAGCTATTGTATGTGTGAGCTCTTCAGTAGATCCTTCTTTGGTTGCAACTCTGCTATTCATATGGGCTCCTTTACCTGTCTATAACTCTATTGAAATGAGGATGTGTGAGCTCTATGATAGCTCTTCCTTTTGGCCATAGATATACTTCTTGTATGAGATTTAGATAGCTCCTTCACTTGTCCGTAGACCTGGTAGATAAAAAAGCATCCTTATGCCCCCTTGTAAATGGTAAAGCCTTTGTTCTTCCAAGGAACAAAGGATGTGACTTTTGTAATATATAATTTTACACATAAAATTAAGAATCTTTATAATCCTTCTTGATTATTTTGGATGATAGTCAATCCAAGTTTTTGAAAGTAAGGATTCCTACACTCTGTGCTTGAAGAAAGAATCCTATTATTCTCCTTGAGTCTTGAGACTACCAAGGTCTCGATTTGAGTCTTCCTTCAAGGATTTCAATGGTGGTTTTTCTACTCCACCTCTTTGCTTATAATGGTGGCTTCTTTTGGCCACTACAATGTTGCATATTTTTTTTGTGTTTCTTAATCAACATAAACAAATATAGAGCAACTAGTTAAAAATTTAACTAGAATAGTGCTTAATAAATGCACTATAAATGGTAATAATAAATTCACCTTATTGACCCAATGATTTCTTAAATATGCTCTTAATAATCCCACTGTAAGTTTTTAAATATAATCTCCAAATTTCACTACAAACATAGTTGTAGGATACAGTCTTCTATTCCCAGATGTAAGACAGGTAGTTGATAGATAAATGTAATTTGTAATCTAATCAACTCCAAAAATAATGTGCAAATTAACCTTAAAATAAAATTTCCTTTTTGCACTTCTATGAAGACTTATAATGCAATTTTCCCTTTGCAATTTTTGATCTAGCATAAGGTGTTTTAACAAATCTGCTGAGTAATAATGAATTCACTTGCACCAATAGTTGCTTACATTTTGATAGCTTTTCAAGTAGCTCCTCCTTCACCAAAAAAAGGTCTTGAACTTGCTTTCATGATCCTAGATTTTGGTGACTTGGTCTTCTCCTTTTGGCTATGGATTCAGAGGATTATTTGGCAATCCTCTAGTCTCTCGACTTTGACAAACTCCTTTTATCTTCAAGTCTTCTTATTGATTTTTGACTTCAAGCAGGATCTTCTTCTTCTTCTTCTTAAGACTCTGAATGTCTTGACATATTATGTATCTTCTTTGGCACTCCTTGCCAATTTTTCTTCTCTTGATTGGGCTTGTTTGAATGGTGATAATTGTCTCAAATATTCCCTTGTGAGAAAATTTCTCCTTGATGGAGAATTTCTCCAAAAAGTTCTTCTAAGAACTCTTTGATGATATTGCTTCAGCAACAAGGCTTCTCCATGCTTTTTTCCATGAGACCTCTCCTAAGTCTTTGATTATGTAGTTGCTTCTGGATCTGAATAGGTTCCTCTTGGTCCTTCTCGTCCTTCCAATAATGGAAGTTTCTTCAATGAGATCTTCTCCTGATATCTTCACCTTCAGGTTTGCTTCAGGTGCATGATGATTTTAAAGCAAATAATATTCCTAAATCTGAATGTAGGAAGTTTCTCAACTTCATTGGAACTCTTCTTTTCCTACAAAAAATTATTAGTACTAAAATCTGAATCTGCTTTTGAATTAGGTACTCCCTTCTGGAGTCTTTTTCAGGATCAGGGCTTCTATGGCCCTTTTTTAGATTAAGGCTTCTATGGCCTTCTCATATTAAGGCTTCTATGGTCTTTTTAGATTAAGGCTTCTATGGCCTTTTTAGATTAAGGCTTCTATGGTCTTTTCCTTCTATGAAGTTGATTTTACCAATAGATATCTTCAATATCTAGTCTTCACTATGACTCTTTCTCCTAGAGTCTCTTCTATAGTATTCCTCTACGCTATGAAGGCACTCCAACCTTCAAGTAACAAAGTTGATATCTCCTAGCTTTCTATTATAGGAGGTGTCTCAATAATTTGAGAGTTAGTTCCTTGTAGTAAGAAGAACATTTAGGTAATAATTACCAAGTTCCAGATATTCTGGATGATCTTCACTAGATGATCTATCAATCTAGTGGGTTGAATATTGAGTCCTAGTCTTCATGAGTTTTCCTATAACTCTGTAGAGAAAATCCAGTCAAATACAATCTCAGTACTTTCTAAAATTGATATTTCTTTCAATCCTCTCTTGTGACTCTCCCTAATTCTACCACCTAGACTCTTCTAAGAATTTTTGACAATGACTGATCCAATGGCACATCAGGTTGATAAAAAACTTAGCCTTGATAATAATAGTGGTATTCCTATTGGCCTACTATGACTAGATATACCATGGCTCTGATGCCACTGTTAGCTTTTGAGGTAGATCAAAATAAGATATGACAATCACAAGATGCTAAAATATGAAAGAAAGTAAACTCACCAGATTTTTGAAGTATGTTGTGAATAAAAATATCAAAAATGAATACAATATTACTATGGATGAAATGGACACTCCATGCAAGAAGCTACAAAACCATAATGTGGTCCATCACTAATGGAGTCACCTACTACTAATACTACTACTACTACCTACCAAATTTCTTTTAAAACTATTACAATGAGGGCTTATTATAGTGGAACATAGATTGCTTACCCAACACTCTAACTAGTTGTACAAGGGACACCTTGCACTTTTACAAATTGCACATTAACACTTGTGCATTTATTACATTGCATGAAGTAACTAGATAACTTCCCCCTAAAGTAATATCATGTCCAAAGTATGTACCTAGGAAGGTACAATTACATGATCCAAATGATGTAATAGACTCTAACTCTAACAAGAAAATACCTTAATCACCTAAAAATACTACACCAAAAAAGGTCTTTAACGATAATTTTTAATTGCCTTTAAAGACCTTTAAGGGTGGATATTTAGCCGCCATATATGAGAGTATCATAATAATTTTGTGCCCATACAACGATAGCTAAAAACCACCTTAAAAAGCTACCCTCTTAGGATCTAAAAGGGTGGTTTGAAACCATCCTCTTAGGGATTTTAAACTATCCTCTTAGGGCTACGAGGGTGGTTTAAAATTTCCCTCTTAGGTCACCTTACGAGGGTTATTTTAAACCACCCTCTTAGGGTACCCTCATAGGGTGACCTAAGAGGACAATTTAAAAATGTCTTCGTAGGGTAACTTTAAAATATATATAAAAAAATTCCTAAGAGGGTGGTTTAAAACCGCCCTTGTAGGGTGACTTTTTAAAATATATATATAAACCATGATAACTTTAGTTGGAGATATATCATCCTTTGTCGCAATTCTTGTATGATGTGAGCATTATTATGGGCACCCCCACCCATACCTTCCCACTTTGCTCCTTCCATCCATCCATCCAAAGTTTTTTCTTGACTTTTCAGTTAGATATAGTGGAAACAATCATAACAACTGGCAGGTTTTTACCTTTTTCTCACCTTGCACGTGGGATGTCTAAAAGCTTTTTTATCTTCTAAAAAGTTTACCCTACTTCTTCTCATCACTATTGTACACACGTACAATGCAATTTCATCACAAAACCCCTTTTTAACATCCCATTTCGACCATGGATGACCTCAAAAATGGTAGATAAAATGTGCACTAACAAGCCCCCATATGGGGTTGGTTTGTAAGTTTATGGAACACTCCATAAGCCTACACAAGAATTCACTGCATTACATTACATTCGATATTTACTATATATGGGTAAATTCACTGCATTAAGTTATATTGCATTCCATTTTTAATTATTCATATTTCCTCCTCGTAATTTTCTATGGCAATAATGACTAGTTTACATCTTAGCTTTTCCTTTTATTGAGTTTATGGGTTTACTTGGATTTCTCTCTACTAAATTCTGAGAAATGATTTATCACTGCCTTGATTCTCAAACCCATAGCTGGATAGGATTATGATTTTGAATGATTGCAAACAACCGGTGCCCATAATCCCATAAACACCTATTAGTATTGGACTAGTAGCAACACTCTACTCCTAGTACTATTGTTATCAGTACTATTACCATTACTTAAGAAGTTCCTTAGCAGTATTTTTATCACTACAATCCATGTGACCTATATATGTTTCCTGCACACTCTGTATTGGTATTGTTACAAGCTTATTATTGAATGAATCCATAAAGGTTTCAGCTTCATCCCCATTGGCCTCTTGTTAATACCCATTTCAAAAAACGTTATCTCTACTACCCCATATATTTTTTACATCCCCATTGGCCATTTCTTAATACCTATTTATCTCCTCCTATTAAGTGCTAGTAGGACAAGCCCTCGATAGGCAGTAGTAGCTAAAAAGTGCCTTAGATATGGCCCAAAAGTTTATGTTTTACCACAGATTTTGTAGTGGAATGTGTTAGCACAATTTCCCAAAATTTTATGTTTTAGTATGATTTTGTAGGGGTTTAAATGTACTTTTAGCCCTAATCAGTTGATCGTGCATTTATCGTGCATGAGCATCTTGGACTATTTTCCAATTGTTTTGCCTCTCCACCCTTATTTGCTTTGAATTTCTTGTACCTATTTGCTAATAATTTAGAGTATGCCATGATTTCAATTTTACTTCATCCTATAACAATAAATATGTGAGTATTTATTCAAATAAGAATAGGAGAGCACAGGGTCACAACAAGCAACTTGGCATACTACAAACCAAATGCAGTTCAAAGACATGAAATATTTAGCAGCTGATAACACTATCATGTTTTTCAGTGTTCAGCAGTCATTCTAGCAAAAAAGCCTACTCTAAAGGTATTCTACACATATGCTTTCAGGTCTCCTATGTGGTATAATATTATATTTAATTTAATTATAATGTATTGATTCCATTTCCTATTTGTGTAGAAGACTTCAAATGATCCTTATCACCCTCTATCAATTGCATGATAACAAACTAAACCTTAAGGCCAAAGGATTTTCTTGGCCAAAAGGGGCTGAGGAGTAATTGAAGGCCACAAGTTCATAATTTTTACATTCATTTTGCAAGATAAGTTACAAATATAAGCCAATATAATAAAAGCAATACTTGAACATTAATATAGACATGTGCATATTAATTTTACCTATCCTTCAGAAGCATTGTTGATAACACTACCTATAATTTGATGTCATCCTTCCAAAGTAATGACCACAACCTGTAAAAATGGGCTCATTAAATCAGAGATATATTTGAAACTAAGTTCTCAAAGTACACTCATTTTCCTACACCAATTACATAGAAGACATACTTGTAGGAACATGATCTGTCAACTTTCTATATTATCTAGCATTTTTCTTTTGTTCAAGTTGTTCATTCTTGATTTCATAGTGTTCTTTGAGCAAACTTTGAACATGAGCTAAGCCATCAGTTTCACCCTCATGGAGGAACCTCATTGGTTCTCTAAGAACTATATTTATCTTCTATGAGGACAAAAATGATGAAATTTTTGCATTCAATACTAAAGCTTTGAAATAAATAAATAAATAATGTAATGTGGACTGCATACCAAAAATTCCAACATATATATGCATGTATATAGATGGATAGATAGATAGAAGATGCATGATATGGAGATATTTTAGTTCTATGTTATTAAGGTTGCTAGGTGGGGATAAATACTTCAATAAAAAGAATATATGAGTTTGATTACACAAAAATTGCCAAAACAATTACTAAGTTATATTGAGGAAGTCATTAAAATTCCGCTTAATAATATAAGAAGCAAATAAATATTTTTCTCAAGAAAAATATAAAATTCATATTTGTTAGTCATTAGTATGAAGTCATCAAATGGCAAGAGTTCAAGTGGTTAAAAACTTGGACTTTCAAAGCAAGGATCTAGGTTCAAATCTTGTGAGGAAATACATTCATAATTGTCAAATACCACTTAGTGGTTCCTTGAACTATTGTGTTGGCATGGACATGATGTAATACAAGTTAGACCTGTTTAAATCACATATAACTAGCTAGAAAAAATAATAATTAGTATTAATTCCAAGGCATTTTTGATCAATGATAAATGGGATGCAATCATATGAGTTCCACTCGAGTTCAAATCTCCACGTTGTACAAAAAGGTATAGGCTTTTCTAAGGCTATTTGGATTCTCTAAAATTTTCATTTCTAAGATGCTTACCAATAATAAAACAATGAAATATATTTGGACTGCTTAAAGGTTAGGACATAGTCTCAAACCCCTAATATCTTATTATCATGTTAGTATATAAACCTTGCAATAGATTAATATAATATTTTTATATTTTATCCCAAAAGAAAAGTTGACAAGAAGAATGTTGAAGAAATTTATTTATTTCTTTTGTTCAATTGCCAAGCTACCTTTTGAAAATAATAAAAGATATTCTTTGGGGTTAATGAATATTGTGGAAGGTCTAAAAAAAGCACTAAAATCATGCACACATAATACAAACTTGTTCAAGGACACTTAATTTCCTGGAATCACTGATAATGCTTTGCATGAAAACAAAAATGTAGAGTGTTGAAATTAAAACATTCACGAGAGAAAATAAATGAGTAGTAGGGAAGAAGATGCTCAACGAATATCTAGATATCATAGAAAGAAGGATGAATGGCATGGTCATTGGTAAGGATCTATCTTCTACATGAAATTTTAATGGATAATTGTATGAATGGAAATGATCATGCTCTTTTTTGGAAGGATACAACAAGTATAACACAACTTGAATCCTCCATAGATATTCTAGGGTATCCTCATATACAAAAATACTTTATCATGAGGTTGGAAAGCATTGTTCTATTCAGGAACAAAACCCAAAATCACTAAACAAAAAAAATTCAGCATCAAACAGTCATGAAGTAGAAAACTCTAAAAGCATAGCAGTCTTGGCAAGGTGACACAGTCCTAAACAATAGTATTCTCTTAAACAATGTAAAGTAACATCACCTTTTTGAATGTAAGGGTATTCAAATATTTGTGTGGGACTTGTTTAGTTGGTGATGAAAAAAATATGAAATTTGACATAAATATATAGTTTGACATAGGTGATGCTTATGTGCTTGACAAGTATCTAAGGCATATCAATGCATTAGGATCCAAATCTCTAATTTTTTGGGTATCTACAATGTTAAATTATCATGCTTTTGAATTATAAAATTGAGGGCATTGAACATGTGGGTCCTTGATTTACCCCCATATTCCACTTGTTTTACATAATCTCATCATTAATACAGATTGAGATTTCATTATTTTCTGCCCCTGCTTTTAGTTATCTTTCTCTTTCTTTGACTGTACATCTATTAACATTTTTACCCATATTCTAGTCCTTCAATATACATATTAATCAAAGTCTTATTTTTACCACCAACTAGTTGTTTCAGACTATACTTTTTGACTTGAATTGAAGGGAAAAACTTGTTTATGAAAGCTTTGCTTTAGGAAAAAGAAAAACTTTATTATTTTGACATACTTGTTAGTGGTAGAACACATATTCAAATCCCTAACCCTACCACAAGTTGATCTTGCTTTTGTCTTTAGGGTTTATATAGTTCACAAATTGGTCGAAGGCCACAAAGAGCTACTCTGTATCACTATTTTCTCAATGGAAGTGCCAAAGGAAAGGGTTTGTAGGTTTTCCTTAAGTATTTATGGAAATCCAAAGAAAAACATGAAGTAAACAGGTTAGCAACTAGAATTTTTTATGCAGAAACAATCCTTTCCAATGTAATTTGTTCATCACATTCTAAAATTTTCATAGATTTAGTCATGAATTTGGAAAAGGTTACACAATGCCCTCGTATGAAATCCTAAAAATTGGTCTACTTAACAGGAAGGATTAAGACATTTCCAGTGAACTAAAAGAAAATACATAAGTTGGGAAAGATTAAAAAGGATGCACATTTTTAAGAATGGTTGGTTTGATTAAGACTTGTCAAAATTGCAGTGAATAAAATTTATGTCATACAAAAAACTGGCTGTAAAATTCATTTTTTTAGTTCAAATTCTAGATCTACAAATATAACACTTATATCTCAATTTTTTAAACAAAATTCTATCTTTATTTATACTTTTCAATAACCAAAAAAAGAAGTATGACACTGATGGGGGACCAAAATCAAAAAAATATAAAAAAACATAAGCCATATTTTGCAGGAAAGTAGATCACAATACCCTAAGTTGATATAAATTAACAATCATGAACAAATTATTAAAACAAAGAACTAATGATCATTGCATAATCAAAATTCAATAAAATTAACTTGAATTTCCTTTGAATAAACACCTAAAATACTTTCAACCTTCAATAGTGAGTCCAAATTTTCATTACAAAAATATTTAGGTATCTCAACTGCTATAGAATACTTTTAGTATATGCACTGACCAGATTTGCCTATCCAGGTGGGAAACTTTATCTTTTCTCAACAACTATATTATGACAGGCCTATCTCACCTCTTATGCTAAGGAAAAATCCTAATGAGCCAAGTAATGAAGTCATTTTGTCTATCCAATTATAGTAGTCTAAAATTAAATAGCTTCTACAAAAGTGAAATATGGAGAGAAAACAAAATTATCCAAGAACATTTGAAAAGAATACTAGCGTTCGTGAACAATTAAATATTGACAAATAAAAAATTTATAGCATTTTTGTATAGAATGATGTGCATGATAAACTTGCTTGAAAATCAACTTGATTAACCCGCAATAGATAGATGTGATGGATTCTAGGATGCAATGGAACTACTTCAGATAAATTGAAATGGTCTACTTCCATGCAAAGTCATATTTCAAGTTGATGAACTAGAAGCAATACTAATATATAACACATCCTCCATGGACATGGCAAAATATTTGTTGTAACAATTTCATAAGCCAAACTTATATGATAGTAGCAATAGGCATGCTTCTTAAAACCACATTTTTTTAATCCTTGAAAAGGCAAAAAATCCTACCCAAGCCAACTTCACCCTCTAGTCATACTGATTTTTAAATTAATCCTTGAAAGTATAAAAAATAATAGACTTAAAACTGCAAGTTTGTATGTAATCTAGTCTTGTCAAGTTGTCCATGAATGCCTAGTTCAAAGGCAGTTTACAATATTTTCGACATTAAATTTTTCAATAAATTTATATCTCACAATTGAAGAGCATACATAATTAGTTTTGGCAGTTATCTTCTCTTATTTGCATAATAGTTGTGTTTTCTCTCATTTGCATCAACTTTTAGTTTGGGAGCTTCAATGGACTTAGGCTTTCAGTAGATAATAAGAGGAAACAGGAGACACAGACCCCATAAGCAACTAAGTTAAAACTCTCACAACAACAACAAACAATACCTATTATTCCTAGAGCCATAGTATCATTTGCAAGCAGTAATAGAGAAGAGTCAAGCTTACCTCATGTAAACCTGGGGACAACGTTCTACTCTCTATCTTTTGTAAAAATATTTATTTCAAAATAGGGAGCAGTTATTTTAAAAATCTTGCACCAGGGTAAAAAGCCCTGGCAGTATACCCGTAGTCCTATGGGAAACGGATAGACAAGACAAAGTAAAGTAAAAATAACTAAAAACAACAAGCTAAAAACCCTAGAAAACTTCATGCAACCCAAAGATTTTTAATTTATTTTATCTATTCTAATGATTTATTTTTAATTCTAAGGCAATTTTATATGCATAACCCTTACTTTCCTGTTTTGATTATTCTCTTGGTTAAAAAGACTTGAAATATAAAGCAAAAAATTATCTAGAGAACTTCCTGGTTGATGGCTTTTAAGAACTTCTCGAAAGTCTCAGAGTGGTGCTATTTTTTTCCCAGTAAGAACATGAACATGGTTTTCGATGCTAAACAAATGCTTTTCATTATATTCAAATGAAGCTAGCTTGATGCATTTGATATGTCTATTTTGGAATTGTATTGTATCCAAACGAGGCCTAGATCAAAATTTCCCTGAAAAATTTCCCATGTACTTAAATTAAAAGTGAGAAGTTTCTTTGAGCTCTTTTATGGCCTTTGAGGCTTTTGTTATGACTTTCGAGTCCTGCCAGGTCAAAATGTTTGTTCAATGTACACACAATACCCAACTACAAACTTTGAAAAACTAATTTTAACTACATCTTCACAGAAATATGTGGTAGAATTATCTTGAGTGAGCAAGAGAAAAGGTAATAGGGCTTATCAACCAGTGAAAAACATAAAAAAATAAAAATAGAAAGAACCAGGGTTTATGAGCCGCTGAAAATAAACCCTAGCCAAGTAAAATTTGAAATACTTCTTAAGCTTAATCAATATCAATGCATTATTCCCCATCCCAATATTCAAAAGAAAAATCAAGTGAAATTTTATAAAATAAAAGAGAATTCATCGAAATTGTATTTCACACAAGAATATTGAAAAATAAAAAAATAGTCTGGTTAGAAATGCAATAAAAATATTTAGTGATGTTTAAGTTAGGAAGGTAAGAGTGACCTGCAATCATCTTCATCAAAAGTGATAACGAGAGCCTTGTTTCTTAGCGCCCTTTTGGGCAGATGCTTCCCAAGCTTCGGTTGCTCTCCTTCCTCCTCCATACTCCACTAAAAGATCTTCTAAAAAACTTGATCAACTTCTACATGCAAAGCTTAACTCTGGTCTGGTCCAAATTATCTATGATAATCAATGAACAACTTATTATTAATGTAGGGCAGAAAAGAGAAGACGCGCGCATGATTCATTTCCCGTGTAGCGTTTAATATTTTTAAAGCAGGTCTCCCTAAGAGTGTGGTTTTTAAACGCCCTCTTAGGGTTAATAGGTTGTCCTCTTAGCCCTAAGAGGGCAATTTAAAACCACCCTTTTAGGTCATTTAAGAGGGTGGTTTCAAACAACCTTCATAGGACTAAGAGGGCAGCTTTAAACTGCCCTCTTAGGGTCACCCTAAGATGACAGTTTAAAACCACCCTCTTAGGGTCACCCTAAGATGGTGGTTTAAAATTGCCCTCTTAGGATGACCCTAAGAGGGTGGTTACCCTAAGAGGGAAATTTTAAACCATCCTCTTAGGGTCTATTAGGGTGGTTTTTTACCATCGTAAAAAACCACCTTATTTTAGCCACCATTAAAGCCCTTTTTTGGTGTAGTGAAAGGACAATATTGAAACATTGAAACACTTTTTTTTTTTTTGTGGCTTCTCAAGCCCTCTGTGCAAAATGATACAATTTCAAATGCTGGCCATTGATAGGAATTGAAAATTTTGTACCATCCAGAGTTTGCAATTTGTAAGTATGTTGGCCTACATTCTGAAGGATTTGATAGGGGCCAAGCCATTTGGGTTCCCACTTCCCTTTCTCACCATGCTTCTCATTTTTGGGATCCCAGTACAACACTATATCTCCTCCCTAAAAAGGTTTACCTTTGGCTTTCTTATTGAACAACTACACTATTTTGTGAGCCTACTCAGTTATCTTCATTAATGAATCCTTTCTATCTTCCTACAACTTCACAATTTGATCAAGTCTTCTCTGCAAGACATTTGGATTTTCATGATCCTGAAGAAGCAAAGATAAAGCATGACTTTCCACTTGAGGGGGTAACAGAGCATTCTCACCATATACTAGTTCATAAGGAGATTTTCTTGTGCTTCTTTTGATAGATATTTTGTCAGCCCATAAAGCAAACTTCAGCTCACTATCCCAACTTCTTTTGTTTCTGCCTAATGCTCTTTTTATTCTTGTGATCAAATTCTTATTCGAGGATTCTACTAAACCATTCCCTTGAGGATAGTAATTCATAGAATGAGAAAGCTCTATGTTGTACCTAGCACAAAATTCAATCATCTCAAAAGAAGTGAAATAGTTACCATTGTCTATGACTATCTTCCTAGGAACCCCAAATCTTGTCAATATGTGCTCTTCTAAAAACTTGATGACCACTTCTATAGTGGATTTCTTGAGAGGTGCTGCTTCTACCCACTTGGTAAAATAGTTTGTTGTTGTGATGATCCACCTGTGACCTCTAGAAGAATTGGGGTTAATCTCACCTATGAGATCTATTCCCCATTGAGTAAAAGGAGCTTCCACAATTACTGGCTTTAGGGGCATGGCTGGAAAATTCTTTTTCCCTACAAAAATTTGATAGTTATGACAACTTCTAACAAAATGATAGACATCCTTAAACAAGGAGGGCCAATAATAACCAACTCTCATGATTTTGTGAGCAGTAGCCTTTGGAGCAAAGTGACCCCCACAAAAACCAGAATGATATTCTTTTAGTACTTGAGGGACCTCTTTCTCAAACAAGTAAAGAAGCAACACACCATCTGGATGCCTCCAATACAGTCTACCTTCCTGAATGTAGTATTTTTGGGCCAATTGCTTGATAGACCTCCTTTTGTTTTTGGGTATGTCTTCTAGAAATGACAAGTTTTGAAGGTAAAACATAATGCCATCATACCACTGGCAATCAAAATTATCAACTGCTCTAGCTTCTTGTTGCTCATCTACTATGATAGTGTTATTCATAGCCTCCCCTTCTTTGTTAGCCAGATACTTTTCCAGTCCTTATCCTCTAACAATTTGTACTGCTTTGAATTCTACATCATATTGTAATAACTTAGCCATCCATCTTGTAGGACTGCCTAAAGGTTCAGGCTGAGTGAAAATATCTTTAACAACAATGTAGGGGATACAGGCTATTACCTTGTTGGATCCAAAGATACATTTGAAATGATCTAATGCTCTGATTAATGCATAAGCCTATTTTTCTAGCATAGAGTATTTTAGTTTAGCACCCTTCAATCCTGTACTCATAAAGGCTATAGGCCTTTCATTTTTCTCTTCATCCTTCTGAGCTAGAACTGCAACAATAGTGTGTTCTAAGGCAAATGAGTAGATTTTGAAATCTTTGGAGTAATCAAGGCAATTTAATACTAGAGCTTGAGTAATTGCATCTTTGATCTTCTAAAAAGTTGTAGTATTTTTCTCTGTCCACCTTATTTCCCCACTTTTCTTGATCATGTCATTTATTGGCTTGGCAATCTGAGCAAAATCAGGGATAAACCTCCTAACAAAGTTAATCTTCCCAAAGAATGATCTAACTCCCTTAAGATTTTTAGGAGGGGAAATTTTAGCAATTGCTTCTATTCTTTGTGGATCAATGCTAATCCCATCCTTTGAAACAATATGCCCAAGCAGTTTACCTTGTGTGGCCCCAAACACACATTTCCTAGGATTCAAGGATATGCCAAACTCCTTGCACCTATCAAACACTTGAGTTAGATGTGCAAAATGATCTTCAAGATTTTTGGAAAAAATTGTAATATCATCAAGATATACTACCACTATCTTGAACATCAACCCCTTAAATGCAACATCCATTGCTCTCTAAAATGTTGCCCCTGCATTCATCAATCCAAAGGGCATCTTGAGATATTCAAATGTTCCCCATGGTGTGGTGAAAGTTGTTTTGTGTCTATCTTCTAGATTCACTACAATTTGATTGTAACCTAAAAAGCCATCCAATAAAGATATTCTTGATGACCCAACCACTACTTGAAGCAATTGTTCCATATTCAAAAGTGGATAGTTGTCTTTAAGTGAGCTCTTATTCAGATTCTTAAAATCTACACAAATCTTGATCTCACCATTCTTTTTTCTAACTAGAACTAGGTTTGCTAACCAAGAAGAAAATCTCACCTTCCTAATTATCTTAGTATCCAGTAACTTCTGCACTTCTTTCTGCATAATTGGATGCAAAGTGGGATTGAAATTTCTTTGTTTCTGCTTGAAAGGCTTGGTATCCTTCTGAAGGGGTATTATGTGAGTCATCACCTTTGTGTTGAAGGTCTTCAGATCCTCATAACTCCAAGCAAAAGTATCAATTTTCTTTTTAGGAAGTTGATATATTATTGCTTCTCTTTTCTTGATAGAGCTTTATTGATCCTAACAATCTTGGGCTCTTCCTCTATTCCGATATTAACTTCATCTACCTCAGACTCCTGAACCAAAGGTTTATATGCTCTATCAAAGTCATCAAACAAGCTCTCTAAAGATACCAACCCCTTGGGGATCTTATTGGTCTTCAGTTGTATGACTTATGTGGGTTCTCCAATAACATCCTTCAATTTTTCTTCATCACTTTCATCACAAATAATATCAAAAAATTCATTTTGCATAGTCATAAAATCATTAATGTGTATATCATCATGAAAAACTTGTAAATATACCATATTATCAGGGATAGATGGCTTATAAATAGATATGGTTGGGAACCTATCCATAAACCAAGTGTCTATCTTAGGGCTATCTACTCTAGAAGCATTAATTACCAATAGATTTGCATTATGATTATGTGCTCTAGGAATATATTGTAGATCAAAAGCCAAGAATCTATCTATTTCATCCAACATTGCTTGCTTATATTGCTTTAATCTAGGGTGCTTTGTTTGATATTTCCCTTTGATCTATTGAATTATTAGCTCAACATCCCCACTAACTTTGAGGTAATTAATACCCAATTCCTTGGCTTTCCTTAGCCCTAGCAATAAAGCTTCATACTCTACAATATTATTTGTACAAGAAAATTCTAACCTGTATGGTATGCCAAGATAGCTTCCATTGATGTCTATCAACATTACCCTAGCTCCTGCTCCTACTCTATATTTTACCCCATCAAAGGTCATAGTCCATAACTCTAAAGTTAGAATTCTATCAGTTTTTGCATCCACTTCAGCCTTCAATTTTGGATCCATATTCTCAGCATCAGGCACTTCTAATAAGAAAGGAGAATGCCAAATAGAGTAAACCCCCATGTCTTTTTCCTCAATAGAATTCATGATATTAACCATATTATCATTAGGATCTCTGAATTCAACTGAATACCTATTGAAGGGTTCTCTTTTCAAGATGACTTTTTCCTTACCCTACATTGGGATAGTGGCATATGACCAATCCAACTGAATAGTACCACCTAGCTGCTCTGCCCAATGCCTAGAGAGTAATATGGAAAAGAAAGGGTCCACATCTACAACTGCAACATCCATTACCACACCTTTCTTAGGATATTGTTCAATATGGACAAGAAGTCTAGTGATAATACCTACACAAGGTACTCTCCTATTATCCATTACAGAAATAAGAGGGTGCTCTTTCTGACAAATCAAGCCTAACTGATCAACTACCTATTTTGACATCACATTCATGGAAGCACCACTATCAAGCATGCAGTTATGAATAACATATTGGTCTCCATAGCTTGATGTATACCTTAGTGATATGTAAAATGGTTTAACTAAATATGGGGCTCTGACTACATTATTTTCAAGGCCTATGGGGGTTTTAGGTTGTCCTCCTGACTGATCAGTAAGTTTGAAGGCTCTACATACCTGATATTGGTACTTTGGAATAGTCATTAATTCTCCAAAAGTGATGTTGACCTTCTGTTTGGCAACCTCTACACCCAAATCAAACTGATCTTTCTTATCATCAATTCCTTTTCTAGATCTCTGATTAACTAAGTCATTTTTTTGCTTTTGGATAATTTCCTCTACATCAGGCTCTTCAGGAATCATTTGCAACTTCATCTGATTTACCTTTTTCTGTGAAATCACTCCTGTAGTTTTCTCCTTTTGTGTAGGCCCTTCATCAATTTTATCCTCCACTATTCTATTCCTGAGATTGATAGCATGTATTCTCTCTAAAGACTCAACCTCTTCTATTGTAGGTATAAGCTTTCCCTACTTCATTCTATCAAATCTGGTATTATGAGGCTCACTTGAGGTTGATGCCTCTCCAAAGACTAAGGCTCTTTGTTCAATATTATTGGCACATAAGTCCATATCTCTCTCAAATTATTTTTCTCTGACCTCATCCTCTTGAGTCCAACATACATTAATTCTAATATCTTCATCTTCAGATTCAACATTTAAATCAACATTAGAATGCAGACTTAGATAAATACCACAATCAATAGGGTTATGTGGTGCATCATAAGTAGAGCAATAAAAAGGATGATTTGATGCTATATTGTTAGATGGTATTGGGTTTGGAATAGAATCTAGATCTCTCTCTATTTATTTCTTTTTCCAATTTCCATTTTGATTCTTGTTTCCCTCTTCATTTCCATTGTTATTCCAGTTTCTATTGAAATTCCTCCTAAAAGGAGGCATGTTATCTTCTTGTTGTCTATTATCACCCTATGAAGTTTTTGCAATGTTGTCTTTACCTTTTTCAATTCTAGCCAACCTATTATTCAAAGTAGTAAACATCTCACTCAATTGATTAGCTATTTTGTTCATAGGATCCTGATCTATTTTCTTAGGAAAAGAGAACTCAACCTTCTTGGGCTTTCTTTCAGGTTGATTGGGCTCTAAAGAGTATGCTTTCATCTTACCACTATCAATCATATTTCTCTCTATTTCAATAGCCCTTTCCATACATATATCAATGGTGGTTGTTGCTTGTTGTCTCAACTCATAACTAAAATCTCCAAGGAAAGCATTCTTGTAGAAACAAATGGATTGCTCATCATTTGGCCTTAATGCTACTAGAATCTTATTTTTAGTCTTAAAGAATCTCCTATTGAAATCTTCCACTAATTCATTTTCCTTCTTTTTCATGGTAGCCAACTCTGTCAGCAAGGACTATTCATTCTTCCTCTCTCCATATTTCCTAAGGAAAGTTTGCTCTAGCTCTTGAAAATTATGGATAGTACCAGCTCCAAGGTTGTTAAACCATTCTTGAGCATCTTTCTCTAAAGTTTGAAAGAATAATCTAAGGATAACATCTTCATCATCTACCTCAAGACTATCCATGGCATACAAAAAATCCCTAATATGATCTTCACCAGTGACAACATTGTTTCCTTGGAATTTAGGCAAGTACTTATGAGCTTTACTAGGGAGAGGATTCAGATTTGGAGGTAAAATAAAAGCTCTATATCTATTGGTTCTCCATTGATTGAAATTTTGGTTAGCATTGATATTTTTATTAACATTGATATTTTGATTTGCATTAGGAGCTACCATACTCACTACAGGTTGATTCACTATAGGTACTTGATTTATAGTAGGAGAAGACTGATTTAAACCAGGATTTGGACTAGAAATAGGAATAATATGAATTGGAATTGAAGTTTTTCTGTGAGATTTGAAGAATACCTCAGGATTTGGCACTCCAACAAGCACTTCTTTGCCACTTCTTCTTGTAGATGCTAGATCCAACTTCCTTTCTTTATTTTTAAAATTTTGAGTTCATTTAGAGTCACCAACACAGATGTGCAAAGAAAGAACAAGATCTTCAACAATACTTAGGCCAAGATTGCTCAGCTTGATATTCACTCAACTCTCACAAATTTCACTCCAGGAAAGACTATGAGAAATACAAACACAAAAATGGTTCATAAAGAAAATACATGGGTCTTAGAACTCCTAGACAACAAGAATTCTAATCCTCGACAATGATGCCAAAAACTATTGGGGGAAATTCTTGCACCCTTAAGAGATTTGTCATGCTGCAAGACTTCCCTGATCCAATCAACATTGTGGACTCTGGTGGATCCACCTCTTTGACTCAGGAAAATATTATCACAAGACTCTAGATAGATTGAGTAAGGTAAGGAAACCTCATGAGGTGAGCCTATAATATTTCTCATATGCTCATGCTCATCCAGATTTGCAAAAATGAAATAAAACTACAACATAAAAGTTGACCAAGCTTCAAAGTAACTCCTAGCTAATGCTTCAATTAGTAGATCGGTGCCTTATCCATTGGGTAATTATAGCTAGACTTAAAATATGATGAAGAGAGAAGGGAGAGAAGATAAAACTGAGCCAATCACATTCATTCAAATAATGTAACAAAGATGATTAAACATGCTAGTGAAAGAAGATGTCATTTACACATTCAAATGATGTAACATGTAAATAGGATAACACACAAAACTACACATAAACTATTGAAAGGAGGAAGCAAGATTGTATTAATCAATAGATCATTACAATGGGAGTCTGATCAAGATAACCAGATCTCACTAAGCAAATACAAATAAGTTCTCCATTCAAATGATGCAATAGAGAACTACAACTCTTCATTCAAATGATGTAACAAAGAGCCTCTTAGCTTTCGACCTCAACCACTAGAAATGATCTCAGTAAACTGGGCACCTCCTCAACAAAACCTGCACAATAATGGGGAAGAAAAAGGGGTGACTAGACAAGACACAAAAAGGAAAATACAACTAACAAGGATGGGCACTCTGGTATACCTCTTGCAAAATTTTACTATGCAAAAACTTGATCCTTTTTTCTACTGCAACAACTCTCTTAAATAGCTTGATCATTTGGTCCATAATTGTGAAAACTGCAATTACCTCGATGATGGCCATAATTATAACTATCATTTATTAAAACTAGGTGATGGCCCATAAAAACTGTAACTACCTCCATATTTGATCCACAATATTGATTGCATTTATAATGGCTCTTATTCGTGGCTTGGTAGTGGTCTCAATTAAAAATACCTTCATATTTACCTGTTACAATTTCTCTCAAAGTTGGCCAAAAATGGCTTTAGAAAATTAATTAATTTTCAACCTCTTTTTTAATATATGGCTAACCTTAGCCAATATAAAAAAATTACAACTTTTATTTCAAAAATTTTAATAATAATAATAAAACTATTATTATTAATTTTATTTTCTCCTTTTTCAAATAAAACTTTTTTTCTCTTTTTTTCTAATATGGCTTTTTTCTCTCTTTTTTTCATGGTCTTTTTTCATGGTATTTTTCTTTTTTTATTTTTTTCATAGTTTTTTTCTCTCTTTTTTTATTATTTTTCATGGTCTTTTTCTCTTTTTCATGACCTTTTTATTTTTCATTTTTTTATGGTCTTTTTCTTTTTATTTATATTTCTTTACATATTACTTTATATATATATATAACAAAAACCAAAGGGTCCCCCACGTGGAGGTGAGGGAGGCACCATACAATATGGACCCAAAGGGGTGCCCTCCTCCCCATGTGGGGAATGAAAATTAAAAATAAACCAAAACTTTATTCTTTCGTGCCTGCCCATCCTACCGCCACGTGGCACTCCTTATTGGAGTATCTCGAAACTCGTGTCACATCTGTATTGTCAGATCCTTTGAGTCGGACTTTGATCACCTCAATTTTTGTGCATGCAATCCCTAGATTTCATGCACCCCAATGTGCTCTATCAAACCTCGTGTATCAAATGTGTACCGTCAGATCCTGTGCATCCAATGTGTATCGTCGAACCTTTTTCTCCAGGAGCACGTGTGTGTTGTTGATCTTTCTTTTTTTGGAGTGCATGCATCATTGATTTTTTCATTATGATTATTTTTTATCCTTCCATCAAAGTGTTTCATGGGGGATGGGTTATATTAAAAGGGAAGGAAAAGGGGGAAAGTGAGAGAAAAGGGGATCCCCTTTTTATGATTTTTTTAATATTTTTTCTTTATTAGAAAAAAAGGGAGGGAAAAGATAAGTAGAGAAATGGGTAGTGGTAGGAAACAAGGGGGGATGAGGGTCCCTCTTATTATTTATTAATTTTTTTTATTTTTTTATATTTAATATTTATATTATAAAATTAAATTAAATATTTAAATAAATTTAATTAAATACATAATCAAACTTTATAAAAAGGGAAAATTTTAATTAAATATTTAAGACCCTTGGGGGTCAAAAACTTAATTAAACCTTATTTAAGTCCAAAAATGCTAACATAATACCGAAACAAAGACCTGACCTTGGTTAACACATGATTTTTATGTATACGATTTTGTCGAGGGAGTTCGCAATATCGTTGAAGCAGGAGTTTGCCGAAGAAGTTTACAATATTTCCAAAGCAAGAGTTCATCAAAAAAGGAGTTTGCAATATCACAAAATCAGGAGTTCGTAATATTAGAGCCTTCAATGGTCGACATAAAACCCACATAGTTATTCAGCAGAGGAGTGGCAACAACAAAATTGGTATCAGTATGGTTTAAAGTTTGCAACAGAGGAGCATTCAGATTACCTCTTAGTTAAAATCGGTAGCGAACGTGAGCCATCTAGAGCAACCAGTAGCGAGGGTGAACGTGAGCTAGGAGTGAGCGTAGGTGGTAGCAAATGCGAACATGAGCTGGAAGTAAGTGTATCTGATAGTGAGTGTAAGCACGAGCCAGGAGTGAGTGCAGCCAGCAGTGAGTGAAAAAAATTAGGTAACATGATAATAAAGTCATTTTTGAAAGTTCTTACTGAAAGTATAAATGGCCAAATCAAAATTGTATGCCCTAACTAGCAATAAGAAGAAGAGAGAATCTATAAAAAACCCAGTCTAGGTAGCAGATTCTATGCCAAAAGTGATTATCAAGGATGAAATGATTGAGCATGATATAATGATTCTTAAAATTAGAGGGTTAATTTGTAAGTTTCATGGATATTGGCTAGGTTTTTCTGAGATTCAAAATTGGATTAAGTGGAAATGGGGATTGAATTCAAATTACTCCATGAATTTTCTTCCAAAAGGATTTTTTCTCATTATTTTCTTTAGTTCATAAATAAGGTATAAAATAATGGATGGAGGCCCATGGTTTAGGGGTAAAAATACATTATATTTAAGACCTTGGAGTGAGAATTTTTCTATGGACATAGAAACTATTAAAAGGCTTCTAGTATGGATTAGGTTTTTTGGACTTCCTTATCAACTCATCAATAAGGAGGTTTTGAAGAATATTGGTAATACCCTAGGTGAATTCATCCAGGAGAGACCAACTACTAAGGAGAGAAGGCATGTTGTATACACTCAAATATGTGTTGCCATGGATATTTCTAATCCTTTACCGCAGTCGATTAGGATTAAATCTGAATCAAGAGAATGGGATTAGCAAGTGGATTATGAAAAAATTGCATTCTGATGTCGTAAATGTCATGAAACTGGGCACATGGCAAGAGATTGCAAAGTAAAAATGAAGTATGAGATGGATTTTTTTGGGCATGAGGATAGTTTTAATTTGAAACAAGGAGACCATATCACAGGAGAAGCTAGGTCAAATCATGGATTTTCCACTCCAATGAAAGTGGCTAGAAAAATCCCTCTACATCATCAAGTGATGAAGGCCATTCACTCGAATCAGTCATTAGAAGGAAATAATGATATGGGAGATGAAGAAGTACAATGCACAAGTTCAAATATAAAAGGAGCTAAAGGTGCGAAGGAAGGGGGGAAGACAAATTTTAATATAAAGGAAGACAAGGAGATAAAATTTACAGCAAATGATGCGAAGGAGGTCAAGCATAATCCAGGTAAATCACCTTTATTATCCTCAAGTAGCTTAAAATATTCTCCTTACCAAAAAATAAAATTAGTACGGAGTGTATTCCTTGCACTTTAGGATTTCAAGAGCAATATAGTAAAGAAAATCTTGTAGAGGATATCCAAGGAAATTTAGGTATTTCAGTACAACATAAGAAAGTGATGACTATGGAGGATCATCTATGCAGTTTAGAGTTTTTAGGGCAACATAAAGAAGAAAATGTTATTGAGGCTATTCCTTGCACTTTGGACTCTTTAGGGCAACATAAATCTTTAGAAGATAAGTCCCATTTTGAACAATATGAAAAAATGGAAGATATTGATGAATATGAGAGTGGTGGCAAGAATGGAAGAAGGAGAGGAAGGTTATCACAAAAAAAAAAAAAAAACTCAAAAGGATATTGATTTGGGAATCCAAATAAAAATATCACAAGTGCTAACAAGAAGTGGGGTTAAGCCCACTAATAAAAATAAAAAGTGTTGATGATGAAAATTATATCATGGAATATTAGGGGTGTGAATAAAACCCCTAAAAAAAGAGTTATTAAGGAATTAATAGGTTGTTATTGCCCAGATTTTATTTTGATACAAGAAATAAAATTACGGAGTGAGGAATGTAAGGATGTTTTTAAGAAGATTTGGAGGATAGGTGAATGTTTAGCAGTTTCTTCTACAGGAGCTTCAGGTGGTATTGCAATAATATGGAACAAATGCAAATGGGATGGACAACTAATAGAAGCAAAAAGTAATTGGGTTGCTGGATTGTTTTGCAGGAAAGAGGAAAACATCAAATTTGGGGTTATAAATGTATATGCTCCAACTATAGTTACTCCTCGTGAAAGATTTTGGAAGGACCTTAATATATTTTTGTCAAATATAATGATGATTCATTGTGATCTATGGATTCTTGGGAGTGATTTTAATACTATTATATCTCCTTTGGAAAATAAGGGTGCTATTCTAGGATGATCGAAATCAATGTAAGATTTTACTTCATTTATCAATTCAATAACCTCTGGGATGTTAGTCCCTCAAGCTTTCAATACACATGGGATAATAGACGCATTGGAAAAAATCATATAGCAGAAAGACTAGATAGATTTTTGTTATCTAATAAATGGTTGCAAACAAAATATACAATCTCTTCAGATATTTTATTGTGAGTAGGATTAGATCACAAACCCATTCTTTTGACTTGTGAGTCACCTAATAATGGTCATCCAAAGCCATTTCGCTTCCAGTCTATGTGGCTTCAAGAACCTAATTTTTTCCAGATGGTTATGTTATGGTGGGATGAGTCAAAATTTGAAGGATAATGTATGTACAGGTTTGTTCAAAAGTTGAAATATTTAAATGAGAAAATGAAGATATGGAATTTCAAATCTTTTGGTAATATTTTTAAAGAAAAAAATAAATTGAATCCAAGCTCAAAAATTTACAAGAGATAGTAGAAATTAATGGAATGGACCAAGATTCTTATATGAAAGAAAAACAATTACTTTTTTATTATCATAATGCATTGAAGGAGTCATATTGGTTCCAAAAATCTAGAGAGAAATGGCTCAATGAAGGAGATAGAAATACAAAAAAAAATCATGCTACAACAGCAACAAATTTTATTAAAAATATTATAACTTCAAATGGAAGAAATATTGAGAATGAAGAAGATATAAGGAAGGAAGATAAGGAGGCACATGAAAAATTTTTGCAAAATATTCCATCACTTATCACTCAAGGACAAAATGAAAGCTTTATGAAGAATATTTCTATGGAGGAGCTCCATGAAGCAATTTTCTCTTTCCATCCTAACAAGGCACCTGGCCCCGATGGATTTCCTGAATTTTTTTCCAAAAATTTTGGGATTTATTGAAGAATGATATGTTAGATGCAGTTGAAGAGGCTTGAAAAAAAAGGCTATAATAAGTGATATCAGTGCTACTTTTATTACCTTGGTTTCCAAGAAAGATGACACAAAGTATTTTGATAACTTTCGTCCAATAAGCCTTTGTAATATGATTTATAAAATCATTTCAAAATTTATGGCAAACAGGTTAAAGGGCATTCTAGGGTGTCTTATCGTAGAGGAACAAGGTGGCTTTTTTTAGGGAAACAAATTATTGATGGTATAATTATTGCACAAGAGGCCATACATTCTCTTCATTCTATAAAAAAACTAGGTATGCTTTTAAAATTATATATGAACAAAACATATGATAGGTACATGGTATTCTCAAAAATTTTGGCTTTGATTATAGTAGGTGTGAGTGGATTAAATATTGTTATAGCATTGCAAAATTTTCCATTTTGATCAATGGTTCTCCTACTGGGTACTTCAAGCCATCTTGTGGACTTCGTCAAGGTGATCCTCTTTCTCCTTATCTATTCATTATTTTGGTAGAAGCATTAGGGAGAGCCTTTTCAAAGGCAAAAATAGAAGGAAAAATCAAGGGTATTCAAGTTGCAAAAAATGGCCCCTTCGAATCCCATCTCCAATTTTTTGATGATACTTTTCTTTTGGGCCATCCCTTAGTTAGTGAGGCCATGGAGTTCAAATAAATATTATCATGTTATGAGAAGGCTAATGGATAGTTGGTAAATACTTCAAAATCTAGGATCTTTTTCATTAATATTGCCCTAGATTTACAAAAATTATTGTGAATATTTTAGGGTTCAAAATTGAAAAATTTCCATCAACCTACTTGGGTATTCCTTTGTCTAATAAAGGGAATAAAAAGGAGCTTTGGATCTCTTTTTTGGATAGAATGAAAGCTTTCTTGGAAGGTTGGAAAGGTAAGTTCTTAACCATGGCAGGAAGGCTACAACTCATAAAGACTACTTTACAATCCATTCCTTTTTATATGATGTCACTTTCAAGACTACCAATAGGTATTGTAGCAGAAATGGATAAAATTCAAAGAGACTTTCTATGGAAAGGTTGTGAGGAAAATTTTAGGTTTTCTCTTTGTAAGTGGGATAGGGTTTACAAAGGTAATAAAATTGGAGGAGCAGGATTGCGAAATTGCAGACTTATGAATTTGGCTTTAGGAGCAAAGCTTGGATGGAGACTATTTAGAGACCAAAAAAAGAATTGGGCAAAAATATTACTTCAAAAATATATAGGTTCTCTTGATGCAATGAAATTGTTTAGGAAAATAACTCTACCCAAATGATCATCAACATGTAACTTCATATCAGAGAGTTTTCATTTGATAAAGAAACATATTAGATGGTCAGTCAATAAGGGGAGTTATGCAAATTTTTGGTATGATGCTTGAAGACTTATCCTCTTATCTCTAACTCAAAATGGAAATCATTGGCTAAAATGTGCATAGCATGTAAAGGTCCAAAGGTTAGAGATTATATTATTTTGAGCAAAAAGTCTAGAACATGTATTTCTTTGAGTAACCTGGTTGAAGGAGAGGAACTCAAACAAATTGCATATGAACTTCAAAATATGCTTTGAGAGTTTTATTTACCAATATTTCACGAAAGGATGAGTTGGTTTGGAATTTATCAAATGATGGTGGATACTCATTCAAGTTGGGATATGAGGATTTAGAACAATCAAAATTTCCTTCTCCCATTGATTTTCCTTGGAAGAATATTTGATCATTAGAGGCTCTCCCTAAGGCCTCAAAATTTCTTTGGTTAGCAGTTCAATGTAAGATTCTTACCGGAGAGAGTCTATGAAGAAGAGGATATTATGGACCCTTCATATGTGCCTTATGTGAGAAGGATTTAGAAACTTCAGACCACTTACTTCTTCATTGTTCATTTGCTCACACCATTTGGGTTTAATTTTTTTTTAAATATGAATTTATATTGGGTAACTCCATCAACATTGAAAGAGTTGATAAAATATTGGATAAATTATAATAAAGCTAAAGCATTAGGTGTTTTTTCCATTATTTTTTGGAATTTATGGCTTGAAAGGAATAATAGAATTTTTAAAAATAAATATCAAAATCATGCCCAAGTTTGGAATCGTATTAGTGCCTCTCTTGCATAATTTCTAAAAATATGGTGCTCATCATGGGAAGTCTCAATTACATAAAAAGAAAAAGAGGTGCTAATAAATTGGCTACAGGATTTGCACATATATGGAAGAGTCATCTGTGATAACGAAATTAAAACAAAGGATCTACTTTGATCTATGGTAAAATGGAAATATCCAGAAATTGGGTTTATCAAAGTTAATTTTGATGGTGCTTCTAAAGGAAATCCAAGAAAAGTTGGTGGAGGTGGTGTTTTTAGAAATAGTGAAGGCAAAATTTTCCTCACTTATTCATAATCATATGGAACTTCAACTAACAACTATGCAGAGGCTAGGGCACTTCTTACAAGGATTAAAATTGCAATAGAAAAATTATGGAAATATATTTCAATTGAGGGGGACTCACAAGTTATCATCAATGCTATTAACAAAAATGGATGTGGGGACTGGATAAAAAATAGTATTATTTTTTATGTTCATTGTCTATTGCTAGAGGTAATCTCCTAGCAGTGTGAGCATATTTATAGAGAAGGAAATCAAGTAGCAGATAAATTAGCAAAATATGGTGTTGTTATTCATCTCAGTGAATTCCAAATTTTAGAAGGCAACTAGCCAAGTGAGATTTTATGATTTAATCAAAATGATTTCAAAGAGTTGATTGTGGAAACAACACTTTGAGGAAGTTGAAGAATATATTTAAGAGAAAAAAGTCATGATAAAAATGTATGCTACAAACAAATGTAATATTTTGGTATTTTTATGGGAGTGTCCCCCAATAAAAGCCACATATAACCTATTCAAAACAAAGACCTGACCTTGGCGACACAAAATTTTCAAAAATGCTCTTGGAGGGTGAGATAGGACTCAAAAAGACCAAAAATTTGCAATAATTGGAAAGGACCCAAAAATTTATTAAAAGGAGACTAACCAGGGGATTATTGCAAATTTTGAAAAGACTCACAGGACACCAAAATTTTAAAAAATTAGGGGTAAACTCAAGTTGGATTTTGAGGATCCAACACAGGCTCCAACTGGGATAGGTGATGAAAAGACTCTTTGACAATGAATCACCTGAGAACTCCAGAATCTCCAGCAGACCACAAGGACTCAAAAACTTGCCTAATCACCTAAAGAAAACACCTTAATCACCTAAAAAGAACAAGACTGAAACACTGAAACACTTTTTATTTTTTTTTGTGTGGCTTCTCAAGCCCTCTGTATAGAATGATACAATTTCAAATGCTGGCCATTGATAGGAATTGAAAATTTTGTACCATCCAGAGTTTGCAATTTGTAAGTATGTTGGCCTACATTCTAAAGGATTTGATAGGGGCCAAGCCATTTGGGTTCCCACTTCCCCTTCTCACCATGCTTCTCATTTTTGGGATCCCAGTACAACACTATATCTCCTCCCTAAAAAGGTTTACCTTTGGCTTTCTTATTGAACAACTACACTATTTTGTGAGCCTACTCAGTTATCTTCATTAATGAATCCTTTCTATCTTCCTGCAACTTCACAATTTGATCAAGTCTTCTCTGCAAGACATTTGGATTTTCATGATCCTGAAGAAGCAAAGATAAAGCATGACTTTCCACTTGAGGGGGTAACAGAGCATTCTCACCATATACTAGTTCATAAGGAGATTTTCTTGTGCTTCTTTTGATAGATATTCTATCAGCCCATAAAGCAAACTTTAGCTCACTATCCCAACTTCTTTTGTTTTTGCCTAATGCTCTTCTGATTCTTGTGATCAAATTCTTATTCAAGGATTCTACTAAACCATTCCCTTGAGGATAGTAATTCGTAGAATGAGAAAGCTCTATGTTGTACCTAGCACAAAATTCAATCATCTCAAAAGAAGTGAAATAGTTACCATTGTCTATGACTATCTTCCTAGGAACCCCAAATCTTGTCAATATGTGCTCTTCTAAAAACTTGATGACCACTTCTGTAGTGGATTTCTTGAGAGGTGTTGCTTCTACCCACTTGGTAAAATAGTTTGTTGCTGTGATGATCCACCTATGACCTCTAGAAGAATTGGGGTTAATCTCACCTATGAGATCTATTCCCCATTGAGTAAAAGGAGCTTCCACAATTACTGGCCTTAGGGGCATGGCTGGAAAATTCTTTTTCCTACAAAAATTTGATAGTTATGACAACTTCTAACAAATTGATAGACATCTTTAAACAAGGAGGGCCAATAATAACCAGCTCTCATGATTTTATGAGTAGTAGCCTTTGGAGCAAAGTGACCCCCACAAAACCTAGAATGATATTCTTTCAGTACTTGAGGGACCTCTTTCTCAAACAAGCAGAGAAGCAACACACCATCTGGATGCCTCCAATACAGTCTACCTTCTTGAATGTAGTATTTTTGGGCCAATTGCTTGATAGATCTTCCTTTTATTTTGGGGTATGTCTTCTAGAAATGATAAGTTTTGAAGGTAAAACATAATGCCATCATACCACCTAGCAATCAGAATTATCAACTACTCTAGCTTCTTGTTGCTCATCTACTATGATAGTGTTATTCATAGCCTCCCCTTCTTTGTTAGCCAGATACTTTGCCAGTCCTTGTCCTCTGATAATCTATACTGCTTTGAATTCCACATCATATTATAATAACTTAGCCATCCATCTTGCAGGACTGCCTAAAGGTTCAGGCTGAGTGAAAATATCTTTAACAACAATGTAGGGGATACAGGCTATTACCTTGTTGGATCCAAAGATACCTTTGAAATGATCTAATGCTCTGATTAATGCATAAGCTTATTTTTCTAGCATAGAGTATTTTAGTTTAGCACCCTTCAATCCTATACTCATAAAGGCTATAGGTCTTTCATTTTTCTCTTCATCCTTTTGAGCTAGAACTACAGCAATAGTGTGTTCTGAGGCAAATGAGTAGATTTTGAAATCTCTGGAGTAATCAGGGCAATTTAATACTGGAGCTTGAGTAATTGCATCTTTGATCTTCTAAAAAGTTATAGTATTTTCCTCTATCCACCTTATTTCCCCACTTTTCTTGATCATGTCATTTATTGGCTTGGCAATCTGAGCAAAATCAGGGATAAACCTCCTAACAAAGTTAATCTTCCCAAAGAATGATCTAACTCCCTTAAGATTTTTAGGAGGGGGAATTTTAGCAATTGCTTCTATTCTTTGTGGATCAATGCTAATCCCATCCTTTGAAATAATATGCCCAAGTAGTTTACCTTGTGTGGCCCCAAACACACATTTTCTAGGATTCAAGGATATGCCAAACTCCTTGCACCTATCAAACACTTGAGTTAGATGTGCAAAATGATCTTCAAGATTTTTGAAAAAAATTGTAATGTCATCAAGATATACTACCACTATCTTGAACATCAACCCCTTAAATGCAACATCCATTGCTCTCTGAAATGTTGCCCCTGCATTCATCAACCCAAAGGGCATCCTAAGATATTCAAATGTTCCCCATGGTGTGGTGAAAGTTGTTTTGTGTCTATCTTTTGGATTCACTACAATTTGATTGTAACCTAAAAAGCCATCCAATAAAGACATTCTTGATGACCCAACCACTGCTTGAAGCAATTGTTCCATATTTGAAAGTGGATAGTTGTCTTTAAGAGAGCTCTTATTCAGATTTCTGAAATCTACACAAAGCCTGATCTCACCATTCTTTTTTCTAACTGGAACCAGGTTTGCCAACCAAGAAGAAAATCTCACCTTCCTGATTATCTTAGTATCCAATAACTTCTGCACTTCTTTCTGCATAATTGGATGCAAAGTGGGATTGAAATTTCTTTATTTCTACCTGAAAGGCTTGGTATCCTTCTAAAGGGGTATTATGTGAGTCATCACCTTTGTGTTGAAGGTCTTCAGATCCTCATAACTCCAAGAAAAAGTATCAATTTTTTTTTCAAGAAATTTGATATATTGTTGCTTCTCTTTTCTTGACAGAGCTTTATTGATCCTAACAATCTTGGGCTCTTCCTCTGTTCCAATATTAACTTCATCTACCTTAGACTCCTGAACTAGAGGTTTATATGCTCTATCAAAGTCATCAAACAAGCTCTCTAAAGATACCAACCCCTTGGGGATCCTATTGGTCTTTAGTTGTATGACTTCTATGGGTTCTCCAATAACATCCTTCAGTTTTTCTTCATCACTTTCATCACAAATAACATCAAAAAATTCATTTTGCATAGTCATAAAATCATTAATGTGTATATCATCATGAAAAACTTGTAAATATACCACATTATCAAGGATAGATGGCTTATAAATAGATATGGTTGGGAACCTATCCATAAACCAAGTGTCTATCTCAGGGCTATCTACTCCAGAAGCATTAATTGCCAATAGATTTGCATTATGATTCTGTGCTCTAGGAATATATTGCAGATCAAAAGCCAAGAATCTATCTATTTCATCCAACACTGCTTGCTTATATTGCTTTAATCTAGGGTGCTTTGTTTGATATTTCCCTTTGATCTATTGAATTATTAGCTCAACATCCCCACTAACTTTGAGGTAATTAATACCCAATTCCTTGGCTTTCCTTAGCCCTAGCAATAAAGCTTCATACTCTGCAACATTATTTGTACAAGAAAATTCTAACTTGTATGGTATGCCAAGATAGCTTCCATTGATGTCTATCAACATTACCCCAACTCCTGCTCCTACTCGATATTTTGCCCCATCAAAGGTCATAGTCCATAACTCTAAAGTTAGAATTCTATCAGTTTTTGCATCCACTTTAGCCTTCAGTTTTGGATCCATATTCTTAGCATCAGGCACTTCTAACAAGAAAGGAGAATGCCAAATAGAATAAACCCCCATGTCTTTTTCCTCAATAGAATTCATGACATTAACCATATTATCATTAGGATCTCTGAATTCAACTGAATACCTATTGAAGGGTTCTCTTTTCAAGATGAATTTTTCCTTACCCTGCATCGGGATAGTGGCATATGACCAATCCAACTGAATAGTACCACCTAGTTGCTCTACCCAATGCCTAGAGAGTAATATGGAAAAGAAAGGGTCCACATCTACAACTACAACATCCATTACCACACCTTTCTTAGGATATTGTTCAATATGGACAAGAAGTCCAGTGATAATACCTACACAAGGTACTCTCCTATTATCCATTACAAAAATAGGGGGTGCTCTTTCTAATAAATCAAGCCTAACTGATCAGCTACCTATTTTGACATCACATTCATGGAAGCACCACTATCAAGCATGCAATTATGAATAACATATTGGTCCCCATAGCTTGATGTATACCTTAGTGATATATAAAATGGTTTAACTAAATATGGGGCTTTGACTACATTATTTTCAAGGCCTATGGGGGTTTTAGACTGTCCTCCTGACTGATCAGTTAGTTTGAAGGCTCTACATACCTGATATCGGTACTTTGGGATAGTCATTAATTCTCCAAAAGTGATGTTGACCTTCTATTTGGCAACCTCTATACCCATATCAAATTGATATTTCTTATCATCAATTCCTTTTCTAGATCTCTGATTAACCAAGTCATTTTGTTGCTTTTGGATAATTTCCTCTACATCAGGCTCTTCAGGAATCATTTGTAGCTTCATCTGATTTACCTTTTTCTGTGAAATCACTCTTGTAGTTTTCTCCTTTTGTGCAGGCCCTTCATCAATTTTATCCTCCACTATTTTATTTCTAAGATTGATAGCATGTATTCTCTCTAAAGACTCAACCTCTTCTGTTGTAGGTATAAGCTTCCCCTACTTCATTCTATCAAATCTGGTATTAGGAGACTCACTTGAGGTTGATGCCTCTCCAAAGACTAAGGCTCTTTGTTCAAGATTATTGGCACATAAGTCCATATCCCTCTCAAATTCCTTTTCTCTGACCTCATCCTCTTGAGTCCAACATACATTAATTCTAATATCTTCATCTTCAGATTCAACATTTAAATCAACATTAGAATGCAGACTTAGATAAATACCACAATCAACAGGGTTATGTGGTGCATCACAGGTAGAGCAATAAAAGGGATGATCTGATGTTATATTGTTAGATGGTATTGGGTTTGGAATATAATCTAGATCTCTCTCTATTTCTTTCTTTTTCAATTTCCATTCCGATTCCTGTTTCCCTCTTCATTTCCATTGTTATTCCAATTTCTATTGAAATTCCTCCTAAAAGGAGGCCTGTTATCTTCTTGTTGTCTATTATCACCCTGTGAAGTTTTTGCAATATTGTCTTTACCTTTTTTAATTCTAGCCAACCTGTTATTCAAAGTAGTAAACATCTCACTCAACTGATTAGCTATTTTGTTCATAGGATCCTGATCTGTTTTCTTAGGGATAGAGAACTCAACCTTCTTGGGCTTCCTTTTAGGTTGATTGGGCTCTAAAGAGTATGCTTTCATCTTCCCACTATCAATCATATTTCTCTCTATTTCAATAGCCCTTTCCATACATATATCAATGGTGGTTGTACTTGTTGTCTTAGCTCATAACTGAAATCTCCAGGGAAAGCATTCTTGTAAAAACAAATGGATTGCTCATCATTTGGCCTTAATGCTATAAGAATCTTATTTTTGGTCTTAAAGAATCTCCTATTGAAATCTTCCACTGATTCATTTTCCTTATTTTTCATGGTAGCCAACTCTATCAACAAGGACTATTCATTCTTCCTCTCTCCGTATTTCCTAAGGAAAGTTTGCTCTAGCTCTTGAAAATTATGGATAGTACTAGCTCCAAGGTTGTTAAACCATTCTCAAGCATATTTCTCTAAATTTTGAAAGAATAATCTAAGGATAACATCTTCATCATCTACCTCAAGACTATCCATGGCATATAAAAAATCCCTAATATGATCTTCATCGATGACAACATTGTTTCCTTGGAATTTAGGCAAGTACTTATGAGCTTTACTAGGGAGAGGATTCAGATTTGGAGGTAAAACAAAAGCTCTATATCTATTGGTTCTCCATTGATTGACATTTTGGTTAGCATTGACATTTTGATTAACATTGATATTTTGATTTGCATTAGGAGTTGCCATACTCACTACAAGTTGATTCACTATAGGTACTTGATTCACAGTAGGAGAAGACTGATTTAAACTAGGATTTGGACTAGAAACAAGAATAACAGGAATTGGAATTGAAGTTTTTCCATGAGATTTGAAGAATACCTTAGGATTTGGCACTCCAACAAGCACTTCTTTACCACTTCTTGTAGATGCTAGATCCAAATCCTCCTTTCTTGATTTTTAAAATTTTGAGTTCATTCGGAGTCACCAGCACAAATGTGCAAAGAAAGAGCAAGATCTTCAACAATACTTAGGCCAAGATTTCTCAACTTGATATTCACTCAACTCTCATAAATTTTATTTCAAGAAATACTATGAGAAACACAAACACATAAATGGTTTAAATAAAATACATGGGTCTTAGAACTCCCTACCAACAAGAATTCTAATCCCTGATAACGACACCAAAAACTATTGTGGTGATTTTTTTGTATCCTTAAGAATTTGGATTGTCATGCCATAAGAAAATCACCAATTTACAATCAACACTATGGACTCTAGTGGATCCACCTCTTTGACTCGAGAAAATATTATCCTAAGACTCTAGACAGATCGAGTAAGGTAAGGAAACCCTAGAGGTGAGCCTATAATATTTCTCATATGCTCATGCTCATCCATATTTGCAAAAATAAAATAAAACTACAACATAAAAGTTGACCAAGCTTCGAAGTAACTCCCAACTAGTGCTTCAAGTAGTAGACCAGTACCTTATCCATTGGGTAATTGTAGCTAGACTTAAAATATGATGAAGAGAGAAGGGGGAGAAGATAAAAACTAAGTCAATCACATCCATTCAAATAATATAACATAAATGATTGAACATGCCAGTGAAAGAAGATGTCATTTACACATTCAAATGATGTAACATGTAAATAGGATAACACACAAAACTACACATAGAACTATTGAAAGGAGGAAGCATGATTGCATTAATCAATAGATCATTACAATGGGAGTCTGATCAGGATAACCAGATCTCACTGAGCAAGTACAAACAAATTCTCCATTCAAATGATGCAATAGAGAACTGCAACTCTTCATTCAAATGATGTAACAAAGAGCCTCCTGGCTTCCGACCTCAGCCACTGAAAATGATCTTTGTAAACTGGGCACCTCCTCAACAAAACCTACACAATAATAGGGGAAGAAAAAGGGGTGACTAGACAAGACACAAAGAAAAATACAACTGACAAGGATGGGCACTCTGGTATACCTCTTGCAGAATTTTACTATGCAAAATCTTGATCCTTTTTCCTGTTGTAGCAACTCTCTTAAATAGCTTGATCATTTGGTCCATAATTGTGAAAACTGCAACTGCCTCGATGATGGCCCATAACTACAACTATCATTTATTAAAACCAGGTGATGGCCCATAAAAACTACAACTACCTCCATATTTGATCCACAATATTGATTGCATTTATAGTGGCTCTCGTTCGTGGCTTGGTAGTGGTCTCAAAAAAATACCTCCATATTTGCCTGTTATAATTTCTCTCGAAGTTGGCTAAAAATGGCTTTAGAAAATTTAATTTTTAGTCACTTTCTCTTTTTTTATATATATGGCTAACCTTAGCCAATATAAAACGGCTTCATAAAATTTAATTTTCAGCCACTTTCTCTTTTTTTTTTATATATGGCTAACCTTAGTCAATATAAAAAATTACAACTTTTATTGTAAAACTTTTAATAATAAAACATTAAAAAATAAATAATAATAATAATAATAAAACTATTATTATTAATAATAATATTATTATTAATATTATTTTCTCCTTTAAAAAAAAACACTTTTCCCAATTTTTTCTAAGGCCTTTTTCTCTCTTTTTTAAAAAATTTTATGGCCTTTTTCTCTCTCTTTTTTATTTTTTTCATGGCCTTTTTATCTTTCTTTTTTTTTTTTCATGGCATTTTTCTCTCTTTTTTTTATTTTTTCATGGTCTTTTTCTCTCTTATTTTTTATGGCCTTTTTTACTTTCTCTTTTTTTCTTTATATATATATATATATATATATATATATATATATATATATATATATATATACAAAAACCAAATGGCCTCCTATGTGGGCGTGGGGGGGCACCATACAATATGGGCCCAAAGGGGCACCCTCCTCCCCATGTGGGGAATGAATATTAAAAACAAACAAAAACTTTATTCTTCTACACCTGCCCATTCCTACCACCACATGGCATGCCCTGTTAGAGTGCCTCGAAACTTGTGTCACATTCGTACCATCGAATCATCTTTTCTAGATGAATGTGTGTCATCAGATCTTTTTCCCAGGTGAATGTGTGTCACCAAATCCTTTCAATTGGACTTTGACCACCTCGATTTGCGTGCATGCAGGTCCTTCGATTTTGCACACCCAATACGCTCTGTTATATCTCGTGCGTCAGTTGTGTGCCATCGAATCTCGTGCATCACATGCATACCATCGGATATTTTTATCCAAGAGCATGTGCACGTCGTCGATCTTCCTTTTTTGGAGTGCGTGTGTCATTGATTTTTTTCATTACGCGTTTGATTTTTTCATTTTGACTTTGTTTTATCCTTTCGCTAAAGTGTTTCATGGAGGGATGGGTTTTATTAAAGGGGAAGGAAAAGGGGATTTGAGGGAAAAGGGGGTCCCCTTTTATTATTTTTTTAAATATTTGTTTTTATTAGAAAAAAGGGGTAAAGATACGTAGGGAAATGGGTAGTGGTAGGAAATAAGGGGGGATGAGGGTCCCCCCTTATTATTTATTTATTTATATTTATATTTATAATATTAAATTAAATATTTAAATAAAATTAATTAAATACATAATCAAAGGGAAATTTTAATTATATATTTAAGACCCTCAATGGTAAAAAATAATTAATTAAACCTTATTTAAGACCAAAAATGCTTACATAAGACCAAAATAAAGACCTGATCTTGGCGACACTAAATTTTCAAAAATACTCTCGAAGGGTGAGACAAGACTCAAAAAGATCAAATATTTGCAATAATTGGACATGACCCAAAAATTTATTAAAAGGAGATTGACCAAAGGATTATTGTAGATTTTGAAAGGACTCACCAAACAACAAAATTTTGAAAAATTAAGGGTAAATTTAAGTTGGATTTTGAGGATCCAATAGGTCCCAATATCTAAGGTCTTGAGTAGACTCAAACATTAGAGCAAGCAATATAAATGGCTAATATAAATTAGTATAACATTCATTAAATAACAATAATATGAACTAACTAGCCAAAACTAATAATAATATGCATAAGCAAACTTACAATATAATTGCTCAAAATATTGCATACAAGCTTCAATATTCTTTAGTAAATCTTTTGTTACATGTGATTACAATATGATTCAATACTCTACACACTTGCACACATTGCTACATGACACTTATACTCATCCTACATATAGATACATACTTTAGGGAAAATATAAATCACATACCTTAAACTATAGACTCGTGCTCTAATCTAATATTTACAATTGTACCAATGGTACTATGGGGGCAAATTGGCATGTACCAAATAATATAATATTGTTCAACAAATATATCATTATAAACTTAAAATAAATCAATGGTGCAAGTTAGCCTAATTAAGAAGTGAATTTACTATCGTTGAACAAATGATATCCTCCTCATGAATAGCAGATACACACCCGACACATTGCAATTAGTGTCATATCATGACCCTTATATCTAATACAATCCATCAATGACTCAAAAAGACCTAACAATCATAAGGGTAAATCTTGACCATTAAATTGACTCATAATGCAAAGTGTCATGATTGACCTAAAAGGTAACATAGGTTGATGATATTATATGAAAAAATTTAACACAAAGGAGAGAGGAGACCAAGAAGGGCAAGCTTACATTATAAAGAAACTTCATTGACATCCAACTTTAGGACTAACTAGGTTAGTCTACCTCTATCCCATATAACAGGGATGAGGCTCTTTAGCAATTGTAATTAAAAATTAGTACATCTTTTCCAACATATATTATCCTTTCTTAAGGCCATGTTTGACAACATATGTGATAGTAAGGCAAGTCCTTAAAGAAGAATACAAAATACAAATAACCAAATTAGAAGAAAATGCAATAAAAAAATAATGTAGATAATCAAATTTTGATATATTTTGACACAAATATATATATATACAACTTATTATAATTCAATTTAATAGTAAAAAGTAATAATTGGTACAAAAGCATAGAATAATGTATAGTTGATTCTCACCATGACACAATCTATGGATTTGGTTTTATATAGAATAAAACCAATGCTCAAAGTATAACATGTTGTAATTTTACTTGCAAAACCACCAAGTAAATGCACTAACCTTACCTCAAGCCAAGATACATCAAAATTAGTCCACCTATATATATATATATATATATATATATATATATATATATATATATATATATATATATATAGAGAGAGAGAGAGAGAGAGAGAGAGAGAGAGAGAGAGATCATCCTACCACATTGACACTGAACAATTAAGACATGAAGATAATGAGATGAATCATAGTTTGAATTGTTGATCTCAAGTTTGATCATCTACATATTGATGTATTATCATGGATAGGGCTACAATGATTCTATTATTTAGTATACATATGATGAGGAAACTGAATTGAAAACACACTAACTCATATTATTTCCAAGTTGTGCTTAAATAGCACTATTTACAACAATAATCTTCCAAATTAGGAAGATGCTCATCCATAACTATGACTAAGCACTCAAAAGCAATTTGTTAACTCTAACTAAGCTAACAAATATAATCCAAAGACTATGTCGTCCAAATGTGCCAACATTTACAAATAGGAATTGAATATTTATTAAATCACACCTAGACTTAGGACTTAATACTTAATTAAATAATTAAAAGCTAACTAGTCTAGAACACACATTCTAACTTAGACTTAGGACTTTAGGCTTTAGTAAATAATAAAATAAACTAAGCCTAATAAACAATAGCCTAGATCTAATGATGTCCACATCATCCCTCTCCACCATAGAAGCATTAGACTCCAATGCTTTTACAATAGGGGTGAAGGGGTGAGATATTGCACGCTGAAAACAAAGTTGACTAAAATGTTGAACAATATCATGGAGGCCATGAGTCGCAGTCAATGCTGGAGTAGAATATCATGGTACATATCGATCACCAATCTGTGTAGTATCTCAATGAGGTAAGGATGAAGCACCAATAGTCTGCTAAGCCAATGAAGTCTGCTGAAAAACAAGAACCAGTGAAGATGGCAATGAAGATGACAGCTCTAAAATAGAAGGAAGAAGAGCAGGAGCAGCAGGAGGAGGTTTTAATGAAGAACTTGCCTTCGTAGGAGGAGGCAATGCAGTGGAATATGAGGAAAATGCCACCTTGGGAGGAGGTGGTGCAGTGAAAGCAAGTGTGTCATGAGACCTATTGAATACTAAGGTTATCTTCTCTAGTAGATAACAATTAGGCATAATTGTGGTCTATGGCTGAGAATGAAGATAAAATTACCTCTTCTTATGATGCAAAGTATAGGTTTGATGGTATGCATCATAAATAGCCCTTTTATCAAACTGATAGGGCTGCCCAAGAATAAGACCACAATAGTCCATGGGAGTCACATCACAGGTGACTCTATCCACATAATGAGGTCCAAAAGCAAATGATACAGTGTAAGTCTTTGTGATGTAGGAGTTAGAATCTGTATCCTTCCATCCCAATGGATAAGGACAAGGATGTGGTTCCATAGGTAATTTGAGCCTATCGACAATAGATTGTGCAATCAAATTTGTTTGTGATCCATTATTGATAATACAATCCACAAAGAAGTCATGAGTGAGGTGGGATTTGGTGATAAACAAATGATCATGACCACATTTTTGATGCAACAGTGTAACATTATTCAGTTTTCCTCTCAATTCATCATATGCTCTCCCTTCTCCCATAACCACAATGGGAGCCTTTTGGGGTTCCTCCATTATAGGTTGTACAAGTAAGTTCTTATGTTTCCTAAAACACTCAGATTCTAAGTGTCCCTATCTCTTACAATGATTACAATATTTCTTTGCATTATAAGACTTAGGAGAAGAAGAGGAAGAAGAAGAATAACTAGGAGAAGAAGGAGAATAATTGGAAGGCATCTTGGCCTTCGAAGACTGTTGTTGATTTGAAGAGCAAGATTTTTCTTGTGTGCGAGTGGCAAACTTCTCTTCGGACAGTTGTGCATGGTTGAAGACCGCATCAATTGTATCCAAGAGAGCATATTTGAGCTTCCTATACAAGTGCTCTTGAAGGCCACTTGTAAACTTTACAATCAAGTCATCTGCAGGATCTTTCACGTGAAGCAAAATGTGTAACCTATTGAAAGAAGAGACATATTCCTGCACAAACATATTAGAAGTTTGGTGTAATCTACACCATTTTACTCTCAATTCTCTGGCATAATCAAAAGGATAAAATGAATCCTTCAATGCTTGGACCAATTCTTCCCAAATGGTAATGGAATTTTGATCTTTTTGTCTATCCATGATGACTAGTTTTGCTAACCCACTCAATTTGAGTTTAGCAAAAGAAACTTGATCATTGACAGAAACTTTTGTGTATGCAAACCAGGTTTCCATGTCCATGATCCAATTATTCAATACCTCAGGGTTTTGATACCCTTCATACAACTTGACCTCACATTTTGTATGGGCCTTAGCATCTCTAGTGGATTTTTCATCAGGAGCATATCGAACTGAAATATCATCCACTTTGTTGGCCAATTGCCCAATAGTTTTCATCAAAGCAAACATTTGGTCAGCCAAATCGGATGCCATTTGTGATCTAGTGTAAGCCATATCAATTACAAAATAATAGCCTCTCCTAGGCTATTACAAGAAATCTCAAAACTTTACCTTCAAAATATCAAAACAAGAAGGCTTACAATGTAGGTGGTTGGGCCAAAGGTCAATCATCGTTGATGTTTTCACCAATGAAGGAGCTATCGTCTAAATGAGTATGGTCAGTTGGCTTGAAAGGGCCATCGAATGAAAGGTTTTGGTCGTCGATGAAGGTACATGACCACCATTAGGGTTGGTCATCGATGGTCGGTCGTCAAAGAATACCAAGCTATCGTCGGGGTTGGCCATCGATTCATAGTCATTGATGCTTATAATGGGTCATCATCTACTGTTATCGATAGTCTGTCAACAGTGGTGGAACTGGTCGTTCTCTTAATTGTGTATAATAAAGTAAAATGTATGCATAGAAGTAATTAAACTCCTCTAAGTTGAAAGAAGACCAATTTTGGAAGCTAAAATTGGAATTTTGAGGAGAATTTGTAAGGAGTTTTATGCTCAAGCAAGGGATCTAATCCTAGAATTCCCTATGCAAACTATATCTTCCTAGATAACTAGAAGCTAACTATCACAAGCTTTGATACCAGTGACGAGGGAACTGAATTGAAAATACACTAACTCATATTATTTCCAAGTTGTTCTTAAATAACACTATTTACAACAATAATATTCCAAATTAGGAAGATGCTCATCCATAACTATGACTAAGCACTCAAAAGCAATTTTTTAACTCTAACTAAGCTAACAAATCCAATCCAAAGACTATGTTGTCCAAATGTGTTGATATTTACAAATAGGAATTGGATATTATTAAATCACACCTAGACTTAGGACTTAATACTTAATTAAATAAGTAAAATCTAACACCTAGTCTAGAACACACATTCTAACTTAGACTTAGGACTTTAGGCTTTAGTAAATAATAAAATAAACTAAGCCTAATAAATAATAGCCTAGATCTAATGATGTCCATATCTTACCATGTAAAGCACTATGCTAGGAGGTAATAAGATCATGGAAGTGATGATCCAACACTTAGTATTTAGGGATAGATGAGGAAAACCATAACATAAGATCATGTATTCTACATGACCCCTAAATAATTGCTAAAAACAATAACTACCACCCAGAAGAGGGAGAGCAAGGAGACATAGGAGTGGTTTTAATGATTGTATACCCAAAACACATTGATAAGTGATCTTGCTTAGGTAGGATAGAATAGAGTAAATAAGGGTATGTAGGATGCATCCATGGAGGAGCTTATAGGAAGAGAAGGGGTGTAGCTTTCTTGATCCAAATTCTAGGAGGTAAGGTAAATCTTGTATGTAATTAGGAAGATACAAGCTAATAGAAGAGGCCATACATGAATAGGACATAAATGGGAAGGATGACATTATGGAGGGAGGGACTAGCTTGGGATTCCAACCTAATGATAAGATGAAACTAGAGAAATTTATCATTTATTTACTTTAACCCATAGGAGAATATTAGGAAAGTGATGAAATACCCAACACACTAGGAGGGAGACTTAGGTACACATTTTAAATATATATTACCTTTTGACATGTATATTTAGCATAGCTTTGACACTATTAATAACACAAATGCATTCATAAATAGCACACTATGTGATCTTTGTATTTGAATTGTAGATATATCATTACTAGCACATGTATTCAATTAACATGTTGATATATATTTAGTGATCTATTTTGCATGTAGTAGGCATTTAGTGGCTTAGTTTATATATATATATATATATATATATATATATTGTTGACATAACAATTTTTTTATATATGATTGAAGAGTGTTAGGACCCCATCCTAACATTGTTATGTAATGACCCCCTATCTAACGTGGGGACTCTATCCTAATGATATTATGTAATATTTTGCAATGTGCATGTAGCACTTGAGGCACCTAGACAAGTGGGGTCATTTAATGTAATTGTTTGTTTGGTAGAATATTTTAGCTTGAGTCGCCACTTACATGTGAGTCGATTCTTGAGCATTAAATTTAAGGTTACAAAGAGTCTTTACAAAGGCAAGGGGGCATAGATGAATGTATCTCTTTTTGTATATTGAATCAAGTTCTATTTAGGAGGTTTCCCTCATGAAGAGGTTCGTGATTATATATTGTGATTATGTTGTGATTACTATAGATGTTGCATTTCCATTTCGTATTGCAATATTTTTTTCTTTCATGATTTATTATTTTTATTGCAATATTTATGTGGATGTACATATTTTAATTAGAATTTTCCCAACATGTGGTATCATAGCACTTTTCAAGGTCACGTTACATCATGACTGCAACGGTTCCCACCTTGAATTTCTGACCTATTAGGTATAATTTTTCTTCTATTTTATATATTGTAATGAGTCTACAAAAAAAAGAGCCATATTTTTTTTGTTCTAGTTTAATAGGTTAGAAAAATTATGTCAAGGGTTTTAAAATATCACGAAGGATTCATTGTTATTGGCTAAGCTATGTAGGCAGCAAATCCACCTCCCAGAAGAAGAAAAAGTGATTTGCTAGATTTTGATAGTTTTGGGAATAATTTGCTCAAGTTTTGTAAAACCGTATAGTTGGAGCAAATCATACAGTGGAAGGCAAAATCATACAACTGGATTGGAAAACCGTACAGAGCAGTAGAAAATCATACAAGGCGCACCGAAATTCACTCAGATGCAAAGGAAATGTAATTTCGGGATGAAATGTCGCATGGATTTGCTAAACTAAGGTGTAAACTTAGGAAAATGCCAAAATAATGTATTCAGTTGTAGATGGGCAGTTGTGAATAATGGATTGTCTCAGGAACCACTTTGGAATGGCCTGGGCAATGTTATATAAGGCCCCATTTTTGAATTTGTAGGTCTGGCTACTAGTTTACTGGTTATTAGTTGCTAGAATAGAGATATAGACATATTTCTGAGTTATTGCAATTACCTTGAAAGAGTTTTCCACATTGTAACTGAATTGACAACCATTAATGAGAATAACAGATATTGTGGATGATAGTGTATGATCTTGTTGTGAATGGATAATGCATTGTGGATTAACATTGTGTAATTGAGTTTCTACCTTACTGTTATATGTTAGTTTTAGCTTTGTTGCAGCTTTGTGGAGAAGATGATCACTGGTGAATCATGGGGAATGATTTAGGAGCTTAGTGATATTGGTGAAGACATGTTGAAGTAGATTGTATGATTCTTGGATGGAATTACTTGTATAGAATCTCTCCTCAGCCTGGTTTGAATGCTTTGTTTGTGAAAGAGATTGTCTTGTTTAGGTTGTTAAACCTTTACAAAACATCCCGGAGAGATATTGGAGCAGAAGAGCATAAAAATTAACACCTTTTTGTACCTGTATTTCATACATATCGTACATCGTACATCATACAAATCGTACAAACAATTGTTACCCGATTTGGTAAAATAGGCGATTGATAGGAATTTACCCGATTTGGTAGTTTTGGTGAATCGGCTTGAACGATTACAAAACTGTGTACGACAGCCCCAAAAATAGCATCTGTCAGTTTTTTTGAGTGTAATATCATACCATCTTGGTCACTGTATGATCTGAGATCGTACAGTGTATGTAATTTGGGTCCGTACAAGGAATTGATAGTTCGTACAAGGGTAGTTTGGGTGACTAGAAGACTGTCTGATTTGGTCATTGAGATAAGCTTGGTCTAGGAATAATTCTTACCTCTGGAAAACACCTCCCCACTAGGAATACTCCACCATTGTGTTACATTTGGCATCGTTGCCTTATCGAATCTGGCATTCTTGTTAAAACGGGTCGAATTTGACTAAAGACTGGAGGTGATTTTTTATGATGGACACCAGTACACAAAGGCGTGGGAGAAGGGAACCATGAGACAACATTCTAGTAAGAAGGAGCACAAGGATTTCTCAAAGAGGAAACATGAGTAACTCAGATCAGAGTATGCATGAACCAAAGATAGAGCAAGTTTGGACATCCGAAGAGGGAGACTTTGAGACGTTGTTGATTGAGATAGAAGATGAGGAGGAAGAACCACTAAACGTAGAGGAGATGAGGTGACAAAGAGAAAGTGCACGATGATGGAGAGTGGATGGTAAGACCTGAGGATGTGGTAGCAAGGTTGCGAGAGGGTGTAGAGGATGGGAGTCAGGCACCAGGGCAACAGGATGCGGGGACTCAGGAGGATAGACCAAGATCATCTCCATCAAACCAACGAAGAAGGTCATAGAGTGAGGATGCACAAGAATTTGGTCATCGAGTGGAGGGACAAAACAAGATACCTCAAATTGACACTTCTGATGACAATGGGAGTAAGACACCCCCAAGGAGGAATCCGATAGAGATTCCATGGGACACCTCAAGTGAGAGCGATGACTCTCCCAAAATGGCTAACAGAGCAGCCAAACAAAGATGTCCACCATTTTTAGGTGAGGGTAAGGAAGACCCCACATGACACATAGGAACTTGCATAACCATTTGGAGAGAAAATGGTGTAGATAGACCGGAGGATTGGGTAGTCCTCTTTCCTGCCACCTTGAGAGGATTGGCAATAGATTGGTACCTAAAGAGAGAAAATAACATTGATTTTCAGACTTGGAATCAGATAAAGGAGAAGTTCATTGAGGAATTTTGACCTTTAAAATATGATGGAGACATAGTCACCGAGCTTTGCGTAACAAAATAGAAAGCAGATGAGGATGTAAAATCCTTCAACCATCGACTAAAATAGTTAGTCGACAAGATGCAAATGCCATTGGCAGATGTACTGATAAAATGGTGGTTTGTAGATGGGTTACTACCAAAGTATAAGAAAAATATGAAGGGAGTACCATCTGACACATATGAGGAAGCATTGAAACACGCAAAGACCTTTGAGAGTGAATCAAAATAGACATACATAGGAATCTTGTCTCATCCCAAGTCAAAATATTTAGATAGTGAGGAAGAAGACACTATCTAGAGGATGGTAGCATCATTCCACAAGGAGTTTGATAAGATGGTTAAAGAATAGAAGATCAAACCAGATAAGAAGGAACTATGGTGCACAGAATGCAAGAGCGAGGGACATACAAATATGAAGTGTCCAAAGAATGACTATTGCCATATTTGTAATGTGATGGGGCATGAAGTAATGCTCTGTCCCTACAATGCAAGAATCCATCCATAGGTACTATCAATCCAGGAGCAGGAAGAAAAACCATAGGCCCAAGGGAGCGGCCAACAAGCAATGAGTGGCGGTTACAGAAATAGTAGAAGAGGTGGTAGATAGAATCAAGGTAATCAACAAGGAGGACAAAGTCACTTACAGTATGACTCGAAAGGTAGACCGATCATACAATGTCACAATTTCCAAGAGTGGGGGCATTTTGCAAAGAATTGTCCTGCACCTCCGATGCAAGGAGCACCACAAACGAGCACTACACACATGTGTAGATGGTGTGGTCCGAGGAACCACAAGGAGGAGAATTGTCCAAAGTAGGTGAGTTCGAGTAACCCATAGAATGTGAGCTATTTGGACATCGAAGTTCCTCAAGTTAAAGAGGAAACTCAGGAAGTTTTAGCCATGATGAGGAATCAGGCTAAAAAGGATAAGTATCCAGAGCCAGCAAAAGAAAAGCAATGTTGGCAAGCAGCAAAGAAAATAGTGCAAGAAGAAACTAAGAAAACTAAGCAAGGAGAGTCGAGCACTCGAAAGGAATTATGAAGACCATCAGAATAGGAGATAGTTGTGCAGAATTTGGTAGCACAGGTGTTGGATACCACAGTGGAACTTAAAGTATCCGACTTACTAGAAGCTATCCCAAAATTGCAGAAAGCAATTATGGAGGAAATGCAACCATAGAAGGTGATGGAAGTAGAGAGCCAACCAGTTGTAGAGGAAGGATGGAAAGACCAATTTATGGATCCTACTATACTCATGATTGATGTGGGAAAGAAGCCTGCATTAATGCATATGGAGATTTTGGGGCACAAATTGATGCAAGTGATCATGGATGGAGGATCCAGTGTTAATGTGCTACCAGAAAGAACTTGGCTAGAACTAGGCGCTCCATCCCTATGGGCATCGAGCTTTTGACTGTATGGGGCTGACCATAATGATATTAACATCAAAGGAGTTTTGACTGCACAACAAGTAATGATAGTTGAGCAAGAGTTTGTCTTGGACTTTGTTGTGATTGCAATGCAGAAACCTGCATACGATGCTCTCTTGGGGAGAGGATGGCTATGAGTAGCTAAAGTTAATCATAATTGGGGAAAGAATCAGATCACCTTCAAGAAGGGATAACATAAATACATGATCAATTTAGCTAATCAGAGAGTTAGTGAGGATGTAGCTACAACTGATGAATCAGAAAACTCATCAGGGGATGAAGGACACGAACTTGATGGAGAGGGAATGTTGTACATAGATGAATGTAGCGAGGATGAAGCTCGATCTGATAGCAGACTTCTTCATTGGAAAATGGAGGATTACGAGATGTTTCAACCCAACTACCTCTATATTGAGTCAGAGGAGATCAAGGAAAAACAAGACGAACCAAAAGTTAGTAAAGAAACTAAGAAGGAAACAGAAGAGAAGTGGACGTTTCCAAAAAGCTTTGTGGAGTATATAGTAGGAGATGCAGAGATTGATACAAGACCAACACACCCTGAGAACGTAATGAAAGCTATGAGTGAGCTAAAAAATATCAAGTATGAAGGACCCAAGATAGTGGACGTCAATCTAGGAATGGAGGAGGAACCTAGGATGGTCCACTATGGCGATGATTGGAATCCTGTATTGAAGGCAACAACCTTCAAGATATTCTTGGAGTACAAGGATGTCTTCGCATGGACATATAAGGATTTGAAAGGAATCCCACCTGAATTATGTGTCCATAAGATTACACTAATGCCTGGCACTCAACCTGTCAGGAGGAGGCCATATAGAATGAATCCAAAGTACGCGGCATTGGTAAATATGGAGATAGAAAAGATGTTGGAAGCAGGAATTATATTCAGGGTGACAAACAGTGAATGGGTTTCACCTATAGTAATCACCTTGAAGAAGGAAGTCGATAAGATAAGGATATGCATAGACTTCAGGAGTCTAAATGCAGTAACTATTAAGGATCCCTTTCCTATTCCATTCATAGATTCTATCTTGGAAGAAGTTGCAGGACATGAGATCTATTCATTTCTGGATGGATTCTCAGGATACAATCAGATCAGCATCATTGAGGAGGATAAGCTGAAGACCACATTTGTTGTGGAGAATGGCATTTACGCATATAATCGAATGCCATTTGGGCTCTGTAATGCCCCAACTACGTTTCAACGAATCATACTGTATATATTCGACCAATTGGCGATGGGGAATTTCAAGGTATTTTTGGATGATTGGTCCATTTATGGGAAGATCAAGGAGCATCTTCCATCTCTTAGTGAATGTATGAGCAGGTGTAAGAATGCACAGATATCATTAAACCCAGCAAAGTGTTTTCTGATGGTACCATATGGAAAATTGTTAGGACACATTGTGTGCAGCGAAGGATTGAAGACAGATCCGGATAAAATTCGGGTAATATTATACATGGAAGAACCCTTTGATGTGAGTTCACTCAAAACCTTCCTTGGGTCAATAGGATATTACCGAAGGTTTATCAAAAATTATGCACATGTATCCTATCCGTTAGATTCTTTGATGAAAAAGAATATTCCTTTCAGATGGATAGAGGAGCACCAGGGAGCCTTTGAGGAGTTAAAGGCTAAGTTGGTAAGCAATCCAATTTTGGTGTTTCCTAGTTGGGATAAGGAATTCCATGTCCACGTCGATACCTCAAACTTTGCAATTGGATGTGCGTTGGCACAAGAAGGATAGTTTAAGTTGGATCAACCGATTTTCTTTGCTAGTCACCTTTTGTCAAGGCCAAAAAGAAATTATAGTACAATAGAAAGGGAAGCCTTGGGGATGGTATATGCAGTCCAAAATTTTAGGCATTACCTATTAGAAAACCCCTTTGCATTCTACGTCGATCATCAAGCATTGTTGTACTTAATAAACAAACTAGTAATACAAGGATGAGTTAGTCGGTGGCTCGTTACGCTCCAAGAGTTCGTATTCCGAGTTGTGGTGAGACCTAGCAAGAAGCATGTGATTGTAGACCAGTTGTCTCGAATATGATCAGGGGAGCCAACAGGAATAGGAGTTCCTGATGAATTTTTGGATGCACAATTGTTTGCCATCAATGTTGTGCCATCATGGTACAAGTTGGTTGGCTAGTACCTATCCATAAGGGAGTTGCCACAAGATATGATGACAACCAAAAATAAGAGAATAATTATGAAGTCAACACCTTTCCAGATAATAGTAGGATTGCTATACAAGATAGGAAGTGATGGTATCTTGCGGAGATGTGTAATGGAGGAAGAAGTTAAGGCGACATTGAAAGAAGCTCATGCAGGCTTAGCAGGGGGACACATGGGACCAGATGCGACTGCATGAAAAATATTGTTAGCAGGTCTATGGTGGCCCACATTGTACAATGATGCAAAAGAATACGTGAAAGCTTGTGATACTTGCCAGAGAGCAGGTAAACCGGTCAAGAGGGACTTTATGCCCTTACACCCATCGCAACCATAGGAGTTGTTCGAACATTGGGGCTTAGACTTCGTGGGACCATTGAAGACATCTCAAAGATAGAAATGTAGATATATCATAGTGGCAATGGAATACCTCACAAAATGGGTAGAAGCAAGAGCATTACCTGATAATTCTGCTAAAAGTACAACATAATTTTTGTATGAGCAGGTAATCATAAGATTCGGTATTCTGCTACGTATAATGAGTGACCGTGGAGGACACTTCGTTAATGAGATTATCAAGATGTTGACGATAGAGTTTAAGATTTTACACTCATTGTCTAGTCCGTACTACCCGAGAGCAAATGGGCAGGTGGAAGCGACTAATAAAGTCTTAGTATCAACTCTGTATAAAACCTGTGGGATAGAAGGAGCAGACTAGGAGGAAAGGTTACCATCCATTTTGTGGGTATATAGAACAACTTACAAACCAACAATGGAACATACTCCTTTCCAATTGATGTATGGTCAAGAAGCGGTGGTGCCAGTCGAGTTCTTGATACCAAGCTTGAGAGTTGCAGTAGAGCATTGCTTGGGAGATCAAGAAAGTTTGGAGGAATGACTGATGACGCTGACCAAACTAGATGAAAGAAGAGTCATGGCACAGTGGGCGATTGAGATAGCCCAAAAAATATGAAAGGTGTGGCATGACAAGCATTTGAGGAAGTTGGAACTTAGTCCAGGGGACTTGGTTCTCAAATTTAATGAAAAGAGGGAGATCAAGCCAGGTAAACTGAAGACGTTATGGCTTGGCCCTTATAAATTTATTGAAGTATTGGATAATGGAGCGGTCAAGCTACAGAACCTGAATGGGACAGAGGTTCCCAACACTGTAAATGGCTCAAAGTTGAAGCCTTACAAAGTATAGTGTTTATTCATTGCTTCAGAAGAGATTGAATGGAGAAGATGAGCAGATGCTCAAGATGAGGCTCATCGTGAGCTAGGTCCACCACAAGAGGAGCCAGATATGGGACTCGCAAGGCTATTTTCCGAATGGGAGGAGATGCAACCAATAATTGAACAACAAGAGTTGGCACCTGGACCCGATGAAAGAAGAAGGGTGCGAGTACATATCATACGGGCGGATGGAACCATAAGAGAGGGAGAAGAGTGGATCCCTCCAACAATAGAAGGCTATCAAGAGAGGGCACTATTACCAAGAGCTTCGAATAGGAGGTACCCATAGATAGAACATAGGGAACTACCTCGATAATCAGAAGAATGAAGAAGGGTAAGGCTGACAATGCGCAATGAGGATAGAGTGGATACATTTGAGATGGAAATTCTAGAGGATGCTAGGGAAGAAAGGATAGAAGAAGAACTAGTGAAACTTTCCCCATTAGCTCAGATAGGGCTATTACAGTAGAGGATGAGAATGCAAACTCAACAATTGTAGGAAGAGTATCAAACACTACGAGGTCACAATGCAATATTGAGAGCACAAGTAATCCAAGAATTGGATGGTACCATACAAATATTGGATGAATAAAGGGTAATTAGATTACAAGAGATTGGAAGTGAACCTGAGGAGGTTGAAGACTTAACTCCAAGAAATGGTGGAGGAAATGAAGGTGCAAGTACAAGTTCACCACTCCCACCAAGAAAGCAGCCTACGATAAATGAGGGCATAGAAGTACTTTGGCGAGATATAGAGGAGACCACCACATCACCTGAATTGCACCACAATGTAGTAGGTATGATAGATTCTAGTGATGAAGGAATGTCATGGTTTGTAAGAGAGCCTAGTATAGATGATGATGAACCGATGAATCCTCATAATCCTCAGAGGGATCAAAGTATTCCAATTAGAGCATTGAGACCAAGGCAAGTCGAGAGAGTTTAGGAGGATAGACCCAAGAATGATACACATGCATATGCAATAGCTCACCAATAGTTGAGAAGACAAAGGAGGGAAGTTCGATGATTGGAGAGAGTGATGAATTTGCCACATGACTGGGCATAACAGAGAGAAGAGGGTCGAACTGACTCTAGTTCTGAGATAGACTTTTATGATGATTATAAGGAAGTATTGGCATCTTCATCCCCCTAGAGATCCTTTGAGGAAAGAAGATGGAGGCATCACTTGGTAAGGGCTGATCAAAGAGTCAGAACCTTGTGATAGTTGTCACCAAACCGGAGTCCACTGGCTAATATCGAATTGGTAGATATTACTCCTGATGACCGAGGAATAAGAGGAAGAATTGGACAAGGACCTCTAAGACTTCAACGAGGAAGAGGAAGAGGTAGACGACCAGAAAATGATGGAGACCTTGGTGATGTTGCAATTAGAGGAGGTAGAGGATGAGGAAGATTCTGACCCCCTACTCCTAGATGGCTAGGAGATAACCCGCTAGCATGTATGAATTGGGTAAGGAACCCACAAGATATACCCAGACTAAGAGGTATGTTACGAAATGCGTTACAAAGATGCAGAGGGGGTGACCACCCCTAAACCGATAGGGACCCCAATGAGAAGGGGGTAATTGGCAATTACCTCGAGTAAGAGAAGAGTCATCAATAGTATGGGGAGGTTTCATGCCTAGAAGGAATGGAAGGGGGAGATACCCACATGGTCGAAACCTTACTGGTAGAGGAAGGGTACACTTCGTAGATGGTGGAAACCTAGGCCAACAATGGACCCGATCACCAAGTTTGGAGCCAAAAATGATCCATGGAGATAGGTGAAGAAGTCACTCAAATAATAGTAGAGTGGTGAGGACACCACCACCATGGGATCAATCACCTGCACGACGAGAAGAAGGCCTACCAGGAGACGAGACTCCAACTTGCCGATGTACAATTCTGAACTGTACACATTGTAGGAGGGGAAATGAATGGGCAACAACATCATAGGCAGAGACCAACCAAGCAGAGGTACAAGAGGATACCACTAATCAAAATGTTATGGTCGAACCTCGAGGCCAAGATTGGGATGGGGTCATACAGGTGAATGTCACTGTGCGATTACCCAGGAGGTAAGTATAATTAGACTAGAATGAAAAAAAAATGAAAAATGAATGAAAAAAAAGAGATAAAGAAAAATGAAAAAAAATTGTGCCTTAGTTGTGAAAATCCCTCGGGACGCAATTAGGAAGGGCGAGGTTGAAAACCGGAAACGATGGCCTCTCCAGAGAAAAAGAAAGCAAAATTTTCTCTAAGTTATGAAATCGTACAATGAAAAGGTACAAGATGGAAATCGTACAAAAGAGAGTCGTACAAGGCAAGATTGACATGCAAATCATACATAAAGTCGTATTGTACGATTTGGATCGTACAGTGTATGATTTGCCAACTAACTAATTAATGCGACATGCCAAAAAGCAACGGTTGGAGGAAAAGAAGGGGGAAAAAGACAAAATTTTAAAACCAACTGCTGAGTTGGCAGTCATCTAGCAGTGGAGATGGAAAAAGCATGCAACTTGGCACTTTTTAGATTCTTTTGACAGTTAGGGTTTTTCAGTTAGGGTTTAGGGTTTTTGAAAACTTGCTTTAAAAGGAAAGTAAAGTGACCATTTTTTTCAATCACCAAGGAGAATTCAAAATTTTTAGGAGATTGAAGGGGAAAAGTGTACATTTGATAACAGAGGACTACATGGGTGAAAATTATTCACCAACACTCTGAATTTGCAGACCCATTATTAAATTTGTACCAGGGAGTTCTTTTCAGCTTCAAGGAATCAACCCAGGAAAGAAGAATTGGGGTTTTTCTCCACCAAAAGGGGGAATTCAATTTTTTTAGAAATATTATAGTAGAAGATGTCAGAATACATCATTGTATGGATTTTGGATGGAGAAATTGTTGATTAGAGCTGAAGGGAGCAGAGATTGGTGGTTGGAATTGGGGAAATTGCAAGAGGATGGAAGATTGAAACCCTAAGAACTAAAAAATCTAGCAAAAAGTGAGCTGGGAAATATGAGGAGAGAAAATTATAGTCTGTACAGCCATACATTGCAGCCAACAGTTCATCAAATTAAAGAAAATTGTGCTAGGAGTGAAGGAGTGAAAGATTGGTTGAGAAAAAGCACTCAAGAGTAGATCGAGACAATCCAGCAACTGGGTCGGTGGCAAATTTGGCCAAGGAGACAAAAATCTTGGTATTTTGTAGTAGTGAGGGTTAGAGAAGTTGTATTGTATGATTTGGAGGCAGATTGTATGATTTCTAGGAAGAAAAGTGTAGTTTTTTCCATTTTTGGCAGTTTTTAAGAGATCGTACGAAATTGTATGGAATCATATAAATTTTAAAGGGGAGGGCAGCCAACAAGTAGCAGAGTATGGAGTACTGGCACCCTGTATGATTTTAGGTTGCAGTCATATGATTTGGAGGAGATTTGACCATTTGAAGATTGATGGGGTAAAGGGAAAAATAGCCAAATAAGTGTACGATCTGGAAGCGACGGAGGAAGGTGAAACCGTACAAGGGACCCAAAACCATACATTGTACATTTTTATAGGAGTTTGTATGATTTTTGGTATATTTCTAATTGTGAAGGAGGAGGTTGAGTTAATCGGTGAGATGTTGGAGGAATGATCTCAACAGAAGAATTTGGATGCCGATTGAGGTGGATTGCAACAAATAGGGTGGAGAGATCACCAGGTCCACTACATGAGAGAGAGGTATACTCATGGCAGCACTCTGGGCATCAGTTTTAGTCCCATGAAAGGTATGGTAATCATCCATGGAGGAGAGGAGGGTATAGGCCATGGAGGAGACAGAGCCATTGGCGAGCACACCTGGATAGAACACCATCGAGGCATAGAGAGGAAAGGATGGCCCAAGCAGCTACCTCATGGAGGGAATTGAGGAGCGAGGTACATGTACAAGAATGGGAAGAACACTTGAGCAGTGAATAGGAGGAATGCCAGGTGGAACTGTCAAACATCATGTTTGTACAACATGGAGCGGAAGCATGCAGGAAATGGTGGAGTGATGAGAAGAATAGGTCTCATCCATGGAGGAAGACATTCAAAAATGTGCAAGTGGCAGTCATTGCATAGATTCCACCATTTCATAGGACATTCTTCTAGAACTATCTTTTGTAGATAGTTCAGGCATATAATGCAGCAATGAGGACAACCTACGTCAATGTGGGCAAGAGGTCAGTGAAGGTGGAGGTTTCGACGGAGGCATTCCGAAGAACATTTGGGTTGCCGACGGAAGGCATGGAGATAGTCAAGAAATTGGTAGACCCAATAGAAGCACACCACCTGGTTACCACCATGACCACTATCAAATCGATGATAGATACAAATATTTTTGGTGTAGGAATGCATGGAATAAAGTAGAGCCAGTTGCAAAGTGATAATTGGGCATGTGCGATGAACACAGTCATGGCTCGATTGTTAGGCGATATAAGGGCAACTGAGATGCCAATGTGGATGGCATAGTATGTAGAAGGTATTACCCAAGGGATTATGTATGATTGGGGTACCTTTCTGGAGAGAAGAATGCATGAGGCCTTGATGAAAAGATCGAAGAACTTTGGGATGGCCTTTCAGGCAATAGGATTGCTACTGAATGCAGTCACAGAAGCGGGAATGCAATTCCCAGGGTTGATGCCACCTAGAGAAATTAGGCTAGACCAACCGATAATATTGAGATGGGTAAAGGTTGTACCCATAGCAAAGAGTACTCTAGAGAAACCATGCACGAGGAGTGAGCGGCACAGGAGTGAAGCTCAGGGAGATACTTCTTCGAAGGAGGATGTCGATGTACATCATCGAAGAAAGCGTTCTAGATGGTTGGAGCTGGAACTAGAACAACAAGTACCTGCACAAAGGCAGCAGGAGCAGCCTCTCGATCAAGAAAGGGAGAGTAGTCTAGTACAAATAAGGATGAGAAGGCAACGAGAAAGAATGGTAGATAAACCAGTTCTAGAAGTACAGAGGAAGGAACAGTCGGACTCAGAAGTGATGGAACTAGAGGAGTTATATTGGATAGAGGTAGAGAAGATAGTGCAATATCCGGATATCTTTGATCATTTTGATAAGATGGATGCCTCTAATTTTTTTAAAGGAATTGAGGTAGGGCATGATGGAGTAGCCACTACCCAGGATGAAGTGGGAGTTGGACCGAGTACCATGGTAGAAGAGCCCAAGAGGAAGATTCATTACAAAATTGTAACAGGAGGCTCTAGTAAGCAAGAGGTCCCAAAGAATACAGAAGTGCCACAAGAGAAAGAAGCACTTGTTACTCAGTAGGTCACAGTTGGGGATGCACAACAGATTCCAGAAGAAAGGGTGATGGAGGAACAACAAGTGGATGACAGGGAATAGGAAGTAGCTCGAGAAAATATGGAGGAGCCATAGGAGGGCTCAACTGAAGTAGAAAAGGCTCAGGAACAAGTTGAGCGACGATCTCAGAAGGAGATCATAAACATTATGGATAGCGAGGGGGAGGAGAAAATAGTGAAACAATCCCCACCTCAGGAAAATATAGATATCGAGAGAGTACTTAGAGAGCTTGGAGGAAGCTCTAGCCACCTTAGGGAAGAAGAAGACTTAAGAACTCCTATAGAGGAAGAACGGTGGGGAATGCAATCCAGTTATCTTCTAGAAATACCATGGTTTCAGAGAATCACAATGGAGGAGGAGGCAAGTGGAATAGAGGATAAGGTGGAACACTTCTTTGCTCAGTTAGGCCATGTGATGAATAGTGCTAGAATGGAATTTTGCATTGGCCACATGGGAGAACTGAAGTTGTGGGAGCAACAAGTATCTCTCGAGTTGGAGAGGATAATAGAATGGGTGAGTAGTGTGGAGCGCATAGAGAGGATAGCAGATATTCATGCACAACATCCATGGAGGTTACCCAGGGAAGAGGTAACAATGATGTTAGGAAGAGAAGACTTGCTAGAAGGGATGGTCATGAATTATAGGAAGGACCCAAGGATATATTTGGATCGAGTGAGTCATCCAACCTGCCCCATCAATACAGTAGAAGTTGAATATAGGAGGGTCGCTACAGGAGTGTCCATTACCCTATGGAAGTTGAACTTCCTAACACACTGGATAGAGTGGCTAAGCATTGGATTGGAAGAAATCCATCGACTCAAGGAGGCACAGGTGGAAGAGACTACAACCACTCAAAAGGAAATGGCCGTAATGGAAGAGGAACTACAGAAAAGTAGAACTATGATGGAAGAGAAAATAAAGAAACTAGAGGAGGATCTATCAGGCCTCAGAGCAGAATCTGAAGCCAGAGTTACCATGCTTGAAGAGGAAAAGTGGTAGATTTTCCAGATGGTAGAAGATAAGATTAAAGAGTTGGAGGCACAACTCAAAGCGAAGGATGAGCAGATGATAACTCAGTTGGCCAAAAAGAGTGAGCAAATGGCTACACAAGCCAAGCAGATAGAAGAGCTGACAAGGGATAACAAGAAGTTGAATGACATGGTCATGGAGAAGCAAGCTCAAGTAAGGATTAAAGAAGACCAGGTTCGAGCTCTAGAAGCTGATATTAAACACCACTTGGAGACCATTGATGAGAAGAATGAGGAACTCCAGGTGGCTGCTCGAGCAGAAGCTCACTGGAAGGAGAAGTTGACAAAGAGTGCCTCTGATCGAGAAAAACAAATGATGGACTTCATGAAAGCTACTGAGGAGAAGGCTAACCTTCACGGAGCCAAAGCCATCGAAATGGGGAGCTACGCAGCCAAGCTGAGAAATGAACGAGAAATGTACAAGACACAAGTCAAGGACTTGGAGGCTGAAGTAGCTAGACTGGAAGCTCAGTAGAAGAAGCAGAATGAGTCATCGAGGATGCCGACTAAAGTAAAGGGGAGGGCAGATGTAGGCAGCAAATCCACCTCCCAGAAGAAGAAAAAGTGATTTGCTAGATTTTGATAGTTTTGGGAATAATTTGCTCAAGTTTTGTAAAATCGTACAGTTGGAGCAAATCATACAGTGGAAGGCAAAATCATACAACTAGATTGGCAAACCGTATAGAGTAGTAGCAAATCATACAGGGCGCACCGAAATTCACTCAGATGCAAAGGAAATGTAATTTCGGGATGAAATGTCACATGGATTTGCTAAACTAAGGTGTAAACTTAGGAAAATGCCAAAATAATGTATTCAATTGTAGATGGGCAGTTGTGAATAATGGATTGTCTTAAGAACCACTTTGGAATGGCCTGGGAAATGTTATATAAGGCCCCATTTTTGAATTTGTAGGTCTGGCTACTAGTTTACTAGTTATTAGTTGCTAGAATAGAGATATAGACATATTTCTGAGTTATTGCAATTACCTTGAAAGAGTTTTCCACATTGTAACTGAATTGACAGCCATTAATGAGAATAACAGACGTTGTGGATGACAGTGTATGATCTTGTTGTGAATGGATAATGCATTGTGGATTAACATTGTGTAATTGAGTTTCTACCTTACTGTTATATGTTAGTTTTAGCTTTGTTGCAGCTTTGTGGAGAAGATGATCACTGGTGAATCATGGGGAATGATTTAGGAGCTTAGTGACATTGGTAAAGACATGTTGAAGTAGACTGTATGATTCTTGGATGGAATTACTTGTATAGAATCTCTCCTCAACCTGGTTTGAATGCTTTGTTGGTGAAAGAGATTGTCTTGTTTAGGCTGTTAAACCTTTACAAAACATCCCAGAGAGAGATTGGAGTAGAAGAGCATAGAAATTAACACCTTTATGTACCTGTAGTTCATACATATCATACATCGTACAAATAGTTGTTACCCGATTTGGTAAAACAGGCGATTGACAGGAATTTACCCGATTTGGCAGTTTTGGTGAATCGGCTTGAACGATTACAAAACTGTGTATGACAGCCCCCAAAACAGCATCTGTCAGTTTTTTGAGTGTAATATCATACCATCTTGGCCACTGTACGATCTGAGATCGTACAGTGTATGTAATTAGGGTCCGTACAAGGAATTGATAGTTCGTACAAGGGTAGTTCGGGTGATTAGAAGACTGTCCGATTTGGTCATTGAGATAAGCTTGGCCTAGGAATCATTCTTGCCTCTGGAAAACACCTCCCCACTGGGAATACTCCACCGTTGTGTTACAAGCTATATTGCTTATAAAACATCTAATGAAGTAAGGGATGATCAAACTCCAATACCCAAGCCTCAAACAACACCCACATATGGACTTGAGCTCCCACGTATCTTCAGGTACATAGGGAGACCCTCCTAGGATTAGAAGAAACATTTAGCCATAAGAAGTTTTTTAATTGTGTTTCTATCCATAGTATACCAAGCACAGTACTCAAAAAAGCCATCGTCCTGTACTGACAAAGATGCGAGTAGTGCGCTCAAGGGCATGTGTGGAATCCTCCTTGAGTGGTGGCCTAAAATATTGGTCGAAGCATTATTGTTCATCATTGTGGTATAATATAGGGCTATGGACAATGCACACACCTTGGCCTAGAGTTACCATATTTTTATTAAATGTTAAACCCTAACAATAAGAATCCTAACCATGGAATTGAGCATACTAAGGAGACTACACTATCACATAATTAACTATATTGTAATATACAAAGATAATTATGAAATTTAATAACAATCAAGACAAAGTTTATTGGGATAATTATCAGTTACGATCAAGAATAATATCAGTTGGTGCAAAATCAAGTGGCATTAGCTCAACTAATTAGATTCCTCAACATTTAAGGAGGATACCAAGGTTCAAATCTTGCCAAGTGATACATGGATAATATCCAAGATTTGTTGTAATACCATTGTGTGGTGATGATGTAATACGGACGAGACCCGTTTCAATCCCATATAACCAATTGAAAAAATATCAATTGAGGCAAATTTATTAATAGTCGAGACAAATTCCGCTAAGGTAGTTGTTAGTTATAGTCAAGACTAATGCCAATTAGGGTAATTTGAAGAGCAAAAGGCCCCGATAAACTAAATCTAGAAAAATAGTAAATACAAAATCAAAGGAAAAAAGAAGAAGAAGATAACAAACACACACAAAACATAGTATTTCACCTGGGAAACCCTTATAGGAAAAAATCCAACACAAAAATATCTCCTTATTATATAAACTTAACCGTATCCTATACAATAATGTTCATATCCCATCAAACCCTGATGCAAGTGCAATTAAATAACAATAGCACAATAACGGATTTTACAATACCATGGGTGAAAAACCATGGGTTCAAATATTTAACCCTAAACAACCCATATGGGTCTAAAAATAGCTTAAGAAACCCTAAAAATTCTATCAGGGGCGATAGCCCCTGAACCCTAGTGAAAATACATGGAGAGTGTCCAATACCTTTTAGAGTTAACCCTACCTTAATAACATGGAAAATTTTCAACATATTTCTAACAATCTCCCACTTGTTGAATACTTTCCATAGGGACCAAAATTTGACATTGCTAACTATCAAGGGAAACCATGTCCATAGATCTTCTACACCAAAAATGTAGGTACAACCTTTGTTAATAAATCAACAGCATTATTCTCTGTATCAACTTTCTCTAGCATCACCGAATTTCCTTCAACCATCTCTCTCACAAAATGGTACTTGATATCAATATGTTTTGACTAATCATGAAAACCATGATTGTTGGCCAAAAATATTGCACTCTGACTATCACTATCAATTCTCACAACCTTCTACTTAAGACCAAATGCTAAGCATAACCTTTGTAGCCATACTACTTCTTTACATTCATGATTTGATGCAATGTACTCTGCCTCTGTTGTGGATAAAGCAGTTGTTAGCTTTTTATGGAAGGTAGTACAACCACAAGATGTAAGATAACTAATCTAAGATAACTATAAAATAATGGTACAATAATATGCAAGAAAATAATAAGATGAACATTTGTAAATAACTCTGAAATATGCCATTAATAAAAGTGACAAAATAGTACAATGTTATATAATGGAGGACATGAACACTCTATGAATGAATATTAAAAGACTCCTTTGCACCACACTACTAAACTATAACACACACTCTCTATATTTATTATGCTCTATTAAACACTCACTATGAGGCCTTTATATAGGATGATAGATTCTTTGGTCCTTACTCTACCTAATACTTATATACATGTGGACTACATGCACATTTACAACTTGCACATTGAAACTTGTGCATTCATTACAATACTTGAAGGAACTGTTGAGCAAGGTGCAGCAAAAGCATTGCAAAATTATTGTCATTGTTGTCAACACAGATAGAATGGTGCATTTGAGGCAGTTCAGAGGTCAGTCAGATCAAGTGCAGTGAATTTCAAGGAAAACAGAGGGGACCCAGATCTAGAAATTTGCAGAAAAATACAAGGAAGAAAAATGTCGCGATATCGCGACATGTTTTCTGTCGCGATTTCACGACATGTTGGAGGCAAAGCAGCAAAGTGAATAAAGCGTAGCGATTTCGCTACATGTTGCAATTTCGTTGGCAAAAGCAAAGAAAAAGTGATAAGTCAAGAAAGTGTAGCGATTTCGCTACAAGTCCGAAATACAAAATGCAAGAGTGTAGCGATTTCGCTACAAGTCCAAAGTGCAAGGCAGCAAAGTGTAGCGATTTCGCTACAGGTTCAAAATGCAAGGCAGCAAAGTGTAGCGATTTCGCTACAGGTTCAAAATGCAAGGCGGAGAAGTGTAGCGATTTCGTTACAACTTCGAAATGCAAGGCGAAAAGTGTAGCGATTTCGCTACAGGTTCGAAATAAAAGGTGAAAAGGGGCAGCTATTTTGACACAAGTTTGAAAAGCAAGGGGCATAGGTGTAGCGATTTCACTACAAGTGCAAAACACAAAACACAATGGGGTAGCGAATTCGCTACAAGTCTTGAGATCAGCAAGTCGAAGCAAGAGGAAACACCAAGCCAACAAAGTTAGATTTTCGAAAACCACAGCAAAGAAAAATGTTAAGTCAGAAAGGTGTAGTGATTTCGCTACAAGTAAGGTTTTCGTGGCTGCATGAAGAAAGAATTGTACGGAGGCCAGAAGCATCGCGATTTCGCGACAAGTCGGAGGATGACGTCAGCAAAACTGAGAAGTGTCGCGATTTCGCGACAAGGTGGAAGAAAAGCCGTTGGAAGCAAGAAGTGTCGCGATTTCATGACAACATTGGTGATGACATCAGAAATAGCTGAAAGTGTCACGATTTTGTGACAAGTTGTGAGAGAAGCCGTTGGAAGCCAGAAGCGTCGTGATTTTGTGACAACATTGGTGATGACGTCAGCAATAGCTGAAAGTGTCACGATTTCGCAACAAGTTGTGACAGAAGCCACTGGAAGCCAGAAGCGTCACGATTTCACGACAACTTTGAAGATGACGTCAGCAAAAGCGAAAAGTGTCACGATTTCGTGACATGTTTCATTTTCGCGGGTGGAAGCGGAGCAAGGTGCTGGAAAGCGAAAAGTGTCACGATTTCGCGACATGTATCATTTTCGCGGGTGCATGCAGAGAGAAGGTCCAGGAGGCGGAAAACGTCGCGATATCGCGACAGGTAACATTTTGGCGGGAAAAAGGCCAAAAATGCATGCAATGTGACAGGTGTCAAAATAACGCCAGTTACGTAGAGTTAACTAGAGTTAGATGTACAGTTCCCAGTGACAGGTGTTGGGGAAAGATTAGAGAAAATACTACAACTATTAACTGGAGTGACAAGGGAAGTTACGATGCAATGCATTTAATAAAAGAACAGCTATTGCAGGGTCGTGATCCTGCAAGTCTGTCATAAGCGCGATATTCCGAGATAATCTCTTCAAACAAGAAATCCTCTCAATGGTAGTGCATATCAGATACGGCAGTTGCAGGTAGAATAGAAGGATCAACTGAGTATAGAAAAGAGTGTCATCAGAAAGTGCAAAAGCGTTAAGAGAGCAGTTTCATATAGTTTGGAAGAAAAGAATCAGAGAGCCTCGAAACGTGCTATAAGGCTGTCAGGAAGCGCAGAGAAAAATACAGTCAGAATGTGCAAAGAAAAAGGTTGTTAGAATGTCAGAGTGAGTCAGAAAGAAAGTGGCTAAAAGGCAGAACATGTCAGAGTGGGTTTGACACATTGACCGTAGCCGAGAATGCATGGAAATTAGGAGGGAAAGTCGAGCCGTTTTAAAAATTGAGTCATTCGAGAAAATCATATAAAAAGACTAGAACAAGCACAGTAGGAGGTTACTGCAACCATGAATATTCATGAAAAATAAATAAAAGAGAGAAGGTTGTAGAAAGGGTGTTGTTTGAAGCATAGTGAAAGAACAAGAACCTGAACTTGAATGCAATTTTATTGAAAAATCAGTAGAAAGGTTTTGACTGTGAAAAAGAAGATACTAAGATTGTAACTATTCTTTTTATGCTTCTGTGACATAATTGAATGAGCTAAGGACCGATCGGGGTCTTGCAATAGAGAAGGCATTTCTATGTCAATATTTTATTAAAATTTGAAATCCAAGTTGGTGCTTGGTAAAAGGAGTTGGTGCTCCTATCCATTGCGACGAAAAAATCGGGGGGTTGGTGCTCCTTCCAGTGGGTCTTTGGAGAATCATTTGTAAAGAAAGAATCCTTGCAAAGATTGGATTTGGATTGTAGTCCAAACAGTCATTTTTGAGGAGTAGCCACATTGGTGAACCTCGTTAAATCCTGTGTTGTGTGATGCTCTTGTGCTATATTTGCTTTATTTGTTTTTAAGCTAGCAATATTAAGTTTTAAGAATAGCAAATTCAATATTTTAAATAGTTACACTGATTCACCCCCCCTCTCAGTGTCATTATGAGAATATCAATTGGTATCAGAGCCAGGCACCTGTACAAGCTTAATCGGCTAAGGTGATCTTGGAATAAACACAATGGCCGGTGGTGAAGGTTTTTCTTCTAACAAAGCTCCTTTGTTCGATGGAACAAATTATTCTTTTTGGAGACTGAGGATGCAGACTTATCTATGTGCATTGGGTTATGACATTTGGGAATCTGTTGAAAATGGATACACCATACCCACTGTTCCTCCAACAGATGCGGCTGAGAAGAAAAAGTTTGAGAACAACTCGAAAGCCAAGAATGTTATTATGTGTGGATTAGTAGACAGTGAGTTGATACGCATCATGAACTGCAAATATGCTAAAGACATATGGGAAAAACTGCAAAGCATTCATGAAGGAGATAGCAAAATCAAGGAAGCTAAGCTGCAAACACATCGTGCCTAGTTCGAAGCATTAAAGATGACCGATGATGAGAACATTGAAGCCTATCTGCTGAGAGTAAATGGAATCATCAATGCAATAAGAGGACTCGGGGAAGAAATGGAAGATGCAGTCGTTGTGAAGAAGGTACTAAGAACTCTAAATAAAAGGTTTTATGCAAAGGTTTCTACCATAGAAGAAGCAAAAGATTTAAATTTTTTCAGTATGGATGAAATGCATGGTTCTCTAACAGCATATGAAATGAGGATTGGACAAACTAAGCCCTCAGACAGAGAAGCAGCTTTTCAAGCACAGAAAAATATAAAATCTAAACAAGAATCTGAGGAAGAAGAATCTACAATGAAACTGAAGCAAATTTTGTTAGAAAATTGGTAAAGGGAAAAGGAAAGTACAGAGGTAAGTTGTCGTTCAAGTGCTTTAACTGTGGAGGCATCGGGCACTTTGCAACAAAATGCCCAATGAATGAGAAAAAAAGAAGTGATGAAGGGACACACCAAGAAAGAAATGTCCTGGAAAAAGAAACCACGAGTTTAGAAAAATGAACTTCAAGAAGAAAAGCTTCATTTCAAAGAATATTGACTCTTCGAAGATAGTTCCGGTGAGGACTCGGAAGAAGAAAGCTGGTGAAGCCTTGTTCATGGCTTTTGAAGAACAGATAACAGAAGAAACCCAGGAATGTGAAGAAAAATTAGAGGATGAGGCTGAGATAGATCTGGAAGGTGAGTTGGTTGCTGCACTTGAAGAGTTAAGTGCAGAAAGAAAAAGAAATAAAAAGATTTCAATGAAATTTGAGGATGCTAGCAATTTAATAATCAGTTTGAAAGTACAAACTGAAGAATATAAGAAAAAGTCTGAAGATTTTGAAGCACATACTAACCGTGAAAATAAATGAGTGCAACAAGCTAGAAGAAGACATAGTTGGATTAAGATTGCAGCTAGAAGAGATGAATCGGAAAGCGAGTTCGTCATCATAAATTTGAAGACAGGTTCTACGAAAGCTGAATAAAATGTTAAATGATCAAAGGCCTACGGGTATCAAATTTGGTTTAGGCTTTGATGAAGGAGAATCCTCAAAGGACTCAAAGGCTGTAAGCTGTAGAACCAATTAGGAATAAAGACAAGATCAAGGTTGATCAAGATAAACAGTATCATGCAAAAGAAAGCAATAAGTCCAATCTTGAAAGGAGATCTGCAAATGATGGATTTACCAAAGTCACATATCAAAGAAGAAGAAGACCCATTGCTCCTACTACAATATGGCAACAACCATTACCCAGGTACACTTGTTCCTTTTCTGGTTATTGTTTTAAATGCAATGCATATGGTCATAAAATCTCAAGTTGTAGATATAATGTAAAACAAAGAAATTTTACTAGTAGAAATATTTTTTCTCCTTTGATAGATTATGCTGTAGAATGTTATAACTGTCATAACTTCGGACATATTGCAAGGAATTATCGTAGCTCTTTTGCAGGAAATAAATACCAGGGAAGAAAGTATCAATCAACTGGATCAAAACAGAACAGAAAATTTCTCAAAAATTTGTCACAAGCCAATGAAAGGGAGAAGGTAAAGCAAGTGACCAGATCTGCTGTCAAATCACAGTGGAAAGAAAAGGAGCAACCGAAGAAAGACAAGGAATCTCTGATCATTCAAACAGCCCTCAAAGCCCAGAATAAATCTGCACCTTGGATTCTGGACAGTGGATGCTCCAGTCATATGACAGGAGACAAACAGAAGTTTGACAAGCTACAGACATACGAAGGTGGTTCTGTAAAATTCGGAAACAATGATGGAGCAAAGATAGTGGGTAAAGGATCAGTTAAGTTAAGTGACGGTAAAATCAACTCTAAGGAAGTTCTTTTTGTGGTAGGACTGAAGCATAACTTACTGAGTGTAAGTCAGATTTGTGACAGAGGTCATGAAGTAATTTTCAAAGAGGGCTGTGAAGTAAGAAAGACAAAAAATGGAAAGTTAATAGCCACTGGGTCGAGAACTTCGGAAATTTGTATACTCTCTCGGAGACTTCAGAAGGAACTTGCTTGGTTGGATAGGAAGAAGAAAATTGGTTGTGGCACAAAAGACTCGGTCACATAAGCTTTGATAATCTGGTAAAAATTAGCTCGAAAAGAGCAGTAAGAGACATACCCACTATTGGTAAACCATCAAACAACATTTGTGAGTCATGCCAAAAGGGGAAGCAAACCAGATCTACTTTCAAAGCAAAAGAGTATTTCACAAGAAAGCCGTTAGAACTGATTCACACTGATCTGTGTGGACCCATGAGGACAGAAAGCATAAATGGATACAAATATTTTATGTTGTGTATAGATGATTTTTCCAGAATGACATGTGTACTCTTTCTGAAACAGAAATCAGAATCCTTTGAGATGTTTAAAACCTTCAAAAATCTTGTTGAGAATCAATCTGGAAAAAGAATTAAATGCTTGAGATCCGATAGAGGAGGAGAGTTTATTTCAAATGAGTTTGTCGAATTCCGTGAAAAACATGGAATAAGAAGACAGGTTTTTAGCGAGCAAGAACACCTCAGCAGAATGGAGTAGTTGAAAGAAAGAACAGAACTGTGCAGGAAATGGCAAGGACCATGTTAACAGAGAGCAAAATTGCTGACAGGTTCTGGAAAGAGGCAGTTCATACTGCATTCTATATTTAGAATAGGTGTATGTTAAGGCCGCATGAAAGCAAAACACCTTATGAACTGTGGTTTGGCAAAAAGGCTACAGCAAAATACTTCAAAGTGTTCGACAACAAGTGTTACATTAAATGGACTGAAGCCAATCTTGGCAAATTTGAAGATAGAGCTGATGAAGGTATCTTTCTTGGTTACTCAACAAAAAGTAAATCTTACACATGCTACAACAAAAGACTAAAGAAAATTGTGGAGAGTGCGGATGTGAAGGTTGATGAAGGCAGGAAACAAGAAATCAGCAATAATGAAAACTACCCAACCTATGAAGAATTTATTGAAGAAGATGAAGATCAAGAAAAGGAAGAGAGACAAATCGGATTCGAGATGATTTGGAAAGAGAAGAAAACAAGAAATTCAGAACGAGCGATTGGCGGAAAAATCATCCCAAAGAGCAGATTATTGGGGACCCTACGGTTGGCATTCGGACAAGAAGAAGAGTAGTAAATAACTATTCTCTGTTATCCAGTATTGAGCCCAAAAATATTATTGAAGCAAGCATAGATGAAAGCTGGATGGAGGCAGTAAATGAAGAACTAGATCAAATTGAGAAAAATAATACCTGGGAATTAGTACCAAGGCCTGAAAATAAAAACATAATTGGTACTAAATGGATATTTCGAAACAAATTGAATGAAGACGGATAGGTTGTAAGGAATAAAGCAATATTAGTCTGCAAAGGATATGCTCAAGTTGAGGGGATTGATTTTGAAGAGACTTTTGCACCTGTGGCCAGACTTGAAGCAATAAGACTATTTTTGGCTTTAGTTGTTCATAAGAATTTCAAGGTTTATCAGATGGATGTAAAATCAGCATTTCGAATGGAAATCTTGAAGAAGAAGTATATATTGAACAACTTGATGGTTTTCAACTTTGTAATAATCCTAACTTTGTTTGCAAGCTGAAGAAAGCATTGTATGGTTTGAAACAAGCACCTAGAGCTTGGTATGCAAGATTGGACAGCTATCTCACTAAGCAAGGATTCAAGAAAGGTATGGTGGATAGCAATTTATATGTGAAAACTGAAAATGGCAATTTCATTGTCCTTGTTGTTTATGTAGATGATATAATTTTTGGGAGCAGCAATGATGAATCATGCAAAGACATAGCAAAAAAATGCGAGAAGAGTTTGAAATGTCTATGATAGGTGAACTTTCATATTTCCTTGGATTGCAAGTTAATCAAACCGAAAAAGGGATTTTTATTTCTCAAATTAAATATGTGAAAGAAATGTTGAAAAAGTTCACCATGGAAGATAGTAAGCCGGTGAGCACCCCCATGACAACAAGCTACAAGTTGAGCAAGGATGATAAATCTCCAGATGTTGATCAAACAATGTACAGATCTATGATTGGGAACCTGCTGTATTTGACAGCCACAAGACCGGATATCTTACGAGCGGTTGCATGGTTGGAAGATTTCAGGCTAGTCCAAAAGAAACTCGTGTAACAGCTGTGAAAAGGATCTTCAGGTATCTCAAGGGCACTATGGAGTATGGACTATGGTATCCAAAAGGAAAAGATTTCACTCTTTTTGCCTATTCCGATGCTGATTGGGCAGGATGTATTGATGAGAGAAAAAGTACAAGTGGAGGAGCATTTTTTCTTGGAGATAAATTGGTAGCATGGCATAGTAAGAAGCAAGAATCAGTCTCTCTATCCACAATCGAGGCGAGAATACATTGCAGCAACAACATGCTGTACACAAATACTATGGATGAGACAAACATTGAAAGATCTAGGTATTCACTTCACTGAGCCCATTTCAGTCAAATATGATAACACTAGTGCAATCAACATTTCAAAGAATCCGGTCATGCATTCCCGCACCAAACATATTGCAATCCGGTATCACTTCTTGAAGGATAAGGTTGCAGAAGGAGAGGTCAAATTGGAGTTTGTTCCAACTATAGAGCAAGTAGCAGACATATTCACCAAACCTTTGCCCAAGGAAGTTTTTGAATACCTTAGGGGTAAGTTGGGAGTAGTCACCCTTCCCAAGCACTGACTAGCTATGGGGAACACATTCTCAGGGGGAGCATTATGCCTGAGAATGTTGTGCATAGACTCAGGGGGAGTCTACAACAGCCCTTTGGTATTATTGGCAAAGGGGGAGAAGAAATTGAGCAAGGTTACGAGTGTGTTGCCAACAATTCCAAAGGGTCGATTGTTGAGCAAGGTGCAACAAAAGCATTGCAAAAGTATTGTCATTGTTGTCAACACGGACGAGAATGGTGCGATTGAGGCAGTTTAGAGGTCAGTCAGATCAAGTGCAGTGAATTTCAAGGAAAACAGAGAGGACCCAGATCCAGAAATTTGCAGAAAAATACAAGGAAGAAAACTGTCGCGATATCGCGACATGTTTTCTGTCGCAATTTCGCGACATGTTGGAGGCAAAGCAGCAAAGTGAAGAAAGCGTAGCGATTTCGCTACATGTTGCAATTTCGCTGGCAAAAGCAAAGAAAAAGTGATAAGTCAAGAAAGTGTAGCAATTTCGCTACAAGTCCGAAATACAAAATGCAAGAGTGTAGCAATTTCGCTACAAGTCCAAAGTGCAAGGCAGCAAAGTGTAGCGATTTTGCTACAGGTTCAAAATGCAAGGCAGCAAAGTGTAGCGATTTCGCTACAGGTTCAAAATGCAAGGCGGAGAAGTGTAGCGATTTCGTTACAACTTCGAAATGCAAGGCGAAAAGTGTAGCGATTTCGCTACAGGTTCGAAATAAAAGGTGAAAAGGGGCAGCGACTTTGACACAAGTTTGAAAAGCAAGGGGCATAGGTGTAGCGATTTCGCTACAAGTGCAAAACACAAAACACAATGGGGTAGCGATTTCGCTACAAGTCTTGAGATCAGCAATTCGAAGTAAGAGGAAACACTAAGCCAACAAAGTTAGATTTTTGGAAACCGTAGCAAAGAAAAATGTTAAGTCAGAAAGGTGTAGCGATTTCGCTACAAGTAAGGTTTTCGTGGCTGCATGAAGAAAGAATTGTACGAAGGCCAGAAGCATCACGATTTTGTGACAAGTCGGAGGATGACGTCAGCAAAACTGAGAAGTGTCACAATTTCGCGACAAGGTGGAAGAAAAGCCGCTGGAAGCAAGAAGCATCGCAATTTCATGACAACATTGGTGATGACGTCAAAAATAGCTAAAAGTGTCGCAATTTCGCGACAAGTTGTGAGAGAAGCCGCTGGAAGCCAGAAGCGTCGCGATTTCGCGACAACATTGGTGATGACGTCAGCAATAGCTGAAAGTGTCACGATTTCGTGACAAGTTGCGAGAGAAGCCGCTGGAAGCCAGAAGCGTCACGATTTCATGACAACTTTGAAGATGACGTCAGCAAAAGCGAAAAGTGTCGCGATTTCGCGACATGTTTCATTTTCGCGGGTGGAAGCGGAGCAAGGTGCTGGAAAGCGAAAAGTGTCGCGATTTCGCGACATGTATCATTTTCACGGGTGCATGCAGAGAGAAGGTCCAGGAGGCGAAAAACGTCGCGATATCGCGACAGGTAACATTTTGGTGGGAAAAAGGCCAAAAATGCATGCACTGTGACAAGTGTCAAAATAACGCCAATTACGTAGAGTTAACTAGAGTTAGATGTACAGTTCCCAGTGACAGGTGTTGGGGAAAGATTAGAGAAAATACTACAACTATTAACTGGAGTGACAAGGGAAGTTACGATGCAATGCATTTAATAAAAGAACAGCTATTGCAGGGCCGTGATGCTGCAAGCTGTCATAAGCGCAGTATTCCAGATAATCTCTTCAAACAAGAAATCCTCTCGATGGTAGTGCATATCAGATACGGCAGTTGCAGGTAGAATAGAAGGATCGACAGAGTATAGCAAAGAGTGTCATCAGAAAGTGCAAAAGTGTTAAGAGAGAAGTTTCATATAGTTTGGAAGAAAAGAATCAGAGAGCCCCGAAACGCGCTATAAGGCTGTCAGGAAGCACAGAGAAAAATATTGTCAGAATGTGCAAAGAAAAAGGTTGTCAGAATGTCAGAGTGAGTCAGAAAGAAAGTGGCTAAAAGGCAGAACATGTCAGAGTGGGTTTGACACATTGACCGTAGCCGAGAATGCATGGAAATTAGGAGGGAAAGTCGAGCCATTTTAAAAATTGAGTCATTCGAGAAAATCATATAAAAAGACTCGAACAAGCACAGTAGGAGGTTACTGCAACCATGAATATTCATGAAAAATAAATAAAAGAGAGAAGGTTGTAGAAAGGGTGTTGTTCGAAGCATAGTGAAAGAACAAGAACCTAAACTTGAATGCAATTTTATTGAAAAATCAGTAGAGAGGTTTTGACTGTGAAAAAGAAGATACTGAGATTGTAACTATTCTTTTTATGCTTCTGTGACATAATTGAATGAGCTAAGGACCAGTCAGGGTCTTGCAATAGAGAAGGCATTTCTATGTCAATATTTTATTAAAATTTGAAATCCAAGTTGGTGCTTGGTAAAATGAGTTGGTGCTCCTATCACATGTGACGAGAAAAATCAGGGGTTGGTGCTCCTTCCAGTGGGTGCTGGAGAATCATTTGTAAAGAAAGAATCCTTGCAAATACTGGATTTGGATTGTAGTCCAAACAGTCATTTTTGAGGAGTAGCCACATTGGTGAACCTCGTTAAATCTTGTGTTGTGTGATGCTCTTGTGCTATATTTGCTCTATTTGTTTTTAAGCTAGCAGTATTAAGTTTTAAGAATAGCAAATTCAATATTTTAAATAGTTACACTGATTCACCCCCCCTCTCAATGTCATTGTGAGAATATCAGGAACTAACTTTACTCTAAAGTAAACTCCTACTCTAGTTATGTACCAAAGGTGGTACATTTACATGACCCAAATGATGTAATATACTCTAACACCCACCTATATTACATTATTTCGGTATTGAATACTTTAGTCTTCAATATGGATATTTTATCTAGTACTGGAGTTTGAGTTCTCCTTTTTTGATGGTTGTCTTGTTCAAGAAAGTAGTTAGTGTCTTCATAAAATTCTATCTTCACTGAGAGGGCTTTGACTTCATGATCATTTGTAGGATCTTCTAGTTATTCAATTTCTTGAATCCTTTGAGCTATGTGTCCCTTCTAATTTCCTTCTCGATATTCCAATTGAGGATAATTGTATGGTCATTGAAATTGTTGTTGATGAGGATTATTTTGAGCTTGATATTGCCTTGGTTGGAATGCCCTGTTTGGTTGGCTTCCATAGTTTATCTTATTTTTAGGATTGAATCTTCAGTAATTATTGCTATGACCTTTTCTCCTGCATACATGACAATATCTATTATTCGATGGTCTTCATCCTTTTGAGGATGAGGTAACATTTCCCTGTGGAGTATCTTTTGAAACCAATGCATTGTTAGTCATTTCATCCTTCACCATATTTTCCACCTCATATTCTTGAAGAATGTTAACTAGCTCATCAAATGATATATCTTTACTTAGAACTCGTAAAGATGTGACTAGATGTTTGTAGTTGTCTGGAAGAGCTATCATGGTTACTTAAACAAGATATTTATCTTTAACCTCTTCTCCTAAGGTTAATAATATTTTCTTTTAATATCTGCTACCTTTCTAAGGAATAGTTCTACACTTTGTAACATCCCCATGATTTCCTTATCTTTTTATTTGATTTATTAGAACAAGATGTTGCTAATAATTTTTTGTGAGTGTAGGAACTATAGCAGAAAATATATAGTACAGTACACCTAAAGTTCAGCCACAGGCAGAAGAAAAAGGGATGATCACCTAGATAAATCGAGATATGATGTCAATGCTTTATAGCACCATGGTTATGAGTACATGGAAGCTCGTGAAGCAAACTCATGTAGGAACACAAGTTTTCCTGTGATTGCATTTATTTTTTGTAATACTTTTGCATAGTTTACCTCCATCGGTTGTGATTGCATAGTTGATTTATTACATCATTGCATCTTGTATTTATCTAAATTTATGTATAGACATAAATACACATCAATACTTACATTTGCACATAAATAAATATATATTTATTAACAAATAAAAATATAAATAGCCAATTTAAAGTGATTAATTGAAATTGAAATTATTAAAATCATAAATTAAAAATTAAAATTGAAAATTTTATTTAAATAAAAAAAAACATGGTCGGGCTAACGACTATTGTGCCATTCGGTGGAAGCCGAGCAGCCCACGTTTGCATGTGAAGGCTATGTGTCTTCTATCGGGAAGACCCCACACCAATAAAAGGGAGGGGGGAGTGTGCTAAAGTTTGGGCATAAAAAATATTTCTATCCGGCAACAGAGATGAAAGCTTGTGAGGAAATCAATCGGAGAAACGAGGTCGATTCTTTCTAATTGTTTGAGTTGTGTATGTTCAAATCTGGTTTTCATTTTGTGTACCCGTATGCTTGTTTTTCTCTGCCAAAACTTAAAAATATCATATAATGGGATGGTTGGTGGGTGTGGATACCGCTTGCATATAGTTTATGGCAGTATATAATAAATAAAATAAAAATCAATACCTCATAATGTTGTTTTGTTTCACATAATAATCAATTAATTTTAATATGGGCAGAGTTTAATTTGAATGTATAAGATGCATGGATGAAAACTTGTATGCATAAATAAGATGCATGGGTGAAATTTTGTATGCATATAGGATGCAATAGGTGAATATTTAAAACTTTGTCGCAAGTTTCACAAAAGAGACCACTTAGGGATACTTATATTGTAACCAATGTAAGGTCACCCGAGCTATTAAGGAAAACAGCCTTAGCTTTATTCAAATCATTGCTTCTAAGCTGAAATAATATATGAGTTATATAAGTATTTTCAATTGTTGATATTCAGAAAACTTGTACACTAAATTTAGGGAAGAAGGCTATAAAAAGAAAAGCGAGCATTGTGTAAAGAAAAATGTTTATCAATCATTGGGAAAGCCAAAATATTCAATTTCAGATATAGGATGTTGTAGCCACTTTTTCACACTCATTTTCGAATATTAGGTAATCCCCGTCACCTTTGAAATGATTAACTTAAGCAAGCTAACTTAACTTGATGACAAGCGAGAATGACTAAATAGATGCAAATTGGAGTACGGATCCAAAGTCATGGAAGACCCAAATTAGTTATTCTTTTAATTTTTTTTCTAAAACGATTATAATTTTGATGACATATTTACTTAATTTTAAATGTAGGAAATTATTTCAAGACAATGCTTTATTAGTAGAAGAATGGTAAGACGATACAAGGCTCAATTTTACATGTGAATTATGACCAATATAGTGACTTAAGGTATTGTCTGATGTTACATACTCATATGATATAAATGGTGAGTTTTTCCAAAATCTTTACCAATGCCAAACAAACTAGAAATCAAGCTTCTATCATTGGGAATATAAACTTATGAAGTTTTACCGATGGAAATCTTCTATCATTGGGAATATAAACTTATGAAGTTTTACCGGTGGAAATCTGACTTTTATTTGACAAAAACAATTAAAATTCTATCTTTGTTTGAGGCTATGTGGACTGCATAAGTGGCCTACTTCCTTGGTTATTACCATGATAACCACTTAAAACTTAAAGTATTTGTGACGATAGCTTACCAACAAACCTTAGCTTACCAGAAAAAAAAGTAGGAAATGGTGTAAGTTATTGCAAATTTAAATTATCACCTCTCTTGTTTAAGATTGTCGTCGGCAACCTTTGAAACAATTTTAGAACAGAGATATTATGATTCTAGTCACTTATTTTTTTTATGAAAAAGAAATGAAATTATGGGGAAGCCATTGAAGGTAGAGTTTATGGTAGTTGCTTGTGCTCTACAATTTAGGAGACATTAATGACATTTATAAATTTTTAAGATAATAGGTTTCGGTAAATAGTTTTAGTTTTTTTTTAAATATATTTAAAGCTTAAATTACCATATTAATAAAATTAATGAAAAGGAATGTTGTTAGTATTATTTTTGCTTTAAAATAGATATAATGCATTATACGAATGTTTCATTACTTTTAATGGAAATATTAATGTGTACACTCTATATTTTTGAAGAGTAAAGGCTTTTTATACGAATAAATTGTGAATATTCAAACATGAGGAACTTGGAATCAAATTTTTTCATGTACACTCAAAGAGTCGAGAAACCAGAAAGTCCAAACCTTGATACTGACTCGTTTCGCATGATAAGACTCAAATAATTTCCATGATGTCATCGAGAAGGATGACATCCACCCAACTCCTGCAGCTCACAAAGGTGACTGTTGTGAATCGGGGGCAACCATTCTCTAGCATTATCAGAAGGATCAGTGGATCCCATGCTATCAAGAGTAACAAACGATGGAATGGGACATCGTTCTAGGTTGTCGTACGAAGTATTACGTGAGAGTTCCCTGAATCATAAACTAGTTGCAGAATTGTCAACATAACTCAAGACTAGAGAGTTGGTCCTTGGGTTTGGAAGGTCCAGCAGTAGATGGTATAGATAGAATTACCGTTAAATGAGGTATGATCTGGGATACCTGGTCTAAAAAACTAGAGTATTGGTGTACCCTGATGACACATTAGATGAAGGTCAATAATCAGGTATTGGTATAGCCACGCTAACTCGAGCATGGGTTTAAAGGTTTAGACATGAATTGATAAGATCATTAGGATAAGATCTAGTCCTCCATGCTACGAGGCAGGAAAAATAATGCATCCACCCTTCCAAGTGATATGGGCCCTGGAAGGGCAACCCCATGTCGAGATCTAGAGCTCGATTAAGGAGAGGATGGATCTCATGTAATGTAATCTATAGCAAGAATTTGATCGGTCCCAAGCACTTGAGATTCTTTCTACAATGGTATAATATCTTGAAGTGTGAACATCTATGCCTAAGTACTAATACAAAGTTGGGTGTGCTTACGTCAATGTATGACATTTGTGTTTGGATAAATCAAAATGTTGAAATTGTGTTTTTGACAACCAGGAGAGTAGACCTGGGTTGTTACACACTTTCACCATTGTTCATTTTTAGGGAATGTAATTTAGTTTGAATATTTAGGATAGTAGCTTTATTTTTACCTTTAAATATTTTTTCTATGGTTTTCCAAGCTTCTGTAGATGTTCCTGCTGAACTGATGTAAGCTTGTACTTCATTTGTGATGGCAAAAGTTATTATCATTAATGCTTTTGCATCATTCTCTTCAAAATTTTGAATCTTTGTATCACCGGAGTTAGGTTTAGTAGTTATTCCTTTAACAATTTTCTAAAGCTTCTCAACTATTTAAATTGCCCTCACTTTTTTTTCCATGAGGAGTAATTTGGCCCTTTAAGAAGGATGAATTTATTTGTTGTCATGATGATTCTTGTTGACTACCTTATATCTCCCTAATGATTATAATAAGTTATAACCTTAATAAAGTTCTTGGTAAGTAATCGTTCATCTTTTGAGTTGATTTTTTAATGTTTTGTAAATAATAATAATCAACTTTTATTTCACCTTATCTCTCCTAATGAACTATGCACTTAATTTGAATTTCTCTATGGTTGGATTTCTTTTGTCCCTTTAGTATGAGTATGAGACAAGTGTAAGTATATAATTCCAACTCCTTTAAATAAATGATGAACGTCCTTTTATAGCCCTTAATATCTAATAGTTTAATATTTCTAGACTCCAATAATGTATTTTTGATGTAGTATACCTTATAAATCCCTAATTTTGGAATGTTAGAAAATAATAATATTTGTAATAATAGAGTTTTAATTTTCAAGTAGAAACCCTTATATCTCCTATGGTATTTAATTGCAAATATTAAACTATATAAGTATATATGGTTGATTTTGCTATTATTTCCAAAGTAAATAATAGAAGAGTTTCAACCTTACACTATACTTCTTATAACTCCTTTTACTTTTGAAAGCAATATTTAAATCAAGTAATATTTTTTACCTTCCTTGTAAGGTATTTCATCCACATTGATTGGTGTATGGAGTTCATTTTGAATTACGCGTTCCTACAAATGATAGAGGCTCTTAAATGTAAACAGGTATCTTTCTCTCCTCTTTGAATAGCGCTTTGACTCCACCCTTCAATGCTTGACCGCATGCCTTGATTTCGCTCTCCCTTAATGCTCATTACGAATACGTTGTTCTTCACCTTCAAGTTTAGGTGCTTTAAATAGCGTAGATGTCTTTCAACTTTGGACAAGTGGCACTTGAGAGTTACGTTAAATATGAGCATTGAGACTTAGATTCTTTCAAAGCTCATTCCTCCTTGCAATGATGACGGTGGCAAGTAACCTCCCAATGATACTTGTAACCACTCAAAGATAGACGTTAGATTATCCCTTGAGCATTCTTCTCCTGGATGTACGTTGAGGAATGTAAGGGTGCATAGAATGGTTGTGCCAAGTGGCACAAGATACATTGGCTCCAAATTATAAGTGGCACTTAGGTTTTCTTCATATATACCTTCCCTCTAACATATTATATCTTATATATCCTTTGTCAGCCAATGCTCTTGATAACTTGTATTCAACATCTTCTTTCTAAGCTAACGTAGATGTTGTGTGGGTGGCTCAAGCTAAGGTGATGAGAAATGCTTCGATGGAGGTTCTATGGCACTCTAATGGTGGCTATGAGAGCTTTGTTTCAACCAATGATTCCTCCAGATTCTACCTTGGGTAAAGCTCCTTGTACCTTGCTTATTCGTTCTCACCGTTAACATTGTTCCTTCTACGTTGATAGATGATAGATGATAGCCACTTTATGCAATATTTGATGATATCTCTTACATATAAATGCAATAGATAAACAACATTAATGTTATCCCTTGTTTACGTAGATATCAGTCAATAATGGCCTTTTTATAATAGCTTGATGTTGCAGGTTTGATGATTGCTAGAAATGCTTAATTTGATGGTAGGATACAGTGTCTTTAGACACATTTATTCTTGAGCAATGTGAGTCCTTTTATGGCTCTCTTTTCTTACTCGAACTCTATCCCTTTACTTTGTTGAAATGACTACCTTGTAGACATGCTTGTTGGCCATTGTAATGCCTTAACTTGCACTAGGATAATAGGCTGAATATACGCCCTTTGACCTTATTGATGAGGCAGCTTCTTGAGAGCAATATTGCTATTACGTTGTCTCCCTTTGGTGACTTACTATCACCAAGATATACAACAGGTTTTGGATGCTCAATAGTGTCTTTAGACACTTCACTCTTACCCAACTTTATGCACTATAACTTCCTTCAACGATAACTTCTTAATACACTTTTAAGGGTAACTAGTATTAATGCACTGATAATATCTCTAAGCTTGATGCTCTTAAGAATAATTGGAGTAGTGTAGTAGTAATATCACCTTATTACTCCTATAAATGAATCCTCAAAATAACTCAAAATATGCACTACTTTTTACTACAATCTAAAAGTACTTAGTGCATCTAAAGAACAATTAGTATAGTGCAATATTAATCTCACCTTATTATTCCTTCAAATGAACTTGAAATATGCACGTAGTAATTGCTCATAGTAGAGAACTAGATAATAGGAAGATGAAAATTTTCTTTCTATTGAAATATATCTAACTTCTATTTTAATTGTGCAAGTATTAATTCTTAAACTGACTTATGCACTCCTTGAAGACTTTTTAAAATAAATCCTTCTCCTTGCAACTTTCAAACTATAATATGGTGCTTAATGAAGCTAAGTAATGAACCAGATTAAAGTTCAACTGATGAACCTAATTACACCCAAATTTGCTTACCTTAATGATATTTGTAGATGAAGGATTGTAGGTGATTAGATTCACCTTATTGCTACCATTTCACTAGATGAACTTGTAGCTATTCTTGGTTTTCTGAAACAACTCTTTAACTCACCTTTTTGCAGCTCTGAAAAAACTCTAAATTGATGTCCTTTAAATGTAATATGTGACTTTTATTCTCCTTCAAGATGTATCCTAGAAATATAATTTTTTTACAGCTAGTAATGTTATCCTAATTGTTTCCTTTTTGCATTCAATTTTTGCACTAAAATGCTATCCTTAAAACTTAAAAAAAAATTAGGGAACTCCCCCAAATTGCAACTGAGTTTTACTTTAAGAACCCTTCAGTATTTTTTTGTAGATTCAACAAATTCCTATCTCTGAATGAGCCTTTTAGCCTTCAAAGGCAATCTTCAAACCTTTCAAATTTGGTAATTATTAGAATAATTGAGAAATAATATTCTATTCCAAAGAAATAGTTATGCAAGGCATCACAAGTATTAGAGCAAAGCTTAAGAAGTGATTGATTATTCCATGGGATCAAATTTGTATAAATAGCAAAGTTGATCAATGTGAGTCGTTGGATTACAACAACTCAACACATCTAAACTAGTCTAGACTAAGAGTTCACCTGACTCATGGAAGAGTGGTAACTCAAGTTAGACCATGCTAGCATAACTTAAGAGAACAAAGATTTACTCTAACAATAATAATGTTAGGATCCATTCTCCTTCAACCTCCTTTTCGATTTTTGAATTTAATATAGGCCCTCTTCTCAAGAATTTAAAAGTCTTGAGGTCTTCACCAATCTCCTCCATAATTTGACAAAATTCTTGCCAAATCCTTATCCCTTGGGCTTTTTTTCAGATGGCAATAATTGTCCCAAGTTCTTCCTTTGGTGGTAAATTTCTCCAATGAGTTCTCCTATAAACTCCTTTAATGGCCTTCTATGAATTCTTAAATAAGGCTCTCCAAGCCTTCTCCTTATTTTTCCTTGAGACCTCACCAAGGTCTTCAATCTCGCAGCTTCTTTGGTCTCCCAAATGTGACCTTTCCTTCAACCTTCTATCATGAAAGTGTTGGTAATGAGATATTCCTCTCGGATCTCTAAAATTCGCTATTGCTAGAACTATGGAAAATGACCTTGCTAGTCCTTATTCACTTCTACAATCTGTAGGCTTTAATGGAGATCACCAACCTCCAATATTCTAAAACTAGGAGTTTTGTAAATAGACGTTCTAAGGGTCTCTTCAGCTTCTTTAGGTTGATTTCTTTAATTTGTTGTTTACAGTATTTAATGGAGATCACCAACCTCCAATATTCTTTTGGACTCTTCTTTATAGTCTCTTGAATCAGTAGTAAGGCTACTATAGTCTTTTATTCTTCTGCACTCTATAGGTTTGCAATCTCTAATAATGGGACCTTTTCTTGAAGCCTCCAAATCTCTATTATTCTGTTTGTTGCTTCTAGTGTTGGATTGATTTTAAAGAAGATCATCTTCCTAGCTCTTTTGTAGGAAGCTTCCCAACTCACTTCGAATATCCTTTTTCCTACAACAAAATATTAGGACTATAATGGAAGAAACTCTAAATCTAGAGATGACGAATCTTCACTAGTTGATTTATCAATCTAGTGGAATCCACGTTGAGTCCTAGTCTTCATGAGTTTTCCTATAACCCTGTGGAAATACTATCCAAATATAATCTCAAAAATTTTGTAAATGATATTTCTAGATTTCTCTCAATCTTACTTGTGGCTCTCCTTATTTTCTATTTGATCAACCATGTGCTCTGATACCACTGTTAACTTTTTATGGGAGGTAGTACAACCACAAGATGTAAGATAACTAATCTGATATAACTATAAACTAATGGCATAATAATATGCAATAAAACAATAATATGAACATATGCAAATAACTCTGAAATATACCATTAATGAAAGTGATAAAAATAGTACAATGCTATATAATGGAGGACATGAACACTCCATGAAAATATATAAAAATATTATATTGTACCACACTACTAACTATAACACACACTCTCTATATTTACTATGCTCCATTAAACACTCACTATGAGGCATTTATATATGAAGATAGGTTCCTTGGCCCTTACTCTACCTAAGACTTATGTACATGTGGACTACATGCACATTTACAACTTGCACATTGACACTTGTGCATTTATTACAATACTTGAAGTAACTAACTAACTTTACTCTAAAGTAAACTCCTACTTTAGTTATGTACCAAAGGTGGTACATTTACATGATCCAAATGATGTAATATACTCTAACGGTAACCACTGATTGCTTTTTACTCATCCAACTTACTGCCCCTCCAAATAGTCTAAACACATAAGCACTCATGGATCTTCTCTTGTCCATATCTCTAGCCTAGTCAGCATCCACAAAATCTTGTAGATTTACAATATTATTATCTCTAGTTTTTCCTTGGTAACATATAACATAGTCTAAAGTTCCACGCAAGTATCTTAAGATCTGCTTCACAATAGCCCAATTTTTCTTTCCTGAATTGGACATATATCTCCTAACTACTCCTATTGCATGTGCAATATCAGGTCTATTATAGACCATTGCATACATTAGACTACCAACAATGCTAGCATAAGGAACATGATGTATTTCTTTAATTTTCTCATCTATTTTAGGATAGTGTTCAGCAGATAATTTTTGACCAACAAGATATGGAATACATATTGGTTTACAATCATGCATCATAAACCTATGTAGTATCAAATCAACATATTTCCTTTGATTTCACCACAACTTTCTATTTGCACAATCTCTTATTATTTCCAAACCTAAAATAAATTTTGTAGTACCCAAATCCTTCATGTCAAATTCAAAAGATAAATGAGATTTGAGTAACTTTATCATATCCTTAATATTACCAATTAACAACATGTCATCCACATACAAAACAATGATAACAAAATTTCTACCTTCTCATTTAAAATACACACACACATCTACTTTGTTTTTCCCAAGCCCAAGTGTTAAAAAAACCTATAAAATTTTTGGTTCCACATTCTTGGAGATTGCTTCAAGTCGTAAAGAGACTTTTTCAACTTGCATACCAAGTCCTCCTTACCTTTTATCCTAAAGCATTCTGGTTATGACATATATATGTCTTCATCAAGTTCACCATGTAGAAATGTTGTCTTTACATCCATATATTCTATTTCAAGATCAAAAGCAACAAAAATAGCCAATAAAAATCTAATTGAAGTTAGTTTAGCCACAAGAGAAAAAATCTCACCAAAGTCAATTCCCTCAACTTGAGAAAATTATTTTTCTACCAGGCGAGCCTTGTACTTCTCCAACTTTCCTTCTATATTGTACTTATTGAATACCCACTTACAACCAACCAATTTTCTTCTAGGGGTAATTCCACCAAGTCCCACATATTATTTTTATCCAACTCCATTTCTTCCTCCACAGTCCTTTTCCAATACTTATTCTCACTTGATTGAAGTACCTCCTTTACAATCTTGGGTTCTTCATCAGTAACTGATATATTAAATGCTAAACAAAGAATTGAAGGGTTATACCTTTCTACGTGTTTTCTCACTCAACTTTATCTCCTCAAACTTGGAGTTCTAGGTTCTGCATCTTCAGCTTCCTCCTCACATTCTTCCTCTAAATTTTTCTCTTTAGACTCTCTATAGTTCATCTTCTTTTGTAGCACCAGGTTCTACAACACATTCTTCCTCTTCTTCTAATTTTACTTGAACTATTTCAGGTTCTTTGCTCGGTTGCATTTCTTATTTTGGAACCCCTTTTGTTTCTATAAAGATCACATTACGACTGTAAATAATCTTCTGTGTTTTTGGGTTCCATAACTTATATCCTTTAACACAAATACTATAACCCATAAATATGTATTTTTAATATTTATAGTCTAGCTTAGTTTTTTCTCTTTTGGAACATACATATAAGCATTGCAACCAAAATCCCTTCTGACTGAGAGAGGGTTTCTTACCAGTCCACAATTCCTGTGGAGTCTTGTCCACCAAAGTTGAGGTAGGATATCTATTGATGAGGCAACAAGCAGTTAACATGGCTTCTACCCAGAATTTCCTTTCTAACCCTGCACCACTTAACATGCTTTTGGCTTTATAGATCAATGTTCTATTCATCCATTTTGCAACTCCATTCTGTTGTGGAGTATACAAAGTTTTTTTATACCTTTCTATTCTGTAATCCTTGCAAAATTGCTCAAATTTATTAGAGCAATACTTACCACCATTATCACTTCTCAAAACCTTTATTTTTTTCTCTATCTGATTTTCTACAAGGGTCTTAAACTCTTAAAATTTATTGAAAACATCATTTTTGTTTCGTAAAAAATAAACTTAGGTCTTTCTTGAAAAGTCATCTATACATGTAACAAAATAGATAGATTTACCTAACAATGGTACTTTTGCAGGTCCAAACACATCACTATAAACTAGATGTAAAATTCCTTCACATCTTGTAGAACTACTAGAAAACTTGACTTGGGTTTTCTAGTTTATGAGGGAATGTTTCATCAAATTGAATATTTCTATGAAAAAAGACCTCATGAGTTATGGGATCAAGGAGCCTGTAGGCTTTCATTTCCTCACAATAACCAACAAAAACAAGTTGCTTGCTCTTTTTGTCTAGAACCTTCCTCTTTTTCTTTGGTATGTGTGCCCAAGTAGTACACCCAAAATTTTTGAAAAAAGAGACATCAGGTTTTGAGCCATTCCACGCTTCTTCTAGAGTCGATCTTTATGAGGTGTGCGGTTTTGAATATAGTTTGCATAATTAATTGCCTCGGCCCAAAAAACTGCTAGAAGATCTCTTGAGTGGAGCATATTGTTTGCCATTTATTTTAAGGTTATGTTTTTCCTTTCTATAATGCCATTTTCCTGTGGATTATGGGAGACTGAATTTTGATGAATTATGCCATGAGTTGATAGAAATATGGAGAATTAATTACTGAAGTATTCCCCCCATTATCTATACGAATTTGCTAGATTTTGCAAGTTGGTTGATTTTCAACTAAGGCCTTGAATATTTTTAAGTGGGATAGAATATCACTTTTATATTTTAGAAAGTAGAACCAAGTTCTTCTTGAAAAATCATCAATGAAGGTTAAGGCATATTTTGCTCCTTTGAAAGAAGGCTTTGGGAAGACCATCAAGTCACTATGGATTAATTCTAGAGGGGGTGAGGCTCTTTGAGAACCACTTGTATGAAAAGGATCTTGATTTTGTTTTCCAAGAGCACATCAAGGACATTTTCCATCAATAGAAGAGACTTTTGGCAATCCTGTTACCATTTCATGAGTCTTCAATTCTTTTAGATAGCTATAACTGAGATGTCCAAACCTTTCATGTCAAATTTTGCTTTCAATATCCCCATGTGCAACAAAATAGGAGGTCCCATCTGAATTTTGGAATCCCTTGAAGTGAAAAAGGCAAGTGTTATGATCAATATCTCCTTTTGCTATGAGAGAGTGTGGTTCTTGAAGGTCTCTTATTACAACTCCTGTTGGTGAAATAGAATTATTTTGCCCTTTGTAGAAGTACAAATCTGATATATGGAGAGGATATTTGTAGCTATATTTGCGATATAAAAAACATTATTGATATAACCACCATCAATGGATATGTCACCTTTTCCTTTGACTGGGATAAAGGATGAGTCACCAACTTCTATGCTAGAAGTTGAGCTTGAGGAGATTGAAGTGAATGACTCATGTGAAGAAGTCATATGATGAGTTACCCCTGAATATAGATCCCAATATTTTGATGGAGTTTTTATAGGTTTGCTTTGAACATTTAAGGCTTTCCCTATATTCTTCTTAATGTCTATTTTGTGATCCTTTATTGCTGCCTCTAGTTTTTGTAGTCTTTTGTAGCATTTTCCACATAATGACCATATTTTTTGCAATGTGTACAAGTTATAGGGCCTCTTTCTTTCTTTTTGAATTTTTCTTTAGTGGAGGTGGATTCTACTAATGCTTTTGAGGAAGAAGGAGAGATTTCATATTTTGCAAGTTTTGTTTCCTCTCTAGTTAGCCTATCACAAAACTCCTCTAAAGAGGGCATTTTAACACTTGTACCAAATGCATATTTTGTAGACAAAAAGGTGGTTGCAAAAATTTGAAATACTCCATTTAAACTAGAAATAATAATATAGATGCATTATTCTTATGTTTTGTCCTTGCCATTGCCTTTTAATTGTTTGAGGACTTCCTTAAATTTGGTGAGGAAGTCAACAATATTGTTGAAGTCTTCAGGAGATAATGTTGTTAATTTTGTTTCTAGCTGCATTGACCTTATTTGATCCACTTTACCAAACAAGTTCATTAGTTTCTGCCAACTCTCAAATGGAGTTTTACACTCTGAAATGTGAAACCATAAGCTTTCAATGAAAAATTATCTCGTGATGTCCTTTCTCTCTGTTAAATGATTCGCATTCGATGAAAACCTTCGGATTGGCAGCATTTGGTGAGCCTTTGATCGATGAATTTTCTTTAAGCTCGACGACGAATCCAGGAGAGATATTTGATGCTCTAGAACTGAGAGGAAGTTTTGTCTACAAATTGAAGCAAGGAGTCCTTGATCGGCGTCTCAAATTGGGGTCGTTGTTCACCACAAGATGAGATGAAGGGCGAGAATAGGGTAAGGACTACAGTAATATCTTCACATGAACTGCTCCTTCATATTTGAGCTACAGAAAAAACTCTTTGAAACTGTCTATCCGCAGTAGCAGTCAGATAGGAAAATAGCAATGACTTGATGGCAGAGCCAATTTTTTTTGACCTAAATCAGAGCGCTTCATTAGGCGTCGGGTCGAGAGGAACATGACAACAAAACCAAGTATGCACCTATAAGTGTCGATAGGATTAGTGTAGAAAAACTATCACTCCTTTCGCTTGGCACCAGTAAAACTCCTACAAGAATAGGCGGCATATCATATTCTCTCAAATTACTATGAGAAGAGAAAAATCTCAAAAAAATTGCTCTACATTTTTAGAAGAGTGAGCAAAGAATTTATAATAGAAGTTGTTGATATTCCTATGTAGTGGAACGTTTGGTAGACTCTCTGTGGCAGTAAGCATGCCACTAGATTTCCATGTATCGTGAAACTACACGAGAGATGGAGATAACGAATGAGGGTCAAAAAATCAAGTGAATATCTTAAGATCTGCTTCACAATAGCCCAATGTTTCTTTCCTGAATTGGAAATATATCTACTAACTACTCCCATTGCATGTGCAATATCAGGTCTAGTATAGACCATTGCATTCATGAGACTACCAACAATGCTAGCATAAGGAACATGATGTATTTCTTCAATTTTCTCATCTATTTTAGGATAGTGTTCAGCAGATAACTTTTGACCAACAAGATATTTAGTATATATTGGTTTACAATCATGCATCATAAACCTATGTAGTATCAAATCAACATATTTCCTTTGATTTCACCACAAATTTCTATTTGCACAATCTCTTATTATTTCCAAACCTAAAATAAATTTTGCAACACCCAAATCCTTCATGTCAAATTCAAAAGATAAATGAGATTTTAGTAACTTTATCATATCCTTAATATTACCAATTAACAACATGTCATCCACATACAAAACAATGATAACAAAATTTCTACCTTCTCATTTAAAATACACACATGGATCTACTTTGTTTTTCCCAAGCCCAAGTGTCAAAAAAATCTATCAAATTTTGTGTTCCACATTCTTGGAGATTGCTTCAAACCGTAAAGAGACTTTTTCAACTTGCATACCAATTCCTCCTTACCTTTTGTCCTAAATCATTCTGGTTATGACATATATATGTCTTCATCAAGTCCACTATGTATAAATGTTGTCTCTACATCCATCTATTCTATTTCAATATCAAAAGCAACAAAAATAGCTAATAAAAATCTATTGAAGTTAGTTTAGCCACAAGAGAAAAAATCTCACCAAAGTCAATTCCCTCAACTTGAGAAAATTCTTTTTCTACGAGGTGAGCCTTGTACTTCTCCAACTTTCCTTCTACATTGTACTTCTTGAATACCCACTTACAACCAACCAATTTTCTTCTAGGGGTAATTTCACCAAGTCCCACATCTTATTTTTATCCGACTTCATTTCTTCCTCTATAGCCCTTTTCCAATACTTATTCTCACTTGATTGAAGTACCTCCTTTACAATCTTGGGTTCTTCATTAGTAGCTGATATATTAAATTCTAAACAAAGATTTGAAAGGTTATACCTTTCTACGTGTTTTCTCACTCGACTTTATCTCCTAAAACTTGGAGTTCTAGGTTTTGCATCTTCAGCTTCCTCCTCACCTTCTTCCTCTAAATTTTCCTCTTCATACTCTCTCTATAGTTCATCTTCTTCTGTAGCACCAGTTTCTACCATACATTCTTTCTCTTGTTCTAATTTTACTTGAACTATTTCAGGTTCTTTGCTCGGTTGCAGTTCTTATTTTGGAACCCATTTTTTTTCTCTAAAGATCACATTACGACTATAATTATTCTTCTGTCTTTCTGGGTTCCATAACTTATATCCTTTAACACCAATACTATAACCCACAAATATGTATTTTTTATATTTATAGTCTAGCTTAGTTTTTTTCTTTTTGGAACATACATATAAGCATCGCAACCAAAAACCCTTATATGACTGAGAGAGGGTTTCTTACCAGTCCACACTTCCTGTGGAGTCTTGTCCACCAAAGCTGAGGTAGGATATCTATTGATGAGGTAACAAGCAATTAACATGGCTTCTACCCAAAATTTCCTTTCTAATCCTACACCACTTAGCATGCTTTTGGCCTTATCCATCAATGTTCTATTCATCCATTTTACAACTCCATTCTATTGTGGAGTATACGGAGTTGTTTTATGCCTTTCTATTCCATAATCCTTGAAAAATTGCTCAAATTCATTAAAGAAATACTTACCACCATTATCACTTCTCAAAACCTTTATTTTTTTCTCTATTTGATTTTCTGCGAGGGCCTTAAACTCTTAAAATTTATTGAAAACATCATTTTTGTTTCATAAAAAAAATACTTAGGTCTTTCTTGAAAAGTCATCTATACATATAACAAAATAGATAGATTTACCTAACAATGGTACTTTTGCAGGTCCAAACACATCACTGTAAACTAGATGTAAAATTACTTCAGATCTTGTAGAACTACTAGAAAACTTGACTCGGGTTTTCTAGTTTATGAGGGAATGTTTCATAAAATTGAATATTTCTATGAAAAAAGACCTCATAAGTTGTGGGATCAAGGAGCCTGTAGGCTTTCATTTCCTCACAATAACCAACAAAAACAAGTTGCTTGCTCTTTTTGTCTAGAGCCTTCCTCTTTTTCTTTGGTATGTGTGTCCAAGAAGTACACCCAAAATTTTTGAAAAAAGAGACATCAGGTTTTGAGCCAGTCCATGCTTCTTCTAGAGTCAAGTTGCCAAGAGCTTTATTCGGTGTGCGGTTTTGAATATAGTTTGCACAATTAATTGCCTTATCCGAAAAACTGCTGGAATATTTCTTGAGTGGAGCATACAGTTTGCCATTTATTTTAAGGTTATATTTTTCCTTTCTACAATGCCATTTTATTGTGGATTATGGAGACTGAATGTTGATGAATTATACCATGAGTTGATATAAATATGGAGAATTAATTACTGAAGTATTCCCCCCATTATCTGTACGAATTTGCTAGATTTTTCAAGTGGCTTGATTTTCAACTAAGGCCTTGAAGATTTTAAAGTGGGATAGAATATCACTTTTATATTTTAGAAAGTAGACCCAAGTTCTTCTTGAAAAATCATCAATGAAGGTTAAGGCATATTTTGCTCCTTTGAAAGAAGGCTTTGGGAAGACCATCAAGTCACTATGGATTAATTCTAGATGGGATAAGGCTCTTTGAGAACCACTTGGATGAAAAGGATCTTGATGTTGTTTTCCAAGAGCACATCCTGGACATACTCCATCAATAGAAGAGACTTTTGGCAATCTTGTTACCATTTCATGAGTATTCAATTCTTTTAGATAGCTATAACTGAGATGTCCAAACCTTTCATGCCAAATTTTGCTTTCAATATACCCATGTGCAACAAAACAGGAGGTCCCATCTGAATTTTGGAATCCCTTGAAGTGAAAAAGACGAGTGTTATGATCAATGTCTCCTTTTGCTATGAGAGAGTGTGGTTCTTGAAGGTCTCTTATTACAACTCTTGTTGATGAAAATAGAACTATTTTGCCCTTTACAGAAGTACAAATCTGATAGATGAAGAGGATATTTGTAGCTATATTTGGGATATAGAAAACATTATTGATATAACCACCATCAATGGATATGTCACCTTTTCCTTTGATCGAGATAAAGGATGAGTCACCAACTTCTATGCTAGAAGTTGAGCTTGATTAGATTGAAGTGAATGACTCATGTGAAGAAGTCATATGATGAGTTGCCCCTTAATCTAGAACCCAATATTTTTATGGAGTTTTTATAGGTTTTCCTTGACCAATTAAGGCTTTCCCTATATGCTTCTTAATGTCTATTTTGTGATCCTTTATTGCTGCCTCTAGTTGTTGCAGTATTTTCTAGCATTTGTTCACAGAATGACCATCTTTTTTGCAATGTGTACAAGTTATAGGGCCTCTTTCTTTCTTTTTAAATTTTTCTTTAGTGGAGGTGGATTCTACTAATTCTTTTGAGGAAGAAGGAGAGATTTCATATTTTGCAAGTTTTGTTTCCTCTCTAGTTAGCCTATCACAAAACTCCTCTAAAGAGGGCATTTGAAAGCTTGTACCAAGTGCATCTTTTGTAGACAAAAATGTGGTTGTAAAATTTTGAAATACTCCATTTAAATTAGAAAGAATAAGATAGATGCATTCTTCTTCTATTTTTTCCTTGCCACTGCCTTTTAATTATGTGAGGACTTATTTAAATTTGGTGAGGAAGTCAACAATATTGTTGAAGTCTTCAAGATATAATGTTGTTAACTCTGCTTCTAGCTGCATTGACCTTCTTTGATCCACTTTACCAAACAAGTTCATTAGTTTCTGCCAACTCTCAAATGGGGTTTTACACTCTGAAATGTGAAACCATAAGCTTTCTATGAAAACATTCTCTCGTTATGTCCTTTCTCTCTATTAAATAATTCACATCCAATGAAAACCTTTGGATTGGCAGCATTTGGTGAGCCTTTGATCAACAAATTTTCTTTAAGCTCAATGACAAATCCAGGAGAGATATTTGATGCTCCAGAACTGAGAGGAAGTGTTGTCTACAAACTAAAGCAAGGAGTTGTTGATCGACATCTCAGATGGGGGCCATTGTTCACCACAGAATGATATGAAGGGCGAGAAGAGGGTAAGGACTGTAGCAATATCTTCATGTGAACTGCTCCTTTAGAGGTTCGAGCTACAGAAAGAACTCTTTGAAACCGTCTATTCGTAGCAGTAGTCAGATAAGAAGACAGCAATGAGTTGATGGCATAGCCAATTTTTTTTACCTGAATCAGAGCACTTCATTAGGCGTTAGGTCGACAGGAACATTATAGCAAAACCAAGTATGCACCTGCAAGTGTCCATAGGATTAGTGTAAAAAACTACCACTCCTTGCTCTTGGCACTGGTAAAACTCCTACAGGAATAGGTGGTAGATCAGATTCTTTCAAACTGCTACGAGAAGAGAAAAATCTCAAAAAGAATTGCTCTGCATTTTTTTAATAGTGAGCAAAGAATTTATAATAGAAGTTGTTGATATGCCTATGCAGTGGGACGTTTGGCATACTCTCTATGTGACAGTAAGCATGCCATTATATTTCCATATATCATGAAACTACACGAGAGTTGGAGATAACGAATGAGGGCAAAAACATCAAGTGCACATCTCACCAAATTAACTGTTGATTAACTGGTGTTGGAGCACCAAATTAAAGTCATTGGAGGGATTACATTCATAATGTTATTGGATAGTCATTGGAATTGACTTTGACTTACGAACTTCCACGTCACGAGTAAACATGCCAAAAAAAGGCTTAATTTTTTTCTTCTCTAGGATCCAGAAAAGGCTAACCATGAGCTCGGATGAGAGGGTGCTCAACTAAGCTGAGAAAGGCTTAATTAATATTTTTATAGCCAAAAACAAGGCTCTCTGTGATCTCGAATGAGAGAGCATGCACACAAGTCGAGAATGAATTTTTTTCATTAGCCAAAAAATAGACTTTCCTCCATGAGCTTGGTCGAGAGAGTGCGCATACAAACCAAGAATGGCTCCTTTTTTTTATGAGCCAAAAAAAAGGCTTTCCTCCATGAGCTCGATAGACGATAAATTTTAGAGAGATACCATTCAATGTACACAGCGATGAGGTCTCTGTCGAATATAATCAACAAATTACCGAACATAATACAATGATTTCAATTATGATTAAAAAATATTCTTCACAAGCTTGAGCAGCTCTCAAAATTTAATCAACAAGGATCACATTCACATTAATAAGCTCAAAAAAAACAACCTCCTAGGATAAATGAACAGAAAGAAATTCTATCAAGAACACATGTGGAAGCAAGACTGTTAGAGTGGACTAGACAAGAAAAACAACTTATTAAAAAGATGACCTACTGGAATGACCATACTCTACTTAAAAAAGGTGGACCAATTTTTAAAAAAATCTTCAAAGAACTTGAATTCTTATAGACAACTATCCTAGATCTGGTACCATGTTAGAATAATTGAGAAACAATATTCTATTCCAAAGAAATAGTTATGCAAGGCATCACAAGTATTAGAGTGAAGGTTAAGAACTGATTGATTATTTCATGGGATAAACTTTGTATAAATAGCAAAGTTTATCAATGTGAGTCGTTGGATTACGACAACTCAACACATCTGAACTAGTCTAGACTAAGAGTTCACCTGACTCATGGAAGAGTGGTAACTCAAGTTAGACTATCCTAATAGAACTTAAGAGAACAAAGATTTATTCTAACAATAATAATGTTAGGTTCCATTCTCCTTCAACCTCCTTTTTAATTTTTGACTTTAATCTGGGCCCTCTTCCCAAGAATCTAAAATTCTTGAGATCTTCACCAATCTCCTCCTTAATTTGACAAACTTCTTGCCAAATCCTTATCCCTTAGGCTTGTTTTCAGATGGCAATAATTGTCCCAAGTTCTTCCTTTGGTGGTAAATTTCTCCAATGATTTCTCCTAGAAACTCCTTTAATGGCCTTCTCTGAATTCTTAAATAAGGCTCTCCAAGCCTTCTCCTTATTTCTCCTTGAGACCTTACCAAGGTCTTCAATCTCGCAGCTTCTTTGGTCTCCCAAATGAGACCTTTTCTTCAACCTTCTATCGTGGAAGTGTTGGTAATGAGATATTCCTCTCGGATCTCTAAAATTTGCTATTTCTAGAACTATGGAAAAGGACCATGCTAGTCCTTCTTCACTTCTACAATTTGCAGGATTTAATGGAGATCACCAACCTCCAATCTTCTAAAACAATGAGTTTTGTAACTAGAAATTCTAAGGGTCTCTTTAGCTTCTTTAGGTTGATTCTTTAATTTGTTGTTTACAGTATTTAATGGAGATCACCAAACTCCAATATTCTTTTGGACTCTTCTTTATAGTCTCTTGAATTAGTAGTAAGGTTGCTATAGCCTTTTATTCTTCTACACTCTATAGGTTTGCAATATCTAATAATGAGACCTTTTCTTGAAGCCTCCAAATCTCTATTATTCTATTTTTTGCTTCTGGTGTTGGATTGATTTTAAATAAGATAATCTTCCTAGCTCTTTTGTAGGAAGCTTACCAACTCACTTCAAATATCCTTTTTCCTACAACAAAATATTAGGACTATAATGGAAGAAACTCTAAATCTAGAGATGACGAATCTTCACTAGTTGATTTATCAATCTAGTGGAATCCACGCTAAGTCCTAGTCTTCAGGAGTTTTCCTATAACCCTATGGAAATACTATCCAAATATAATCTCAAAAATTTTGTAAATGATATTTCTAGATTTCTCTCAATCTTACTTGTGGCTCTCCTTATTTTCTATCTGATCTACCATGTGCTCTGATACCACTGTTATGATCAATATCTCCTTTTGCTATGAGAGAGTGTGGTTCTTGAAGGTTTCTTATTACAACTCTTGTTGATGAAAATAGAACTATTTTGCCCTTTGCAGAAGTACACTATATTTGGGATATAGAAAACATTATTGATATAACCACCATCAATGGATATGTCACATTTTCCTTTGACTGAGATAAAGGATGAGTCACCAACTTCTATGCTAAAAGTTGAGCTTGATTAGATTGAATTGAATGACTCATGTGAAGAAGTCATATGATGAGTTGCCCCTTAATCTAGAACCCAGTATTTTGATGGAGTTTTTATAGGTTTGCCTTGAAAAATTAAGGCTTTCCCTATATGCTTCTTAATGTCTATTTTGTGATCCTTTATTGTTGCTTCTAGTTGTTGCAGTCTTTTCCAGCATTTGTTCATAGAATGACCATCTTTTTTGCAATGTGTACAAGTTATAGGGCCTCTTTATTTCTTTTTGAATTTTTCTTTAGTGGAGGTGGATTCTACTAATGCTTTTGAGGAAGAAGGAGAGATTTCATATTTTGCGAGTTTTGTTTCCTCTCTAGTTAGCCTATCACAAAACTCCTCTAAAGAGGGCATTTGAAAGCTTGTACCAAGTGCATCTTTTGTAGACAAAAAGGTGGTTGCAAAAATTTGAAATACTCTATTTAAATTAGAAAGAATAAGATAGATGCATTCTTCTTATGTTTTATCCTTGCCACTGCCTTTTAATTGTGTGAGGACTTCTTTAAATTTTGTGAGGAAGTCAACAATATTGTGTAAGTCTTCAGGATATAATGTTGTTAACTCTGCTTCTAGCTGCATTGACCTTATTTGATCCACTTTACCAAACAAGTTCATTAGTTTCCACCAACTCTCAAATGGAGTTTTACACTTTGAAATGTGAATCCATAACCTTTCTATGAAAAATTCTCTCATGATGTCCTTTCTCTCTGTTAAATAATTCACATCCGATGAAAACCTTTGGATTGGCAGCATTTGGTGAGCCTTTGATCAACGAATTTTCTTTAAGCTCAATGATGAATCCAAGAGAGATATTCGATGCTCCAAAACTAAGAGGAAGTGTTGTCTACAAACTGAAGCAAGGAGTTGTTGATCGACGTCTCATATGGGGGCCATTGTTCACCACATGATGATATGAAGGGTGATAAGAGGATAAGGACCGCAGTAATATCTTCATGTGAACTACTCCTTCAAAGGTTCGAGATACAAAAAGAACTCTTTAAAATCACCTGTTCACAGCAGTGGTAAGATAAGAAGACAACAATGACTTGATGGTACAACCAATTTTTTTTTACCTAAATCAGAGCACTTCATTAGGCGTCAGGGCGAGAGGAACATGATAGTAAAACCAAGTATGCACCTACAAGTGTCCGCAGGATTAGTGTAAAAAACTATCACTCCTTTCGCTTGGCACTGGTAAAACTCCTACAGGAATAGGCGGCAGATCAGATTCTTTCAAACTGCTACGAGAAGAGAAAAATTTCAAAAAAAATTGCTCTGCATTGTTTTAAGAGTGAGCAAAGAATTTATAACAGAAGTTGTCGATATTCCTATGCAGTGGGATGTTTGGCATACTCTCTATGTGGCAGTAAGCATGCCACTATATTTCCATATATCATGAAACTACACGAGAGCTGGAGATAACGAATGAGGGCAAAAAAATCAAGTGCACATCTTGCCAAATTAACTACTGATTAACTGGTGTTGGAGCACCAAATTAAAGTCGTTGGAGGGATTACATTCATAATGTTATTGTATAGCTGTTGGAATTGACTTCGACTTACGAACTTCCATGCCATGAGTAAACATGCCAAAAAAAAAAGGCTTAATTTTTTTCTTCTCCAGGATCTAGAAAAGGCTAGCCACGAGCTCGGATGATAGGGTGCTCATCTAAGCTAGAATGGCTTAATTAATATTTTTTGAGCTAAAAACAAGGCTCTTCGTGATCTTGAATGAGAGAGCGTGCACACAAGCCAAGAATGGCTTTTTTTCATTAGCCAAAAAATAGGCTTTCCTCCACGAGTTCGGTCGAGAGAGTGCACATTCAAACCAAGAATGGCTCCTTTTTTTTACGAGCCAAAAAGGCTTTCTTCCATGAGCTCGATCGGCGATCAATTTTAGAGAGATACCGTTCAATGAGCACAACGATGAGGTCTCTGTCGAACAAAATCAATAAATTAGCGAACATAATACAATGATTTCAATTATGATTAAAAAATGCTCTTCACGAGCTCGTGCAGCTCTCAAAATTTAATCAACAAGGATCGCATTCACAATAATAAGCTTAAAAAAAACAACCTCCTAGGATAAATGAACAGAAAGAAATTCTGTCAAGAACACATGTGGAAGCTAGACTATTAGAGTGGACTAGACAAGCAAAACAACTTATTTAAAATATGACCTACTAGAATGACCATACTCTACTTAAAAAAGGTGAACCAGTTTTTTAAAAAATCTTCAAAGAACTTGAATGCTTGTATACAACTATCCTAGATCTAGTACCATGTTAGAATAATTGAGAAACAATATTTTATTCCAAAAAAATAGTTATGCAAGGCATCACAAGTATTGGCGTGAAGCTTAAGAACTGATTTATTATTCCATGGGATCAACTTTGTATAAATAGCAAAGTTGATCAATATGAGCCGTTGGATTACAACAACTCAACACATCTGAACTAGTCTAGACTAAGAGTTCACCTGACTCATGGAAGAGTGGTAACTCAAGTTAGACTATCCTAGTAGAACTTAAGAGAACAAAGATTTATTCTAACAATAATAATGTTAGGTTCCATTCTCCTTCAACCTCATTTTTTAATTTTTGACTTTAATCTAGGCCCTCTTCTCAAGAATGTAAAAGTCTTGAGGTCTTCACCAATCTCCTCCGTAATTTGATAAACTTATTGCCAAATCCTTATCCCTTGGGCTTGTTTTCAGATGGCAATAATTGTCCCAAGTTCTTCCTTTGGTGGTAAATTTCTCCAATGAGTTCTCCTAGATACTCCTTTAATGGCCTTATCTGAATTCTAAAATAAGGCTCTCCAAGCCTTCTCCTTATTTCTCCTTGAGACCTTACCAAGGTCTTCAATCTCGCAGCTTCTTTGGTCTCCCAAATGAGACCTTTCCTTCAACCTTCTATCGTGGAAGTGTTGGTAATGAGATATTCCTCTCGAATCTCTAAAATTTTCTATTGCTAGAACTATGGAAAAGGACCTTGCTAGTCCTTCTTAACTTCTACAATATGCAGGCTTTAATGGATACCACCAACCTCCAATCTTCTAAAACTAGGAAATATGTAACTAGACGTTCTAAGGGTCTCTTCAGCTTCTTTAGGTTGATTCTTTAATTTGTTGTTTACAGTATTTAATGGAGATCACCAACCTCCAATATTATTTTGGACTCTTCTTTATAGTCTCTTGAATCAGTAGTAACGCTACTATAGCATTTTATTCTTCTGCACTCTACAGGTTTGCAATCTCTAATAATGGGACCTTTTCTTGAAGCCTCCAAATATCTATTATTATGTTTGTTGCTTCTGGTGTTGGATTGATTTTAAATAAGATAATCTTCCTAGATCTTTTGTAGGAAGCTTCCCAACTCACTTCAAATATCCTTTTTCCTACAACAAAATATTTAGGACTATAATGGAAGAAACTCTAAATCTAGAGATGACAAATCTTCACTAGTTGATTTATCAATCTAGTGGAATCCACGCTGAGTCCTAGTCTTCATGAGTTTTACTATAACCCTGTGGAAAGACTATCCAAATATAATCTCAAAAAAATTGTAAATGATATTTCTAGATTTCTCTCAATCTTACTTGTGGTTCTTCTTATTTTCTATCTGATCTACCATGTGCTCTGATACCACTGTTAACTTTTGATGGGAGGTAGTACAACCACAAGATGTAAGATAACTAATATGAGATAACTATAAACTAATGGCACAATAATATGCAAGAAAACAATAATATGAACATATGCAAATAACTCTAAAATATGCCATTAATAAAAGTGATAAAAATAGTACAATGCTATATAATGGAGGACATGAACACTCCATGAAAAGATATAAAAATACTATATTGTACCGCACTACTAACTATAACACACACTCTATATTTACTATGCTCCATTAAACACTCATTATGAGGCATTTATATAGGAAGATAGATTCCTTGGCCCTTACTCTACCTAAGACTTATGTACATGTGGACTACATACACATTTACAACTTGCACATTGACACTCATGCATTTATTACAATACTTGAAGTAACTAACTAACTTTACTCTAAAGTAAACTCCTACTTGAGTTATGTACCAAAGGTGGTACATTTACATGATCCAAATGATATATATACTCTAACAGTAACCACTGATTGTTTTTTACTCATCCAACTTACTGCCCCTCCAAATAGTCTAAATACATAAGAACTCATGGATCTTCTCTTGTCCATATCTCTAGCCTAGTCAACATCCACAAAACCTTGTAGATTTACAATATTGTTATCTCTAGTTTTTCCTTGGTAACATATAGCATAGTCTGAAGTTCCACGCAAGTATCTTAAGATCCGCTTCACAATAGCCAAATGTTTCTTTCTTGAATTGGACATATATCTACTAACTACTCCCATTGCATGTGCAATATCAGGTCTAGTATAAACTAGTGCATGTGCAATATCAGGTCTAGTATAAACCATTGCATACATTAGACTACCAACAATGCTAGCAAAAGGCACATGATGTATTTCTTCAATTTTCTTATCTATTTTAGGATAGTGTTTAGCGGATAACTTTTGACAAACAAGATATGGAGTACATATTGGTTTACAATCATGCATCATAAACCTATGTAGTATCAAATCAACATATTTCCTTTGATTTCACCACAACTTTCTATTTTCACAATCTCTTATTATTTCCAAACCTAAAATAAATTTTGCAGCACCCAAATCCTTCATGTCAAATTCAAAAGATAAATGATATTTGAGTAACTTTATCATCTCCTTAATGTTACCAATTAACATGTCATCCACATACAAAACAATGATAACAAAATTTCTACCTTCTCATTTAAAATACACATACGAATCTACTTTGCTTTTCCCAAGCCCAAGTGCCAAAAAATCTATCAAATTTTTGGTTCCACATTCTTGGAGATTGCTTCAAGCCTTAAAGAGACTTTTTCAACTTGCATACCAAGTCCTGCTTACCTTTTGTCCTAAAGTATTTTGGTTATGACATATATATGTCTTCATCAAGTTCACCATGTAGAAATGTTGTCTTTACATCCATCTATTCTATTTCAAGATCAAAAGTAGCAAAAATAGCCAATAAAAATCTAATTGAAGTTAGTTTAGCCACAAGAGAAAAAATCTCACCAAAGTCAATTCCTTCAACTTGAGAAAATCCTTTTTCTACCAGGCGAGCCTTGTACTTCTCCAACTTTCCTTCTACATTGTACTTCTTGAATACCCACTTACAACCAACCAATTTTCTTCTAGAGGTAATTCCACCACATCCCACATCTTATTTTTATCCGACTTCATTTCTTCCTCCATAACATTTTTCCAAGACTTATTCTCACTTGATTGAAGTACCTCCTTTACAATCTTGGGTTATTCATCAGTAGCTGATATATTAAATGCTAAACAAAAATTTTAAGGGTTATACCTTTCTACATGTTTTCTCACTCGACTTTATCTCCTCAAACTTGGAGTTCTAGGTTCTGCATCTTCAGCTTCCTCCTCACCTTCTTCCTCTAAATTTTCCTCTTCAGAATCTCTCTATAGTTCATCTTCTTCTATATCACCAAGTTCTACCATACATTCTTCCTCTTGTTCTAATTTTACTTGAACTATTTCAGGTTCTTTTCTCGATTGCATTTCTTATTTTGGAACCCCTTTTGTTTCTCTAAAGATCACATTACGACTGTAAATATTCTTCTATGTTTTTGGGTTGCATAACTTATATCCTTTAACACCAATACTATAACCCACAAATATGTATTTATAATATTTATAGTCTAGCTTAGTTTTTTCTCTTTTGGAACATACATATAAGCATCGCAACCAAAATCCCTTATGTGACTAAGAGAGGGTTTCTTACAAATCCACACTTTTGTGGAGTCTTGTCCACCAAAGCTGAGGTAGGATATCTATTGATGAGGTAACAAGCAGTTAACATGGCTTCTACCGAGAATTTTCTATCTAACCCTACACCACTTAGCATGCTTTCGGCCTTATAGATCAATGTTCTATTCATCCGTTTTTCAACTCCATTCTGTTGTGGAGTATACAGAGTTTTTTTATGCCTTTCTATTCCATAATCCTTGCAAAATTGCTCAAATTCGTTAGAGCAATACTTACCACCATTATCACTTCTCAAAATCTTTATTTTTTTCTCTATATGATTTTCTACAAGGGCCTTAAACTCTTTAAATTTATTGAAAACATCATTTTTGTTTCATAAAAAATATACTTAGGTCTTTATTGAAAAGTCATATATACATGTAACAAAATAGATAGATTTACCTAACAATGGTACTTTTGCAGGTCCAAACACATCACTGTAAACTAGATGTAAAATTCCTTCAAATCTTGTAGAACTACTAGAAAACTTGACTCGAGTTTTCTTTCCAAAAATACAGTGCTTAAAAATTAAAAGTTAATTGCAATCAGATATTCCTTCAACCATACCTTTTATTTTTAATTTTTGAAGGCCTTTCTCACCAATGTCCCATGTGTTGATGCCAAAATATTGTCTTTGTTACAGGAATACTTGGATCTACTTCTATCGTATTATTCTCCTCTACAATTGAAGAGTTATTGTAATCAATACTTATACTGCTAGCCTCATGTCTGAATAGAGTTCCTATACAAACTCCCCTTGCCAACACCAAGAATCCATGAACCATATTGTAGATATCCTTATTGAATACCATAGTCACACCCGCATCATTCATCTTACTCATGGATATCATATTTTTTGCCAAACCCGAAATATGCAACACACCAGGAAGGGTTTTAATTCTTCCATATTTTAACCTCAACTTGACTCTTTCTTGACCTATTATTTTATATGTCAAATTGTCTCCCAAGAAGACTTCACCTCCATTTATCTTTTCATATTCACATAAACCCTCCCTATGAGGGGTCATATAAAATGAAGCACCTAATTCAATCAGCCACGAGTCATGGCATTCACTTAAGCACGTTGTAGCTAAGAATAAGTCCCTTGAATTTTCATTTGTGGTCTTTATTTTTGCAAAATTTTCTTCATCAGATGATCGACTATTATCAACATTTTTAGATCTTTTTTTTAAGTGAAAAACCCCTTGCAAGGCCACCTTGGTCTGAGAGACCACGAACAGGGGGTTCTACACTATCAAAGTCACCCGAGAGTCGCACCTAACCCTGCCCGTACCAACATTATCAATTGGATTTTGGATACCCAATTTAGCTTTTTGGTAGGGTGGAGATTTGAACCTGGGACCTCCCTTGGAGGATTGCCCTCTCCTCTTCAATTCACCTACAACTCCTGGGTACCTTTTTAGATATATAGTCTCTTTATAATACCCTATTTTACCACACTTTCAGCATTTCCTCTTTTTTGGAGCAATAAATTTACCCCTAGATCTTTATTTCCTTTCTCCTAATTTCTTTACTTCTTTCTTGAGAAAGACCTCTCACAATCAATGCATCATTCTGATGATAATCCTTAGAATATTTTCGTCTCATTTCCTCAGATAACAATGTTCCTACTATATCATTTACTTTCAGTGTAGAAGTAGTATTGATGATAGTCATAACTAGGTTATTCCACGAATCGGGTAATGAATAAAGTAAAGTAATACACTTTTCCTCTTCATCCATTTTACTTCAACAAAGGTTAATTGAATTATCATAGTGTTAAAAGCATTCAGATGTTCGGCCACAAAGTCACCATCATTCATCCAAAGTGAATACAAATTCATTCAGAGAAAGAGTTTATTTACCAGTGACTTTGTATGATACAAAGTTCCTAGGTTACCCCATAACGACTTTGTCGTGGTCTCTATTGATACATTCAACAATACCAAATCAGATAAGCACAATCTGATAGAATTTTTGTCTTCCTATCAATATTTATTCAATTCTCATTTGTCATTGATGTTGGTGTTATTCTCAAGACCACAATCCACTAATATCTATCAACCAACAAATCCTCCATCTTGAGTTTCCATAACTCAAAATTTTATCCATTAAAATTTTCAATCTCTACCCATGTGCTTCCCATAATTTTCCTTCACTTAGATTCTTTTGCATACGACTTCCACTCAAAAATTAATTTATCATAGGGTTGAAACTCTTACTCCTCGAACAAATCTAAAAACTATCTCTGATACCAAATGAAGAGAAAAAGGCTCCGATAAACTAAATCTAGAAAATAGTAAATACAAAATCAAAGGAAAAAATAAGAAGATAACAGATACACACATAACACAATATTTCATCTAGGAAATCCTTACGAAAAAAAATCTAAAAATAACAACACAATAATTGATCTTACAATACCATGGACGAAAAACCATGGGTTCACCCTAAACAACCCATATAGATCTAAAAATAGCTTAAGAAGCCCTAAAAATTTTATTGGGGCTTCCACCCTTGAACCCCTACTTTTCAGGGGTTGTCACCCCTGAACCCCTGCTCGGAGCCCAACCTAGCCCTAAACCTTGGTAAGGATACATGGAGAGTTTCTAGTATCTTTTAGAGTTAACCTTACCATAATAACATAGAAAATATTAAACATATTTCCAACATAATTTTCAGTAACAGTCAAAACAATATTTGCCAAGACAATTATCAATGACAATGAGAAATAGAGTTTGACTAGGTAGTTGTCAATAATGGACAAGATAGAGCCTACGAGGGGAGTTGTCAAACAAACATTGGCAAACAAGGTAGTTTTTATAAATAGAGAAGAAAGTCAATTTTCTTGGAGGAAAAAAATATAAAAAATTAAAATTCACAAGTCTAGGGCTGCCAAAAAATGTCATTTGGGATATAGCCCATTGTGTTCATCTCATAGAGCTAATCGTTTTGGTATATAGTACCCAAACATTTTTTTGGGTTGTCAAAAAATGTCATTGGGAGATCTAGTCAATTGTGATAGTCTTTTTTAGGTGATTGTTTTGATATATAGCACCCAAACATTTTTTTAGACCATTACTAAAAATAGTAACTACCAAAATAGTATTTCTATTTTTAGTAAGTATCCTTAGAAGGTCAAACATTACAATGTATCGCTATAGGTAGTAGGGGATAAAAATGACAAAAGAAATGGATCAAAAAATTGTTGCACAAGTGACTCAATCAGGGGAGCATCTAGGAAATCAATTAACGAATGGTCTATAACAATTAAGATTTGAAATCAAAACTTTACATGACTCCATAACCTATGTGATAAGGGAACAAAAGGAGATGAAGGAAGAAGTAAATGGACGATTTGCATATTTGGAAGATTGATTAAGTGGTAACAACCTGTAATACCCCAGGTCACAACCACCTGGTTGTCTATTCTCCCCAAGTCACAACCACTTGGGAGTCATAAATTTTTTTTTCTTTTTATTCCTCATTTTAACTTATCTATTTCTTTCGCTAGTTTGAGCATGTTAATATTATCTTCATGAGTGTCATTCCGCTACAGTCGAAATACCCATGAGATTAGGATTTGGCCAGGTCCTACTTAGTTGCCCTTTGGAACTTCACTCTCCTCTCGAGGTCCTAAGTCTAGGCAGTGGGTTTCTTTTATCCTCTAGGGCCCATTTCACCTAGAGGTGTGACGCTTACATTCTTGTGTCTTACAGGTTTGGCCAATATTTAGGTTTTTTGTCGTGTAAGGCTTAGCGCATACATGCTCGAGCTATACAATCTACCACTTGCTTTGGAGCATCATCTAAAATTTTACCAATACCTCGATAACCACCCAACGTTATGTGTTGATTAACCAAAATGATGTCCCATACCATAGTGCTATCGGTATCACCTAGTCAACATGTTTCGTTGCTCATTCACTAGTAGGGATAACCTAGAAGGGATGCCCATACAACCCTTCGTTACCTCCCGTTCTGACCTTCCCATCAGAAATGTGGTTAGAGCCCTAAACCATGATGATTACCTACCCGTATCATCATTAACTTTGTTTCCATGATGTTTGCCTACCCGCAACATCACTAAGATTGTCTCCCCACAATCTCGAGGATTACCTTCCCACTTTCGGAGGTACTTTAACAAGGTTCGTCTAGGGTTAACGAAATATGGTTGATGTTTGTTCATAATGTTTCGAAGGGATATTTAAGGTATATTCAAAATTTCTAGGTTCCACTAACTTGATTAATTCATGTTACCCATATCAAAAGAAAACCAAGGCTTAACACCCATAATAATGTTTCCAATAATTTCCTCTATGTCCATGTTAAGCATATAAATAAATGACTTTTTAATTTGAAAGCATAAAGACATAATCTCTCTATCTTTTGATACATAAAGATGAATGTCAATTTCTTCTCTTCATCTAAAAGAAATAATCATTTTCCTTAAACAATTTCCCCTATTAAAAACATAAGGTCTATTGACATTTCTACACATAAAACCAAGCAAATGTCTTCCCTTTTCAATTTCAAAGAAAAACATATAACTTTTTCCCTTTTTATTCAAAAGTATAAGCAACATACAATTTCTGACAAATATCATTTTCTATTTAATTTTCCCCTTTAAAACACTTCCCGTGATCCATTAGCCTAAGGACATTTCCCATTAAGACATAAATCAAATAATATTCGTCTTTCATGGTCTTTTACATAAACCATAAAACTAACTACCTTTTTATTGAATGCATAAGGACAAATAACATATTCTAATAGCATAGAGACAAATATTGTTTTCCTCTCATTTTCAAATATAAAATCTAGTGATATCTTTCATGATCACTGACACATGAAACCCAATAACATTTATGCAAAGGAGAGCACTGCTAATTAATTCCAGATCAACATAATATTTTTTAATAAATTCAAATCATCATAATATAATTCTATTTAAGGAGCCCTATGATTAAATTTTTGACTTCCAACACTTCCATATTTACTCAGACTAACATCAAGCGCAACATCCCAATTTTCAACTACCATTAATAAATATTATGCATCAAATTTAAGACACAGATATCTAGAGGTTGGTGGGATCCCAGATTTCACAGTGCACGAGGTGAATACTGGAAACAACATGCCCTAATAAGGCTCACGATTCACGAAAACATGATTTTAATACTTTCAATTGAGTGCCATCCTTTGGGTGGAGAAATAATCGTTTAGCCACATCAACAAGACATATAACATAATTCAGTTGTTAATGGTGACACCCAGACTGATCCAAAAATCGAGAAGATTTGGAAAGTAGGGGAAGCTAAGGTTTTCTTGCTAACACTGCATACGTAAAAGAAAATACAAATTGCTACTCCCAAAAATCTCTGGCACACAGTCCTATTTCAATCAACACAGACTCATAGGGGACGATTTGGGTGGTTACAACAACAAAATGTTTTTCTAATTAATGCCAAGGAGTTTGGGTCATACAATATAATGGTTATGGTACAGAGTTCAAAGAAAAACCACACAGACGCCATACAAGCTTTCCTTGGAAACACAAATGGAGACATAATACTGAACCAACTCTACTTGGAAAATCGAATGAAATAATACTGAATCAACCTAGGTATTTTAATGACTTACCATCTGCAACATCCACAGGATTGAGGGTGTAATCAAAATATTTAATAATTATTTTAATGCCAATTCCTAAATTGCAATCTCAGAAATAAACTTAGGTCTTTTGACATAGATATCCAGTATTTTTATGGCAGATTTTAACCACTGTCACAATCCAGTTTTAATACATGAATAAAGACCATAATTATAGCAATGGCAAAAACTTACCAGTTAACCCGAGAGCCATTTTATTATAGGTGAATCAAGGGGCAAAAGCATTATAAGATTTTCAATATTGGATTTCACATTCTAAAATTGCATCAAGAGTACCAACGAAATTCACTCCTTAAGTTTAAAAGCAAGCCAAATTCATAATCACGTAATTGACACTACATAGGTTTAATGGAGTAACAATGAAGATAATGTATAACACTGAAGGTAATGTCACCAAATCATGTGGGTCTCCATTTATCAAAAGGAAAAACCAGCAATACAAATATCAATAGTACAGAATAGATGGCAGAGTATCCATATTGACAATATATGACTTCAAAAGTACAAAACCAGATATTGAAATAATTTCCTTAACTTCCATATGAGAGAAAATCGTTTAATCAATAGAGCTACAATACACATGCATGATTATTGCACTATACAAGCTTTAAATTTATATAATTTTGGAAACCATAACACCAATTTAAAAATAAATACAGTAGATATCCATTTGAAACAAAAGCCTTCAGTTGTTTCATAACAACATTCAGGAGATAGCCATTCATATGCTGGCCTCAACCAATTATAAAGATATCGAATGCATCCAGCGCACAACTGAGCACCCATGAAAGCTTATTGGCCATGACGACGTACTGTTGAGCACTTGCTTCTAGTACCGGAGTCTGCCTTCATCCAATTAGAGCTAGAGTTTAGGGGAGTAAAATTTCAAGACCAAGATATCAAAGTGGATAACTACCATGAATGCATGCTAACTTATATGCATTCACATTCGAAATCCATGTAGACAGAAAAATTGTTTCATATAGGAATACATTCTCAAAAAATAAAGGATAAATATAAAAACTATACCAAATTTTTCCATTCCAATCACATCACACCAAAATATGGGGCATACCAGAATTGTTTCCATTCCCTCATTTCATCACACAGTGCCACGCTCACCCGTAGCACCCACAAATTGAGAGGAAAGTGGTGTTACAAGAAATGTATAGGCATCCATAAAATACACAGGAGATATTCCTTATCCCATTACTGTTATAATGCACCCATAATCACACCAAAACATCCACAGCCATGCATAAATTATACACAACAAAAATATTAGGGACCCACCACGAAATCGGGTTATTAGGGTTACAATGAAGTGTGGAGCGCAACCATAATTTTTGGTTAAATTTTTCTTAATGGGTAATCAAGATTATGCCCTTAAAACACTGATAATTCCTTAATTTCAAATTTAGCAGTAGTTCTTTTACAAGAGAGAACACAGACAATATACAGAGAAGATTCTATAACAAATTTTGTTCTTTAATCCAATAACAATTCCCATATTTTATTTTCTTAACACTATGCCCATTGTATTAAATCCCTTTAAGTTAAATTTTAAGATTGCTCTCAAAAGGAGTCGACCTGACCTGGTGCGTCGTCCACCTTAATCCTTTAGTCTCATCGCCGGTTCTTGTGCCCTTCCTTTTCCCCCCTTTTCAAACAAGGTTGCATCTCTTTAAATAAAGGACGGGAACAATTCAGAAAGGTGCCACTTGTGAAACACATGCCTCCTCCCTGCCACGTGTGTCAATTTAATTTTATCCGCCTAATTAGGGTATGGGTTGACTTAAGGTTTCCCACAGTCTTATTATAGGATGCGCTCTATTTCATGGTTTATAATAGGTTGACCTTAGGTTTAGCTCTAGTTTATAATAGGTTGACCTTAGGTTTAGCTCTAGTCCATGGTTTATAATATTGATTATAATTATCTTTAATTAGTGCTTATTATTATCATTATTATTATTTTATCACCATCCCTTTTATGATTATAACAATTACTACCATTATTGTTTTGTCACCTTTCCCTTAGACATTTTATTATTATTATTGTATATATATTATTTTTTTAAACATGATAAAAAAAATTGCAAATCATACACAAAATCCTAATATGCAGCTACGTGGATGCAATCTACATGGACCGTTGGTGGAAGGATTTCCAGAAGGGATTTTAATACCCTATAATAGGCAAAAACTCTGTCACTCATCACATCCCAACTTACCTTTCCCCGAATACCCGTTGCATGCAGATCGAGGAAGATACCAATGCTTTAGTGATGCTCCCCGCTAGCACATGCATCTGTTCCTGCATCCACATATTGATTAGCAGTACCATTATATTGTAGATAAAAAGATAAGAGCCATAATTAGAAGGGTTGTTACACAACCACACATATAGTTTGTTTGGTTCTTTTGACCGTAAGGGCAAAGGGTCGAGCAATATGGAAAAGAAGACAAAAATAATGCATACAAACTGCCCAAATTAGATTTTCCAAATTTTGATAGGAAATATTCATATGGATGGTTGTGTCAAGCAAAACAATATTTTAGTCTTCATAATGTCTCACAACATATATGTATCATAATTACATTTTTTAACCTTGAATCAAATGCCCTACAATGGTATCAATGGCTCAAAATACACCCCAAGCTTACTTAGGATGAATTTGACAAACAACTACTCACTTTATTTTGCCTTAGTGAATATGAAGATTTTACAGGAGCCCTTACTAAACTCAAACAAACCTCAATTATTCGAGACTATCAAGCTTAGTTTGAAAATTTTCCCAATTGTAGTTTGCAAGGATGGTGCAGTGGTTAGGGTTTTGACCTCTCTATGGGGAGGTCCAAGGTTCAAACCATAGCATACTCAAAAGGGTTGGATGGTAGTGGTGGAGTGTTTGTTGGTTTGCTACCCTGGATCGATGCCCTAGAATGTCGGGGGTTCCTTTGACTTTGCTTTACCTAAAGAGCTTAAGGTTTATAGAGGTAGCATCCAACGGTGCTATTGAATTTCCCATGTATAAAAAAAAAGGCCAACTGTACCATTGGTTTGAATGAAGCATTATTTCAAAGTTGCTTTGTGAGTGGTTTGAAGGATGAAATTAAAGCTAAAGTTAAAATATTTAAGCCACAAACATTACAACATGTAATAGGATTGGCTAGATTGGTAGAAGATAAATTTAAGGCTCAAGGATGCACCTCCAAGTTTTCACAAACTCGACCAGCTTTTTCATCCAATCCAACATAAAATCCTACCAATAAATCACCTACCATCAAAAATTTGACTTGAGAAGAGATGGAAGCTAGAATAGTCCAAGGGTTATGTTATATCTATGATGAGAAGTATTCCTTGAGGCATAAATATGTGTAGCAAAAATTGTATTTGCTTGATGTGGATGGGATAACAACCACAAAAACTCAAGAGGATCATCCGAAAGAGGATCAAATAGAACATACAAAAGCCCTAGAAGAACCCCAACCAAAAATTTTGGTGCACGCCTTGGCAAGAATATCAACTCCCCAAGCCATGAAAGTGTTAAGACACTTCAAAGGACGAGTAATAATTCTCATTGACTCTAGAAGACACATAATTTTATTGACCTAAGAGTGGAAAAATAGGAAAATTGTTACATAAATACTTGTAATTTATTTGAAGTCATGATTTCCAATGGAGGAACTTTGCCTTGTAAGGGAAAGTGTAAAAATATCAAGATACAAATCGAGAAATATAATCTTAAGGCTGATATGTTTGCCTTACCCCTAGGTGGGTGTGATGTGGTATTGGGAGCACAATGGTTGAGAACAATGGGCCTAGTATTGTGGGATTTTTCAAAGTTATGGATAATAATCAACTAGCAGGGAACTAAGTACACTTTACGAGGAATGAAATTTGGGGCTACTCAACTTGTTTCATCTCATAGGATGGAGAAACTATTAAAAAATTCATCATATGGAGTTGTGTTCCAATTATTTTCTATAAAAGCTCCATGTTATTGGGGAAAGGATTCTCAAGAGGAATTACAACTTTTATTTCAAAAGCATGCCATAGTTTTTTAGGAACCCAAAGGACTACCTCCTCATCATACTCATGACCATGCAATCCAACTTATTCTAGGTAATCTTCCTCTAAATGCCCACCCTTACAGGTATTCATAGGTCCAAAAATAAAAAATTGAAAAGATGGTTCAGGAATTGCTTGTTGTAGGGGTTATTCACCCCAACATTAATTACTCAAAATTCAAAATATACTTATGCTCTAGTAACCAGAAGTTATGCTATGTAGTTATCAACATCATCATCCATCACCCTACATGTCTCCAAACCCCAAATGTATTTGTCTACCTTCTCCACAATAATTATTAAAGAAATAATAAGTGCTTCAATAGATGAGAAAATGGTTTATCTCAAAGAGTATAAATATTGAGATTACATGTGACCTTGGGTCAAGGGTAATAACTAGCATTAAGGTTTATTATTTAAATATTATAATAAACCCACCTATACAAGGTGTTCAAAGATCAATAGCTCTATATAGATAAATGGAATACAAAAGTTTTTTCATGGTCTTAAGGGAACTTTAACACAACATATTCCAATACAAAGGCTACACATTGCGATTTGGATATTCTGATCGTGAATATATAATTTTTATTTCTTTCAACTAAAGAATATTTTTCATCCTTAATTTGAATGAGTATGAAACTTAGTTGAGTTTGAATACATATACATACATACATACATACATACATACATATATATATATATAGTGGAACAAATATCATCATTGATTTATTTCTCTCTCTCTCTCTCTCTCTCTCTCTCTCTCTCTCTCTCTCTCTCTCTCGCTAGAGCATTGGGCAATGGGAAGGGGATTTGGGCAACAGGAGCGTGGGTCCATTTTGGACAACGGGAAGGGGAATTGGGCAGCAAGAGCGTAGGTCCTCATCCCCTCAACATTATGAAAATATGATGTTACCTATTGCAGGACCCTCGCCTAAGGGAGTGAATTAGAGCCCCTTAATAATACTCCATACACATACCTCACCAAAAAAATAATATGTAGCATGTTCATCTCTCTCTCTATTATATATAGTATTGATTCCAGACACTGATTTGAATGCTTAAACAAAAAAGTAACTATCTTACAAGGTTCAATTAAAGCAACATTAGTTAACAAGACACAAACAACCACTTAGACATTCCAAATTTACATATCTACATCCTTTTGATTGAATCTTTTCCAAGACATTACAAAGGTATCTTCTATTAGATTCTAAATTTTTGACAATCAAGCATTTTATGTTATACAATTTGTAAATACTTGTATTAATCACCATTTATTTTCTAAACCAAGACCAGTAAGATATGCAAGGTGTATCTAGTTCATAACTTAGAAAAAGTCTAATTTACTTGTAAAGTAAAAATTTAATACGTAGTGGTATGTTGGTGAAGAGCCCATCATATTTGATACATTATATCTTTGGTCTAAAAGTGGTGCCTACATTTTTTGTAACATTACTAAGTAGATCATGGAAACCATCATATTTGAGGAGTTGTGTCTTTGATGTTTGAAGAATACCATTTTTCAAATGGATTGCAATTGATCCTCTACTTGTATTGCTAATAAAATCATAAAAGTTATTATGTTTTGAATGTTTGTGGATAGATATTATAAAGAATAATTGATGCCAATACTAGTACTCTTGGAATTCATAAAAATTTCTAGTAACAAACAAAAGCAATCCATCTACTAAAATATTATACAAAAAGAATAAATAAGCTTGGAAAGGAGATATTGATTATGGGTGCCCTTGAGTGCCAAATAATCACTATGTTATCCATAGATAAGAATTAAAATACTATGATACAATGGATGGAGTAGTTGGGGGTATTTATGCCAATACAAAAAAACCCAATTACATAATCTACTTGACCTAATCTGACATAATAAATGGGCTTTAGGTTAGTTATAAATTAGATGAAAGGTTTAACCATAATAAGCTTAACCATTGACCATAATAATTAAAAATATAATTAAATAACTAAATACATAAACAATTAATTAAATACATTGTACAATGATTGCTCATAGTCTTATACAAGACTATATCATACACTATTAATATTGGCCATAAGTCAGATTACACATTCAACACCTCCTCATTATCTAGATTATGGGGACAAGGAGAGAAGATATTGGTAAAAATAATATATTTTGTTCCATAATGGATGCTTTGGGCCTTCTATTAGAGGAAGTCTCAACTAAAGTCTACTTATGCAAAGATGTCTCTTCACAAGAATCTCCTCAAGTTAGACTATAGTCACCATAACCAATATCATATATTACTACATGTATACAAATAACACCTCCTTTGGGACTCCATATGAGGAAGATAAGACAAGAATACCCCCTCTTAGAAGTTGCTCCAATCTTCTATAGTTCCATAAGTCAAGACTTGGGAGCATGATTTTCCCTTATGCAACATACTTCACATTATTTTAAAAATTTGACTTACCCTTGGACCACTTGATCTTTGTCATCAAAAGAGATTTTTCTTAAGCTTATTTATGGGAAGAGCCATTACAAAATTAAAAAGAGTATCTAGACAAAAAATAAAGATAGAAGATATCATGAAGGGTTAGATATTCATGCAAACAATGAACTGATAGCCCAAGCATTGGATAAGAAGAAGAAGGATTGACTACAAAAAATTCTAAATCCTTTTCTAATATCACAAATCCAACTATCTCTCCCATAAATATGGACAAATATTTTGATTGCATAATATACTATAAATTTACCCCTTTGAATGGGGGAAATAGGCCTTGAAGAAAATCATACAATGAGACATCTCTCCATTTGTAGTAAATCCTTAAATAAAAATCACCAATGCAAAGAGTTCAAAAAATATTATAATTTGAAAAATGGGGCTTAAAATACTTATGCAAAATTTATGGCCTTCAGAAGTTTGCCATCCAAAATAACCATAAAGTGACATTTTTGGAAAAAAAATTTAATTTCCTTCCATTTTTTTGCAAGGAATAATAAGAAGAATAAATTCCTTCTTTTACTACTTACATCAAAAGGTAGAGGTAAATGCCCTGGGTGCTGGTAGAGGCCGACCCAGGTTCCAGTCCCCTTGTCTCCATCTTGCAGATATATGGTATAGTTAGGAGTGTCCTATGTGCTGGTAGAGGCCGACAAGGCTCCATTCCTCCTATGCCCAGTCTGTTGAAAGTGGCACCCTGAAAGGGGTGTTTTCCACTATAAATTAGTTTTTATCTGCTTGTTATGGTGTAGTGGTAAATGCCCTGGGTGCTGGTAGAGGCCGACCCAGGTTCCATTCCCCTTGTCTCCATATTGCAGATATATGATATAGTTAGGAATGTCCTATGTGCTGGTAGAGGCCGACAAGGCTCCATTCCTCCTATGCCCAACCTATTGAAAGTGGCACCCCGAAAGGGGTGTTTTCCACTATAAATTAGTTTTGGAATCCAATCTCAAAGGATAATTGAACTACAGATTTGTGGAGGGACATTTTTTGTAGGACTGCCCAAACTGTCGAACTCGTTTCGGCCATATCTCACTCATCCGGACTCGGATTGAGCTAAAATTTTGAGGGTAGATGCCTGAAAAACCCTAGAACGTCTCCACCAATTTTCATATCATTTGGAGCAACACAGATCCTAGCGCATCCCTATGTGTGAACGAGATATTTGGCAAGCGGCTATGCGAGGGTTTCATCCGGGTTGAGTGCAAGCGGCTCCAGAGGTTGGTTTTTAGGGCCTTCGGGCCCTAGCGGCCAATATTTTTGTGGTTTATGCTCAATATTTTAGCAGGAAATGTTGCAGGGGATCCAAGATGGGTTAGAAATTTGTCTTTCAATAGATCATACTGTGAACTTGAGTGACAACGGCTTCCAATTTGCTGCACAAAAGAAAAGTGAAAACCATACCTTTCCACGACGTCTAGGGCAAGGATTAAAGAGATCACGAAACAAGTTTCAAGCGAGTTGATCAAAAAATGGCTCATATCTCAAGTGAATCCGGTGCTAAGGTGCACCCACAAAATAATTCTACTTGTGAAAACCCCTGTCAAGGGTAAGAATTTTGAAGACTCGGCCCCAAAAATGAATTTTAGGGATGCCCTCCATGGTGGACAGACCTCGGCCCAATGCTAATATCAATCTTAGGGCTTCCCATAAACCTCTAAGAATGCCTAAGATTGATCCCAGGAAAACGGAGTCGGGATGTCTTAAAGCAGCTGATGGAACTCCTATTGTTAAGCTTGATATGGGTAACATTCAGATTGGCATTGAAGATTTGGAAAAAAGAGGACTAATTTGTCAGTTCGTGGGTTTTCGTCCGAGTCTATCTGCTTTCAAAGTCGAGGCTGCAAAAAGCTGGAAAACTAAAGGTGAGTTACAAATCTCTATTTATCCAAATGGTTATTTTCTTGTTTTATTTGCTAATAATGAAGATAGAGAGAAAACTTTTCAAGGGGGTCCTTGGTTTTTGGAAGGGCAGGGCTTTTCATGAAGCCCTGGCATACTAAATTTAAAGCCGAAGAAGAGATGCCTTCTATAGCTCCCGTGTGGGTTAGACTCTTTGGCCTCCCTATTGAATTTTGGAATCCTACTATTTTTTCTTCAATTGGAAACTCTTTAGGAACTTTTATGATGATTGCTGATTGTACTCAAAATTTTGAACATATTATTTATGCTCGGATTTGTGTTTTAATGGATTTTGACAAACCCCTACCTAAAAATATCACATTACAATTTGGGGAAGACACTTGGGAGCAAGTAGTGGACTATGAGAACATTCCTTTTCGTTGTAGAATTTGCCATGAATATGGTCATTTGGCCAGTGCTTGCCCAAATAAAATTCCTGATCAAAAGAAAGAAGATATAAACTCAGCGGGTTTCCAAATACCTAAGAAGAAGAACACTCAAAAAAAACCAGTTATGAAGGATCAATCAAAGTCATCTGCTAATATGTTTGAAATCCTTTCCACAAATGATGTCCCAAGTGAGGAAGAGGAAATAATGGAAACTAAAATCTTAGAAACACAATTTAAATATGAAGGGAAGAACTCAGAGACAAACCAACAAATCAAAGGTTTTCAACAAAAAAAAAAGGGAGAAAATTTACACAAGAAAAACAATCTTTCAAATGTCAAAACTTTAAATAATGCAGGTCCCAATATAGACTCCGTTGAACCATCTAGTAAAATTTTGGTTGTGTACGAGCATTCTTCAAGGTTAGAAGCCATCTCGGATTCAATTGGAATAAGTCAAGAAACAGGGAAAAAAAATTGAAGATGGATTCTAATCAAAAAGCGGGTCGCAAGACCAATCAATATCATATGGTAAAAGAAGGTGAAAAGCTTGTAGAGGAAGGTAAGATTAATGCCCTTCCCAAATTTTTTAGCCCTGGTATTAATGAAGATCATCACTTGGAATATTAGAGGACTCAAAGGGAGTCTTTCAAAACAAAATGAAATTAGAAGAATGATTCGGATAAATCATCCACATCTTGTTTTCCTTCAAGAAACAAAGATGTCAATGGAGGATATGGACTCAATTGCCAGTAAAATTTGGCCAGTTGGAAAAGTGGTTTCCCTCAGTTCCCAAGGGCCTTCTTGGGACCCAAAAGAGGTAGTTATTCACCATATGGTTGGCAGTTGGGGTTTGTTGGCTATAGCTATTCAAAGTAGACATTCCAACCAAATTATGCTCTTACTTTTATGCTCCGACTTCTTTGGAGGAAAAAAGAAGACAGTGGAAGGATATTACTCATATTATCTCTCATTTTCTTGAAGCTTGGATCTTGATCGGAGGAGATTTCAATACCATCCTCTCTCTGGATGAGAAAATGGGGGAAATAGAAATTTGGACAAAAGCATTGACCTCATGAGCGAATATATTGCAAACCTCCATCTTGTGGATATCCAACCGAGATAATGGCCTTATGACTTGGTCTAACGAGAAGGCAAGGCTTAGCTTGTATAATGGAGAGATTGGATAGGTTTTTGCTCTCTGAAAATTTCTTAATCCATGGTCACATTCCTAAAGTGAAGACTCTTAATAATGTTGGTTCGGATCATTGGCCGGTCATGGTGGAAATGTGGAAAACCAATGTGAGTTTCTCTCCTTTTCGTTTTCAATTAATGTGGCTTAGAGACATTTCCTTCAGACCTCATGTGCAACAATGGTGGAAGGAAGGTAAACCTAGGCATGGGACTAAGATGTTCTGTTTTGCCAAAAGACTGCAATACATTAAATCCAAAATCAAGACTTGGAGCTGGAAAGAGTTTGGGGATGTTCATAAAAAAAACATGAAGTTATTGCTCATCTTGAAAATTTGAATAAGAAAATCCGTTTAGATGGCCTCACGAGAGAAGAGAAGTGCAGATGAAATTAAACTCACAACTCGGTTAGAGGAATGGGAAAAAAGAGAAGAAATCTTATGGAAGCAAAAATCTAGAATTCAATGGCTCAAAGAAGGAGATCGAAACACAAATTTCTTCCACAAATCTCTTCTAGCTCGAAGATCTCACAACTTTATTTCTTCCTTAAAATCAGATTATGGAGATGTTGTTTATACTTGGGATGGCATGAACTCTATTGTTGTTGATTACTTTTCCAATATTTTTGTTGCTACTCCTCTTGACTCAGCTTCACAACAAAATGTTCTTCAAGCAATCCCTTCTCTTATCACTTCTGAGGAGAACTCTATTTTGACTGCTCCTGTTACTATCAATGAGCTTCAACAAGTAGTTTTTAAAATGCAAAAAGGGAAAACCCCAAGTCCTGATGGTTTTCCCATTGAGTTCTACCAAGAGTTCTGGGATATCCTTCATGTTGATTTATTAGAGGTGGTGGAAGAAGCCAGGAAAGCCAAAGAAATTTTGAAGGTTATCAATAAAACTTATATTACTCTTGTTCCAAAAGCTCAAGAGGTTGATCATATCTCAACTTTTAGACCTATTGCTTTATGTAATGTTCTTCTCAAAATCATTACTAAAATCATGGCGAGAAAGGTTGAAGCCTCTTTTGCATAAGATTATTTCCCCGGAGCAAGGGGGTTATGTGGAAGGACGTCAAATAGTAGATGAGATAGTTCTTGCTCAGGAAGCCATCCATTCCATGGATATGCAAAAATCTCCTTCCATGTTCATTCGGTTAGACTTATCCAAAGCTTATGACAGAGTGGATTGGCACTTCCTTATCAAAGTTTTGAGGCAATTTGGTTTCTCTAAGGATTGGATGGATTGGATTATGGGATGTATCTCTTCAGTTTCCTACTTAGTTCTTATCAATGGCGGGGCCTTCTCGGTCATTCCCGAGCTTCCAGAGGTATTAGGCAAGGTGACCCGCTATCCCCTTATTTATTCATCATTCTTGTTGAATGCTTGGGTAGGACTATAACCAAAAAGAGGGAAAACAAAACCCTTGAGGGAGTTACCATTGCTCATGGAGCTAGACCTATCTCTCATCTTCAATTTGTGGATGACTCTACTCTTTTAGGTAAAGCTACGAGTTAAGGAAGCTTCTAATATTAAGCAAATCATTAGCTATTTTTCTAAGGCTACTGGGCGAGTTGATCAATGAAGACAAATCTAAAGTTATTTTCTTTCACTGCTCTGCTAGATAGGAATCCATGGTCTTGGATAAATTAAGATATAAGAAGACCTCCCTTCCAATCACTTATTTAGGTATTCCCATAAATATTCAAAGGCAAGAAAAATAAAGATTGGAATTGGTTGTTGGACAAAGTCAAGAAGAAAATTGGAAAGTGGACCAACAGGTGGCTTTCTTCAGGGGTAGAATCACCTTGGTAAAATCAGTCCTTCAAGCTATTCCTATTTATGTTTCTTCCATTTTGAATATCCCAAAGGTTGTTCTTCGAGAATTGGATCAAATCAAGTCATCGTTTCCTTTGGAGTGGTACTAAGGAGAAAAGAAAATGGGCCTTGGTGAAATGGGATACTTTATGTCTTCCTAAGAATGAAGGGGGTTAGGATTCCGGTCTTCTATTAATAACAACAAAGCTTTAGCTACTAAATTATATTGGAGGATGTTGCATAACCCCAATGCTCTTTGGGCCAATAATCTCCGTGCTAAATATCCTGAGAACAAAAGTCCTGAAGACCTTGTTCGCTATCAACTTCCTACCAAAGGTTCTCCCATTTTAGCGGTTCTTAAGACTGGTGAGGATTTGATAAAGAAAAATTTATTTTGGATCATTCATAATGGTCAACAGGAAAATTTTTGGACAGATTCTTGGGATGGTCACAAGCCTTTGATAACTCAGTTTCCCGATTGGAGGCCTTGGATGGAGGAGCTTCACCGAGCTAATTGGATAAAGGTGGCTAATTACTGTCGGTACCATCCTGGTAATTCAAAGGTTGGTAGATATTGGATCCCTATTGAGGACTGGCCTATTCAAATCCCAGAAAGGCAAAGACAAGATATCCAAGGCATCCTTCATATGAGATCCCTCTCTTGGTCCCATGAAAAAGATTGTTTTGGATGGAACAACACTACTAAGGGTGAGTATTCGGTTGCTCAAGGTTATTTGACCTTATGCCATAATAATCCCAACCATTCTTCTAACATATTTTCTCGATTGTGGGCTCAAAAGCTCTGGCCTAAGGTGAGGTTCTTTAATTGGCTTTTATTGCATCGTAGGGTGCTTACTGGTGAGCAACTTATGAAGCGTGGTTTTCATGGCCCTTTTAGATGTGAAATGTGTGAAGAGAATGTAGAAACTCTCAACCATATTTTTATTGAGTGTACTTTAGCCTCCGAGCTATGGAGGAGAATGGCCACTTTACTTGGCTTACAGGTGGTCCAATTTTTTTACTTTTGAACAACTTTGGAGGGATTGGCCTAATCAAGAGGGTGTTGATCATTTTATTAGGCGAGTTAGTTTGGATGGGTTCTACCATTCTTCTTTGGAATATTTGGAATGAAAGGAACAACCAAATTTTTAATCAAGATAGGAAGGATATTCACTATATTTGGCAAAAGACCATAGCCAACTTAGTTGAATCGGTCCATCAACTCCTTAATCACCCCCAAAACTCCCACCAAAGATGGGATCAAGTGATGCAAATATTGAAGATTAAATCTTCTAAGGGCAACCAACTTAAAGGGAATGTGAGTATTAGTAAGATGGATAGGACAAGAAATTGGCAACCTCCTCCTAAGGATTTTGGAAAAGTCAATACTTGATGGAGCCTCTAGAGGGAACCCTGGAAAAGCCGGTGTGGGAGGAATTGGTAGACTTTCAGATGGCTCCCTGGTTTTTACTTTTGCTGAGAATTTGGGTATTCTTTCCAATAACCTTGCTTGAGGGGTATGGTATCCTCAGAGGCCTTCAGGAGGCTACTAAGGTTGGATGGGAAAAGGTGTTAGTTGAGTCGAACTCTCAACTTATGATTAATCTCTTGAAGACTCCTTCTAAGAATCATAAGGTGGATTGGAGAATAAAAAGAATTATTGAGAAGATTCAATTAATCCAGATGGGATTTTTGAAAGTTGATTACAATCATGTGGTCGGAGATCAAAACAAGAGTGTTGATGCTTTAGCTAATTGGGCTTTGGACAAAGGTGATCTTACTTGTTATGGCCACCCTCCTAGATGGTGGGCTTCTCAAATTAGGGAAGCTCTTCTTTCTATCATTTCTTTGGATGGCTCCCAGTTCTGAAGGTACCTAGTTTCTTCTTGTTTTTTTTTTGCTTCTCTTTGGTTCATTCAGTTTTTTTTAGTTCCCTAGCTCATTCTATTCTTTCTTTTGTTTCCTCTGTTGATTCTTGCCTTAATAGTCTTCTGGTCTAGATAGGTCATTGTTATGTTCAATTTTTTTTTCTTTTTTCTTTTTTGTTTTTTGGTTTAGTTTTTTAAGGTGGGTGGGTTCTTTTGTTTTGTTTTGTTTTTGTGTTCTTTGTGTTGTTTTTTGTTGTTCTTGTGTTTTTGTTGTTTTGTTTTTTTTTAATGTTTTTTGTTATTGTTCTTGTGTTTTTTTCGTTCTTGTTCTTGGGTTTCTCTTTGTTTGTGTTAATTCGTGTTTTTATGTGTGAGTGTTTTCTATGTTTTTTGTTTTTGTTTATTGTCTGTTGTTGGTTGTTTTTTATTTTTATTTTTATTTTTTTATTTTTTAGGTTTTGGTTGTGTTTATTTTTCATGTTTTTTTTTGGGTTATGTCTTTGTAGTGTTTATGTGTTTTTGTCTTGTTTGTGTTTTGTTATGTGGTTCTTGTGTTTTTCTATGTGGTTCGTGTTGTGGTTTCTTTTATCTTATTGTGCGTGTTTGGTTGTGCTTTTGTTTTTGACACACTCAAGGAGCATGTTTTTTATTTTATTTTATTATTTTTGTTGTTATTTACTTATTTTTAAATTGGTTTTGTGTGTTTGTTTGCTCCTTGAGTATGTCAAAGGTGGTAGGCCAGGTCCGAGTCCTGGGCATTTTTGGCGGAATGGATACCCCTGCCTCCTTGGGTCTTACCCAAAAGTGGCATCCCTTTTGGGATGTTTTCCACAAATAAAAAAAAGATAGAACACCTTATGCCATGCCCGTCTAGCCTAATTGCAATCATCATTGCTTAGGTCCAAATGTGCACCCTCTTCTATAAGGAAGAGCATCATGATCTATAATAGTAAAGGTATCCAACCATTCAAATGGACATGGTGCATGATAATTGAACTAAGATAAAGGAATATGACTTGTTTTCCTTCTTCTAGCCAAGGCACTATAACTCCCAAGTGGAACGAACACACTACAATTCTCCCTTATTTTCAACAACACCAAGTTCTTTTTGTGAGGAAACAACTTTTGACTCCTCATGAACAAGTCAAGACACCCTTCTAGAGTCAAAAAAACAATACTTATTTTCTACAAGTGGTTTGACTCTATGCAAAATAGGTGAAAATTGTTTCAATAATAATGAAACACACTTTGGAGTAGGCATAAATTTTCCATAAAAAATAAAAGTAATTAGAGAAATAAAAATTATTGAATCTTCCCTTTGCCTCTTTTGTTGGTGCTTAGGAACATCTAACAAGTAATTCATCCTAGAAGTCAAAAGAAAGATCCAAGGCTCCAAACAAAAATTTTACATGACCATGAGATGATGCTCCATATCCGCTACCTTGTTGGATTTCATACCAGTTTGTAGTAACAAAAAAAACAATCCATCCACCCAAATATTATATACAAAGCATGAATAAGGACAAAAAAGATATATAGATTATGGATACCCTTGAGCACCATATAATCACTATACTATTCATAGATAAGAATCACAACACTCTGATGCAATGGATGGAGTGGATGGGGGTATTTATACCAATACCAAAAATACATAACAAGTTGGCTTTATGTTAATTACAAACAATAAGATGATTTAACCATTACAAGTTTAATTGTTACCCATAGGGATTACATAGATGAATAATTAAATTTTTAAATAAATAATTAAACACATTTGTATAGTGATTACCCATAGGCCTATACAAGACTATGCCATACAATGTTAGCCTTGGCCATAAGTCAGATTATAGTTTCAACATGTATTGGATGGACATAGAAATCAATGGAATACAACAATTTGATGACCTATAAGCTAAATTTAAACTAGAGAAAAAATTATGGTATACAATACTATGTTATTGTCATAATTATACAAGTTTTAAGGATGACTAATTGAATTTTGATTATGATAACTCAACACCACCTACATAGGGTATATATTATATCCAACTTATTGACCCCTTGGCCAAGTTATTTTTGATGATTCGATTAACACTTTGACCCTTAAGTTCATTGTCAAATGGGTTACTTAAGGTGAGAGACCTTAATGCATTAGTGAGAGGGAATGAGAATAATAAGAAGATAATTCAAGAAACAAATTAAGAGAAGGGCAAAAACAAGCTTTAAGATCCTCAAACTCCGTCACTTGGAAATAGGCAAAGGGTATATGGTCAGTTAGAATATGAAAAGTCTTACCCCTATCTTCGTATTTAAGGCACTAATGAAGAGTTGAAGGGATAACCTGCATCTCATGGATCCATGGCCTCCAAAGAAGAATATTGCAAGTTAGATCACATGACCTAGCATAGAAGAGAGTGTTGAGAGTATGAGGACTAAATTTGAGGGGTATTACTATACTTCCACTAGTCTCATATGTCCCATTGCCAAAGCCTTTATGACAAGAATTGACATTTCCAATTCTTGTTTAGTTAGACAAAAATGACTAATGAATCTTAATCTATAAACATTAAGACCAAATGTTAGATCTTAATACTTCAAATAATTGTATTATAAAAGTTAAGGGTATTTGATACCTAATTTAGGCATAGCAAACCTCCAAACATAACACAATAAACTTACAACTACCTTGTCCTATATTACATGCATATGTCTTGTGAGTGGTGGTTATGCCACTTGACTATCACATGGTCTATGATGTAATAACTCCTAAAATTCCCCCCTTATTACATCATGGTCAAAAGCTTGTTTTTTCTTATGGCTAAAGAACAATGCCTAAGGTGATGTAGGAATTTGAGAGAGAAATCCCCCCTTTAAGATAGACGTACTTAGATACTTGAGAGTGTTGGATTCTCCCGATAATGCACTCCAAATACATTTATTACAAAACACTTTATTTAATTCTTATGGAATTCAATGCCTTCAATTGTGTTTCTTCAATGTGGAGGATCTTTATTAAATATATTATTTGATGATGAGATCAAATGTTTTCCTACCATGTAGACTTATTCCCAAATCTTATCTTGATCAATATCTTCTACTATGGTGGGATTAATTACTTCTCATTTTTTCATCTTTGTAATGGCTTCATCTATTTGATTAGGTATTTTCTCCTGTTGTGTGATGTGTTCTTGCTTCCTTTGGTCTTTAGTGTAATGTGCTACCATGCATCATGTATTAATATAATTGACTAGTTTCCTATGCTTTTTGTGTGTTGTCATATCTTTTGTTCAAACTTGTTTCCATTTCAAACTTTGATTATCTCTTGATAAAGTGAGATCAATCATATTTGACCTCTTTTTGGAATTGTTCACCTAGAGAAGACATTGTTTGTGGAAAACAATGTATTCTCTCTTTCTTTGGTGTGTAGCTAATGGCTGGATCTTCAAATCTTGTTGCATTGATTTTTTAATTTCTTGTTTGTCAAAAACTTCCACCTTGAAATTTTTTTATTTTGCTATGGAATTTTACTTCAAGGTGATAATCTCATGTAAACTACTTTTGCCCTTGAAAACTTCTTATCTCAATCTTGAATGTTTTTTCTCAAACAGAGTGTACCTTGGTTTTATCTATGTTGAAGCTAGAGGAGGATCAAAAGGATAATTATGTATTCCTTCTACCTACTCTAATACCACATGTTAGATCTTAATGCTTCAAATGATTATATTACGGAAGTGAAGGCCATTTAAGTACAAAGGATGTCTAATTTAGGAATAAAAAAACTCCAAACAAAACCAAAAAACATGCAAATACCTTGTCACTACATGTATGTACCTTGTGAGGTGTGGTTATACCACTTGACTACTCATATAGTCTATGATGTAATAAATCATAACAACGGAACCATTATCAACCAAGATTTGCTTGATGAGCTTGTTGTCGATATGGCTTGTGATGTGTAATTGAATATCTTCAACCATAGAGGATTGAGGGATATCATCCTCAAGGAATGATATAGCTGCATGATTAATCATAATGGATCCTACTCCAAAAGTAAGGTCATTCAGGTTGAGGTCTTGAGGAACAACTTGTTCACTCCAAATTTTGAGTAAGATATCTCTAAGTAGAAGTCCTAAGAAGCTCAAGAAGGGAGATATTGAATAGGGTACTCTCAAATTGATGAAGCAAATTAAAATCACATTTAGCTTTGGTCCCTAATTAGATGATTAAAGGATCTCCTTCATGTGGAGAAGTTATTTTTGCATAAAGGACCAAGGGAGATCAAAAAGGTTGATCAAATGATAGATTTCTATGTTGTTATCTGGTTACAACAAAAATGTGAGATATATGATTAGAAGAATGGAGTGCCCCAATCATCCCTTGATTTGGAGATGATATGTTCCTATAGTGAACATTATTCATTGTGTTTTGATTTTGATTATGATTAGACAATGTATTTTGAAAATTTTTAAGATCTTGATTGGAAGAAGATTGAGAATCAAAGCTATTGAGAATAACTTGACCATTGTAGGTCTTTGATCACATTTCTATGGCTCATGCATTTATCATTTGCATGATAGTTGATGAGATGGAAGGCACATTGTTAACTAGGATTAAACCAAGGAGTCTTTTTTCTTCCAAGTTCAACAAGTTTTATAGGTGGAGGCTCTATCATTTTGGCTTTCAAGAATTGATCTAGGATGGTTGAAAGAGGTTTTTCTAGTCGAGAGTACCTTTTTTTGGGTGTCTATTGTTGTCACTTATCTAGGACAAGCTTTTCAAGGTTTGTAGTAGCACTAGTGTTGTTAGCCTAGCATGAGTCTGTGGCTCCATCATCTACAACATGTTTATTCTTGTACTACCCCTTCAAGTTATGTGAGGATTTATATTCCTCTTTATAGGACTTGGTCTTCAATTTCTCTCTTTTGACAATGATAATTTCTACTCTCTTAGTTGTCAATCACATCTTTGAAAGAAGACACATTGGTCATCTCTAAGTAGCAGGCCAACTAGTCATTAAGGTTTCCTATGAAGATGCCTAAAATATCTCTAGGTGGAGGGATATTCTAGATTCATCCCACTAGGGCTCACCATATTGCTAAGAAGTTAGCAAAATTCTCATATTTTGATTCCTTTAGTTAGTATAGGTCACTAGTACTGACCTTTTCCTTAATGTAGATAGAGAATTATTTGAAAAACATTTCAACAAGATCTCTATAGATTTTTAAGAAATGCCTCGGTATATGGTACCATTCCAAGGTAAGGTAAGGCTCTTAGGAAAAATTTTAAATAGCAATGTCCCATCATAAGAAATATTGGTACAAGTTCTAAATAATCTATGGTTGTTAAGGGGATCCTCCTTATACGTTTGGAACTTAGGAGTTCTAAATTTAGGAGGAAAATGATGACTTGCTATAAAAGAATTTAGGTATCATTTGTGCAATTCATCATATGAGTACTTGTGATTGTATGAAGACCCTTGGATGATGACCATTTGTTGTTTCAATTACTCTAATTGATAAGTTAAAGCTTGTATTTCAAGAGAAGAGTGATTTGATAGCATAAAAGGTATGTGTTGAGAGAAGAGAAATTTGTTGATGATTGACATAAGGAGGAGTTCGGTACACCTAAGCATACAATGTGGAAGCTGGCATCATATGGATTGTTCTAAAGGTTTACTCCCCCACCCTCCACCCTCATAATATGAGGGTTGAGGGTGGTGGGTGGGGAGTTAACAACTGCAGCTGTGTAGCTTGCACCTACCTATTGAGATATGGGATAACTTGCATTGCCCTATAATATTTCCTCAAGGGTAGGTAAATATGAGCGATGTTCCAAAGGTGATGGGAGATTGTCTCCTGATATTCGTGAAAGTGGTGATGATAGAAGGATTTGAATCAATGAAATGAGATGTTGATGCATTAAGGTTTGAAATTATAGATCCAAAGGATGGATCCAATTGATTTAATGCCAAAGGATTTAAATTAGGCTATTGGATTTTGTCTATAAGTGAGCCCTCCCCTACAAAGATTTCACAACCTTACCTAAGAAAGGTTTATACAACTTCCCTATGCTTCTTTAAGAATTAAAACATATGAGTTGCAGATCGATAGATTACTCTTCTATCTTCATCATAAGTAGAGCTTGGAGAACTAGAAGGTGTAGAAACATCATCTTCTTAATCAAAGGTTAGGTTCTCAAACATGGGTTGGTAATCATAAGAGGATTAGGGTTAATGGTCAACTGATGTGCAATGCTATGGGTTAGGTAGCATTTCTCATCCATAGGCTTGGAAGACGAGAGAGGATTAATTAAGTTTTAATGTTTCTAGAGTTGATTTTAAAAGAAAAAATATGTTTTAGCAACCTTATATCCCCTTCCCTTGATATACCGAATCTTACCTATATACTTTAGGTGCCTTGCTATATACCAAAGGACCTGATGTACTTAACTTCGCTCTATATACCCATTGGTACATGAGAGAAAATCAATACATCAATTTCCAACAATACGTGGAACTGATGTGCATACATGGTCAAGATTTTTATCTAGATTTAAAGTGATGTTATCTAAATAAAAAAGATTAATGGTCTTGATTAAATTTTGGTAAATTGTAGTTTGATTAAGATTTAGGTTGGTCAAATGATATCTTGGGACCCGCGATGGTGTTCACATTGGGTTCACCAAAATGTGAAGCGAAGGGGATTGCGAAGGGGATTTTGTGATGCTTCCCTCTCATTCATCACCTCTAGGATAGGGACAATTTGTGAGCTTAATATCTAGAGTTTAGTGGATTAGTTAGAGAACACCTAGGTTTCTCCTAAGATTTCCTTGACAAAGCTTAACCTTAATATTGTCCTAATGAGCTACAAATGCATTACACAAATATGACAATCGAGACCTAAAACTAAAATAATTCTTGATTTTTGATGGTAAAAGTAAAAGCATTATTTTGAGGACAAGGACTCAAGAGAGATTCAACAAACAAGCCTAGATGTATCTACAAATAATTTGCTTTTGATGATGATGATATTTAAGATGGTCCCCTAAATGATTATCGAGTTTCCTTTCCCTTTTCTTTATTTTTAATAAATAAATAAAAAATAGAAGAGAAGACAACAAGCAAATCCTAAGGCATAAATGCTAAAAACAAGAGAATTTGAGTTTGAAAAACCTGTTTCTAGTACAAAGGCAAAAGCACTATCGATGCTGCAAAAGCGCTACCAACTCTATTGCGTCTTGATGCTGCTTTTGCTTATCTACAAAACAAATAGTAAATGAATAGATCAACAAAAAATGGGTCTACTTGAGTTGAAGGAGAGTATGGGGCTCCCTTGGCCACCATTAAACCCTTCTTCAATTATGAGGTAAAAAATGATAAAATGATAAGTAGAGATTGTTGGTGGGTGGGACCCTCAAACCTATCCACTGACTTGACCTCCATTGTACATGCTCTCACTATTGGTTTGCGTAGAGGTAGCACCACACTATGTCAATAAATTTTGCAATCACAATGGGATGGGGTTCGATTCCCACCCCCAATATGTTGACTCACCTCATGTCCGACCGTGTCCACTCTGGCCCTCTCATGCCTAGTATCTGGTCTTGGGGTGTCTACCTCAAACCTCTCGACTTGGACATAGTGGTATCACAACTCAACAATTATGCATGTATTGTTTGGCAAGATTCAAACTTGGATCTCCTTCTTAAAAGTTGAAGAATTTAATTGATTAAAAATACATGCAAAATTATCAAACTATTGTAATACTATTATGTATAGGTTGAGACTATTTGAATCTCATCTAATCAGTTTAAAAAAGAGTCTAAACCATATTAAATTTGTGTATTTTTTTGTGTCATTTATATTATAAGGAGTTTATTTTTATGTGGTGGGATAAATCTTTATATTGGTATATAATCAATATTAAGTTAGTCTCTTAAGTACAAGGGATTACATGGGATTATAACAACACAATCAACCTGAGGGTCTTTATTTCTTTTAATTGAAATAAAGTTGAAGGGAAATAACCCTAATGTATGGATTAAGATGATTCATTGTATGCTAAGGTATGCCAAAGGTTATATAATTTTACATTGGGTTTGAATCCATGTAAACTTACCACCCTTGTAATCTTACCTTATTGACATAAGTTGTAGAGATTGATAAGCCTTGTAATCTTTTATTTCAACACAAAAGAAAAGGTTTATATTGAAAACTTGTTTTTTTTTTGGTAATATTAAGAGATGGGGGTTTTGACCAGGAATACCCCAACCTGTTACAACAACTCCACTAGGGAGACACACACCCACCCCCTCACACACTCACCCACGCCACAGTTTGAACCTTGGACCTCCCGAAGAAGAGACAAAGCCCAAACCGTTGCGTTGCACCACCAGGTGCTTATATTGAAAACTTGTTATAGAAGATATTTAGACAAAATTATAAATAAAATTTTACAAAAAGCATATATAATAGAATAGAAGGTTTTTTAATATCCTAAGAGATGACAAACAACAAAGAAACATGGTTGTCAATCCCAAAATTTGATCCAATCATTCTTGCAATATTGATCTTTTGCTATCATTAAAATATATTGAATATTAAAGTAATTTTTAAAAAGTCAATAAAATCGTAAGAACAATTTTCAATCACAAATTTTAAAAAATTATTATAAAATAAAAAACAAATTTTTAATGTGGCAGGGTGATAGGGAAAAAATTTATTCATTTTCTTTAAAAAAGAAGAAAGAAAGAAAATATAAGAGAAAAAATATTGTAAATCTTAAAAAAAAAATGTTAACTTATTTTATTTCTTAATAAATTTTTTTTTAAAATCATATAACTTGAATGGCCTTGGTGGTTAAGACAATGAAACTCTAAATAATATAAGGTTAAAATCCAAAGGAATCGAACTGTACATCATGTTGTTTATCATGTTGTTCTAGTATTAAAGTGTGATTGTATAAATAATAAACAATATCCTCCATGAAAAATGGATAGTTCCATATAACCTTTATAAACATATATTAGATAAGCATTGTGTATTGCTTGACATCTTTTATAAAACTTTAAATAGTTTCATATGACTTGTATAAACAAATTGGGTGAAAACACATATTAGATAAACAATGTTAAACTCTCTGTAAACATCCTCTCTAATATCCTCTCTAATAATTAGATAGTTTTGCATAGCTTATATAAACGGTGAAAAACATTAGACTTTTGTTGTATAAATGCATACAAGGTAAAAAAACATCCTCATGAAGATTAGATCATCTCATATAACTTGTAATTTGATTGTATAAATACATATAAGGTAAACAACATCCACAACCACGAATATTGTCTCATATGATATATATAAACACATATTAATTGGATTGTCATATGAGATTATTGATAGTATAAAGGGTTTTAAAGGGTCCACAAACCTATTACAAGCAGGGTTTTGAAAGACATCCCCAAACTTTAGATCTAGCGATAAGACATCAAGAAATACTGAGCTGGATTCCACGAATCAAATCCAGAAATTCAATGAAGCAACCTCCTAACAAATAAACCGTAAATTTTTATCAAGCAAATACAATAGATTGTCCTACGATCAAACCACCGTGTACTCAAGAATCTAAAGCACCGAAGAAAAACAACAAAATAATAAAAATGCTATCGATTAAAACAAATTTACAAATAAATATTGTCCAAACTGAAGCATTTACCGCCTAACAAGAAAGGAGAATAGGAGAATCCTGTCATCACGATCAACAAATCCGTCCAACAAAGCATGTAACAGGACAACCCCTCATAACAACTAGTTTAAGAAAACAACACTAGAAAATACCGACCAACAAAATCCATAGCATAAAAAACCATCCAAGAGATTTGCACAAGAAATTCCATGAAACCCACAAATCCCATTAGAGCCAACCACTCTCAGGGTCATTTTGAGAAAAAATTACAAGAAACAACCAAACATAGCACTTGAGAGAGAAAAGAAGGATCCTAAAGAAAGAAAGAGAGCTTTAGAACCACAGGGATCCAAAACACCCAAAAAGTTGGATCTAACCACACGACTATCCTTCGGATCTAGGGGAAACTACCAAACTAGGGAACCATCAACAAGATACCTCCATTGTAAACATTCAACCCAAGGGCTCCCCCCAGGATTTGAGACTATAAGGGGAAAGACCCAAAATAATTGCAAGGAAATCATACCCATCACGACTCCCACATATGACAATAAACCCTAGCAAAAGCCAAGCAGACACCAGCCCATATGCCCTGGTAGCACAAGAATAACTTCATAGTCGAAGAAGGCGTGGGTCTTCCCCCGAATTTGGAGCTGAAGGGGAACGACCAAATTGACCAGGACAAGTAACTAGCAGCCACCCGCAACCCCACCCCCTAGGATTTGAGACTATAAGGGAAAAGACCCAAAATAACTGCAAGGAAATCATACCCATCACGACTCCCACATATGGCAACAAACCCTAGCAAAAGCCAAGCAGACACCAGCCCGGATGCCCTGGTAGCACAAGAATAACTCTGTAGTTGAAGAAGGCACGGGTCTTCCCCCGAATTTGGTGCTGAAGGGGAACGACCAAATTGACCAGGACAAGCAACTAGCAGCCACCCGCAACCCTAGAGCTAGGGGGTCCCACCAAACCAAGGATCCGACAACAAACCCTAGCAAAAGACCAAGCAACCACCAGTCAAAGCCCAGGTAGCACAAGAAAAACTCCGGAGTCAAAGAATACACAAGATCTTCCCCTAAATTTGGTGTTGAAGAGGAACGACTAGGAATATCTACAGAGAAACTCTAGATCGACCAAGCTAGACAAAAAACAATGAGATCAAAGGGGTAAAACGAGGAAAGATCAGAGAGGCTAGAGCCGACAAAGAGCAGCAAAAGGTCTCCCACTCAAAGAGGGTTTCAGAGCGCAGGCGTAGAAGCAGGAGCTAAAATTTTGTGGTTAGTGTGATAAAACCCCTATGACCGATGCATAAGGCTGAGCGGTACCCTCCCAACCATGACCCCTCGTAAGGCTGAGAGCTATACTTGTCAATAGGGGAATAACACACAACCATTTGGGTATCAACAAGGTGGACACAAAATAAAACCTTATCGGCCTCTATCAACACATAAGACATTCCCAGCTGCACCTTGTATTTGCAAGATGGACACAAAGAGAACAGAACCTCGGTCGGTCTTTATCAACACCCAAGACTTTCACCAATTACTCTACACAAACAAATAATATATACACATATTAATTGGATGATAAAATGCAACTTATAATTTGGTTGTAGTAATACATATAAAATAAACAACACTCATAAAGATTGAATTGTCCCATATTTGTAAACATATTTTAGTTAAACAACATAAATACTGTATAAACACCATCTTCGTAATACTGCCAACATCTTCATAAAAAAATAAATATAATAATATAACATTTAAATATAATAGAAATACATATTCCATAAACATAATTTTCATAACATTAAATTATTCCACACGACTTACACATCATTCCATACAATCCATAGACTCATAGAAGTTAAAACCTGCCTTCCTTTTACTTTTTATCTTTGAATCCCTAACTTTAAACTCTAGATTTTAATAATATTTTTCTGTTAGAATCACAAAGCAAAAGTTTCGAACTCCCAACAACCCAAGGGGTTTAAGAAGAGAAAGAAGCAAAAACCCCGTAACCTGCTAAACCCTACAGCAGGTCAGCTCCCTCCACATCCATGGCGCAGCAATTGAGCGCTTCCATTCGCAACAGCATATGCAACATTCTCAGAACGACATATTTCAAAGTAGGAGCCCTCCAAACATTCGACATTAACAAAAGGGCAGCTTTCTCCTCGACTGGAGCACAGCTCGAAAAGGAAAATATCTCCCAGACCGAAGACCCTCCCAAAAATGAAAAGACTTCATCGCTGTACAGAAGGCTATCTCGCCTTGGTGGGAAGCCCGTGAGCGCCGGCACAGAGCTTGACAAGTGGGTGGAGCAGGGCCACAAGGTGAACAAAAAAAATTTCGGGGACATCGTCAAGGAGCTCCGCAAGTATGGGGATTACCCGCACGCCCTCCAGGTCGGTTAACTTCATCTTACTTTGATTTGTTTTCCTTTGCATTGTTCTTATAAATTCTTTAAAATTCTTGAAACTGGCACCGTTTCAGCAGAAAAGGTTTCTACCCTATCTGTCTCCTGTCCTGTCTTCGTCACGGCGTTTCCCTTATATTAACACAAACAAAGTTTTATATCTGATTGTTGTTGTAGTTCGAACGAATATTATGTCACTTAACATATTACTACATTAAGCAGCAAAAATATAACTTTCCTTGTTTTAAGTTATGAGGCTATGGGCTTATCAACATCCGAACCATTTATGAATAAGTCTCCCGACAGTTGGAACCTAGTGAAAAGCTAAATGCCAGTCCCATCATACCTACAACACCTACTGTTGGAGGAATCATTCCAATCCATACACCCTAAGGGCATCCTTGGGTTCTATTTATTTGCTCTGACTTGGTAAAGACCTTTTGGTTTGACACACCATGAGTGCTGATATGATCACGTTCAACTTCATGTAACTATGGGGCGCAAGTCCACTGATTTGAATCGGGCCATCTTCATGAAAAGACGTTCATGCACAGCTAGACACAGCTTAGTGCACACCATTTTGATGGTTATGGAAGGCGAAGATGACTTATGAAGTTATTAGGCCCTGGGGTAATTGGTTGAATTCTGGTGGGAACAGGGGCGTGTTTCATTGTTTATAACGATATACAAGTTAGTCATGCAGTTAGATACACGTATAGTCTGGGAGTGGATTTTATGCATAAACTCTCTGAGAAGCTGAGAATAGACAAAGTGGAGGAATTCATCATCAAAAGCAAAAAGATAAGCAGTTAAAAAAAAGTGAAGATGAAGAACTCATTGTTTCAGAGAAATTTGTTTCATTTCTAAAAACGGAAGTGATACAATGTATTGGTAATACTGTATCTTGTGTGCTTTTATAGGCTATTTGGCCTCGATGGTATTAAATGCCTTAAAGTGATATAATATATTGATGTTAATACGGTATACTGTGCAGTCTTTTAGGCTATTTGGCCTTGAGGGTGTTAAAAGCCTTCTTTTCTATTCTTTTTATGTATAAAGCCTTATGTAATTTTGCAACCATTCAGATTGGCATGACTCAAATCACCAAAGTTATCAGGTTCAGCTGAACCTAGTTCAATCCAAACTAAACGGGTTCAGTTTGGTTTGAACCTTTTTATAGCCGTTGTTGAAAAAATGCCTCCACTACATTCAACTGCTCCCATTTCCATGGACTTGTAGTCAAAGATAGTTGCAGTTCAGAAATATCTGACAGCCATTGCAAATTGATTAGTCGTTGGACCTCTAGTAGAGGCAAAAGTGGTATGAAGCATTGCGCATTTTAGCAGTGAAGGATCTTCATCTGTATTGGACTTAGATGATGATTGCATTAAATTTTGAAACTATAATTCTGAAATTTTCTGTACTTGTCTATATTTTCATAATATTCTATTCTATTATATATATATATATATACATAATAAAATTTTCCCAGCTGAACTGAACCATTTTGAAAAAAAAAAAACCTAACCTTCAACTTTTTTGGCCTTCCATTCGAACTGAACTGCCTTAACCTGGAAACTATGCAAATTACCATGAGCTGGGTCAAAGTGTCAAAGCCTAAAGAGGTACACCTAAGGTAAAGTTAGAAACATCTCCTTTTAAACAGAATCTCATAGGTCCAAAAGGATTGCTGGCTTGGATATAGCTTAAAACATCACCTTTAACTATCTATAAACCCTATGAAAGATCAGTTTCCTATGCTACACTGAGGTTCAAAGATCACTAGAGGGGGCATCTCTTCTGCCAAAATCCATTCAGGACTTCAATCTGGCTCTAACCCCACCTCCCAGAACTTGTGTCCTAGTCAGTAGACTTTTGTGGACTTTAAGAGAAGTCAGTGGCCTTTGTGGAATTTATAAGAACCCCACTTGCTAGCTGGTCTATTCCCCTTGAGCAGCTAACTATTACTTTAATTGTGACCTATTATGTTTTGACCTTGTGACAAATTTGTGGACTCCAATATCTTGCAATGGAAAGCTGTTGTGTTTCATGGCCATTCCTTTTTCATTTTATTTTTTTAAATTGGTTATATGGGTTTGAAACGGGCTCCGTTTGTACTACATCATGATTACATAGTGTTATTACAACAGCTTGGCAATTATGCATATATCTCTTGGCAAGATTCAAACCCAGATTTTCTCCTTGAATGAAAGTCAAGGAATTCAACCAGTCGAGTTCATGCCATTTGATTGGTTATTTTATGTTTTATTATTCAGTATTTTTTAAAAAAGGCACTACTGAAAAGGATAAATCTTATGCATCATTGCCTGCCTTCCTGCCTTCCTTCTGCAGAGTTCTACTAACATGATAATATAAAGATGACCAATTGGGTCTATCTAGAGTCCAATGCTGGAAAATTTGTCAAGAAACCATGAAAATTGCATTTCTGAGGCCAGGCAAAAAATCGTCAAAAACTTGGTGGAAAGTTTTGGCCAATACTTGCTGAATAACTTGTGGGCAATTATGAAGAACTCGTCAAAACAAGGCCAAATATGAGCAAAAACTGGTCTGGCCGAATTTTTGTCCAGTTTTGACAGGAATAGCTTTCTTTTTCAAAAAAATATGAATTTAAAAATTTTCTTTGAGATATTTTTGCAAGTTTTTGTTGAGTTTTTGCCAAGTCATTAAGCACTCTTAAAAAATGGGCTTGTCGAGTAATTGCTGAGTGCAAGCTTTTCAACTATGATCCAAATTATGTAAACACAGTACTGCTTCTCTCTCATTTAAGATACTACTTCTACAAACTGAACCTTTGTGAAGCTTCTTAAAAAATATCAAAATAGAACTTAGCTGCTAACAGTGATAGTCAAATAACCGAGACATTCTTCAAGCCAATGAACCAAGAAAATTGAAAAAACATTAATGCAAAACAAAGAGGAACTGGTTAGGGTCTCGTGTATGGCATTTATTGTGCATGCATTCCATCATTTCATGCATGCACTATAGGAGCCCACACTCCCTCTAAAATGCATGCACCATTGCTTATGCAAGAGTTGTGACAACTAATTTTGCTACCCAATTTTTGATACTTGTTCAAATTTCCTCCATTTCCTTCTATTGGTCCCCAACCAATTCCGTTTAATCTCTACCCTCCAACTGAGGAAGACCTGCTCTAAGCTTGGCCATTGGAGCTCTTTCCTGGTCCCCATTTGACTTCTTTGGTGCTCAACTTCTTATGGCATCTTCAAAGGCTCGTCGCCTCCAGAAGGCTCCACCTTTGATATTGTTGTCTATATTAAAGTGAGACAAACAACCCCCCACCTTTGAATTGCTAGGCCATGCAAGTTTAGTCATGTGGAGTTATTTTTGGTGCACTCTTCTATCATTTAGGCGTCTTGAGTTACTTTTCCTTGTGAGTTCTCCCTGTCAAATTGCTCATGCCCATCAACAAAGCTTCCCAATTGCGTAGATTCGACCATATGCTCACCTTCTTCCTCCACTACTTCCTTCTAGCAAGTTGGCGACCATTCATTTGAAACCTCTTAAGTAGTGTTTTGGCATACTTCATTTGCAAAATAAAATACAACAATCTCTTTACCAAAGAATTATACGTAGGTAGCAATGTAGGTGGCATAGACTTTCATGTCAAAAGCAACACAAATACCAGATTTCATCTTTGAATTTCATTGGCCTCACTGTCAATGATGGCAAGATTATCAATGTACGCAGTCAGCACCACAATGTCACCACCATCGATTTTTGTTGGATTTCACACCAATTTCCAATAACGAACATAAGCAATTCATTTACTTAAATCTTATACATAAAGGAAAAAGGACAAAAAGAGAAAAGTGATAGACATAAATGATGGGTGTCCTTGAGCACCAATAATCACTCTATTATCCATAGATAAGAATTACAAATCTTTGATACAATGAATTGGGTGGTTGGGAGGTATTTATAGCAATACCTAAACATGAATAATAATAATTACATAATATCGTTAACCTAAGCTGGCATAACATAAAGGCTTAAGGTTACAAGTTGGGGTTTGACCATGACAAAGTTAACCATCGATCCATAGGGCATATATAAATAATAAATTAATACATTGTATAATGATTGCCCACAGGCTTACACACAATTATGTCATACAACCTTGGCCATTAAGTTACATTACAAATTTCAACACCCCTTCATAATCTGAACTAAGGGGCCAAGGAGAGAAACAATTAGTAAAAATAACATCTTCCCCCCATAATGGATGTGCTAGTGGGCCTTCGTACTTGAGGAAGACTCAATCGAATCCCCCTGTTCATCCGGAAGTTTGCTTACGCAAAGATGCTCCTATACTTGCACAGGAATCTCCTTAGGCTGGATTGTAGTTGTCACAATCAATATTAGATACTCCCACACATATACAATGAACACCTCCTTTGCAACTCCATATGAGGAAGACAAGCCAAGAAAACTCCCTCTTAGAAGTGTTCCAATCTTCTATATCCGCATACGATACAAGACTTGGAAACATGGCCTTCCCTTTCGCAGCACACTTCTCCTATTTTAGAGACATCGACTAGCCCTTGGGCCACCTGATTGTCGTCACCAAAAGAGGCTTTGCAAGAACCTGTTTATGAGAAGAGCTATCACAACTCCCCAAGAATTCTTGGACAAAATGTAAAAGAGAGAAGAGATCATGAAGGGTTAGATATTCATGCATAAAATGAACCAAGAGCCCAAGTGTTTTATAGGAAGAGGACGGATTGATAAGAGCACATTCTGAATCCTTTTTTTGTGTGCCTGCAAAAGATTCAATAACTTCTTGCAATGCCTCAAATCCAACTGCCTTTCCCATGAAAATGGACCAAAGATTCTTATTCCATAATATACTATAAATTTGCCCCTTTGAATGGGGGATATAGTTCTTGAAGACAATCAAACAATGATACGTCCGTGCAGATGCAGTAAGTCCTTGAACAAATACCCCCAATGCAAAGAGACCTACAGTTATGGCCTCTATAACTTTGCCCTCCAAATGAGCCCTACAGTGACGTTTCTGAAAAACATCATGTTTTTAAAAATTCCTTTTGATTTTTTTAAGGAACTATAATAAGGAATAAATCTCTTCTTTTGCTCCTTACATCACCAAAGATATTATCAAGCTTTAAGAGGTAATTTGCCCTTGTAATCAGAAGAAAGATTGGAAGCTTTGAACAAACCTTCTGTGTGACTGTAAGGAATTAAAGCTGTGGAAATTATTCCTAAACATTCAATTTTCTAGGGAGAGTAGCAATCAGCCTGCTGTAAATTCATGTACAGCCAGTACATTAAGGAAACAGTCTGCTGTCTTACATTTACAGTCAAATAGAACATGAAGAAAATTTGCTGTAAACTTATTTACAGTCAACAAAACACGTGACAGTATGCTGTAAATTCATTGTTGAGGTCTGAAATGGTTTACAGCCATATATATTCTTATGGGCAGTCCTTAATTTACACACGAGAAACATCTAATAATCTCAGAATTTAATGTTCAGCCTTTATCTAGTTGCATTTAATTTATACCAGCAACTTAATAGATATATACAAAATTCACACACACATAGAAAAAGAGAGATAGAGATTTGATGGGGAAAACCCTTTTGGGAAAAAAACCCCAGGAAAAAAATCAGCACCAGCCTCCTGTGTAGAGATTTATTACCAAATGTGCAATCAACAATCCTCCTACACAAAGCTCCAAATCCTCCCCTTTTGCCCTCTACGTCAAACTTGAATGATGAAGATAATACAAAATGAATTCCAACGCCTCAAATAAGTAAAGGAGTTGTGCATGGATAAGATAAGATGGAATAGTTAATTATTCCATCTCTATCCATCAAGTCTCCAGTTCCACCTTCAATTAAGAGAGTTGCTTGACTTAACTCCACCGCCCAGCCCATCCTTATCCTAAAAATGGGCCCCACATGCTTTAAGTAATCGCAATGTCCAGTTAGGGCTTTAATTCCTAAGTGCCTCAATTTAATACATCTTTTTTTTTTTTTTTTTTTAACGAAAAACCCCTTGCGGGGCCGCCTTGGTCTGAGAGACCACGAACAAGGGGTTCTACACTGTCAAAGTCACCCAGGAGTCGCACCCAGCCCTGCCCGCACCAACATTATCAATTGGATTTTGAGTACCCAATTCAGCTTTTTGGTAGGGTGGAGATTCGAACCTGGGACCTCCCTTGGAGGATTGCCCTCTCCTCTCCAACTCACCTACAACACCTGGGTACAATTTAATACATCTTTTCATCACCTTTTTTACATAATTAATTGACAAGTAAATACTTCTAGGACCTCATTACCTAGAATTGATGGGGACGTCCTATTACAAAGTAATTAATTATTAGAATTTACAAGATATGAGACACCATATTCGAATAATCTCCCACTTGTCGAATATCGTACAAAAAAGGTGAAACCATGCTAAGGTCTAAGGGCAGCCATGCCCTTAGCCTTAACACACCATAGAAACTTCTTTGTGCTGACTGGTTTAGTAAGAGCATCTGCAACGTTCTCCAAGGTAGCCAACTTCTCTAGCTTGACACATCCATCCTCCATCATATCTCTCACAAAGCGATACTGCACATCAATGTGCTTAGTCCACGCGTGAAATGTTGGATTCTTTACCAAAATAATTGCACTCTGACTGTCAGACCAAATTTGTAGAACTCCTTGATCAAGTCCCACATCTGCACAAAGTCGTTTCAACCATACAGCCTCCTTGCAGGCATGAGTATCTGCCATGTACTCTGCCGCTGTCATGGACAAAGCGACCACAATCTGTCGCTTAGTCATCCAACTGATAGCTCCTCCATAGGAGCTAAAGATGTAGCCATTAGTAGATCTCCTGGAAGTCCACCAAATCTAGCTGGTCATTATTGAGAAGATGAAGTTGCTTTTATGAACTTTCTTAAATAAGATTTACTTTTTTTTGCCACAAGGACTAGAAGCATAGTTTGGACCTTTGGCTAGAAAAATGCCAGAGGTTAAGGTCCAAACTGTGATTTCATCGACTGGAAAAATGAGGCATAGACTCAATACTCAGAATGTGATATAAGTGAGGGGAACTAGATCTAAATTTAGCCAAATAATTACCACAAATTATGTTGAGCTCAGGAATCAACGATACGTATTGCATGCCTTTGTCATGAAAATTCACTTTCATCTTAAATGAATCATCAGGGGACAATCCAAAATGAAAGCACATGCAAACATGCCTCGTTGATTTAAAAGAAATTGGTAACTGCATTACATTTGAGGTGAATACTCTGATTCATCTTGTTATAGAGAGAGTAGCCCCATCATCTGGGTGTGTTATGGAGCTAAAAAATGCCTTCTAAAGTAGAGGAAAAAATTCTTGAACATTTTGGGTTTAATTGGTCATCTTTGACTTTGAAATTATCATTTCATCCTCTTGTTTTATTGAGAGTTTATTACTCAGGCAAACTGTCTTGCTGTCAAATGTAATCTAGGATAAGTCAAACCTTAACAATACCTCAATATGATTCCTCAACCATGGGAGAGGTCTTACACAAAGGAGGACTTGGTGCATGCATGAGTCTGATGGTCAAAGCAACAATTGAATTCAATAAAAGTAAATTGGCAATAATAAAGGTGGTGACAATGCAAAAGAGGCAGTGTACAGATGATATGAAGTATTTGACTATCATGCAATCTCTTATGCAAAAACCTAGTTGATGCATTGGTGACATAAAAGAACGTTAGGACCCTATCCTAACACAACCATTGTTATGTACTTGTCTAGTGTTGGTGTATGTTTGCACCTTGGGCGCCTAGTGTGTATGGGCCCATTATGATGTAACCTTTACTTTTATTATAAGTAGGAATTAGTAGCTTGGGTCCCCTCTTTCATGTGGTCCAACCCTTGAGCATTAGGGTTAGGGTAAATAAGAGTCTATATAAGGACATGGGTTTGGAGTAGAATGTATCTCATATTTTTCTCAAATTGTATCAGAGCTCTGCTTCCAAGGAGGTTGCCCCCTCGAAGAGGCCTACGATATCTGTTCCGCTTGATTAATATAAGTTTGTTGTATTTCCAATCAGTTATTTTCTTAAGCACTTTTGTTATTTCATTTTCATGGTCATTTAGTTTATAAGCATTTCCATTAATTCCTGCATTGCTATTGCGGTTATGCTTATTTTTATATGAAGGTTCCTAACAAGTGGTATCAAAGCTCTTTCCAGGGCCGTGTTCCACAGTAGCAACAACAGTTCTTGTCCTTCCGTCCATTTTTCTATTCTGTAATTTTTTTCATTCTACTCATTTTCCATTAAAGTATCTTTCCAAAAAAAAAATACATTTTTTTTTTTTTTAGTTTTTAGTGGATTAGGTTAGAAACCCTATGTCGGGGGTTTTAAAATATCACGGAGGAGTTGTCATTTTTGGCTAAGCTAGATTGCCCATAAAGTATCTAGTGAAGTGAGGGGTGCTCAAACTCCAATACCTAGGCCTTAGACAACACTCGTATATGGCTGCGAGCTCCCACATACCCTTGAGTATATAGGGAGACCCCCTAGGAATAGGAGAAGCCTTCACCCATAGGAAGATATCGGTCATTTGAGTTTTGTGGTGCATTGGTAAGTGGTTAGCCCTAGGAAGTTACTCTCATAGTACCCTCAGAAATGGATAGTGCGGCTATGGGTATGGTGGAACCCTCCATAGTTAGAGCTCTAAAATATTGGGTCAACCACTAATCACGAATGAGATTGTATATCAAAGAGCCCATGAAATCAGACACACCTTGACTTAAGTTATCCCTATTGAAACCTTGTTTTAAGTCCTTTCCCATTCAAAACCAAAACCAGATTTGAGCATATTATAGAAGAGACTACTCTAGTTACAGTCTGATAGTGTAGAGAATATCTAGTGTGATAGTATAAAGAATATATAGTTTGACAGTATAGAGAATATATAGTCTGATAGTACAAAGAATATACAATCTGACAGTCAGAGTAGTTTGTTGTTAGTCGTTAGAGTAGTCAGTTGTTCCTTGTCAATATGACAGTGCAAGGAATAGCTAGTCTAACAATTAGAGTAGTAAAAAAAATACAAAAAGCCAAAATTTGTCATTTTGTGGTATAGTCCATTCTGATCCTCTCTTCAAGCCGATCATTTTGACATATAACTCCGATAAACTTTTTGGAGACCCTAAAGTGACTAAAATGGCTTGGTGGTACTAGAGCTACCTAAGAGCTAGAGTGATTAGGTAACTAGGTGAAACAAATTGAAAACCATCAGTCACAAATCCTTCAGGCATTATCCAAATTAGACAAATTGGATAAAATTGATGACCTTGAGAGTCGTTTAATAGGCCTAAATGCAAAATATGATGTTCTAGCAAGACAATCACTAGGGAGTCAAGATGGTAGTTCCAAGGGCAGAGCATGAAATACCTTGCCTCTAAATACAATTCAAAGAATGCCCAAGCTAGACTTTCCAAAATTTGATGGAGAGGACCCAACTAGTTGGTTGTATTAGGCTAAACAATATTTTTCTCTTCATGCCACTCCCCATAATCAAAGGCTTGCAATTGCATCTTTCAACCTAGAATATGAAGCAGTTCAATGGTACCAATGGTTAGAGAATATGCATCCATGGCTCACTTGGGCTGAATTTGAGACAGAATTACTCACCCATTTTGGACCCAGTGAGTATGAAGATTTCATTGGAGCCCTCACCAAGTTAAGATAAATGACATCTGTCCATGATTACCAGACAGTTTGAAAAGCTGGCAAATCGCACTAGGGGATTGAGTGTCAAGTTTTTCCAAAGTTGTTTCATTAGTGGATTAAAGGAAGATATCCATGCTGAAGTGAAAATGTTCAAGCTAGATAACATGATGGCAATTGTAGGATTGGCTAGGCTTGTTGAAGATAAATTCGTAGCACAAAGGCATACTTTTAAACCTCCACAAGCTTGAACCTTGTTTCCATCTCGGACATCATCAAACTCAGGAAACAAACCACCCTAGGTCAAACGTCTCACTCAAGAAGAAATGGAGGCACGTAGGGCACAAGGACTATGTTACAATTGTGATGATAAATATTCTTTGAGCCACAAGTGTGTACAATAGAAACTATATTTACTCGATGTGGGTGAACCTTCCACCAAGGAACCACATGATGAAGGGGAGGACCATAGAGAGAGAAATCAACCTGAAGAGTTTAAATCGATAGAGGACCAACCACCTAAAATTTTAGTACATGCATTAGCTAGGATTTCTACTCCTAGAATGAAAGTGGTAGGGTATTTCAAAGGCCAATGACTTATCATCCTCATTGATTCTAGTAGTACCCATAATTTTATTGATCCTTGGGTAGCTAAAAAAGTAGCTTGTTACATCTACTCTTGCAATTCATTTGAAGTCATGGTTGCCAATGGGGGTACTCTACCATGCAAAGGAAAATGTAGAAATGTAAAGGTGATGATGGGTGACTACAACCTCAGGGTGGACATGTTTGCCCTTCCTTTGGGGGTTGTGACATTGTGTTGGGAACTCAATGGCTTTGTACTTTAGGCCCGATAGTATGGGACTTTTTTGAGCTATGGATGCAATTCATCGAACATGGGAAGCAATACACTCTATGGCATGACCGCAGGTCCTACCCAACTCATCAGCTCACATCGAATGGAAAAACTTTTGAAGAAATCGTCTCAAGGGGTGGTGGCACAACTGTTTGCACTACAGGCCTCGAATACCAATGATACAGTTCAGCTAGCTGAATTATAGGAAATTATGGATAAACATGCACCCGTATTTGCAGAACCACAAGGGTTACCACCATGGCGCACCCATGATCATGCCATCGAGCTTGTCCTAGGAAGCTTACCATTAAACATTCATCCCTATTGGTACCCATATGTGTAAAAGACTAAAATTGAGAAGATGGTGTAGGAGTTATTAGCAGAAGGGTCATTCGACCGAGTGTCAGCCCATATTCTTCCCCAATACTTTTGGTTTATAAGAAAGATGGGTCTTGGTGGTTATGTGTGGATTTTCGAGAACTCAACAAAATTACCATCAAGGACAAATTTCCCATTCTCATCATTGATGAGTTATTGGATGAACTCCATGGTGCTCGCTTCTTCTCAAAGTTGGATCTTCGTTCAGGTTATCATCAGATCAGATTGCGGGAAGAAGATATTCCAAAGACAACATTCCACACTCATGAAGGCCATTATGAATTCCTCGTCATGCCATTCGGTCTTACCAACGTGTCATCCACCTTTTAGAGTCTCATGAATGCAATCTTTTGACCATTTTTACATAAATTTATTTTGGTCTTTTTTGATGATATTTTGATTTATAGTTGTACATGGGTGGAACATTTGCAACATTTAGACCAGACACTACAACTCTTGGTTGATAATCAACTATGTGCCAAATGATCCAAATGTTCTTTTGGGATGCAGGAAGTGGAATACCTAGGCCATATAGTTTTAGGGGAAGGGGTCAAGGTGGATCCTAAAAAGATTACTGCCATACAAGAATGGCCCAAACCACACACTCTCAAAAGTCTTTGGGGTTTCCTAGGCCTCACTGGCTATTATCAAAAATTTGTCCATGATTATGGAAAGATTGCATCCCCTTTGATGGCTATGTTGTGGAAGAACTCGTTTCTATGGTCAGAACCTGTTGAACATGCATTTCTATGACTCAAACAAGCTATGCTCTCTACTCTTATGCTGGCTATGCCTAATTTCTCCAAGCCATTTGTGGTTGAAAGTGATGCCTCTAGAAGTGGAATTGGTGTAGTGCTTATGCAAGAAGGGCGGCCATTGGCCTTCACTAGTAAGGCACTATTAGGCAAAAACCTAGGAAAATTGACTTATGAGAAGGAGATGATGGTGATCTTACATGTTGTCAACCAATGGAGGCCTTATCTTATTGGGCAACATTTTTCCATCAAAATAGACCACCATAACCTTAAGTACTTTCTTGAGCAACGTGTATCTATGCTCAAACAACAAAAATGGGTTACCAAATTGTTGGGGTATGACTATGAAATCATTTATAAGAAGGGCAAGGAAAATGTAGTCGTTGATGCACTATCCCACCAATATGAGGATCAGGGTATGCTATGTGCCATCTCTACTCCACTTCCTCAATGGACCCACCAACTTCAAGGAGAAGTGACCCAAGATTCCACCTTGCAATCATTAATTCAACAACTTCACATTGATCCTGACTCTCGCCCAAGATATACATGGGATGGACAATATCTGCAATACTGAGGTCACCTTGTTATCCCTAAAAATTTGCCACTCTACAAGTCTATACTATAGGAAATGCATGCTTCTCCAACTGCAGGACATTCAGGCTTCTTAAAAACATATGAACGGGCTAAACACATTTTTTTGGGCAAGGATGAAAAAGGATATCAAGACCTTTGTTGTAGAATGTGACACTTGTCAGCATGTTAAGGGTGAAACTATTTGCACACCGGGCACACTCTAACCTCTTCCTATTCTGGAGATTGTTTGGATGAATATTTCTATGGATTTTATTGAAGGGCTCCCAAAGTCTAGAGGCAAAATAATCATTCTCGTGGTGGTGGATCGTCTCTCTAAGTATGCTCATTTCTGTCCTCTAGCCCACCCTTACAAGGCCTCAATTATTGCCCAAATATTCCTTGATTCCATTTTTTGCCTTCATGGCATGCCCTAGTCCATCATATCTGATTGTGACCCCACATTCACTAGTCATTTCTGGTAGGAATTGTTCAAGCTGCATGACACACAACTCAAGATGAGCTCGACATACCATCCCTAAACCGATGGGCAAACTAAAATTGTCAACAAGTGCTTGGAAACTTATCTTCGTTGCTTTGCATCTGAGCAACCAACTCATTGGGTCAAATGGCTTCCTTTGGCTGAGTGGTGGTATAATACTTCTTATCACTCCACCAAGATGACACCATATGAAGCAGTTTATGGACACCCTCCACCATCACTTCTGTCATACATTCTAGGTAGTTCCAAGGTTCAAGCAATGGATTCCACTCTCATGGAGCATGCACAACTACTCCAACATCTCAAAGATAATTTGGCCATGGCACAGAACCATATGCGACAACAAGCAGATCAACACCATTTTGAGCATAGTTTTAACATCAGGGACATGGTTTTCCTATGCTTGCATCCCTACAAGCAATCATCATTGAAACTCCATGGCAGTCAAAAGATAGCACCAAAATTCTATGGACCGTATAAAGTGCTCCAACAGATTGGCCCCATGGCCTACAAGCTAGAATTGTTGCCTTCTTCCATGATACATCTAGTTTTCCATGTCTCATCTTTAAAGAAGGTCCTTGGCAACCATATACAAGTCCAATCCACACTACCCCAGTTGGATGAGGAAGGCTCAATCATCTTAGAACCTACGAGTATTTTAGACTGGCATACACGCACACTTCGCAACCGCACTCTCACTGATGTTCTAGTACAGTGGCATGGACTACAGCCAAAAGATGCCACCTAGGAGCCGCTCCATCAACTACAGCAGCAGTTTCCTCACCTCAAGCTTTGAGGACAAAGCTTCTTGAAGGGGAAGGGCATGTTAGGACCCTATCCTAACACAACCATTGTTATGTACTTGTCTAGTGTTGGTGTATGTTTGCACCTTGGGCGCCTAGTGTGTATGGGCCCATTATGATGTAACCTTTACTTTTATTATAAGTAGGAGTTAGTAGCTCGGGTCCCCTCTTTCATGTGGTCCGACCCTTGAGCATTAGGGTTAGGGTAAATAAGAGTCTATATAAGGACATGGGTTTGGAGTAGAATGTATCTCATATTTTTCTCAAATTGTATCGGAGCTCTGCTTCCAAGGAGGTTGCCCCCTCGAAGAGGCCTGCGATATCTGTTCCGCTTGATTAATATAAGTTTGTTGTATTTCCAATCAGTTATTTTCTTGAGCACTTCTGTTATTTTCATTTTCATGGTCATTTAGTTTATAAGCATTTCCATTAATTCCTGCATTGCTATTGCGGTTATGCTTATTTTTATCTGAAGGTTCCTAACAAAGAATCAGGCTAGGGGACTTATTTTTATCTCATTTTGGTGTGCTGGCCTCCTTCATGGACTGGAATTGGACACCCACAAGGAGAATTGGCAGGGGTCTGTGTTGACATTGAAGGAAAAGTAAGTTAAGGGGACAAATGGGCCATTTGTGAGAAAGGCTCCAGGAGATGCCTTTGTCAGGACATGATCCAATCAAATTTTAAACAGGAAACTGAGAGATGAGGCTTATCCTTTGAAGTGTAAGGTCAAAGGGCAGATGAGGCCAACTAAAGGAAGGTGATGGATGAGAAAAGCAAAGAGGGAAAGCCAAGGTAAGAGGGGTCCTAGGTGAGTTATGGCTTGAGTTTTGGTCTGCGCTCACCCTTGTACCACATTTTAAAGCTCAACATGCCTGCTGGACAGCAAAATTGCCAGTGTCCATTATAGATAATGATCCCCAAGGCATGTGTCTAGCCACTGTAGAGAGAGGTTATAAAGCCTTGAAAAAATGTCAAAATATTACACCTGATGTTAAATGCCTATGTGGCTTGCATGTGAATGTCTTTACCAGATGTTGAAAACTGCACCGAAGGATGTCCATTTTATTCCAATTGGAAAAGTACTGCAAGAACAGTTATAAAGAAAGGCATACATTAGGATATTATGGGTGGAAACCTACTGCATGCCTTTGCCTGGAACAGTGCATAATACCAAGGATGGTATTTTCATAATCTTCTGATTGATAGACATGGGGATATTAACCCTGAAACGAACAAAGGGTAAAAAGAAGCTTATGCAAAATAATAAAATAAAATAATGAATATAAAAAACAGCAGTCTACCATATTCAAGTAAGAGGCTTGTAGGCATATGGTTTATCAAGTCTTGGAGGCCCTAATCATGTGAATTATGCAGCAGAATCACTTAACTTCCCAGTCAAATGCAGTAGCGATGTCTAGTGGTGACATTGAACTTTAAAGAAGGGTCTATGTTGATAGGTTTGGGAGATAATGTAGCTTTCCTTATGGGTAGGACAGTAATCACAATGTTCACATTTCAGGCAGACTTTACTACACTATTTCCTATCTTAATGTCAGGCATTTCAGACTGCAATGTGCAGCAGTCCTTTAGTACCATGCTTGTGGGATCAACTGTGGCTGTTCTCTTTTGTCTAATATATTCTATATATTCAACCCATTTAGCTCAGCTAAGACACTTCAAGAACTACAGATGATCTAACAGTGAATATCCTGTATATTTTGTTTCTCCCTTTTTGAGCATGAAAGCTGCTGTAATAGTTTCATCCATTAGAGCAAGTTGACATTGTCCAATTTCAACAATTGGTGGTCTTTACTTCTTTTCCTATCATTGGTTCAAGGTTGCATTACAGACAGACTTTAGTACACTATTTCCTATCTTATTGTTAGGCATTTCAGACTGCAATGTGAAGCAGTCCTTTAGTCCAATGTCTGTGGGATCAACTGTGGCTGATCTCTTTTGTCTAATATATTTTGTATATTCAACTCTTTTCCCTCAGCTAAGACACTTCAAGAACTACAGATGTTCTAACAGTGAATACCCTATATATTTTTTGTTTTTCCCTTTTTGAACATGAAGGCTGCTGTAATATTTTCATCCATTAGAGCAGGTTGATATTGTCAATTTTCAACAATGGGTGGTCTTTACTTCTTATCCTATGTGCTTTGGCCGTTAGACACGAGTTTCCCTCTGTTTCTATATTTTAAACAACCTCTACATCACTCCAGATTATGTGAATAAAAAGGAAAGTGATCATAATATCCTGAGAGGTAGAACTGGCTAGGCTTTTGTTCATGTTGAGACTAGCTAAGATAAGCACAGAAATGTGTGAATGATTTGATTTACTTTTCTGTTAATTTGAGGAGGAAAACAGCATCACAGGGTTACCATGTTCAATGTTCATGAAGATTATTTTTGTTATTCTTTATATGGATTAGAGTGACCCTCTTAATTTGATAATGTTGAATAATTTAGAAGCAATGTTGACTGCTTTCTCTAAGACTATTTCTTAACGTCCGTTTTCGTTTGGTATTACTGGATGTCATGGGGCACCATATCATATCCCTGCACATTCTGGGTATTTCATGGTTGTTTAAACTCTAAAAGCTTTTAAACGTCGTTCCTGATTTGCCTTAAAATAACTTTCATAGTGGCACATTAAATTTACTGGCCTCTTTAACCTTTTTTTTTTTTTTCCATTATTGTGATTAAGTTTTTGCTGGGTTCTCTGTTTATTAGTTCCAGTGCTTTTTCAGTTACTACCATTTATACTCTTGCAGTTTCAAAGAGAACTGTGAGCTTTGCTCTTAAGCTGCACAGTACGCAATAGAATATTTCTTGTTAATTTCTTTGAAACTGAGGCTTAAATTGTTTTGCACTATGAAGTAATGAATTGTTTTGGAATACAATGGTTCTTATGCTCTTAGATGTGCAGCTTCATATTGTACTTAATTGGCTAGTATTCCCATTTAGTATAGACAATCCATTGACTTGAATTACATTTTGAGTACAGGTTTCAGAGTGGATGGATGGTAGTGGGGGATATCGATTAGGTTCGGAAGACTATGCTATCCGCTTAGATATGATAGCTAAAGTTCGTGGCATAGCCAGTGCTGAAACATATTTTAAAGAACTTCCTGAGAATGTAAAGAACCACAAAACATATGGTGCACTTCTAAATTCTTATGTAAGAGACAAAATGACTGAAAAGGCAGAGGGACTTATGGAAAAAATCAAGGAATTAGGTTTTGCCATAAAAGCAGTTTCATACAACAATATTATGACTCTCTATATGAAAACATGCCAGCCAGGGAAAATACCATCAGTGATACAAGAAATGAAGGCAGCTGACATAATGCCTGACAAATTTACGTATAAAATTTGGATGCAGAGTTGTGCCGCTCTTTCAGATATTAAAGGAGTGGAGAAGGTTTTAGATGAAATGAAACTTGACAGTAGATTCAAAGAAGATTGGAGCATATATTATACCTTGTCAGTCATTTATATCGAAGCAGGTTATGTTGAAAAAGCAGAGGATGCTTTGAAAGAAGCAGAGAAAAGAATCAACGTGAAAAAAGATCGTGTTGGTTGTGATTCCCTTATTAGCATGTATGCTAAGCTTGGGAAAAAAGTTGAAGTGCATAGACTATGGCAGAAATTAAAAAAATCCTTCACTAAGATGACTAACACAAGCTACAGAGTCATGCTGACTTCATTGGTGAAGCTTGGAGACTTCGAGGAGGTTGAGAAATGTTTCAAAGATTGGGAGTCTGAAGGCTTGAGTTATGATATCAGAGTGCCAAACATATTAATTGGTGCTTATATCACTAAAGGAATGATTAAAAATGCTGAATTGCTTCTTGAACAGGTCCAGAAAAAAGGTGGCAAACCGAATTACAAAACATGGGAAATGTTTGTGGATGGATACTTAGAGACCAAGCAGACAGATCAAGCTATAGAGGCCATGAAGAAAGCCATTTCAAAGGTAGAGTATCGTGAGAGGCAGCCTGTGCCTGAAAAGGCACTGGCTATTTTAAGGCTATTTGAGATTTCGGGAGAAATTGATGGAGCAGAGGATATGTTCAAAAGGTTGAGAGGTGTTGATCATGTCAACACACACACTTATAACTCATTGTTACGCACATATGTTCAAGCTGGCAAATCCCCTTGTCAAGTTCTTCAGCGCATGAAATTAGATAAAATTGATCCTAATGAGGAGACGGATCACTTACTTAAACAAATTGATGAACTTTGAAGGTCATCCTTGGTATAATGTTTTTTGTGTCTGTCATGAGGCTATGCTCATAAATGCCTATAACAATCAAGCTCAAAATTGTTTTTCTTTGTTATTTTGATGATCATCCATGGTGTAATGGTTTTTGGGGCTGTTGTGAGGCTATGCTCATAAATGCCTATAACAATCAGCTCAAAATTATTTTTCTTTGTTATTTTGAAGATCATCCTTGGCCTAATGGTTTTTGGGTCTGCAGTGAGCCTTTGGTAATTAATGCGTATAACAATCAGCTCAAAATTGTTGTACTTTGTGAGAAAGTGGAATGTTTAGCTTTCATTTTGAGATGAAACACTTTTTTACATGCTACAGTGAACTGTTTCAAAGAGCATTGACTTGGAGTATTAATGGACTTGTCTTTCATGTACGGGAGGAGGGAGGCAATTTTGATTATTATGTGCAATTGAAGAAGGTTTTGTTTTATATCCTTGCCCTCAAGTTATTGTGGTGAGTTTACTAGCAGAACTAGAACAGTGTCTAGCAGAACTAGAACAGTGTTTGTTTATGTTTCTTGTGATTTTATTGAAGATTCTGTCCCCTCTTGGAGAGTTAAGCTGCACCATTTTTAAATTAGAAGACAATGCAATGAATGTTAACTTTGGAATGGACACTGTGGAGGCAATTGGCAGTGAATGGAAGTATTTCATACTTAATGCCTTGGAGGTTTTCTTCCCATTGAAGATGACAAGTTTTAACCTTTATTTGATGGTTCTTAATTTGCAATTGTTTCTGCCAGCATCTGTAAAGGTATATTTGATAATTGTCATCTTCCACTTCTTTCAAATGAACCATGAAATGTGATAAATTGGGCAATTTTGTGCTTGAAGGATAAGGGGGTATATATGAAATGTGCATACACGGAAAGACAATTTTAACCTTTATTTTATGGGTCCTCAGTGAGTGGGCAATTTACTTTTTAGAAATATCTAAATTTATGTAACTATTGTACAAACATAATGCACATAGGAAAAAGAACAAGGGCACTTGGGATGCAGGATGGCGAGTAGACCGACAGTAAGCGTTGGTGTATTGACTACTTGATGATTTGTAATGATCTGATGAAATGCCTCAAGCTCTTTAAATGGATGACAATACCAACACCAAAGATTGTGGATTCTCAAGTTTGGCAATTAGGAAGGCAAGATATATAGAAAGAGTAAAAGGATTCTTAAAAGGATTGGGGTAATTGTGAAATCTTGATAGTAAGTGAAAACAAAAAGAAAATGGAAGTGACTAAAAGACGTCGGCCAAACAATGAATTTTGATCGATGCTTAATGAACAAGTCCTATGTCTCAACTTATTTTAATTAACAACAACACCAAATATTATGGATTTTCAAGTTTGGCAACCATAGCAAGATATTTATATAGAGCAAAAGGATTCTCAAAGGGGTTGGGATCATTGATAACAATCATGACAAGAAGCAAAAACAAAAAAATCATAAAAGTGACTTAAAAACATGGGATAAATAATGATTTTTTTGTCAATGCTTAATGAATATGTATATGCAGCTTATAAGTTTGCTTTTTCGAAAGGAGAACTTTAAGTCTGATCAAATGACAAATCCTCTACAACAAAGAAATGTACTTGACCTACTAATTGCTTGGGAAGAGCTCAACCTTTGCTTTCCTTTTGATAGAGTAGAGGAGAGACCTGATTTCGCCCAATGGATCAAAGGAAAGCCAAGGATAATAAGCTGATGATTCTCAAGAGCTCTTATCCATGGAGTTGTTTGACACCTCGACGTCAACTCATCATCATATATGCCTACATGTTTCAAACTTCGTAGATATATCATCAAAAACTTAAAATAAATTAATGTTGCAAGTTAGCCTGATTAAGAAGTGAATTTACAACCATTGAACAAATGACAAATCCTCTCCATGATTAGCACATACACACCTTGCACATTGCAACCAATGTCATCTCATGACCCTTAGGTCTAATACAATCTATCACTTATTCATAAAGGCCTAAAAATCATAAGGGTAAATCTTGACCATTGGATTGACTCATAACGTGAAGTGTCGTGATTTGACCTAAAAGGTGACATAGGTTAACGATGTTATATAAAAAAATATCTAACATAAAAGAGAGAGAAGAGACTAAGAAGGGCATGATTACATTCTAAACAAACTTCATTGACATCCAACTTGAGGACTATGTTAGTACACCTCTATCTTATATAGGGAGGATGACGTTCTTTAGCAATTGCAATTTAAACATTAGTGCATCTTTTACAACATTTTACCCTTTCTTAAGTCTGTTCAACAACATATGTGATAGTAAGGCAAGTCCTTAGGAAGAATACAAAATACAAATATCCAAAGTAGAAGAAAGTGCAACAAAAAATCATGTAGATAATATAATTGACATAATATATATAGCAAATTTGAATGATGGAGGAGCGTGGAAGGTTGGAGGTTGAAGGAGCATGGAAAGATGGGTTGGTTGAAGGAGCGTGGAAGGTTGGGTTGGTTGAAGGAGCTACAATGAAAGGTTGGGATGTTGGGTGGAAGGCTGGGATGGTTGAAGGAACGTGGAAGGTCGATAAAGCTAAAGAAGCGTGGAAGGCTGGGCCAGTTGAAGGAGCTACAATGGAAGGCTAAAATGTTGAGTGGAAGGCTGAAGGAGCGTATAAGGCTGGCCTTTGTTGGGTGGAAGGCTTGTTTGAGACCAGATTAGCTAAGGGAACCACAACAATAGGTTGGGTTGTTGAGTGTAGTGCAACAACAGGTCGGGTTGTTGGGTGGAAGGTTGGATCAACTAAAACCCCCTATTTTTGTCTTTGGTGTGCCTGTGGGTTTGGAACCCACATGCATTTGGGTGGATTTCCCCCCCTCTTTACAACATAAAAATGTACGAAGGATTAGTTTTTTTTTAAAAACGTCTCATATTTTAGGAGCCATATCTTCGCAAAAAGTTATCCGATTCAGCTGATTCTTGGACCAACTTTGCGAAATTTGAATAGCTTTAAAATGAGTGGTCATATGCAAGAATCCGAGTAATATTGAGGGAGATTCGACCCTGTGAAGTCAACCATTCGAAACAAGAGCAGTGACCATTTTTCAAGTGGCGAAAAACAAAATTGCAAATATTTGTTAGCTAGGGTTTGAATGATAGGAAGAGCAATGAAGGGCTAGGACTTCAGTGAGGAAGGAAACTAGCAATTCAAATTCGGTAAAGCGGACTATAACAGTGCGATGTTTTGGAAATATTACTCTAGTAATATATAGTAGAGGTGAAGTTTTGGCAATGAAGGGCTAGACTTTAGTGAGAAAGGAAACTAACAATCCGGATTTGGTAAAGCGGACTATGATAGTGCGATATTTTGAAAATATTACTCTACTTATATATAGTAGAGGTGAAGTTTTTGGCATTGTGAAGGCTGTTATAGGAAAATGTTAAGAAAGATGCTAAATTCTGGAATAATTGTATTCATACAGAAAATTGAAAAGATCCAAAAAATGAAAATCAAGAATTCAGATATTTTATGTAAAATGATGTAGGTTTCTAGCTATAACATCTCAATTGAGATGAGAAGTGTATTGATTTATAAACTCTCAAGCTTTAAAGAAGAGAATTGTAATTTTTCAAGGGTGGGGGATCCGAGTACAACCCCTTATTATCCAATATATATATAAAACTATCATAATTCAATACAATATTTTAGTAAAAAGTAATAGCTGAGACAAGCATAAAATAATGCATACTTGATTCTTACCATGGCACAATCGATGGATTTGGTGCTATATAGAATAAAACCAATGCTCAAAGCATAACAAGTCACAATTTTACTTACAAAACAACTAAGTAAATACACTAACCTTGTCCCAAGCCAAGATATGTCAAAATGAGTCCACCAATATTTGAAACAAGTCGAGATACTTAGAAGCCATTACTAGACCTTTAATCATTTGTGTAGAGTTTTGAAAACATAATGATTTCTCACAATAAATATTTAAAAATGATAAGGGGTAAAACTTTGAATAATAATTTCATTTCCATGTGTAAGTCTAACCCTTCATCAACATTGATTGAGTGACCTTGAGAGATGAGGAGGTTAGATTGATGCAAGAAAAAAAATGATAATATGGGGTCATGGAGGTGGTGATATCCAAGTGTTCAAATTGATCCCTCATTGTGAATTAATGCTAAATACGAAGCTTTACTAAATAATTGTTAATGAATGGACAAACACTAGATAGGTTATCTAGGTAGCATAGGAACATGGAGGAAATTGTTAGAATCATCATTTAGTTTCTTGTAATAAGATTCTTGATGCAAATTTCTAGAAGCACATTAAAAGGCTTTAAGGCTTTTGATAAATTTGGACTAGAAATTAATGTCTTTATCACTAGTTTAGGCAATTCCACATGAAAATGGACAAATGCGCCAAATAATTGGTGACCTTGGGCAAACTAGCTAAAAAAGACAAATAAATTGAGGGAACCTCCACAGGTGAACAAGACAAACAAAAGATAGACCTAACTTTGGTATGGGAAATTTGTAAAAAGACACAAACCCAACAAAATTTAGTGATCTAGTAAAGCAAAACCTTATAGTTTTCATTTAGGTTAATTCAAAAGTCCTTGATTTTACATGACATAGCTTGTAGCGTGAGTTAGGTTAAGAATGAGATCATGTAGATCCTAGTAGGTCAAGTACACAGACACATGCATTTGGCATGAAGCAAAGTAAGATCATCCTACCATATTGACACCAAACAATTGGATGTGGAGACAATGAGATCAATCATAGTTTGAATTAATGGTCTCAAAATTGATCACCTACACATTGATGAATTATCATGGACAAGGCTACAATGAGTCTATTATTTAGTATACATATGACCATATAGAGCACTATGCTAGGAGGTAATAAGATCATGGGAGCCACAATACAACACTTAGGATTTATGCACAAATAAGGACAACCTTAACATCAAATCATGTATGCTACATGGCCTCTTAATAAGTGTTAAAAACAACACTGACCACCCAATAGGGATAGAGTACCTAGGACACATCCATGGTGGAGCCTATAGGGATAGGAGAGGTGTAGCTTGATTGATCCAAAGTCTGGGAGGGAGGGGAGAGCTTGTATGTAATAAGGGGGAGACAAGCTAATAGAAGAGACCGTAGATGATTAGGACATAAATGGAGAGGATTGGAGAGAGGGACTATCTTGGGGATCCTAGCTAATGATAAGATGAAACTAGAGAACTTTATCATTTATTTACTTTGATCCATAGGTGAATATTAGGAAAGTGAGAAAATCAACATGGTTACTCCTTTTCTCAACCCAACACACTATGAGGGAGACTTAGGTACACCCTTTACCTATATTTTAACTTTTGACATGTATACGTAGCATTGCTTTGACATTATTAATAACACAAATGCATTCATAGATATTGCATTGTGTGATACTTGTATTTGATTCATAGATATATATCATACTAGCACATGCATTTAATTGACAAATGTTTGACAAAGTCAATAGACATTTAGTGATCTATTTGGCATGTTAATCAACATTTAGTGGCTTAGTGATTATATATATATATATAAAACTTGTGTATATATGATTGAAGAGATATAAGACAAGATCTATTTTGGTTAGTGATCAAGACCTGACATAGATATATATGTGATTGGAGCTCCTCTCAACCCCACAAATAGTGAGCCTAACACACCCATAGATCTCTATGTTGATGCACAACACAACATCATATTTGTTAGATATTCATTGAGGAGATCATGATTGATGTCAAATAGAGGTGTGGCCCTAGAAGATGGAGTTGTAGTTAAGACTATCATGCATGGAAAACACCGATTTTTAGGTCGTTAAGGGAAAGCATGAGTTGTTGAGGGCTAGGCACATCCTAGGAGGAGAGTTCAAGGGCTAAATTACCTTGGACTAGATAGATTTTGTAGGTATGTAAGGAAAGTTAACATATTGTAGAGTTTAGTATTATAATTCTAGAGACAAATGTGAAAGGAAAAAAACCACTTGGGTAAAATGTAAATTAATATATCTCAACATTTTATCTCCATAGCAGATGGGGATTGAAAAGCACCATTTGATAACTTATGGATGGAAACATGAAGTAGAAGCATGCTCTTGTATACGTACTAACACATGTTGAAGAGTCCTCCATCAATCATGTATGAATTAAATACATGTCTATTGACAAAATGTATAGGGTTTAGCTGATGGAAATATTGACTCTCTTGGATCACCACATAGACACTTGAAAATACTTGCCATATAATTAGAGTTAGGATGTACCTAATTGGGGAGGGATATATATATATATATATATATATATATATATATATAGAGAGAGAGAGAGAGAGAGATGTATTTTTGGTTGAGTCATTTTTGTAGCCATCATGTTTGGAACCATGATGAAATGTACTTAAGTTGATGGGTAGACTGATAGATTGAGCAATGGGTACTCCTTACTCTATTGTATATGTATTTTTGACACTTTGAGAGATATATAATATTCATTGATAGATTTATATTGTGTATTTGATTTACTTGTGTGCATTTTATATTATGCACTTTAAATAATTATTATATAAATTTGCACGTGTCCTCACTAACATACCATATGAGAGATAATATGAGTTCAGACAAAGTATTGTCACAAGTACATTTTAACAAAAAAAATAGATAAGCATAAAAACATGAAAACCCATTATGATGACATCTATAAAAGACCCTTAATATAGATAATGAATAAATACTGAAGTTTCACTACCATCCAACTAAAGAGCGGTGACTATGCCTGTCGTTGATTTGGAACCCTATGCAAAATGAAAATCCCTCAAAATTTTGTTGACCATTAGGAAGCTTATGCCAAAGAATCACCAAGTTATCACCAAAGGCTGAGTATGGGTGTAAAACCCCAGGAGTTGTAGGTCTAGGTTAACTATCAAATCTTAACAATTAGCAGCCCATGATGACTCTTTATAGCCCTTTTGGTGATAACTAAATCCGATCCTACATTTAGTAATAGCTTAAGAGCCATTTCAGTGATAACGAAAATGACTACTAATGGCAGAGGTTGTACCTAGACAATGACCATGGGCAAGAAAGCAAGCCTTGCTATCGTCCACATCTATTTGGGTTCCTAGATCTTGATCACCCATTTGTCATCTCTCCACCACATGCACATGACACATTCGTTGGGAGAGTCAATTGGGGGAAAATTAATAGTTGTGGAAGGTAGATCAAAAGTCGTAGGAGTTCATCATAAAGAGATTCTATGAGGTATTTACTCTGACGCATTTGGTCAAGGGAGCCATTAGATTAAGCTTCTTTGCACCAATGACTACTTCAAGGAGAATACTAGCACTTAAAGACAACGAAGTTGCAAGTGGCATATTGAAACACTTCAAATTTGGAGGCGACATGGACTAACAAAATGTCATATTTTGTAGTTCACATTTTTTTGATAGATTCTTCGTTGAAATTTTCCTTAGAAGAACTTGGGAAAGGGCTGAGAACCAAGAGACAAAGCTAGTGGAAGGTAAGGAAAGAGGTTTCAAATCTGTAAAGGCTACAAAGTTTTGATGTATTGGTTGGCGCCACTTTTCAAAAGCTCCGACAGTTTGCACTACCCAAGCTTCCAAAAGGCAAAATATGATTACGAGTTTTGAGAGACGAAAAGGGGAGTTGAATATCTAAAGATCAGAAGTTCTAAAAATTTTTGACCAAGAAATAAAGGCAAAAGTTATGGTAATATGCATCATCCAAATATTCTAAAAATCAAGATTTTTTCAAAGGCCAAAAGAAAAACATAGATGACCGAATATTGAAAGAAAATTTTAAAGGAGAAAAGGGAACATAAATTTTGAAATATGGACTATGCGAAACAAACTCTCGAAAGACGAAACACTAAAAGGGTTGATGGGAGAATAGAAGAAAATACTGCCTCAAAATACTTTCAAAAAGGATTTTAGCCTGATATTGAATTTTTTTAAAGTTTCAATGGGAAAGGATGAAAAAAGTTTCAACAAGAAGTCAATAGCTTGCATAACTATTTGAAGAGAATAAGAGCACTTCAGGAATTAAAGCATAGCGCCAAAAGCCACCAACTCAAAAGAAGAGTCAAATCAAATTGCAAGGCATCGATAATGGTACACAAGCTCCTAGCAGGGGTAGATGAGCTAGACTAATGCGTTGTTATAAAGGTATGGTAAGGATTACCTACTGGTGTCACTTCAACTTAGCAATCCAAAAAGGTGGGTGGTTTATTGAAGATAAGCATGGCAGGCTCAATAACAACGATCTCGAACCTGACAATATTGATTGTAGAGGTTGCTTCTAACTAGATTTCAATATCCCTAGGATGATGGCTGAATATATAGCAACTCAAAACTAACCTAGAAACCTTGAGAAACTAAAAGGTGACAGAAATAATCGGATCAAAAGGGCATCGAAGATTTGGTCACAAGCACATCTACAATTTTGGAGAGAAATTTCTCCTTTTATAATCTATAAATAGTAATTTATTAGGCATTGCAAAGGATCAAAAAATTGTATAACTCTTGCTTCATTTTCTCTGTACAACAATACATAAACCCTAAGTGGTGTTGTGGGCAAGATTTTGAGCCCCCACTTCTGGCATAAAATTATAAATTTTATTTATATATATATATTGGAAGCCATGACTATTGGGATTTTTTTGTCCCATTTCTTGGTGTATGTATGATTATGTGTGTAAGAGGTCATGATTAACACATCTTATTCCATTTATTGCATGTGCAACCTATGCTTAATTTTACGTGCTGAGAAGAGGAAGTGTTCACCTTTGAGTTGTTGATGCATTACAGTCACAGTCACATCTTGTCCCTATTAGCTTAGGTTAGCTTAAGATCTTTTTTCCTTTCTTTATTTATGTTATCTTTGTTTTCTCTTTTCCTTTTTCCCATGAAGTTGGTTAGAGTAGGAAGAGTGCTAAAGATCACATCTTGAAAGGAGTCAACCTTGTAAAAAAACTTTGAAACACCTGATTTAGTCGAAACTCGTGCTCTCAAGGTTGTCCTATTGTGTTGCTTTACGCGAGGCACGATAGTCTTTGATCATCTGGTCTTTGCATCTGGTGGTCGAGACAAAAATATAGGACAACAATTTAATGACACACCCAATGGGACTAATATGGAACTCAAACGTGAAGCTAGGATTTCCATTATTCATATTGAATATATAGTACATGAAAAGGAATCACATGGTTATAGAGGTTGTAACAATATGCCATGCAAGGCCAACCACCTATAACAATATGCTAGCGGGGATAACCACATGCCAAACATGGATGAAAACAACCAACTAACTGCTAAAAGATAAAAGAGATTCCTAACATGACCATGCATCCTAAAAACTAACCAGAACATATTCAACGTGGGCATACTATACCTCACATAATACAATGCAAGAAAATAAGAAATAATAATATCTTAGGCTTATAATTAAGCCTAAGGTACAATAATATCCTCAACACTCCTCCAAACCATAGAAGCATTGGACCCCAATACTCTCAATAAATCTGGAAGCTCACAAGCCATCTGATGGTGAGAGATCCAGCGAGCCTGGTGTGGAAGCTGATCGTAATGGACGACAAGGTAAGAAGTGGAAGAACCCTATCGAGTGTGATGAGTCTTCATGTTGAAAAATCTATTTGTAGTGAGCGTAAGCTGAAGGTCAAGTACCACATCTATTGGATGATTGATGATAGACTTAGTCTCCAAAGTAGAAACCTGATATGGATTCTTAGGAAAATATCGTTTGTCCAAAGTACACCAAACTCTATGTCCAACCTGAAATGGATGAGGACTCCAATGCTTGTCCATCACTCTATTTTGCTCCTGCTGAGTCTTTTGCAAGATATGTGTTACCTTGACCTAAAGGCTCTGTCGATGCTACATGAAAGAAATTATCTTGTCTTGCTCCTTCTCTGTATGTGCAATAGTGGGAGGGGGCAAGGCTAAAGGTAACTCATGTGGAGCAAGTGGTTGTTTGTTCATAGGTGTACCCAAAATGATATCAATGGAATGATTGTTATCTCTCTCTCACGAGGAAGAGTAATGGGTTCCTTAACCATGAGCTTTTGTGATTGTACAATTCTTTGAAGTGAAGCTTCTTTGTCATGGATCTTTGGAGGTGCTTGTTCTTTATCCTATGTGGGTCTTATGCAAGTAGGAGCCAATACATGTGCTTGACTTAATGTCTTGTGATCTTACCTACAACTTAGCATCAAATTTGATGTGGGTGTAGTGCTTTGTATCAAATATGTTTCATCATGCAACTCCAAGGTGTATGTGTTCTTTTTAGCATGATACATCGCATTCCTATAAAATTGATAGGGCTTATCAAGAAACAATCCACAACAATCCATATGAGTGACATCACACCTTACCTTATTCACAAAATTGTGACCAAAAGCAAAATATAAGGTGCAAGTGTGTGTGATGTTGGATGTATAATCTACATCCTTCTACCCAAATGCATAGGGTTGAGGATGTGGCTTCAAAGGAAGCTTCAACTTCTCGACAACGGTCCTCACAATGAGATATTTTTGTGAGCCATTATCTATAATACAATCCACATAAAATTTATGGGTAAGGTGGTCTTGAGTGACAAACAAATGGTCATGACCCCCTTGTGTAGAAACATTTGTCATGAGGGTAACTTTGTTGAGTTTACCCTTCAAAGCAGGATATTTTTCTTCTGTTGCAGTAACCACAATGGGACCATATTGTGGGTCCTCATTTGTAGGCTTTAAAAGTAGGGACTTTTTCATTCTTTCAAATGTATAATATCTAGATTTTGTATGACCATCCTTTTTACAAAAATCACAATACAATGCTTTTTAGAATTAGAAGAAGAATGGAATTTGGGTGAAGTGGGAGGAGTAGAAGAATTAGGGGAAGAAGAATGAGAATAATTTTTTGCCTTTTGTTGATGTTGATTCAGACCTTTGGAAGTGCTTTCCTATGAAGGTTGAGACCTATGAGAGGAACCAAATTTCTCCTCCACTAGGATGACATACTTGAATGCTGTAGACAAAGAAATGAATGGAATGAATTTCACTTCTCTCAATATAGGATATTGCAACCCACTCACGAATTTCTCAATAAGCTCCTCCTCTGTAACATTGATTGTAGCAATAACTCTAAGCCTATTGAACTGAAAAATGTAGTCTAAAACTGACATGTTAAAGACTTGCCTCCACCTATGCCACTTGATCCTAAGATCAACCTGATAGTTAAAGGATAAAATATGTTTTTCAAGAGTTCTACTAGATCTTCCTAAGAGTTGACTTTGGTTTTACTATCTAAGATTAGCATTTTTACTAAAATTGTGAGCCTGAATTTGGCAAAAGCTACTTGTTCATCTGAAGGAATATCAACATATGAGAACCAAGTCTCCATATACAGAATCCAAGTGGACAACACATACATATTTCTTGATCCGTCATAAGGTTTAACATCACATTTTGATTTATTGGTGAATTTATTATTTTGACATCACCGGAGTCAATTGGATAGTAATATCTTTCACTCTATCCATTAAGTCACCTACTATAGTGGCGATGTTTGCCACTTGTGTTGCAAGGTCATTCACCATTTGAAATCTTGTGTATGCCAGTCTAGGAGAGCTAATGTGGTTGCAAGAACTATCTAGGCAATTGCTTAGGTCAAGTGGTGAAACTCCTAATGCAAAAATTGACCTAGATTTACAAAATTTTACCTTTATAATTTGTAGTGGGGGGTGAGTTTTAGTGCTTTTTACAAAGATGCAATTACAATTTATCTTTCAATTTGAGGTTTTACAAAGGAAAATAGCACTAAAAAACTGCCAATGTTGTCCCTAAATGCAAAAAAATTGACCTTGAATTTTTGCAAAAAAATGATGAAAATTTTGCATCACCTACCAAAATTTGATCGATCAATGGCAATTGAAAAAATTTGGTCGATCAATGGGTAAAATATGTAGATGAGCGACAGATTCGGGTCAACGGTCTGCCAGAGTTAAGTCCACAGTCAATGGTAGGGTAAAAAAAAAGTAGAAACTGCCATGTGTTTGATTGGGTAGCGAAGCCTACAACAACCATGGGCCCGCACATGAGCGGGGCCTTTATGACCACTAGGGGTGGTGGTCACTCCTTTATGGTCGATTTCACCCTTATATATCCCTATTAGGCCCTTCGCACGCCTGATGTGGGGTAAAAACCCACATTATTTTTGGTTTAAATGGTATCTTCTCGCCCGAGGCTCATCGAAGATTTTCTATGGTGCCTGTAAAGTGCAACGTCACTAGAACATTAGGAAGTCACATTGGGAAATGAAAAACTCGTTGAATGATCATAAAAAATGATCCAAGAACTTTGAAATGCCTCGTGTCTGCCTTGTATTGGTCGCAAAGATTCTCCCTCCAGATCCGAAGATGCCACATGTTGTGCATCGATAGGGTGAAGTTTAAGAGTTTGAATCTTGCACCCGATTGGTTGATTAAAAACCTTAGGGATGATTTAAAGTTTTCTCCTTGCTATAATTTTTGACTCTACAAATTTTAGCCTACAAGAATTCATCGATGAATAGTGAAATTTCACTTGCAAAAGTATTTGTTGTGCTGCACCTTCAATGTGATCATTGTGGAGTAGAATCAAACAACGTGCATGATGCTAAAATTTTATGGTCAGGGGATGTCGGCCTCCTATCATCGTCTGTTTGTATCAAGCCAAGCCGTGACATGTGAAAGGGGGTGGGGGTGAGGAGTAAGAGAGCGGGAGAGGAATACTCAAGGTGGGTGAAAGGGGATGAAGGGATAAGAGGAGGGGGATGGAGGGTAGGGGTTTCCTAATATCGATCTATCAATAGGGGATCGATCAAAAATTGACTGACATAAGATAAAGGAAGAGGTAAAGGGAGGGGTAAAAATGAGGGAAGAGAATTGTCTTCAGTCTCTAACCCTCCAAGAAACCCTATTGAACCTATAGCCACATCCAAAAAATGCACACCAAGACTCTACCTGTGCATCCTTCGACAAGGAATACCAAAGCCTCATTTTGGCCACAAGTTGTCCTCATTCTTGGTGTAATTGATATTCAAGACAATAACATCAAATCGTCCATCCATCTGTTCAATATTCAAACAACATAAATTCTTCTTGCCTACACAAGGTAATAAGATTGATGCTTCTCTTAGGGTTATTTGGTGCAGGGGTAATTTCCACCCTTTGCCACCTCAAAAACATGAAGCTAGGATTTCCATTATTCACACTGAATATATAGTACATAAAAAAGAATCATGTGGTTACAAAGGTTGTAACAATATGCCATGCAAGACCAACCACCTATAACAATATGCTATGCAGGGATAACCACTTGCCAAACATGGATGCAAACAACCAACTAACTGCTAGAAGATAAAAGAGATCCCTAACAACATAACCATATATCCTAAAACTAAAACATATCCGTGGGCATACTATACCTCATGTAATACAATGCAATAAAATAAGAAACAATAATATCTTAGGCTTATAATTAAACCTAAGGTACAATAATATCCTCAACAAGGACCCAATTGATTCATTCTTATTGGTCCCATAATCAAAAGAACCTATAGGATGAGACTCTAGTGAGGGTCCCCATCTATTTGCTTGTGTGAAGCACCTAAAAATATCACTTAGCGACTCTATTGAAGAAAATATCCAAAAGTATTCACTTAGAAATATATCAGATTGAGTTTCTCGTGAAGATCTTAGTCTACATGCTTATAGATCAATTATTGTATTCACCTGGTGACTTTGCTCAAAGCAAAGGACCTGGGAGTTTATGAGTGAAAGACCTACGACTAGATCCTATATTGCTACCAATCTTCAAGTGTTTCTACCATCACTTAACACCATTCCAAGAAGAAGAAGAGGCAGAGGCCAGAATATGGTTGCCCCACCACCTAAAGTATTTCTTGGTTAGAATGATATATGTCCATTGAGATTATCCATTCCACTTGAAATATGAGATGATATACCAACGTTTGCACTAAAGTCTCTCCCATACTTCATTGGGTAAGACATGACAACTTTGATAGAACATATGAACCATGTGGTGAGATTGTGCATGCTGCATAATGTAACAGAGCAAAATATGGCTAAAAACGTTTTTATGGTGTCCTTCAAAGGTAAGGATCATGAGTGGTACATGTCACTTCAACCACACTCGATTATTGACTAGGGACAACTTGTCGCCCTGTTCGTGGAAATATTTAGAGAGAAGATGGATGGAGTGTATCTCCTAGAAAAATTGCCAACTATAAAGAGAACATCAATGGAGGCTATAGATGATTTCAATATTATATTACATAAAAAATAGTACAAAATACTTGAAGAGATTTATCCTCTCCTAGGTATGGCATTGATTTACTACTTAAAGGCCTTAAGATATCAGTGATGATCAAGGTCAAGGGAGGGAATTCTCTGCCAAAAGCCTATGGAATAGCAATCATGGCCAAAAATGACCTGATACACATTGGAAGACTTCCCCTAGGCCCTTGATGCCTCTGATTCTCATTTGTCAATATTTGCACCAGCCTCTTCAGATTGGCCAGTCAATTTCCTCTCAGCTAACTTTGTTCATACCCGTGGCCTTTGTTTCTTCACCTTCTACAATTCTACTATCGACAATCTCAAATTGAATGCAATAAAGAGCTTATAAAATAGGTATCTAATGAGTGTCAAAGCAACACAATTCTTTTCATCCAAAAAAATAACCTGGGGCTCAGACACATTACAAGTGACTATCATAATCACAAAAAAATTGAGATCAACCATCAACTTCATATTAGTGGAATGCTCTTGTACAAACCCCATATCAAAGATCTTTTTCAAAATTGATCGAAAGTATAGTTCCTATACAAAATGATTATCTAGAAAACTTGAAAACTTGATGTTGTCCCAACTTCTTTCCCTCTAATGCTAGCACTAGAGCGAACCAAAATGAACCCTCCTATCCACAACTATCTACTTCTCAAATTTTGGCTCAAAATTCCTTCACAAGCATAGATATTGATTTTCTTGAACAAACATTAATAAATAGGGATGAAGAGAAGATGTATGTTGTATCTTATGAAGATGGAATTGGGATAACCCTAGCACATACTTATTATATGACCAAGAAAAAAAGAAAAGTAGTTGAATAATAAAAGAACTATATGCAGGAGAGAATACCAAATCCCAAAGAAACTTCTATTCCATTAGCAACACAAATATGAAGGTGCTAGCATATTCAAAAAGAAGACTTAAGCAACAAGAATTCATGTTGATGCTAACAAGGGTTCCTAAATCACCAATGGTAGAAAGTGTAAAATATTTAATCTAGGACCAACCAACCTTAGGGAATTTTTTTTTAGTCTTTATCATTGTAACTAGTTCATGAGTGAATTAAAAATATCTTCATGTGGTTCTCTTATAGATGAGTTTCCAAGTAACTTCAAGGCCACACTTCAGAGGAATCCAACATGGTCAGTGTCTATCTTGTGGATAGGAGTGACCAACCCCTATAATGACCTACAGGTAAGGTTTCTTTACCTTACAATTGGGAATTCTCCTATCTCAAATAGGAACACCCTCTTTCCCTACTAGTTCAAATCAAACATTAAAGTAGCTTCTATGTTAAGTCTCTTTCAACCCATACATTAGGTGTATGCCTTGAGGATTAGTTGCTTCTTCCTTAAGGATATAACAACAATCATTGCAATGCTTAAAATATCCTATTTCAACCATAGGAAGTTAAGGGGGTTATCACACAAACCCACATAGACTTGTGAAGGTCTACTATTTTACCTTGGTTTAACCAACTATAATATCCATGAAATAGATATTTTTAAATGTTTCCTCTCCATATTCACTCTCATGTTTAATATCTAAGTGACATGTATGATTCATGCATTCCTTCTAGTTTTAGGGTTACTATATGTTAAATAGACACAATCTTTAATTCATATTTAACGATTCAAACCTTATCATAAGATAACTTCATGTTATGATATAACTCTACATTTTCTTCTATGATTTCTTTAAGTCAAATATTACATTGTATACAAATCCTTTCAAGGAGTGATATAATCAAATTACAAATGATATCAATAAATACATTTTACAATACTAGAGGCCCTCTCATTGAAGAGGCCTTGTTACAACATGTATACATGATCAATAGAAGTCGAATAGTTCCAATATTCGCTTGACTCCATTCGAGCCACTAGTACTAGATTGTAGGTGTTTCGGGATCAGGACAACCCATTACATGTATATGAAAATGCATTCTAGGCACACAATAGCATGTAATAATTTTCAAATGGATACAACTAAACACAATTAATTCTCCACAATGTAATTTTCTAAAGCATTTCTCCTTTCAAAGGAAGGAAATCCCATACTTTCCTAAGACTGAAAATCCAATTTTCATCTCATATTCTTCTCCATAAGGATATGCCTTTGAAACAATTACTATTACAATAAACTTTTTCTAGTTCTTTTCAAGGGAATGCCATTCATTCATAAACGAGATCCCTTTCATGCTTATAGGATTTAAACATATCATAATTTCACAAGTATCTCATATTTATTCAAATAGAAATAGCATTTAAATAAATCATACTTTCCCAAGTATCTCGTATTTCATTAAACATAAATAGCAATAAAACAAATCATACTTTCACAAGTATCTCATATTTATTCAAATAGAAATAACATCTAAACCAGTCATACTCTAGCAAGTAACTCATATTTTCTCAAACAGAAATAGCATTTAAACCAATCATACTTTAGCAAGTAACTCATATTTCCTCAAACATAAATAACATTTAAACAAGTCATACTTTAGCAAGTAACTCATATTTCCTCAAATAGAAATAACATTTAAACAAATCATACTTTAGCAAGTAACTCATATTTCCTTAAACATAAAAAACATTTAAACAAATGGATTACTTATAGATCTACAAATCCTCCCAAGGGTTTACTCATAATCTACCATGAGATTATAAACTCGATTTGTTCTACAACCCATCATTATGTTTATACTATAGTTCCTTTATAAATGCGTTTGTTAATTTATTTGGAGTCTATAGTCTTCCCACAAATCTGGTTACCAAGTTGTTTTAGATCAATCAACATGATTGTACTATAGTTTCCATGAGTTTGTATACAATCTCTCTTGAAATCTATCATCAAGATTACTCAAGTTCAACCACAACTTCCTTCGTAATCTATCACACAAGATTACACTATAGTTTTGCCCACTTGGTCCTCAATTTGTTTTGGAAACCAATATCGGTACACAATATTAGTAAATGAGATTTATTAGTCAATATCTTGTCAAAAATGAACTATAGTCTTTAATAGGTATTTTTTAGTCTACCAACAAGACTACTACCTATTTTATACAAATCTCCCCAAAACTTGTCCAAATATTTTCTTGTGGTTAGTAGTTTTGTCACCAATATTTATTGTGATTTATCCCACAATAACCTTTACCAATTATTACTAAAGCTTGCACTTTAGATTCTCAAACTGCACCATTGAGCCATTTTCTTATAACTTTTAAATGGTTAAATTGGTTGGACAAAGAGGAGTTAAGTGTATTCCTTAATTATTGGTATATTTTGTCTTACTTCCCAAGAGGGTTTCATAATATGATGAACAATAAAACAATCATAGTAAAAATTGATCAATCATAGTAAATTATTGTTATATCCTTTATGTTTTTCCCAAAAAGGGTTTTATATCATATCGATCACCAATCCATCGGTGGTGGGCGAACAGTCAACTATTCAAAGTCAACCACAATAATTATTGTCTGAACAACAAACAAATAATTATTGTCTGAACATCGAGCAGATAATTACTATCAGCAAGCCATGCAACCCATCGATTAAAACAAACTAGGGTTGCACCACATGGTCAACCCATCCAAGGTTAAACTCACTAGCCGCCATCCGCTAGCGTTTGACCACAACTTGCAATCGATAATCAAAGGATAACTTTACCTAAATGAGGGCTTCTTGTACTCTAGTGTGAAGCATGTGGGATAGTACATTACATGAAGTTCACAAAAAAGGATTTATTTCTATGACTCTCTATGGAACGTTATCAGACCTTGATGCGAGGTGAATCCACATGGGTAAGTTTGGACTATGTCTTTCACAAAATGCTAATAATTTCAAACTACAATCCATAGAACATGATCTCGACCATCACCATCGTGGTCAGGGAGGTGTGGAGACTCACTCACTTCAGTTTTAGCCTAGTAATTCGACGTATCCCCTGTAGGATGAAAGGAACCCTGTTATGATTGCAAAATTGTAGGTTTTCATCCTACATTCAAACATACATCGATTGTTGAATCCAATGATAATAGAAAGTTTTGACTCTCTCTCTCTCTCTTTGGGTAGTAAGACAATCCCATCGAGGATATTTTTGACTTCCTCCGACCTCACTAGGTCGTATCGACCAGAGGCGATGTGCAGGTAGGTTCAATCCATTAATTTGAGATAGACTACCGCAGTGAAGCTCAAACCAGACAAAATATCATATTGCCTCAAATGGGTAACACCTTGGGGATCTTTTACATACCTAAGGGAGTGGGCGTTTTGATAAATCAAATCCACCAGGATATCAACTGAGTGAAGGCCATTCATTTATGACATCAGTATCCCTTTTAAGTTTGAGTTCAAGGCATGAGGTAGTCAGCCTTTACGCAGGGATTTCTATCTATTAGGAGTTTATAATCCCACATGTAATGTGTTGTCAAAATATTTGGGTTAAAAAATGCTCGTGCATAGGTAGTAGAGTAGCCACCAAGCGGTGGTTTCTTTGGTGTTGGAGATTCTAACTTAGGGTTATCTCATGATCTTCCTTGTTTTCCACTTAGGTTAATAAATCCATACTTGGCCTACCTCAAAGGTTATTAATGACCATTTTTTATAATCTTAGTGAAATAACCTTAGATAACATAAAGTTCATCTGATTAGATAACATTAAGTCCATCCTCTTGGGGGTGTGGATAAATAACCTTAGGTAACATAAAGTTCATCCGATTAGATAACATTAAGTCCATCCTCTTGGGGGGTGTGGATTTCTCGGAGGAAAGCACATGGACGTGATTTATAAATTAAAGGCTTGATAATTCCCCCCTTAATAGTTTTAATTATAATGAAATATTAATGGCCCGTATTTGTGGATTTCTCGAAGTAATAAAAGCTTGATAATTCCCCCCTTAATAGTTTCAATTATAATGAAATATTAATGGCCCGTATTTGTGGATTTCTCGGAGGAAAGCACATGGACGTGATTTATGAATTAAAGGCTTGATAATTCCCCCCTTAATAGTTTCAATTATAATGAAATATTAATGGCCCGTACCATAATGAAATATTAATGACCCGCAAAAACTAATCAATGGGGATATGATTTGTCGGAGGAAATCACATGGACGTGAGGTATGAATTAAAGGCTTGATAATTCCCCCCTTATTAGTTTCAATTATAATGAAATATTAATGGCCCGTACCATAATGAAATATTAATGACCCGCAAAAACTCATCAATGGGGTTAATCATATACAATAGATTCCATCACATTCGAGCATACAAACTATTCCAAAGTCAATAATCAAATGTGCTAATCAATGGGGTTAATCATATCCAATAGATTCCATCACATGAGCATACAAACTATTCCAAAGTCAATAATCAAATGTACATTCACATGAGCATACAAACTATTGCAAAGGCAATAATCAAATGTTAATCAAATGTACATTCACATGAGCATACAAACTATTCCAAAGTCAATAATCAAATGTACATTCAGAGTCTGAGCATACAAACTATTCCAAAGTCAATAATCAAATGTACATTTGGATTCAATAATCAAATGTGCATTCAGATTAAAAGATTACGCAAACAAATTGGCATAGAGATAAGGTATGATATGACCTAAATATTTCAAGCTCCTTGAAATCTTTCTCTATCCAGTCCTCCTTGCTTGCTCTCCCTTCTATGAATATCTTGACCAAAAGTCTCTAAAACTTAGGGTTGTTTGGTTTCTGATTTACCAAAGGGTAAAGAGCATAATCCCTAAGCCCAAGTTTTCCTACCAATATTCTTTCAAGATCCCTCCTTTCATGACCCCTTTTGGTTTCTCAAGGTGGCCTTTTATAGCCTTTAGGGAGTGCCTTCTCAAATGGTGAAGGGTATTCTAGGTAATGACCTGTTGGAGAGGTCATTTGGGTAGTTAGACCCACTAAGGTGGTGATGTATGCAAAGTAGTGGCATAGTGTTTTGAGGACTTGAGGACATGATGCAAACAAAGGGTAGCAATAGTGCTTTTGAGGACTTAGGGTGACTAAAATAATTTTAAATTCTTTCTAGAGCATGGAGGGTACAAATTCTTTTCCTCATAGCTCTTAATGGTATTTTAGAACCAAAATACTTCTCTCAAAGTATTTTAACACTATACTAGTTTGCAAAGCATACTAATAATTAAATTCACAAGAAAATTCCTTTTTCTATTAAAATATATGTTATTTCTTTTCTAGGGTGCATTTTCAAAAATATTAAATAAATCACCACAATATTCAAAATCCTACAAATTTCAAATATTTTCTATGCCTTCACAAACTAAGCATTATTTTTATTTTTCTTTTCCAAGCACAAGGGTTCGGTCGAGGTGGGATGTGACATACTCCCCCCTTAGACTAAACACAGTCCCTTGTGTTACCATAGTTAGCAAACAATAAAACATTAATGCATAACCAAAACATAGCAAAGGAAACAAATAACCATAATGCTTTTACCAAATTGCAATCATAGGCAACCATGCAATCTCAATATTCCACACCATTGTTTTATCCTGGGGATGGCCTTTTTAAGATAGACTTGCTATCACCATCAAATCCAGGAGGCTAGTCTCAAACATCATTGCCCAATGGTGCAGTCATGAGTATACCTATATGCGGGTAATTATCCATGTTACCCATGGGTTGTCTTCATCATCCTTTCCCTTTTTCTAGTATCTCATTCCTGGTGGTCAAACAACTCCTTCCTATGAGAAGGCCAGCTTCTTCCACCCACGAGAGCTCCTGGACCTGTGATGCAAAAAAATATCAATAGTACCATATTCTTCAAGAAATAAAACATATATACTGCATGAAAATCATTCATCAATAATTGCTTTGCATGGTAATATCAAAGCATAAAACATAAATATCATCATAAGGTGATGAGATATAGATCAGTGCATACATACCAATCATCAATGCATAAGTATCTCTATCAGAGTATCTATCTATGCATCAAATAAAGTCTAACTAAAACAATATTACACATTGTTCTCAAATAAATAAGGAAAGTGATTCCTCATGTCCTCCACCCTTTCCCAGGTGGCATTTATTTCTAAATATAGGTCCCACTAGACCTTGCATTGATCTATGTTTTGCTTCCTCATGGTCTTGGAGTGAAACTCGAGGATTCTTACTAGTTTCACCTCAATGTACGTTGGATCCACCATCTGCAACTTTGAGACATCCAACACATGATTAGGATCATCAATATACTTCCTAAGAAGGGACACATGGAAAGAATCATGGATCTTTGCCAAATTAGGTGGCAAGTCGAGTTTGTAGGCAACATGGCTAATCCTTTCCAGGATGGCGAATGGTCCAACATATCTAGGATCTAGTTTTATCGACTTGATAGCACTTTTCATAGGCTTTACCCTCAAGAATACCCTATCTCCCATAGAGAATTCTTGAGGAGTCCTCTTCAAGTCAACATAACTCTTTTGGTGATCCGAAGCTTCCTTAAGCCTTTGTCGGATTACCTTCATCTGTTCCTCCATTTCCCTGAGTGTATTTGGCCCAATAATGACCCGATCCTCTAGATTATCCCATGACAATGGTGTTATGCATCTTCGGCCATACAAAGCCTCAAAAGGAGCCATCTTTAAAGAAGCATGGTATCCATTATTGTAGGCAAATTCTACTAAAGGTAAGAAGTCTTCCCATCAAGACTTTTGATCCATGCAATACATGCGAAGCATATCTTCTAGGACTTGATTGACTCTTTCTGTCTGTCCATCTATCTCTAGATGATAAGCATAACTTATATTTAGTGTAGTGCCAATTGCACGATGGAGGGCTTGCCAAAAATTAGATGTGAACCTAGAATCTCGATCAGAGATGATCACTTTAGGAAATCCATGCAACCTGAAGATCTCTTTGGTGAATCTATTGGCGACTACTACCACATCATCCTTGGTGCTTCCGGGTATGAAATGTGCTACCTTGATCAGTTTATCTACCATAACAAGTATCACATCATGTTGGTACCTAGTCTTAGGTAACCCCCTGTGGTTTTGTTCTCTACCTTCACTTTCTGGCATTCCAGACATCGGGCAACAAATTCAATGACATCCTTCTTCATACCAGGCCAATAGAAAGTCTTCTTCATGTTTTCTCTCATCTTGGCCCCTCCAAGATGAGCGAAGTATGGAGATCTATGAGCTTCCCTCATGATCACCCTTCTTAGATTACCAACTTCGGGGATGACTACCCGATATTTGAAACACAAAATTCCATCCTTGAGACTATAATATTTAGCTATCTTAGGATCTTGTGCCATCTTGGCTTGGATTTCAATACAAAGTTGATCCTAAAATTGAGCTTGTTTTACTTGATCCATAAGATCTATATGACTTCGAGTTAGTGCAATAATGTGTCTTCTCTTGCTCAAAGCATCGATGACCTTGTTTTCTTTACCCTTGATATACTCTATGCCAAAATCATATTCGGCCAAGAACTCAATCCACCTTCTCTATCTTGCATTTAGCAAAGGTTGAGTAAAAATATACTTTAAACTCTAGTGATCAGTTCTCAACTCAAAGGATTTACCCACAAGGTAGTGTCACCAAATCTTCAAGGCATGTACCACTACAGCTAGTTCTAGGTCATGTGTAGCATAATTAGCCTCATGTTTCTTGAGCTTTCATGATTCATATGCTACTACCACTTTATCTTGCGATAATACACCTCCCAATCCTTCCAAAGAAGCATCTGTGCACACTAAAAAATCACCTTGGGGGTCTAGGATTTTTAGTATAGGAGTGGAAGTGAGCTTTTGTTTAAGCAACTAGAAGGTGGCTTCACATTTTTCCGTCCATATGAACACCTTTCCTTTCCTTTGAATATTTGTTATTGGAAAGGCTATCTTAGAATAGTCCTTCACAAATCTTTGATAATACCCTACCAATCCCATGAAGCTCCTCACTTCTGTCACATTAGTGGGAGGTGGCCAATTCAAAATGGCCTCAATTTTTTGAGGATCTACCGCAATCCCATTTGCGGAGATTATATGTCCCAAGTAATGTACTTGTGGCACATAAAAATCACATTTGGAGATATTCCCGTAGAGTTGATTTTTCTTCAATAATCCTAGCACGATTTTCAAGTGTCTATCATGCTCTTCTTTACTATGGGAATAGATTAGAATATCATCTAAAAATACCAATACAAACCGGTCCAACTGGTTTCTAAACACACTGTTCATCAGATTCATGAAAGCAATTAGTGCATTGGTCAACCCAAATGGTAGGACAGTGAACTCATAGTGCCCATACCAGGTTTTAAAAGCAGTTTTGTGAGTATCCTCATCTCGGATCCTCAACTGATGATACCCTGATTTCAAATCAATCTTGGAGAAGATGGTGGCATCCTTAAGTTGATCAAATAGATCTTCTATCCTTGGAAAAGGATATCTATTCTTGATGGTGGCTTTGTTCAACATCATGTAGTCTATACAAAGCCTTAGCGAACCATCCTTCTTCTTCACAAATAGTACCGGTGCACCCCATGGAGATACACTTGGTTTGATTAACCCTTTGTCAAGCAATTCTTGAAGTTGCACCTTCAATTCTTGCATCTCTATAGGGTTCATCCTATAAGGAGCCCTATGGATGGGTTCTGTGCCTAGTACTAGATCAATGGTGAAGTCAAATTCTCGCTTGGGAGGTATTCCAAGAAGTTCTGAGGTAAATACTTCCCTATATTCTTGCAAAATTGGGAATATCTGAAATGCTTCCTCCTCATTGTCATCTTCTACTTCTTTCAATTTGACCACATAGACCATACCTCCTTTCCTTATGGCCTTCTTTAGTTGCATTGCGAACAATAGCATAGGCTCAAAGGATCCTTGTTCACTAACCATATTTACCCTTTCCTCCTTATCATTAGTGAACTCAATCCATCGATCTTGGAAATTGATCAAAGCTTTGTGAGCTTTTAACCAATCCATGCCCAAGATGATATCAAAGGCATGTAGTGGTGCTACATATAGGTGCCAAATGGTAGAGCTAGTGGGTAGGGAAATTTTAGCTATGGGGAAACATTGATCCATAGAGTAGGTCTATCCTGACCCATACTCCACTTTCCACCCTTGTGCCAAATATCTAGGTCTCTCTGACATGTCCCTTATTATGCTACTAGAAATAAAGCTATCTGTAGCTCCACTATCTATCAAAATTTTAACATCTCTACCAAATATTTTACCATTTATGAGTAAAGGAGTTGCTTGTCCTTCCAGGTTTTGGTTCCTAATGGCTGCATAGATCTTGTGGTCCTTCCCATTTGCCTTTTTGCTAGACTCTGCATGGAGGGGGCAATTCCTTGCATAATGTGGACCACCGCAATCATAGCATCCTAATTTATGGTTCTGACCTATTCCTTGAACTGGCTTATCCTTCTCATTGGTAGGAGGTGGTCCTGCCTATTTCAGAGGTTGAGGTCATTCAGCATTATTGTTGTTCTTATTCTTCTATTGGAACTTCTTCTTAAAGTGCCTTGGTTTCTCATTGTTCTTCTTTGCAAACTTGGGATTTTCCTTCCCTTTTTGACTTGGTTCGAGCTCCCACTTCCTCTTTTTTTGGTGATGATGTTCCTTCTTTGACCCATTTGAGGAGTTGCCAAATTTCTTACTAGGGTGCAGATTGTACTCTACTTGGCAAGCCATCTCGTAAGTTGTCTCCAAATCACCAGGTTTATGCATGCTTACTAAATTTTTGATATGATATTCAGCTCTCGAGAGGAATTTATGCACTTTCATCTTATTATCCTTCTCAAAATATGGGACATATTTAAGCAGTTTCAAGAATTGCCTATAATATCCTTCTATGGATTGGGTTCCTTGGTGGAGTTGAACGAACTCATCAAGTTTCTTCATATAAAATTGTTTCATGAGGAACCTTTTTTTGAAGGCTTTCACGAAGTCCTCCCATTTGAAGTGAATCACCTTGATCTTTTGTTCCTTACAATAGGTCTCCCACCATTCCAGACTTGTTTCAGTTATAAGTCCTATGGTCCAGACCGTCTTGGTTGTGGAGGAATAGTTTCTCATGGAGAAGTAGACCTCCAACTCATTCAACCAAGATTCTATTGAATCTCCCCCTTATTTTCCAGAGAATCTTCTAACCTTGACATGTTTCAAGTCCCTTTCTAGTTCTCCGTTAATGCGGGCCTTAGTAACACGATCCACTTCATCTGTGTCTATTTCCTGTTCTACCATAGGGTTTGTTGGCTCAGGATTCCTATTCTCAGGTTTCTGTATCTCAGCCCTAATGGTCTCCAAAAAATTGCTTTGTTGAGCCATTTTATCTCTATACAGAGTCATTTCCCCTTGCATTGTTTGCACAACAACCATGAGATTCTCTACTCTGTTTGAATTTTTTGAACTATCCCCTATGGGTTTGTCCTCAACACTGTTAGTGCTAGTTGGTTTCTCCTTTCGATAAATCCTCTGCCTTCCACTTCTCAATTTAGGTGCCATGTTTTTCTAAATTTAAGAGTGGTGTTAGTTTTGTAATGACGCATACAAATTCTAAATACCACATGCATTTGCGAAAAGGTATCTCAATGTATAAATAGTATGCAACACTTTAATATAGTTGACTACCATTTGGTGGTCATGCAATGGTGTTTCAACCATGGTAAAGGTTCAGTTTGCTACTATTAGTGGGATATGTTTCATCATATCCTAGCTAAGTTTCATATGACTTCCATATCCGGCTAAAAGGCCATGTTGTAACATCAAACAAATTAAAAGAAAAACATTTTGATATTTTCTTCTAATGTGAAGATCCTACTAAGATAATTTCTTATTATTAGGATCTATAGATAACTCTTGTTGATTTGCAATACAGTGTCTATGCAAGGAAGAGGCTTAGCTTGGAGCTACGAATGTCAAGTACAATTTCTCAAAAGAGTCTCAGGTACACCGCTTAAGACCCACTATCATGGAGGGTTCACTTAACTCTTCCAAGCTGATTCACCAGTGGTTCGGTCTTGGGAGAAAGGACTTACCCATTGGTAACCTCCAAGCAATTTTTCTTTCCTTACCAACCATGCATCCATTCAGAGTTCTTCTAAAATTTTCATGGAAGCTTTGTGCCTAATCAACCTAGGCTCTGATACCAACTGTAACATCCCTATTCCAGGACCAACCAACCTTAGGGAGATTTTTTTTTTTAGTCTTTATCATTGTCACTAGTTCATGAGTGAATTAAAAGTATCTTCATGTGGTTCTCTTATAGATGAGTTTCCAAGTAAGTTCAAGGTTGCACTTCACAGGAATCCAACATGGTCAGTGTCTATCCTATGGATAGGAGTGGCCAACCCCTATAATGACCTGCAGGTAAGGTTTATTTACCTTGCAATTGGGAATTATCCTATCTCAAATAGGAATGCCCTTTTTCCCTACTAGTTTAAATCAAACATTAAACTAGCTTCTATGTTAGGTCTCTTTCAACCCGTACATTAGGTGTATGCCTTGAGGATTAGTTGCTTCTTCCTTAAGGATAGAACAACAATCATTGCAATGCTTAACTCTCCCATATCAACCATAGGAAGCTAAGGGGGTTATCACACAAACCCACATAGACTTGTGAATGTCTACCATTTTACCTTACTTGATTTAACCAACTATAATCTCCATGAAATGAGATAACTTTCAATGTTTTCCCTCTATAATCACTCTCATGTTTAATATCTAAGTGACATGTATGATTCATACATTCCTTCTAGTTTTAAGGTTACTCTATGTCAAATAGACACAATATTTAATTCACATTTAAATATTCAAACCTTATCATAAGATAACTTCATGTCATGATATAACTCTACATTTTCTTCTATGATTACTTGAAGTCAAGTATTACATTGTATACAAATCCTCTCAAGGAGTGATATAATCAAATTACAATTGATCTCAATAAATACATTTTACAATAATGGAGGCCTTTCATTAAAGAGGCCTTGTTACAACATGTATACATGATCAATAGAAGTCGAATAGTTCCAATCTTCGCTTGACTCCATTCGAGCCACCAGTACTAGATTATAGGTGTTTTGGGATCAAGACAACCCATTACATGTATATGAAAATGCATTCTAGGCAAGCAATAGCATGTAATAATTTTTCAATTGAATGCAACTAAACACAATACATTATCCACAATGTAATTGTCTAAAGCATTCCACCATTCAAAGGAAGGAAATCCCATACTTTCCTAAGACTGAAAATCACATTTTCATCTCATATCCTTCTCCACAAGGATATGCCTTTGAAACAATTATTATTACAATCAACTATTGCTAGTCCTTTTCAAGAGAATGCCATTCATTCATAAATGAGATCCCTTTCATGCATATAGCATTTAAACATATCATACTTTCACAAGTATCTCATATTTCTTCAAACAGAAATAGCATTTAAACAAATCATACTTTCACAAGTATCTCATATTTCTTCAAACAAAAATAGCATTTAAACAAATCATACTTTCACAAGTATCTCATATTTCTTCAAACAGAAATAGCATTTAAACAAATCATACTTTCACAAGTATCTCATATTTCTTCAAACAGAAATAGCATTTAAACAATCATACTTTCACAAGTATCTCATATTTCCTCAAACAAAAATAGCATTTAAACAAGTCATACTTTCACAAGTATCTCATATTTCCTCAAATAAAAATAGCATTTAAACAAATCATACTTTCACAAGTAACTCATATTTCCTTCAAACAGAAATAACATTTAAACAAATGGATTCAATTGTAGATCTACAAATCATTCCAAGGATTTAATCATAATCTACTACGAGATTATAAACCCGATTTGTTCTACAATCCATCATTATGTTCACACTATAGTTCCTTTACAAATGTGTTTGCTAATTTATTTGTAGTCTATAGTCTTCCCACAAATCTGGCTACCAAGTTGTCTCAAGATCTATCAACAAGATCGTACTATAGTTCCATGAGTTTAGCTACAATCTCTCTTGCAATCTATCAACAAGATTACTCAAGTTTAGCTACAACTCCATTTGTAATCTATCACACAATATTACACTATAGGTTTACTCACTTGGCCCTTAATTTGTTTTAGAAACACACTATAGGTACACAATATTAGCAAATGAGATTTATTAACCAATCTCTCGTCAAGGATGAACTATAGTTCTTAATAGGTATTGTTTAGTCTATCAAAAAGACTACTACCTACTTTATACAAATCTCCCCAAAACTTGTCTAAATATTTTCTTGTGGTTAATAGTTTTGTCACCAATATTTATTGTGATTTATCCCACAATAACCTTTATCAATAATTACTAAAGCTTGTACTTTAGATTCTAAAAATTCACCATTGGGTCATTTCCTTATAACTTTTAAATGGTTAAATTGGTTGGACAAAGAGGAGTTAAGTGTATTCCTTCATTATTGGTATATTATGTCTTACTTCCCAAGTGGGTTTCATAATATACAAACAATCAAACAATCAAACAATCAAAAAATCATAGTAACAATTGATTATTGATAGTAAATTATTATTATATCCTTTCCAAAAGAGGTTTTATATCATACGAACCACCAATCCTTCGGTAATAGCCAATAGTCAACTATTCAAAGTAAACCACAGTCAACTATCCAAAGTGAACCTAACAAAAAAAAGATGATTACTACCCAAAAATCAAGCAGATAATTATTGTCCATATTCCATGTAACCTATCAATTAATAAACTAGGGTTTCACCACATGGTCAACCGATCGAAGGTTAAACTTGTTAGCCACCATCCGGTAGTGTTCGACCACAACCCACGGTTGATCATCAGATATGACTTCACCTAAATGAGGGCAACCCGTGCTCTAGTGGGGAGCATGCGGGATAGTACAACACATGAAGTCCACAAAAAGAGATTCATTTCTATGGCTCTCTGTAGAATGTTATCAAATCTTGACACGAGGCGAATCCACATGGGTAAGTTTAGACTATCTTTCACATAATGCTAATGGTTTTGAACTACAACCCATAGATGATGAATTCGACTATCACCATCATGGTCAGGGAGGTGTGGAGACTCACTTCCTTCAGTTTTAACCTAGTCATCCGACGTATCTCCTGTAGGATAAAAGGAACCCTATTATGATTGTAGAATCATAGGTTTTCTTCCTGTGAAACACACATAGACCATCAAATCTAACAACGATAGAAAGTTTCAAATCTTTCTCTAGGTAGCAAGACAATCTTATCGAGGAGGTTTTTAGCTTCCTCTAACCTCACTAAGTTGTATCGATCAGAGGTGATGTGCAGGTAGGTTCAATATATTAATCCAAGATAGGCTATCGCAACGAAGCTCAACCCAGATAAACTATCATCTTGCCTCAAATGGGTAACGTATTGGCAATCTTCTACATACCTAAGGGAGTGGGCATTTTGATTAATCAAATTTACCAAGATATCAACTTAGTGAAGACCATTCATTTATGGCATTAGTGTCCCTTTGAATTTTAAGTTCAAGGCATGAGGCAGACGACCTTTACGCAAGGCTTCCTACCTGTTGGGAGTTTATAACCCCACATGTAATGTGGTGTGGAAATATTTGGGTTCAAAAACACTCATGCATAGATAGTAGAGTAGCCACCAAGCAGTGGTTTTTTTGGTGGTGGAGATTACGATTTAGGGTAATATCATGATATTTCTAGCTTTCCACTTAGTTTAATAAAGCCACACTTAGTGATAAATTTAATAGACAATCAAAAAATACAACATTTGAACTTATTCATGTGGAGGGAAGCAGAAGCAATGGCAGAGGGAGTAGGTATAGGCAGACACGATAGTTCAGAGGATGGAGGATCCATGGTAGGATCTGATGCAAGCAGTGCAGGTAAGGATCCGATCGATGGGGTTTTCTCCTTCCCATCGCATGGAAAGGAGCCTCCGAACAAAGGGGACCCATTGGCTGGTCAAACCCTTGGGAAGGGTTTCGATCCGGAAAAACCCGACGTTGTCTCTTATGCCCAGATGGTCAACCAAGGGCCCCTCCCTAAACCCCCGACCCAGAATCTAGTACCCAACGACACGGATCTGGTGATACCAAAAAGTTTGATGTCAAGCTACCTCGCAATGGAAAAATTTTCTCTGGTAGGCAAGTTCATCGGAGGTCACCCAGACATGGAGACCATCAGGAAGTGGGCCTACTCCAAATGGAGAACAAGTGGGAACATGGAGATCGTTGCCCTATCCAAGGGTTTTTTTGCCATTAGGTTGAACAATCAAGAGGATGCATGCAGAATCCTAACCGGAGGACCTTGGTTCCTAGGTAGAAGGAGCCTCTTCATCCATCGATGGGCTGAATATTTTGACCCTGACACCCAAAATATCAACGTCACCCCGATATGGGTTAGGTTGCCAAACCTCCCCTTTCAGTTCTGGCATGAGGACGTTCTTAGAGGAATCTCCAGAACTATCGATGAGCTAGTAGCGATCGATTCATCCACCAAAGTTCGATCATGGATGGTCCATGCTCGCATTTGTATCAATGCCAACCTGGATTCTGAGCTTCCCACCTTTGTCAACCTCATTTATGGATCCTCCTACAGAAGGTGCCAACCTCTGGAATACGAGAACAAACCTACTTTCTACGTGCATTGTCATTCCCAGGGACACCTAAGGAACCAGTGCCCCACCCTAAAAGCTCAGTCTCTAACCTCTAAAGGGCTCGACAAGGGTGCAAAGCGTAGTGCAGGCCCTCCTAGGGAGCAGACTCAAAACCCTCCCCCCAAGGAGTGCCCCTAGAGACCCTGGTCAGGCATCTTCAGCCATGACACCTCAAGGCAGTGAGGAACACTATGTCCCAATGCAAGGAAAGGAAGCTCCCTATGAAGGCAAAGGTAAAGGAATGGCCACTCCTCCTGAGGAGCCCAATCAGGTCCAGGTACCTCCTCTCTCTCCCATTGTTACCGCTAATCGTATTCAAGATGATTTTCCCACTGATGATTCTAGGAATCCGACCTCCTGCTCCCCCATCCCCTCCCCAACTAGATCAGGGCCATCCCTTACCCCTCTTGAGGCACACTACCTCCCTATTGAAGATATGGGAAGCCCTCTGGCTAACCACCAACAACCTGATAGATTCAGCCCGAAAAACACCCGAAGCAAAAAATCCTCCATCGACTTTGGCTGAGACAAAAAAAGGGGAAGATCGTCCATCGTCGAGCAAAGGAATAAAGAGACTGAGGAAGACATAGCTAATGGGACCCAAGCAACTCTCTTCTCTGGGAATCCAGATCTGTAGAAAGATGAACCAAAAGGAAACAAACCTCCCCTTCAATAGGTGAAGGGAGGCAAAAAATCCCAAAAAAAGTGTTAATGAAGATCCTCTCATGGAATGTGAGAGGCCTGAATGGAGCAGCCAAACAATGCCTCATTGCTAACTTAAGGAAAGAGCGTAAGCCCACCATTTTCATTCTTCAAGAAACCAAAAATGATGATGCCTCCTCTCTCAAGTCTACCAAAACAATCTAGAATAGGGGAGAAGTCCTCTACAGCCCTGCTCAGGGATCCTCGGGAGGGCTCATGTGCCTGTGGGATCCATCAAAGGTCGAAGGGAGACTCTTGTCATCTTCTAATAGAATCATCAACATATTTTTTCATTGTAAGACCAACAATTTCTCCTGGGTCCTTTCCAATGTTTACGCCCCAAACTCCCCCCTTGAAAGAGCAGGCTTGTGGAACTCGATCAGCCAAATGAGAAGCACTTTCAGCACTATCCCTTGGGTTATTTTCGGAGATTTCAACACCCCCTTGTACCCTTCAGACAAGAGGGGAGGGCTCAATACCATAAACAAAAGCATGGAGGACTTTAGCGAGTTCCTAAATGATAATGAACTCCTCGATGTTCAGCTCAAAGGGGCCAACTTCACTTGGAGCAACAGAAGAACAGGAAGTGGTCTCATTCAGGTGAAGCTTGACAGGTTCCTCATTTCCAAAGAGGTGATTCCCTTCTTTGGGGATGCATCCCTCCTTGCCCTCCCTAAGATCGGCTCTGATCATAGCCCCCTTCTCCTTGAAGTAGGCAAGCCTCCCTCTTTCAAGTCCCCTTTTCACTTTGAGTCAATGTGGTTCCACCACCCCGACCTCAGAAACCAAGTTTCCCTCTGGTGGCAGTAGCCTTTCACCGGTTCCCCTTCTTTCCAAATTTCCCAAAAGCTCAAATTGGTCAAAGAAAAACTCAAGGTTTGGAACAAGGAGGTCTTTGGAAACATCTTCGAAAGCAAGAAGGCTATTGCAGAGAAGCTCCAAGCTATCGAAGGGCAAATAGAAGCTGGAGATCAAAGCAGAACCATCAGGGATGAAGAGCGGAACCTCCTTGCTGAGTACCACAATATTCTAGCGAGGGAGGAAACTTTCTGGAGACAAAAGTCAAGAGCCCTCTGGATCAAATATGGTGACTCCAATACCAGGTTTTTTCACGCTTCCACCTTGAGACACAGAGGCTCGAACAAAATCTAGGAGATCACTCATAGCGATGGATCCACCACCAAGGACATCTTCGAGATCAGGTCTGAATCTATCTCTTTTTTCAATCTCTTCTTGGCAGCCCCTCCGAGTGTGATGACCAAGCCAAGTCTGACCTTCTGGCCAATATCCCCCTCTCCGTTCCCTCGACGTCTAACTCCATGCTCCTCAGCCCTTTCACCCAAGATGAGATCAAGGAAGCCCTCTTCTCCATGCAACCTGACAAGGCCCCTGGTCCGGATGGTTTTCCCCTCGTTTCTTCCAAGCCTTCTGGGACATCGTCAGTTCGGATGTGTGTGCCTCCATCAGAGAATTCTAGACCACTCGATCCATCCCCCATGGGATTAATGCCACCTTCATAGCCCTCATCCCCAAGTCTTCCTCTTGCAAGTCCATGTCCGATTATCGACCCATCAGTTTGTGTAATGTCCTATATAAGGTCCTCACTAAAGTTATGGCCAACAGAATGAAGATGATCCTCCCTCTCATCATCGACCCCAGTCAAGGTAGCTCAGTCAAAGGTAGGAACATCCTGGATGGTGTCATTACGGTTCATGAAACCCTACATTCTGCCTCCCTCGCAAAGAAGCCTACTTTTTTCCTCAAGCTCGATATGAACAAGGCTTTCGATAGGGTCAATTGGGATTTCCTCCTTGATGTCCTCCTCAAGTTTGGCTTTCACCCAACTTGGGTCGACCTCATCAAAAGTTATTTTTCATCCTCCTGGTTTTCTGTCCTTGTTAATGGGTCCCCTGCTGGTTTTTTCCCGAGTGCCAGAGGCCTCCACCAGGGAGATCCACTTTCGCCCATCCTCTTCATCATCCTGGATGACTCTTTGGGCAGAGCCCTCAAAGCTGCCTACCGAAGCCGGAGGATTTCTGGCATCCAAGTTGCGTCAGGCATCAGCCCTATCACCCATCAACAATTTGTTGATGACACTATTTTATCCACTCAAGCTTCTGTCCTTCAGGCCAAATCCATCAAGCACATCCTCCTCTACAAAAATGTTGTTGGGCAAAAGGTCAATTTTATAAAAAGCAAAGTGTTCTTCATCAATACTCCTGTAGGCCGGCATACCAAGATAGCCCGGATCCTCGGGTGCATCATCGACTCGTTCCCATCTTCCTACCTTGGCCTCCCCTTGTTCTTCGACAATCCAAAGGAGTCCATGTGGAACAATGTCATTGAGAGAATCCAGAAGAAGTTAGCTACTTGGAAAGGAAATCTCTTATCCTAGGCTGCCAAAGCCACTCTCACTATGGCTTACCTCCAAGGCATCCCTATTTACTTCTTATCTATCTTCAAAGTCCCCCTGGCAGTGTGCCGCAAGATCGAACAACTATAGAAAAGGTTCCTATGGTCGGGAACAGATGAGAAGACTAGAATCCCACTCGTTGCTTGGGATATTGTGTGCAAAAGCAAAGAGCAAGGAGGTCTGGGTTTCAGAAAAACCTCCAAAATGAATTTAGCATTACTAGAAAAACATACTTGGAGGATCCTCACCAATGACACAGCTGAGTGGATTCAGATTATCAAAAATAAATATCTTGCTAATCACCAAATCCTGGATGAAGGGGCCCCTTTGAGCGGATCGATCTTCTAGAAATCCATCACTCAAACTAGGCACTTGATCCAAAAAGGCTTACGATGGATTCTGGGTAATGGTGACAACATCAATTTTTGGAGTGACAGGTGGGTTCAGGATGATCCCCTGATTGACAATCCAGATATAGCGGGCCTCAAGCCTCTTACGGATTCAACTCTTGGGAGCAGGGTGGCTGACTTTATCACCCACTCCGATAGACACCCTCGATGGAAAATGATCAATGGCAACAACCTGGATGAGGCTACGAACTCCCTATCCATCATCCTCAACTCAGCTACCATTCCCATCGGAGAAGGTCCTGACAAGCCTATTTGGAAAGGATCAACTCCAAACATCCTCCCAGATTTTGCTCACTCCGTTCAACCTGGTATGGAAGAAAAAATTGATTCCCAAGGTTAGTTTCTTCTCTTGGCTTGCTATTCAAAACAAAGCTCTTACTATAGAAAATCTGCACAAAAGAGGCTTCTCAGTCCCCAATAGGTGCTACCTTTGTATGGCTGATTGGGAGTCTACTGATCACTTGTTCTTGAGTTGTGACTTTTCCTCCACCATCCTAGGGTTCATCCTGGATTCTTTCCACATTCAATGGGCTCCCCCAAAGTCTATCAATGACCTTTTTTCCTAGTGGTCCAATCCCTTCCGCAATCCCAGGCTTCGATTCCTCTGGGAGGTGTGCCTTCACCACTTCCTCTGGCAGATTTGGCTCGAATGCAATAGCAGAGCCTTCATCGACTCCTCCAGGGATCCTCTCTCAGTCACCTCTAGGGCCATTGCTTTCACCATCAAAAATGCTAAGCTTACTCCATGCCCATCCGCTCCCTAGTCTACCATAGAATCCTCCATCTTCAAAACCCTCAACATCCCCTACGAAGGTGAAGGCACTTGTTCTCATATCTCTATCCACCCTAGAGCCAACGTTCATTGGGAGCCCCCTCAGAAGGATGGATCAAACTCAATTTTTATGGGGCATCAAAAGGTAACCCAGGCTTTGTTGGTGCTAGGGGCATCGTCCGGGACCATCACGATGAGCTGATTCTTGCCTACTCAAAATTTTTGGGCATCCAGACCAATCATGTAGCTGAGGCTAGGGCTCTATGGAGAGGCCTCTGCCTCCTCACAGAGGATCCTAGAAGGCTACTCATTGAGGGAGACTCCATGAATGTCATCAATTACTTGAATAACTCTAAAACTCCATCTTGGAGGGTCAACAACACAATAATAGAGGCCAAAAAGCTCCTGCAATCCAGAGCCTCCTCGGTGGTCCAACATAGGTATAGGGAGGCCAACACCCTTGCAGATCACATGGCCAACATGGGAGCCTCCCCTAGGTAGTTGACCGTGTGGCATCAGAACTTTCCCCATGATATTTTGGATGCAACCAACTACGAGAAGCCAAGGTGTAATTTCTAAAAGTGACGTGTCCCCCTGGGTCACGTCAGGTTTGGGTGAGGCTAAGGTTGCTCCAGTCTCGGACCCTTGTCCAAGTTTTTGAGTTGTCCGATGTTGGGCACTTAGAAAGAAACCATGGTGGTTAGGGCCCACATCAGCAAAGACATGAGGGGACTCCTCCAGCGGTGGCCCACAACCCACATCTGGTACATGATCTCGAATGATGAACCCATCATTGGAAAGTGGTAGGCATCAGATCGTGTCAGCCCACCCCTCGACTATGCAAACTCAACCAAAGAAAAACTCATGGGGATTCACTCTCATCATCACTCTAGGTCCCAATGCTCCAATCAGCCCTTCCTGAATCTTCTCTAGATTTTTTTCCACCTCACCCGAAGTCGGAGGACTTTCCAAAGTGGTCATTTTTCTCCCATCCACATCAACACCCCTCCTCACCACCCTTCGCACGTGTAAACTTTTATTTTTGATGTTGAGTCCCCATGCAGAAGGTGGTTTCTCGATGATGCTTCCCCTACCCATGAGCCTCCCTAAGAGTCTTTTTATCCACCCATACCATCTCTCTTTCTATGTTTCATCCTACTTCGGCCCCTGTTCCTTTCAGATTTCTATGGTTCAGTCTCCACCCTTCGGCCCCTGCTCCCCTGGGTCCCCTGCGCCCCACCCACTTTCGTGCCCCAGTCTTCCCCGCTTCTCGTTTTCCCTCCTTGGTGCCCATGGCAACTATTTACATGGAGCCAACCCAGCTCAAGCTCGAAAGCATTGTGCAAGATTTCATGGATGCCAAGGGGTTCACCCCTTTTCTACGCAAGTTCGAAGGGTCGGATGAAGAGATCACCAAGGATTTTGTGGATACCTAGGATAGAGGCGAGGTCAAAGTCCGTGGTGTCCACTTTAGAGTCACTTTGGAGCTGTTGTGTGAGATTACAAGGTTGCCCCCTACTGGGCACTTTATTCATCTAGGATAAACATAATTGGGAGGAGGAAACTGACCAGTTTCCTGACAAGGGCAAGAATCTTGGGTGGGACAAGTCTACCCTTTATCGGTCCTCTCTGCCCAACCCCTGGAATGAAGTCATTGTTCCAATTATGCAATATGTCACTTGCTACGACCCTGAGAAACCATTGCAGAGTTTCCATCTTAGCTTTGTTAATCACCTCCGTGAAGCCAAGCAAGTGTGCATTCTAGACTACTTGTTGTACTCCCTCACCATTTCCATTGAAAAGTGCTAGAAAACCCATGCCAAACCCCTGCATCAAGGCCTTCTTGTGGTTATCCTTAAACATGTCATAGCAAACATACCTCCTCTCCAAAAGGTAACCCCTCTGGCATCCAATCCTCCTTCGGTTTCCCCCACCAGTTTTGGGACCCATAATGTGAGCCCTCCCAAGGATGGAAAACCTAGCCCAGCGACCCGGTGCAAGCCCTCTCCCCATAGGAGTGCTAGACATGTTTCTCAGAGGAAGCAGAATCCCGTAGAGGACGTCCCGTCGGCTCCTAGGTCCTCCGCGCGCCTAAAGAGGCCCAAGCAGGAGAAGGCATCCTCTTCGATGCACGTAATTTTAGATTTCGATAGTGGCAGTGAGGTTTCTTCCACCCACCTCCTCCTGAAGCTCACCATCAATTCGATGGCTAATATTGCAAAGTCTGCCAATGACACTATCAAGGTCCTCAAGCGATTTGCTCGAAAGCACGATGAGACTTCTGATGATCCAGAGGAAGTCACCAAGAACTAAGGAGCAGAGGACTCTATTTTTTGAGGGTTTGAGTCCTGGCTGCCAGGGTAGGGCAACGGTTTTACCAGTTGGGGTCTCTCTGATGTTTTTTGCAGATCTGGGCGTCCATATGCTACGGCTTCCTCACACTATCTTTCTTGTTTTTGGCTATTTTTTCTTTCAGTTTTCTCTTCTGGGATCCTCCAACCTTTTTGGTTGACTTCAAGGTGCTATGGCCCTTTTTGTAATAAGGTTTTGGGATCCTCTTAAAAAACCCACTTTTTGTATATAAACTTTCAACTTACCAAAAAAAATAAAGCCATACTTTCCCTACGTCAAGGTCATTAACGACCATTTTATAATCTCAGGGAAATAGCCTTAGATAAAATTAAGTCCATCCACTTAGAGGGTGTGGATTTATTGGGGAAAAGTGCATGGACGTGATGTATGAATCAAAGGCTTGATAATTCCCCCTTAATAGTTTCAATCATAATGAAATATTAATGGTCCGTAGAAACTAATCAATGGGGTTAATCATATCCAGTAGATTCCATCACATTCAAGCATATAGGGTATTCCAAAGTCAATAATCAAATGTACATTCAGATTCAATAATAAAATGTTCATTCAGATTAAAATATTACATAAACAAATTGGCATAGAGATAAGATATGATATGACATGAATATTTCAAGCTCCTAGAAACATTTCGCTGTCCAGTCCTCCTTGCTTACTCTCCCCTCTATGAATATCTTGATCAAAAGTCTCTAAAACTTAGGGCTATTTGGTTTCTGATTTACCAAAGGGTAAAGAGCATAATCCCTAAGCCCAAGTTTTCCTACCAATATTTCCTCGGAATCCCTCCTTTCATGATACCTTTTGGTTTTTCAAGGTGGTCTTTTATAGCCTTTAGGGAGTGCCTTCTCAAATGGTGAAGGGAAGTCTAGGTAATGACATGTTGGAGAGGTCATGTGGATAGTCAAATCCACTAGGGGTGTGGTGTATGCAAAGTAGTGGCATAGTGTTTTGAGGACTTGAGGACATGATGCAAACAAAGGGTAACAATAGTGCTTTTGAAGACTTAGAGTGATTAAAATAATTTTAAATTCTTTCTAGAGCATGGAGGGTACAAATTATTTTCCTCATAACTCTTAATGGTATTTTTAAAAGCAAAATACTTCTCCAAAATATTTTAACACAATACTAGTTTGCAAAGCATATTTAATAATTAAATTCACAAGAAAAATTCCTTTTTCCATTGCAAATATTTATTATTTTTCTAGGGTGCATTTTCAAAGAAACATTAAATAAATCACCACAATATTCAAAATCTTACAAATTTCAAATATTTTCTATGCCTTCACAAACTAAGCATTAGTTTCATTTTTCTTTTTCAAGCACAAGGGTTTGGTCAAGGTGGGATGTGATAGAAAGAGCCCCACCCTTTTGGTCCTAGCATGCTATTCAAAAGGTGAATTATATGAAGTCATTCAATATAGTAGATCACCTTAAGAAATCTACTGTAGCCATGTTGCTCTAGGAAATAATCACTATCTCATAACAAATAAAACAATTGGAAGAGGCATTGAAAGAACTAAGAACTTCATATAACAAGACATCAATATTCCTAAAAGTATCTACCTCTCAAAAAATCAAAATGAAGCTCATATTGTATTACTTGACTTTGATCCATGGTGATAAGCTTATCCATAACTGTTTGATTGATATTGGAGCTAGTACCTCAATCATACCAAGAGGGGTGGTTAATGCATTGGTATTAAGCTATGAGCGAGATGATTGAGGTGTAGCTCAACTAGATGGAACACCGATTTAGGTTCTTAGGATAGTAAAATCTTTCCCTGATGTTGCAAGCATGCCCAAACATGTCTATCCATTAGGACTTAGCAATAATCAAGATTCCACCAAATTTTGGTATCTGTCTATCAAGATATTTTACAACCAAAATGAAGAGTTTTAATTAAACTTATTCCAGAATAATAGTGCAGAAACTAAATAATACAGATGAAAAATAATAACTCACAAGAAATCATGCACATAAAATACATGAGATTTACCCTGGTTCACCCAATATGGGCTACTCCAACAAACAAGATCCACACCTCCTTTGATATTATTTTTCACTCCTTACCTATAATGGGACATTACAATCAATATTAAAGGAAACTCTTACAACCCTAAATCACAACATGGTATTAGAATACCGTGGGCACAATACCATGGGGTAAAACCACCCATACCCACCAATCATGGGAATCCCAAAAATCACTCTGCAAATCGATCTGGAAAAATGGGAAATGTTTTGGGGGGCCTACGCCCCCTTCGACCCCCTTGGGCCCCGAGCTGCTCACTGATGAGTAAGACTACCAAAACGAGGGGTTGTTGTATAGTATTTACTCTAAAAAGGATGAGACACATCCAACATTCTCCCACTTGTTGAATACTTTGCATAAAGGTTGTAATCAATGTTAGTTCCAACACTTGGTCTTGCCAAACCCATTTCAATTGTACAAAACATGAACTTTTCTATGCAAACTGCCTTGGTTAAAGCATTTGCAATATTTTCCTTGGTATCCACTTTTTCTAGAAACACTTTCTTTTGTTCAATCATGTCCCTACTGAAGTGGTACTTTGTATCAATGTGCTTCGTTCTTGAATGGTAAGCAAGGTTCTTTGCCAAAATATAGCACTCTAGCTATCATAATTTATCTTCATAGCTCCTTGAAAGAATACAATATCAGCACATAGTATTTGTAGCCATACTGATTCCTTACTTGCATCAGTGGCTACCATGTACTCAGCTTCAGTGGTTGAAAGAGCAACAATAGTTTACCTTTTGCCCATCCAAATAATAGCCCCAACAAACAAGTTGAATACATATGCACTAGTAGATCTTCTATTGTCAAGATCTCTAGCCCAATCTACATCAACAAAACCTTCTATATCCAAGGATTTGTTTTCTTTACCCGTACCTTCAAAACAGATTGTAAAATCATATGTACCATGTAAATATTTGAAAACCCTTTTTATAGCAGTCCAATGCTCTTTACCAGATTTAGAAATATATCTTCTCAAACCTCCCATTGCATGGGCAATATCTGGTCTAGTACACACCATGGCATACATCAAACTCCCTACAACATTAGCATAAGGAACATAATATATTTCTTCTACCTTTTCTTTTATTTTTGGATATTGTTCAGTAGATAATTTTTCACCTAGAGAAATACGTACCTTCACTGGTTTGCAATCCTGCATACTGAATCTCTTTCTTGTGTTGATCTCCTTACAACAGGTGTATGAAACTCTAGTTCATCCTCTTCTTCTTCTTCTGAGTAGGATTATTCTTTCGTGAGATCAAATTATACCTTTTCAGGTTCTTCTTCTGTTACTTCATTCCTGTGATCACTTTCCATTTCTCTAAACACCACACCTCTACTATAAACTGTACTTTTAGTTTCTAGATTCTAAAGTTTATATCCTTTAACACCATATTTATAACCAATAAAGATACATTTAACAACCTTATTATCAAGCTTACTTCTTTTCTCCTTTGGAATATGCATGTATGCATCACAACCAAAAAATCTAAGATGTGAAAGAGGGTTTATTACCAAACCATGCTTCAAAAGGAGTTTGATCCAAAAATACTAATGTAGGAGATCAATTTTGTAAGTAACATGTCACATTCACTGCCTCCACCCAGAATTCTTGTGGTAGAACTACACCACTGAGCATACTTATAGCCTTTTCCATTAGTGATATGTTAAATCTCTCAAAAACTCCATTCTGTTGGGTTGTATATGGAGTAGTATTCTATCTTGCAATACCACATTGCTTACAAAAATCCTCAAATTTATTTAAACAATACTCTTCTCCATTATCAGAACTCAACACCTTAATATTTTTCCCAATTTGATTTTTAACAAGTGCTTTAAATTCTCTAAACTTATCAAACACTTCATATTTACTTTTAAGAAAATAAATCCATGCATATCTTGAAAAATCATCAATGAAAGAAGCATAGTACCATGATTTTCCAAGGGATGGTATAGGAACATGACCAAATATATCACTGTGAATCAGATCTAATACCTCTTTTGATCTTGCAACACCAGATGGGAAACTCACACGATTTTGCTTGCCATAAATACAATGTTTACAGAAATAAAAAACCATTGAGCAATTAGGGATACCTTGAACCATACCTTTCGTGTACAAGGTATGCAATCCCATTTCTCCAATATATCCCATTCTTTGATTCCAGAGCATTGAACTTTTATTTTATTTAGCCTCAAGAATAGTTGAGCTATTGCACTCATTTGTCATAGTGCTTTCCAATAGCTTATACAACGTTCCAATCTAAACTCCTATTGCTAACACCATAGATCCATGAACCATTTTGCATGAATCCTTACTAATACTGATGTTTACTACTGCATCAACCGTTTTTCTTACAAAAATTAAATTTCTAGCAAGGCCCATAATATGCATCACACCTGGGAGAGTTTTAACCCTACCATCTTGCAACAATATTTTCACCCTTCCACGACCAATGATTCTAAGTGGTGAATCATCTCCCAACAGTACCTCCCCTCCATCATATCTTTCATATTCACTAAACCACCCCCTATGAGGAGTCATATGAAAAGAGGCACCAATATCGATCAACCAATCATTTCTATTTGAACGTGTGGAGCAAGATTCCAGATATACATCCTCTCCTTCATCAGTGGATTTATTTATCTCTGTAGAAGTGAATTCATCAGATATCTTTCCAGAATCAACATTCTTTGATCTACAATCATTCTTCATGTGTCCAAGCTTACCACATTTCCAACATTTTCTCTCAAACTTTCCTCGAGACTTGGATCTACCTCTAGACTTAGATATGTCACAAAGTCTCATTTTATATTTTTCCTTGGAACACCCTCTCACTGTTAGGGCATCCTTTGATGTACCTTCCATGGATTTTATCCTCATATCCTTTGATAATAGATATGCCACAACATCTTCAAACTTCAGTGTGGTTGAAGTTGTACTACCAATTGCTACAACCAAGTTATCCCACGGATCTAGTAAAGAGAATAATAAAGTAATACATTTATCTTCCTCACTCAACTTAATTTCAATATATGTGAGTTGACTTACCACCGTATTGAATGAATTAAGATGATCTGCTACTGAATCCCCTTCATTCATCCTAATATTATACAGTTACTTCTGAAGGAATAATTTGTTCAACAGGGACTTAGATTGATACAGATCCCTTAACTTCTCCCAGATATCCTTTACAGTAGCTTCTCTAGAAATAATTATTAGGACTGAATCTGTAAGACATAGTTGAATTAGACTCCTCGCTTTCTGATTCAACTTTTCCCAATCTTCATCAGATGTACTAGCAGGTTTTGTTTTAGAGATAACAACCCACTAATATCTATCCACAAGCAGATCCTTCATATTCAACTTACATAGCTCAAATATTTTTCCATAAAACTTCTCAATATCTATCATTGATTGATTTCCCATAATTTTTCTTCAAGATCCTTCTGCGTAAAACTCCCACTCCAAAATATGTTTTCTCTAACTCCTAGAAACCCTAGATCGCCTTCAAATAAAATGAAACCCTAGTAATAAAGGCGTCCCTCTATGGATAAAAACTTGCCTCTGATACCAATTGAAGAGTTTTACTCAAACTTATTCCAGAATAATAGTGCAAAAACTAAATGATACAAAAGAAAAATAACAACTCACAATAAATCATGCACATAGAACACATGAGATTTACCTTGGTTCACCCAATATGGGCTACTCTAGAAAAAAAGAGCCACACCTCCTTTGATATTATTTTTCACTCCTTGCCCGTAATGGGACATTACAATCAATATTAAAGGAAACTCTTACAACCCTAAACCACAACGTGGTATTAGAATACCGTGGGCACAATACCATAAGCTAAAACCACCCATACCCACCAATCACAGGAATCCTAGAAACCCTAAGACATCTCTCTATATTTGATAAATTGAATTAAATTAAATGATGAGCATTAATGACACTCATCATTTTTGGCGTTGTTTCTAGGGAGCAAATTTGCATTGTTAGAGAACAAACAATGTTAACTATTGTCTTGTGAAATTGATGACTTGACATGAAAATAGTTGCATTGCTTTGGATTGCATTTTGGGCATTAGGACATTATAATATGTTTTCTTTCTTTAATAGGATGTATAATAGGTTTAGAAACAAAAGAGACAGACCGAAAGAACTTCCCACAAACCACATGAAGCAAACATCCATGATATGAGGTTGAACCTATGTTGAAGTTGTTTGAATTAGTGATTCTTGAAAACATTAGAATTTTAAAAGAATCACAATCATCTACTTTAGGAAGTGAAAAATCCTTTGAGAAAATATTACAAGGAGAACAAAGTGTTAGTTCAACACCACTCTCCCCTAACAAATCTATGTGATCAAGATAATTTAAATGGATTTATAATTGGTGTTGGAAACGTATAATCCAAGAAAAGTCGGCAATGTGCTTCATCTTGGTAAAACTAGTACATCTACCAAAAATTTCCAATATCTTGTTCAATTAGATCAAAACTCTCCCATGGAAGTCATTTCACCTTCTAAATTATCAACTTTTAGGGGAGTTGCATCTGAGGACCCTGATCAATTTCTATTTAAGTTTAAGATTGTATGCCAAGCTTGTAACTATATCAATGACAATCAAAAACTTAAATTATTTTCTTTTACTCTTAAATACTTAACCCTACAATGGTTCATGAACTTAGCAAAAAATCCAATCTGAATATAAGATGAAATAGAAAGAAATTTTTTGAAGAAATACCAAGAATATTATCAAGTCAAGAATCAAAAGGATAAATTGTCTAGGATAAAACAAGAAAAAAATGAAACTTTAGAAGATTATCTAGATATATTTTCCCTTGTTAACAAGATATGCGAAGGAGTAGAACCAAAACTTAAATTCTTGACAGGATTACAATACAAATCAAGAGATGTATTGGGTCTACCTCAGGAATAACAACACAAAACATAACCTATAATTTTGGCTCAAACTGTGACCAATTACAATAATGTTAAACAAGCAACCCCTGTTTATATGGCTTAATCAAAAGATACAACCATAATAAATGTCATTGGTTGTGACAACATTCAATTGTGTTCAAGAAAAATACTTCTTGAACATATTCCACCTATCATTGTAGAAATGAGAGTTGAAGAGAATAAACAAAAGAACCCATCTACACTAAAAAAACAAGAAAAAGAAAACCTGCCTCAAGATGATTTAATGGAGAAGGTACCATATCTTGAATAATTTGACATATCAAAAATAACATCTTCAAAATTAAATTTGGTAAAGGAATTAATGTTACAATTCATTTACTATAGGTTGTTAAAGATGTATCTACGAAAAACCAGATTGTTCAAGAAATGGGTATTAAGAAACCAAGAAGGAAAAAGAAAGTATATCCTAAACCTATACAAGTAGGTGGAAATTAGTAGACTTGCTTGCAGGAAAACTTATTCCATGGTTTCTTGGATCAAATAAGAGAAATAAAAAAATATATATTTTTCTAATTGAGTTTGAATTCCTAACACTTCATATATCTTTGGAAGATGGCATTAAGTTATTGCAGGTACAACAAGAGAAAATTTTATAATTGAATGCATTGGATGAACTTTGGTTGGAGACACTTCACCAAATGGAGATCATTTAACAATGGAAAATGTGGCATGATAGTCACATTAGGAGTAGCAAGGATGAATCAAAAGTGTTTGAGAATGTTCAAATTTCTTCGGTTGAGGATTCAAGGAGGACATTGGTGGTGAATGGACATCATTTATGATTGTACCATAAGCCACTAACAAAGGTAGAATTTCCTTAGTATTTCTCACAGTCAAACTTGCACATAATAGAAGAGGCTTCCTTTTCTGATAGAGATTCCAAATGATCATATCTTTGAATCATAAAAAAAAAAACAAGAGAAAAAAATAGAGAAAAAATTTGTAGCATAAGGCATGTCCCACAAAATAAGGATGCATGAGGACATGCATCAATTTCAGCGGGGAGGAGGAAAAATAAAGTCAATACTTCATTTTGAGAAATAAGGAATGACATGAGAGGATTCTTATTGCTCGTATGGAAAGAAAGTTTGATGCTTATTGTTGTTGTTTTCATGCAAAAAAAGATAGATGTGCTTTTTGTAAAATAAGGATTGTTATTATCCAAATAAAAATGAGACATTCTCTCTCATTGAAACTCCAAATATTTTATGGACGCAATCAAGAAAGAAGTTGGTTGAAAATAAAAAATAGCAGCCCCTTTTTATGGAAAAAAATAATAATAAAAAAGAACAATAATAATAATAATAAAATAATAATTCAATGGTGAAAACCTCCTTGAGGTGCTATTGAATTAAGGCTTACATGAAAATAAATTTCTGACATATTTGCCTTGAATATTTTTCAGCATTTGTACAAAGTCTAATTATTGCATCTATGTATTTTTTAGATTTCAGAAGTCCTAAGTGTGCAATCAACAAATAATCCAAGAAGGTGCATGAAATTTGTTCAAAAGGTATGCATTTTTTCAATTTACTATTAGTTAGCCTTAACATTGCATAAGTAAGGATTAAATGTTCGACACACTTATGTATATAAATGAAAAATTTAAATATCCTAGCAAGTACCCCTAGATGATATTTTAGCATACCATTGGTCAAAATGGATTCATCTCCATGAATTTTGAAAAAAAAAAGTTTTTATGAGTGCTCTAGCATAACAATTATGTGAAAATAGGGTGCAACCAAATTATGCAAACATCTTAGCATAGTTGTGCAAGAATAAAGTGTTAAAAAGAGAGAAAATAAAATAAAATGCACAACTTTCTAGCCCATTTTTTATGTTCTTGCAACAATCTGGCACCAAATCGCGTATTATACCCATGTTTCAGAACATTGCAGGTATTTTTTGTCTACCTTCGAAACATACAGGTCTGAAAACAAACTTACAAGCAAATTTTTGAAACATTTCGAAGCAGCTTTGGAATATATAGCTCTAAAAACATACTTGTAGGCAGAATTTTGGAATATTTCGAAGCAGCTCCGGAACATACAGGTCTAAAAACAGACTTGCAGGCAGAGTTCTAGAACATTTCGAAGAGCTCTGGAACATATAGGTCTAAAAACAAAGTTGCAGGAAGAGCTTCAAAAAATCATAGGTAAAGTGCTTTAGAACATGTAGAATCATAGAATTCCTGGAAAATAATGCAATTGGTTTCAAAATAGCAAGTTGGAAAATTACAGGAGTGTAGTTGAAACATTGTAGGAAAAAATATAGTTTGAACAAATTTCTATTGAGACTGAGCAAGAACAAGGATATGGGGTAACTACTAGTATGATAGATAACTCTAGGGTAAACATCGATGATATGGCTAATTCTGAGCCTGAGAAAACCCCATCATCCTCCCATGCATAGTCATTTGCTAGAACTAGGGCACAAGAGAAAATGAAACAGCTAAAAAATTTACCTACAAAATTTGTTTTAGGGGAAGAAGCAACTAAAATTTTACTTGATTTAGTAAGGTAGATTTTGAATGAAAATGCACCAAATGACACTCTAGCATTGTCTGATAAAGTTGAGGAAATAACCTTAGAGTAGGAGTCTCCTTTTTTTGCTTTTGCCATGATTGTTGTTTTAGCAAAACAACAACAGACAGAAGCAGTTGTGTTTATACAAAGAGCTGTAAAAGAGACAATAAATATTAGGAGAGATCCTACTAAGGCATAAATGTTATGAAGCCTGAGCAACAAAAAATTTTGTAGGAGCAACTTGCAGTAGAAGCAATTCCAAAACATATAGAAGCAGTTTTAGGATATTTCAAAGCATCTCTAAAACATTCTAGAACATTTGGAACTAGCTCTAAAACATACAAAAGCGGCTCTGGAACAACAAAAACAACTTCAAACAAAAGCTTCAAAACAAAAAATTGGTCAAATCAGAGTTCTAGAGTAGAATATTTTGACAAAGGAAACTATTAACATTAAGATTGAACTTGTGATTTTTTTTTTTTTAAAGCGAAAATCCCCTTGTGGGGACACCTTGGTCTAAGAGACCACGAACAGGGGGTTCTACACCGTCAAATTCACCTGAGGGTTGCACCCAGCCCTTCTCGCACCAACATTATCAATTGGATTTTGGGTACCCAATTCAGCTTTTTGGTAGGGTGGAGATTCGAACCTGGGACCTCCCTTGGAGGATTGCCCTCTCCTCTCCAACTCACCTACAACACCTGGGTTTGTGAAAATTGAAATACCAACTGAAGAAGAGGTAAAACAGGTTCTTGTGGAATCTGTTAGTAGAATTCAAACTACATAAGTAGGAGTGCAGGATGACATACCTCCAATATTAAATGTCCCACCTATTATAGTACCTCAATAGAATATGATATCGCTAGTGCAGCAAGGCAACCATTGGAAGAACAAAATATGAGGTAAACTGTAGAAATTATAGAGTTTTAGGCCAAAGTGAGAGATTTGTGCCTGATTGCAGAAAAACTAGTGTAGTACAGAAGACCTACTAGATTGTATAACTTATTTCTCAAGGAGAGATTTTTTTAGATGACATGTGATGAGGATCTATTCTAGTCTATCTTATGATTTATCTTCTGATTATGAATTCATTGATGCATACCTATAGAGTCTTGAAGAGCAACAAAATATTCTATGTGAGTTTTACTTGCATAAGTTTGTAGTGATAGAATATGTCCAATTTATACCTCATATATACATAGGTGATGTACAACTCAAAGCTTTCACTTCCACATTGCAAAATCAAGTGTGTTGGGATTAGAAAAGAAGGCAACATAAGACTATAGAGTTAGGACCAGACCTCTTGCTTAGGCATGTCCAACCTAACCCAACAACTTTCATTAGCCAACACTTCTCTCTGATGGGTAGACCAGCCATCAAAGCTACCTATCTTGAGTGCCTTAGGGAGAGTGTGGCTTGTTTTCAATAGTTTTCAACAATTTTTAGAATTTTTTTAGCAATTTTAGAAATTTTAGGATTTTTTAGCAAATTTTCAGCAATTTCAGTGATTGTAGCAATTTTAGCAGTTTTCAAAAAATTGCAGTTTTTTCAACATTTTTGAACATTTTTCAAATTGCAACAAATTTAAAAATTGTAACATCTTCACCATTTTTCAAACAATTGCAACAATTGCATTTTTCAACATTTTCAGCATTTCTCAAACAATTGCAACAATTTTAGAATTTCAACATTTTCAGCAATTTTAGAACTGGAGCATTTTCAACATTCTTCAAAAATTGCAGTAATTTTAGCATTTCAACAATTTCAACAAATTTTGTTATGACCCACTAGGATGCATGAGTACATGCATCAATATAAGTAGGGGGAATGACGAGGTAATAAAATGCATCATTATTTCAGTGTTTTTGCACATAAAAATTGCCTATTTTGTCTTAAATACTAAAGAAAATGTCAAGTAGTTTAATAATTATTTATGTTTACACCCCCATTCAGAGGCAAGGAAGGATTGCAAAAATTTTAGGGTGTGATATATCAAACCTCCCCACTTCGTATCTTGGTATCCCTCTTTTCATTGGTTCTCCGAGAGAGTCAATGTGGGACAAGGTTATTGAAAGAATTCAAAAAAAACTTGTTGGATGGAAAGGTCATCTTCTATATCAAGCAGGAAAGCTGACCCTCACTAAGGCCTCTCTTCAGAGCATTCCAGTCTATTTCTTCTCCGTTTTCAAAGCCCCTATGAAGGTTTTCTAGAAAATTGAGAAACTCCAAAAAGAATTTTTATGGACTAGATCAGAAGAGAAAAAAAGGATACGCCTTGTAGGATGGACCAAAGTGTGCAGACCCAAGGAAAATGGGGGATTAGGTCTGAGGAGAATTTCTCATATGAATTTATCTTTACTAGCTAAGCAGGCGTGTCGCCTCATTTCTAGTGAAGAAAATGAATGGACAAATATCATCAAATGAAAATATCTTCAAAATATGGAATTTCTAAGTCACTCAGTTCCAATCAGAGGTTCTGATTTTTGGAAAGCAATTCTCAATTGTAAGAAAATCATCAAAAAAGGTTTAAGATGGGTTTTAGACAATGGTGAGAGGATAAATTGCTAGAATGACAGGTGGGCTAAGTACAAACCACTGACGTAATATCCTAACTTAGCCCGAATCAGAGATATCACGGAAGAACTCATTGGAAAAAAAGTCTTTGATTATATGGTTGAGGACAGAGGCAAAATGAAGTGGAAACAAATAAGGATTCAAGTATTTCAAGCAGAATCAAATGATCTTTGTAAAATTCTCGAGCAACAGTTTATCCCCATGAAACCCAAGGAAGATCAAGTGACCTGGGCTTCTATGAAAAATGGTCAGTTCACTGTTAAATCAACTTACAAGCTTCTGCTTGATGACGAGGATTTTGTCCTCCAAAAGGACTTGGTTTGGATAAAAATTTTAATTTCAAAAATTGTAGTCTTTTCATGGATGGTTATCCAAGGAAGAATTCTAATCATTGATAATATGATGCGTAAAGGTATTTGTATCACTAATTGCTGTTATATGTGCAGGGCTAATTGGGAGACCATTTATCACATTTTCCTTGAGTACCCTTTTTCTTTGACTATCCTAAGTGGGGTTTTTCAGGCCTTTAATATTTCTTGGGTTAAACCAACCACCGTACTTGATTTGTTCATCTAGTGGCATTGCCCCTTTTCAAGCCAAAGAATTAGATACATGTGGAAAATTTGTCTCAATCACTATATTTGGCAGGTGTGGTTAGAAAGGAACCATAGAGTCTTTAATGAGTCTATCCATGATCATCAAACTATCATTGTCAGGATCCTATCCTTTGCCAATGAGAATGTGAACCTTATCCCTTTTGATAGTCGTAAACCTCATCTGCAGGAGACCACGATTGCTCAATATTTAAGATTAACCTTGTTAGATGAGTCTATGCCTAGGGTAGTCAACCCCAGAGCCAATGTTAAGTGGTCCCCACCTCCTACGGGTTGGTTTAAGCTTAATTTTGATGGAGAAGCTAAGGACAATCTTGGAAGAGCAGGTGCTGGCGACATTGTGCGAGATCATAATGGGAATATGATGTTTGCATTTTCTAAATATTTCGAAATAAGGACGAACAATGAAGTTGAAGCTAGAGTTATGTGGAGAGGCATTCAAATGACTCAAGACTTAGAAGGTAATTTGATCGTAGAAGGAGAATCTATGCATGTTATAAATCTCCTCAATAATTGGAAAACACCTCCTTGGAGGATTAAAACAATTGTTGAAGAGGCTAGGATCCTCTTGGAGGATTAAAACAATTGGAGGATGACGGAATTTCGAGAAGCTAACAAAGTTGTTGATAATCTGGCCAATTTGGGTATCGATGATGACGGACTTTTCAAATGGGAACACGATGTCCTGAGTGAAGTAGAGGAGTTTATTCAACAAGAATTCCAAGAATGATAGTCAAATTTACCAACAGGGAAGGCACTGTAAGTTCAAAGGCTATAAGTATTCATGTCTCTTTTTTGAAATGGAATCACAATAAAAATTATCCAAGCTGTCAGTATTGGTGGATGTTGTTTGGAAATACCACAAAGGCTAATGGGGATAGTCACATGTCAGATAACATGGCTCCTAGTCGTCTTAGAAATTTGAGGTTGGTTGATAATCATAGGGCAGGAAAGAAATGACAATATAAGATTTCAAACCAGAGCCATGTGGACCACCAGATAGCCACCGCCATAAATCTAGCTAGCAGGTTCACTTCTCCAAGGTTGATTTGCCAAGACGAGATGTGGTTCCAAAGCATGTCATATACGAAAGAAAGCAATTACTAAAGAATTATTAAGAGTAACTGTAAATACAGAGCTTGTGGGAGTTTTTTTCAATACTCTGCTGTGTGTGTCTGTAGCTTTTTGTTTCTCCACTGTTTCAAAGAAGGAATCTGTGTCTATTTCTTTTTTTGAAATTATGATGCAGGTGTGTTTTCTCGAGGTATACCCAAAATGTTGTATGGGAAGTTTCTTTCTGATAACAATCTATGTGCCTTACCGGATGTAATGGCTTTGGCGACATGTAGATTTTACATACATAGGATCCTTAGTAAGGACATGTTCATCAACAGCCCTGGGCTGATTTTTGTAAAAGGTTTTGGGTCAACCTGTAAAACCCGGTATTAATGCTATAGTATCTTATCTACCAAAAAAAAATTATGTTTATGTTGAAGTTATCATTGTAATTGAAAAAAATGATATGTTGATATTTGGATAGGTTTTATGTATTTTTTTATGGTTATTTTACATGATTTTAGCAGTAAAAATACATAATAAAGAGAGTTAGTAAATAAAGAAAATATGAAATCTGATTAGCTAAGCATTTTTAAAGTGTTTTCCCACTTCAAATAAGTTCCTAAGATGATGTGGCATCAAGAAAGCCATGTTACAACTGAAAATAAGTTCCTAAGATGATGTGTCATCAAGAAAGCCATGTTACAACTGAAACAAGGTATAATACAACTGGATACAAGATATTCCGGAGCAACTCCAAAATGACAAGGCAACGACCTGCAGGTTTAAAGGAGGACGCATTTGAGCACTCAATTTTTTTTTTTAAATATCTTAGGAGCATGGAACAAAATTAGGAGGGTCCAACCAATCACTTGGAAGTGACTCAACACCATTTTCCAACTCATTTTACACCAAACACATTTTCATAGAGTTGCTGCAGAATTTTCTACACAAAAACATTTATTTGACTATTTTGAAAAGTGCAAACGATGATATGGAAAGGTGAAATATTGCATAGACATCCCTAAAATTATGTCCAAGCATCCCACAATATATTGGACACGTAAAAAGGAGAGAATCTCTAATTTCCAGCTCATTGTCCTAAAAGTCAGTTAAACTACAGAATTTGCTAAAAATAACTTTTTGGTAGATTTTAAAGGAGGAAAATGAGGATAACGCATGGATGGATTTAAAAAATAATATACCATCTATTCCTAGATGATTTCTCAACAAATTGAAGGTGAAGACAACTGCATAGTTGGCTGCAAATTAGATTTTGTCATAATTCTAGACTAAGTTTGTTGCAGCAGGACAACAAATCAATAATTAGTTTTTTATAGCAAATTGTTTTCTAATTTTACCCCTAATTGTAGGTAGAACAAGTTGAGTATTTAATTATAAATACTCCTTGTCTACCCCTTTGAAAAGTTAGAAAGAAAATAAGAAGACATGTATGAATTTGGAAAAATGTATTTTTAGTACACTGTCATAAACTTGACTATTTTCTGTTTTTGTATGCATTTGATTAATTTCGTAGGTTAACTTCTTTTATTATGAAATATTTCACCTTTCACTAAGCCTAGATCTTGGGCCCACTCTAAGGATCAGTGGAAGGTGTACTAACTTAGTTTTAGAATTATTTTCAGTATTTTCTTTTATGTTATTTAATTTTAGCAATTTTGTTCTTAATGTTAAATTTGTCATTCCTTTGTTTTTGTTGTGTCTTCCTCTGTTTTTACCCTATTTTTTCAGAATCTTATATTTTTTTTTATTGCAGTTGGTTGGTCACAGTTAGTTTTGTAATTGTCATTTTTTTTCAACATTTAAATTTTTGCACTTGATTTTTGTTTTAGCTAGTTTTCAATTTCAACATTTCATTTCTACAATTTCAAATTTAGCAAATGTAGTTTAGTGACTTTCAATTTCAGCATTTTTAATTCCTGCAAATTAGTTAGCTTTTCTTTCATGCAAGTGTGAAATTAGCATAGTTTCCTTTCTGTAAATCTATCCAGCTTTCATAGAATAGTCTAGTGTCATGATACATAAATTGCAATTTCAAGGTCTTTAATGTATACAACCCTAGGATGCATCCATGGATTTGAAAATTTGAATTAAATTTAATGATAAGCATTAACGATACTCATCAAGTCTAAGTTTCAAACCCTGCTCAGTACGAGGGGACCGAGACCCCTCATAAAAATCCACTTTTATAATAACAAGTTGCAAGCTTATTGTAGTGGTAAGGGATTTGGCTTCTCTTTGAGAGGTCTAAGGTTAAAAACCCACTCAGTATGAGGGGATTGGGACCCCTCATAAAACTTGTATAGACTTTGATAAAAACCTATTAAAAAAATAAGGGAGCTAGTGTTGGTGTATTTTTGGTCTCACCAAAGGGAATAAAGTTACTTCAAGCATATCAACTACAATTTACCTATTCAAATAATGTTGTTGAATACGAAGCCTTAGCACTAGGAATATATATGGCAAAAAAAAGAGGTGTTAAACTACTTTAGGTATTTGGTGACACTAAACTAATAATAAAGCAAGTAAGATCTTAATGTCTAGCAAAAAATAGGCTAATGAAATCCTATAGGCATAGGATTTGGGGTCTGATTGAATATTTTGATGTTGTTAACTTCAAAATTATTCTAAGAATTTAGAATTTGGATGTTGATCGAATGGCAGTGATTGGGTCATAATTTTATCTAGTTGATGACTTGCACTATAATCATCAATCAATAAAACTAATAATCAAGTCGTTTGTTCCTGATAATGATATGAATTGGCAAGTGTTTGAAAATGATGAGCATATCGTTCAATTCATTCAATAAGTAGATGAATATGTTGAAGAAATGGCCCAAAAAATTAAATAAATATTATTAAGAATATTACATTATTTGGTACATGCAAATATACCCCTATGGTACCTTCATGGTACAAATGTAAAAATGTAATAGATTAGGGTTGAGTCTTTAGTTTAGGTGAATGATTTATATTTCCTCTTTACGTAAGTGTCCATATGCAGGATATACACAAGTGTCATGTAAGAGTGTAATGCACAGGAAATGCACAAGTGTGATGTAAGAGTGCAATGTGCAGGAAATGCACAAGTGTCATGTAAGTAAGAGTGCACATGTCTATTGAGAGAATGTGTACAAGTGTCATGTATGTAAGTGTGCAAATATATAATGTGGGTATGTGCACAAGTATCTTGTATTAGGAGTGCATGTAGGAGAATAAAATTCATGTAGAAGTGTGCAAGTGTTATATAGTCAAGTATGCATGTAAGAAGAGAGTGAAGAGTCTAGCATACAAGTGGCAAGATGATAAGCCAAAGGTCATGGGAGTTGTCATATGGAAAGCAATATTCAAGTATGTGAAGAGTCATATTACTATGTCTATATTATGAATATAAAGCTCCATACAATGTAACACGAATGAGAGAAAAAGAGCAAGCATTAATAATAAAGCTTGTATACATATTTTTGAGCAATTATTATTGTAAGTATTATGTACATGAATGATTTTGGCTATTTTACATACATATTTGAGATTATAAGTGAATGTTGTTTGATTATTATATTGGCCTTAATAAATATTTTAATTGCTCATATGTTATTTTACTCTTGATTATTGATATTTCGTCCTATAATGTTGTTGGCTTATTTATATTGGGACCTGTGATATTTTGAGATATTTGAGCTTAAAATCCAATAAACATATGGAGACCAAATAATTTAGTTGAAATCTAATAAAATCCCAGAATGATTGTTCACCTTGGAATATTTTTTTAGCCCAAATGACAAATTTCAAGAAAATAAGGGGATCACTACTAATAAGGAGGACTACCAAGAAATAGAAGTAGCTCCATGGAAAATGCTAAAGATAGATAAAGTGGCTATTAAAGTAAATAAAAAATGTCTTGTTTGGCTATTCTAGAAATATAATGAGGTAATGGCTTGGACCTACAAATACCTAAAGGATATAGTAAGGATATTATCCAATGTACAATCAAACTAGATCCTGAAGACAAGATTGTAAGACAAAAACAAAGGCTAGTAAACCCAAACAATTGAGCTTCTCATGTAGAAAGAGCTTTGTAAACTCATTGAATCAAATATTATATATCCAATCAAGTACAACACATGGATATGTAACTTGCTATCTATGAGAAAAAATAATGGTGATATCAGATTATGTGTTGACTTAAAAGATCTGAAGCCTCTCTAAAAGACCACTATCCTCTACCTTCCATGGAACCAATCCTTCAAATAGGGGTAGGTTATGGAAGGTTCTCACTACTAGATGGATTCTTTTATTTTAATCAAGTATGTGTAATGGATGAGGATCAACATAAAAATAATGCTATCTAATATTGAAGCAACATTTCAGAAGGCTATGGATATTGCCTTCCGAGACCTGATCAATAAAGCAATATTAATATATTTGGATGATCTCACAGTATTCTCTAAGAAGAAAGAAGATAATTTAGAGCACTAAGAGAAATTATTCAAGCGATACCAGGAGTTTGGAATATACCTCAATCCAAATAAGTGTGTCTTGTGTGTCTCACAAGATAAATTATTAGCACACATTATCTCAAAATATGGTATTGTTATAGATCCCAACATAATTAAGGCTATTGCAAGTCTTTCACTACTAAAACATGAAAAGGGCCTATAGTCCTTTGGTCATATAATTTTTTCAAAAGGTTTATCCTAGACTTCATAGTGATTGTCAAACCAATGACACTAATTCTAAAGAAGGATCAACCTTTTATATAGACGAATAAAGGGAGGATTTTGAGAATATAAAAGGAGCTATTGCAAAAGATCTATTATTGATCAATCCAAATTTTGACAAATAATTTATCATTTATGCATATGGAGTAGAGCATAGTATAGTAGCCATGTTCACACAAAACAATGAGACCTAGCATAAACGCTTGGTTGCTTTTTTAGCCAAACTCCAAAAGGGCATGAAGAAAAGGATAACTTTGTTGAAAAGAAGGTATATGCTCTAGTCAAAGGTTTAAATATTTTCAAGCATATGATTTTCAATAATAAAATCATCGTTTATGTCATCCATCCAAGTGTTAGAGAATATATAATGGGTGGCCAAATCAACGAAAAAAGAGCTAGATGGATTACTAAAATTTTAGAATATAATGCTAAAATTAAGCCTACAAAGCTAGTCATAGGAAGGGCACTTTGCCAAAGGTTGGATGAAGATGTTGCAAAAGAAAAAATAGATTTAGAAATTGTTGAATAAAATGGTGATATAGGCAAGTGTCTAATAAATGAAGAATAAAAGGAACCAAATTAGGTGGAACAAAGAATTAAAATTATGTAAATGGGCAGGTATCCCACTAATATAGACAAATCCCAAAGAAGAGCCTTTCAGTTGTAGAATATTAATTACATGTTGATAGATGGAGTTTTATTTCAAAGAAATTTTGATGGAGTCTCACTCAGATGCCTAAAAAAGGAACAAGCTCAATCATTGTTACAAGATTTCCATAAAGGATTTTCTGATGGGCACTTCTCAACTCAAAAAATAGCCAATAAAATCATGAAAGTAGGGTACTATTGGCCAAGTTTGCTTATAGATACTCATAAATGGGTTATGAGTTGCAACAAGTCCAACTTTTTCACCTAAAGGAAGAGGAGTGTACTTATATCCTTGAAACCCATAATTGCAGATGATTCATGTTCTCAATGGGGATTAGATTTTATTGAAATGATCAACCTGCCATTCAATAAAGACCACAAATGGATTCTCACTATCACGGACTATTTTACTATATGGGTTGAGGCAGTCCCACTAAAAGAAGGTACTGAGTAGGAAATCGTAGATCTTTTTGAGGATATCATAACAAAATTAAGTGTCCCCAATACAATTATCATCGACAACACCAAGGTATTCTTAGGCTCTAAGATCACTCAATTCACATTCCAACATGGCATTTATCTAAAGGCTTCATCAAACTACTACCCACAGGGTAATGGCCTAGCAAAATTTACAAACAAGAATCTGTTGTGGATCCTAAAGAGGATAGGCTTAGAGAATCAGCAGTAGTGGCACCTTCATCTCAAAAAGGCTCTATGGGTAGATTACATCACCTTAAAGAAAGCTTTAGGATGTTTTCCATATAAAATATTATATGGAAAGGAGGCTAAGCTACCTATATCCATAGAATTACCTATGCTTCAATTATTGCATCAACTAGAATTACAAGAAAATGATGCCATGACTATGAGAATGGAAGAACTACTAAAGCTTAAAGAATTGAGTAATGAGACTAGAGAACAACTGCTAAAGCATCAAGGAATAATCAAAATATTGTTTGATAAGTAAATCGCTCCTAAAAACTTTGAGGTTAGTGATTTGGTCCTTAAATGGGGTGAAGATAAAATCAAACTAGGTCATCATACCAAATTTGATGCAATATGGAGCAAATCACATATCATAATTGCTTGCAAAGATCAAAATTCCTTCAAACATGAAACTATAGAGGGATATATTCTCCCATACCAATCAATGGTATTCATATAAATATTTATCCCTAAGCTATAAAAATGATGTTGGTGATGATAAATGAGAGGCAAGAATTCATTTTGACGTATATTATTATTCTAATAAATTTTTATTTTACAAGATAAGTCTTCGAACATAATATCAAATAGAAGCTACTTCAAAATTGAAAAGAATGACTTATGTTTGGATAGAGAAGATAAATCCCCTTAGAAGCAAATCTATATGATAATTCAAATCTAGGATAATGTGAGTTGTTGGATCAAGGGTTGCCAGGTAACATGAGTACACTATAATTACAAGTAAAATGACTCTCTAGAAGGTGGCATACTTCCCAAATTCATTAAAAAGAGTTGGTGCCCATGGATATTTACCCGAATAATAGATATCATATGATAAATAACAATGTCAAGATCACGTAATATAAAGTTAATATAAAAAGTAAGGATATATCCTATCTACCACCATAAAGCACAAAGAAAAAAAGTGCATCATGCAAATCCAACACTTAAGAAGAAGGTAGAGATTCCCTTGCATCACCTTAACAAAAATGAAATAGGCCTAAGCCAAACCAAAATATGACAAGTGAGGGGTAGGACAACAAGTCATAGGGAATTTAATGCAAGTTAATGCCTTCACCTCAAAAAAATACTATAAGAAGATTGTCTTACGTTTCTTTTTCCTTGGCTCAAATGGTTGCTCGAATTGAATTGACCATTTCTTCAATACTAGAGTTATCTTTGAATGACTCTGCAAATAATAGATAAGGCCTTATTTTTTGGGTTCAACCACTTCTTTAAGTAGAATATCCCTATGAGTTGCCAAAGCTATAATAAAATTTCACTACCATTCAATCAAAGAGGGATGATTGTGATTGGCACTGATTCAAAACCCTACACAAAATGAAAAGCCCTCAAATATTTCTAACCACGAGGAAGCTTATGCCAAAGAATCACCAGGAAGTTATCATAAGAGGTTGAGTATGAGTGTAAAGCCCTAGGATTTGTGGGACCAGTCTAACTATCGAATCTTAACATTTAGTGGCCTCTAGTGACTCCTTACAATATTTTAGGTGATAACTAAATCTATCCCTATCATTAGTAGCAGCTCAAGAGCTATTTCGATGATAACTAAAATGAATATACTAACGGCAAAGGTTGGACCTAGACAGTGACCATGACAAAGATAGCAAGCCTAGCTATTATCCACATTTTTTTGGGTTCTCGGCTCTTGACCACTCATCCATCATCTCTCCACCACATGCATAGGACACTTTCATTAGGAGATTCAATTGGGGAAAATCAATAGCTATAGAAGGTAGATGAAAATTCATAAGATATCATCATAAAGAGATCTTGTAAGGCATTTTATCTAACATATTTAGTCAAGGAAGTCATTGGATTAAGCTTCTCTCCATAAATAACTCATTTAGGGAAGAGACTAGAACTTAAAGACAACAAAGTTGCAAGTTGCATATTGAAGCACTTCAAATCAGAGGCTACATGGACTAACGAAATGCCATCATATGTAATTCACATCCTTTCGATAGATTCCTGACAGAACTTTACCTTAGAAGAATTGAGAAAGGGCTAATAACCAAGAGATAAAACTAATGGAAGGTAAGGAAAGAGGTTTTAAATATATAAGGAAAAGAATATTTTGACCTATGGGCTAGCGCTTCTTTTCAAAAGCTCCAACAGTTTGAACTACCCAAGCTTCCAAAATGTGGATGATGGTCAAGAAATTTAAAAAGTTTTTACCAAGAAGTTGAGGCAAATTTTTTGATAGCCAACACATTCTAAAGATTTTGAGAATAAAGAGTTTTTTGAAGTTCAAAATAAAAGCAAAGATGATCAAAGATCAAAAGTTTTAAAAAAATTCAAAGGAGAAAAGGGAACAAAAGTTTTGAAAGACGGACTATGTGAAGCAAAAACGTTTGAAAGGTGAAACACTAAAAGGTTCGATGGGAGGAGAGAATAAAAGATTGTCTCAAAATACTTTCCACAAGGATTTTAGCTCAATCTTCAAAGTTTTCAAATTTTCGATGGGAAAGGACAAACAAACATTTTGACAAGCAACCAATAGTCCGCATCACTATCCAAAGAGAATAAGAATGCTCTAGGGATTTAAAGCATTGTGCCAAAATCCACCAAATCAAATGAAGAGTCAGATCAAATTGCAAGGCATCAAATGTGATGCACAAGCTCCTAAAAGGGGTAGATGATCTATACTAATGCACCATTATGAAGGGATGGTAAGGATTACCTATTGGTGTCACTTCAACTTAGCAATCCAAAAATATCGGTGGTTTATTAAAGGTAAAAGGTATTGTAGAGGTTGCTTCAAAATATTTTTGAAGATCTCTATGGTGATGGTTGAATATCCAAAAACTCAAAACTAATATAGAAACCTCTAGAAACTAAAAGGTGATGGAGAGAGGATCAAAACAAGAGGGTAGCAAGATTTTGTTAGAAGCACCTATACAATTTTGGAGGGAAAATTCCCCTTTTGCAATCTATAATAGTAGTTGATTAGGTATTGCAAAATATCGATGAGTTGTATAACTTTCCCTTCATTTTCTTTGTACAACAATACCTAAAGCCTAAGTGGTCTTACGAGAAAGCTTTCGAGCCCCCACTTTTAGCATAAAATTGTAATTTTTTCATATTCATATAAATACCGAAAGTCATGACTATTAGGCTTCTTCTTTCTTGTTTCTTTGTGTACAGATGATTATGTGTGTAAGAGGTTGCAACTATCACATCTTATCTCATTCCTTGCATATGCAACTTGTGCTTAATTTTACATGTCAAGAAGAGGAAATGTTCACCTTTGAGTTGTCAGGGCATTACGATCATGCATTCATGTATCTTACTATTATGTGTATGAATCTTATTATGATCTTGGCGCATCACCCCTATTAGCTTAGGTTAGCTTATGATATTTTTCCTTTCTACTTTATGTGTTCTATTTCTCTTTTCCCTTGAATATGGTTAGAGTAGGAAGAGTGCTAAAAGGAGTTGGCCATATAAAAATTTCTTGAACGCACCTAGTTGAGCCAAACCCCATGCTCATATTTGCCATGTTGTATCGCTCCATGTAAGGCATTATAATCCTGATCATCTGGTCTTTGCATCTGGTGGTTGAAACAATTGGAGAGGACAATAAATACAATTAAAAATAAAATATAGCTTGAAAGTGAAATATAAAGCCTCAGGAATATAAAATATAAATGTGGTGCCTCTATTAGGGAGGGGCACAACATTCAAAATAACTTCCCTAGTGATGGAGGTAACATATTAATAACACAAAAAATAAGCATGATGCCCCATTACGAGTAGAGGAAATGACATGTGAGGAATATCCATATGTGGTACAATATATTTACTAAGGTTATGATAAAATGTAATAAAGGATAAAATATTTCATAGGGGTGAAATATTGACCGTCCAACTCCTTGTCAGGAAACTGAATTGGTATGTATTCAGGCTTTCATCCAAGAGACCCAAAGTATGAATCATGAGGAGGGTGGCCCTCGATGGGCCCTTAGTTGAGAAAAGGTATGAGTCCTTTCAAAAAATATTATATTTACCCTAATAAAAAAACTATTGATAATCCATATACTAAAGGTGAAAATAAGAGGAAAAATATAATAGGACAGACAAGGCTAACTATCTACATTAGGATATCAAGACTAACTTGACTTAGTAGATTGAAATGAACAAAATAGACATAATAAAATAGACAAAAAAATAAGATCAAAAGGTGGACATAAACCAAACTCAAATAGGATATATCTACCTTTAAGATTGCTTGCCTTTACTAAGGATGACAAGTAGCCTCAAGAATCTAAATTTACCTAGGATTAGATTCCATTCCTATCTTCTATGTGGAAGAATTTAGGATGGCCAAAAAAAATCCAATCAAATTTGGTCACCACTTGCTAATAACTTCAATGAATTATTCGACTAATATTGCCTCTTTTTTTAGAATACAATTGTCAAAGAGACGCTAAAATAATATGTATGTAGAAAACAAATGGTAGGAAGACATGCAAAATACCAAAATAAATAGTAAATAAGAAAAGCAAACATGTGATCATGTAAATCAATTTATCAAATGGCATTAGCATAACTCGTTATATTCCTCAACTTTTAGGGAGAAGACCCAAGTTTGAATTTTCCCAAGTGATACATGCATAATTACAAATTGTTATAATGCCACTATGTGGTCATGATGTAATACAAGTAGGGCCTATTTCAATCCCATATAAGCAATTGAAAAAACATGTAAATCAGTTTGTTGCTAGAATCAAAATAAGTTCATTTCTAAAAAAGGTAAACTTGACAAAATAGAAAGAATAATAAATAAAAATTATGATGCATATCATAATAACCTTAGTATATGAAAAGCATTGCCATTAAAAGAAAAATAAATAAAGTATTATATTATAATACATTAAGAAGTAAAAGAGCACGAGTCGGTGTAAGTGCAACAACGAGAGTGAGTGCGAGTTGGGAGTGAGTGCAACCGAAAGTGAGTGTGACTAAGTGTAGCCTAAAGTGAGTGCGAGTGAATGTTGTCGAAAGTGAGTGGATTCAGGAGAAAGGAAGAAGTGTGAGCAAGAAGTAGGAAGTAGAAAGCAAAGTGCAATAAAGAAACAAATGCCACTTCTTGTTCTAGATCTTAGGAGAATTTAAAGGTTTCAATTTAAGAAAATCTAGGAGAGAGCACAAGTTAGGAGTAAATGCTATCTAAGAGGGAGTGTGAACCAAGAGGGAATGTGAGCCGAGATTCAGTGATTGTATAAGAGCAACGAGCTCATTCAGAGTGCATCAATACTTTAAAACCTTACCATGAATGCATGGAACATTGTTTCTATAAATTTGTTGAAGAGAATGAATGTTAGTAAAGAGAAGAGATAAGGGCAATTGTGAGCCAAGAGCGAGTGCAAGCCAGGAGTTAGTGCTAGGTAGGAGAGAGTGCAAGTCAAGATCAAGCGCAAACCAGGTGCAAGTGCGAGCTAAGAGAGAGTGTGAGCTAAGATTTAGTTAAGGCAAAAGAGTGGCATGTTCATTCAAAGTGCATCAATGCTTCAAATAATTACCACAAATGCGTGGAACATTATTTCCAAAAAATTATTGAAGCAAAAAAAATTGATAAAAAGAATAGATAGTCAATTGTGAGCCCGGAGGGAGTGCAAGCTAAGAGCAAGTGTGAGTTAGGAGAGAGTGCAAGTCAGGAGCAAGTGTGAGCCAAGAGGGAATGCAAGCCAAGAGCAAGCCCCATTAGCTATTATGAGAGAAAAGTTATATTTGAAAGTGCTAATGGGAAGTTAGGATGCCCTATCTAGAAATTAGAATGCCCTAGTTGGAAGTATGAAGGCCCAAGTTAGAGATAAGCAGAAGAGAGAATACATGGCAAGTTCAATCTAGGTAGCAGATGTTACACCAAAATTAAGTATCAAGGATGAGATGATTGAGCATGATATAATGGTTCTTAAAAGTAGAGGGTTAATGTGTAAGTTCCATAGATCATGGCCAAGGTTTTTGGAGATTCAAAATTGGATCAAGTGTAAGTGGTGTTTGAATTCAAATTATTCTATGACTTTTCTTCCTAAATTTTTTTCCTCATCATATTTTCCAATTCAAAAATTAGGGATAAAATAATGGTTGGTGGCCCATGGTTTAGGGGAAGAGATGCACTTTATTTGAGACCATGGAATGAATTTTTTTATGTTGAAACAAAATCTATTAAGAAACTTCTAGTGTGGGTTAGGCGTTTTGGACTTTTATATCAATTTATAAATAAGGATGTTTTGAAGAATATTGGAAATACCCTAAGGGAATTCATCAAGGAAGAACCAACTACTAAGGATCGAAAGCATCCTATATATACTCGAATATGTGATTCTATGGATATATAAAAACCTTTACCATAATCCAATAAGATTAAATTTGAATCAAGAGAATGGGATCAACAAGTAGATTATGAAAATACTGCATTTCGTTACGACAATTGTTATGAGATTGGATACATGGCAAAAGTTTTCAAAGTGAAAACTATTAAGAAAGAGAAAAAATTCTAGCCATGAGATAAAATTCAAGAAAAATTAAGGAAATCATACAATAATCGAAGCTAGATCATATCAAGGATATTCCACTCCAAATTAAGGTGCAAAAGAAGATGTGGAGATAAATCCTAAAACAAAGACAAAAAAAGAAGTCAAGTTTATTACAGGTAAATCATCTTCATTTTCCTCAAGTAATAAAAGTAAAAGTTATGAATATGTTATCCCTTGCACTTTAAGGTTTCAAGATCATAATAATAAATAAATAAGGTTGGAGGAAACCCATATCAATTTAGGATTTTTAGGGCATAATAAGAAGGTAATTTCTACATAAGAGCATCCTTGCACTTTAGGGTTTCTAGGGAACATAAAGAATTTTGTACTTTTGAGGTTATTCCTTGCACTTCTTATCCTTAAAAATAAGGCAATCCTAAAGATGATAAGTCCTACTATGAGCAGTGTGAGAAAATTAAAGAGATTGATGAAGATGAAAGTATTGTTGGGAATGAAAAAAAGAGAGGAAGACTTGAGAAGCAAAAACAAGGAGAAATAAAACACAAAGGGATATAGATATGGGAAAACAAAAGCAAATATCACAAGTGTTAACAATAAGTGGGGCTAAACCCACAAATAAAAAAAAAATAACAATGAAAATTATATCTTGGAATATTAAGGGAATTAAGAAGATCCCTAAAAAAAGGTATTGAGAAATTGTGAGGTTGTTATAAGCAATATATTTCTAGATATAGAAGTTGGGCACCAAATATTGTAGCCATTCGTAGTGTTGAATTTCATCTCGACAAATTTTAAATTTTGGAAGGCATTTGATATGAAAGGAGTTGATTGTGGAAACTTAGAAGTTTGAGGAAGATGAAGAATATCTTTGATCAAAGGGCAAATGAAGAATATCTCTGATAGAAAGACAATTGGATATGTTTTAATTAACTTGTTATATGTAATGAGAGTAATGTAATGTTTTATTTTCGTAATGGAAGTGGCTCCCAATAGAAGCCACACATAACTTAGTAAAAATACATTAAGTAATAAAAAGAACAAGCATGCATCAAGAGCAAAGAGACACTATCAAATGACATTATCTCAATTAGTTCGATTCCTCAATATTTAAGGAAACCCAAGTTCGAATCTTGCCAAGTGATACATGCATAATATCCAAGCTCTATTGTAATACCACTATGTAGTGATGATGTAATATAGGTGGGGATCGTTTCGATCCCATATACCTAATTGAAAAAAAAAGAGCAAAGAGACACTAGACATAAAAGCACTTGATATAGATAGAAGTTGCACATTCATAAAATTCAACACCAACCATGGTTGATAATTTTATGATACCTAACCCATACACTGCTTCAATTGTATATAGACCAAGCTAATTTCAAATGCATTTACCCTTACATTTGTTGTGGATGATGTCAAGTTTGAGCATAAGGTCTATGGCACTAAGAGAATGATTTTTGAATTTCTTATTATATTTTTGGTGATAGATTCTTTGTAGCTCTAGTTGTGTCAGAGAGAGCATGAAGACACTTCATCAAGTGGAGTGAGCTTGGAAAGAGAACCTCTCAATAATCTAAAAAATATTTTTTATGATCTAACAAATATGTAAAGAGATGCATAAGAAAGGTTTCTTAACCTAAAGATGTAAAACACTTTGGTGCTATAAACCAAAGAAAAAGGAGTGGATCTTATGGACATATAAATACTCATATATTATACCAATAATGACAGATAAAAATTTAATTTCCAATAGCAATCGGGTAGTTTGACAGTTCTTTTCAAGTATTTATGAAACTATGATTAGATGACTCGATTTGGCCATTGTTGTGAGGTTAGTAAGGCATACAAAAACTATATTGTACATAAAACTAAGTATTAAGCTCTTTCATTTTTTTATTCTTAAATGATCTGCCATTGTTAGATATAATGGTGGATGTGACGTCAAAGCAACAAACAACTTGATTTAATATAAATTTAGTAATAAATTGAGTAGTGGAATTAGTCAAAAGAATAACTTCGACCCACTAGTAAAGTATTTGATGATAATAATAATAAACTTGTTGCCATCAAAATAGATAAGTGATATAGGACCAACAAGATCAAGGTCCCATCTAGAAAAGGGATAAGGTGACTCTCTAGAGCAAATAGCCTTCATTGAAGCATGAATCTCATCCTTATGAAATTGAAATTTAGCACACATGGCCACAAAATCGATGGTATCAATTTTTAAGGTTGGACAATAATAGTCCATTCAAACAAGCTTAAGGGAGTGGAATGACTTCAATAGTCCTTTGAATGGTCAACCTCAAAGGCTTGAGGAAAATTGGATTAGGTTAGACGTCTTAGGAGGACACCATTAATATTTATATAATACCAATAGTTCTATAACGAATTGAAACATTATTTGACAAATATAAGGTTGTTTATGGGCATTGGCACTAGGATGATGTGTTTGATTATATATAACCTCAAGATATATCCATATCATGGATTTATTTTTAACAATTTAAGATATTAGTATGCACTTTTCCTCCACCAAATATATTGCTTGTTCATAATTTTTTAATGATAAACTTTGTTTGGAAACCACATGAGATGTACATTTGGTTGCAAAAGAGGTTAATGGTATTGCTTCAATACTTTGGCCCCTATTGTGGGTGATAGATGACAAATGATTCAAATGAATCATGTAATTTTTGTGCCACTTGAGAGTATGGAATTAGTTGGTATGATTTGACTCTCTATTTATTATTAACTTCTTTGATCATTGTATATGAATTTTCTAAACTTTGATATAGAGAACATTCATGTGTTAGGTAACTAACAATCTTAGAACTGGATCCTTGTATTCCTAATGTTTTTAGTACATAAAAAGTTAGAGAAAATGACATGAAATAGTATAACCTATGGGATTTTTAAGCATTAGTCTTGTCCCCATATCATGTTTATTATTTACACCATTAAAATGTAAAATCCAAATGTAAGGGTAGAGATCATTAAATTTATAAGTTTATTTAATATGGTGAAGTTTTTTATCCTTGGACTTGTACCAGGAATTCAACACTTTATGAGACTCTAATAGAGATTGCTCTTCTTAGAATATAGGAGTCAAATCCCTAGATTATACTTGCAACTATGGATGATAAATATAATATGGATTCATATGGGGCATAAGGGGATAAACATAATATCCTCACCATAGAATGAATCATGTATAGGTTGATGACTTACGTGAGCTCTTATGATAAGTTAAAATTACCTTATTCTTGACTAAGTTTTAGGTGATTTTTTTTATACATAGGTATAAATTGTAATACCATCATAATATGCTTGTCATAACATATATCACTAAAAATTTAAAGACTTCAAAAGCACACTACTATTATTATAACATTATAATTTATATTATAAGCATATTATAATATTATAACAATATAACAAACTTATGTTTGATATTATAATACTATAATATGTTATTCAATGGCATTAGTTCAATGGGTTAGATTCCTCAACTTTGAAGGAGATAAATATTTGAATCTTGCCAAAGGATACATTGTTAAAAAAAATGGATTTGGTTAGTGTGAAAAACCCCTACGGTCGACGCTCAAGGTTGGTCATTCCCATCCCACCATGACATCTCATAAGGGGGAGAGCTAAGCTTATTTATAGGGAATTTAATACACAACCATACACACACCCATCCCCTCACACACTCGTTCAAATTGTGTTTTAAACCTTGAACCTCTCGAAGAAGAGTCAATGTTTGGATCGTTGCGCTATCACCCATGGGGCTAATTTTTTTTTTGGATTTGGTTAGTACACATTGCAGTTTGAACCTTGAACCTCTCAAAGAAGAGCCAAAGTTTGAATTGTTGCACAATCACCCATGGAGCTAATTTTTTTTTTGAATTTGGTTAGTATGAGAAACCCCTATGACCAACGCTCAAGGCTGAGCATCCCCATACCACCATGACCTCTTATTAGGGGAGATTTGAGCTTATCAACAAAGAATTTAACACACAACCCTTCACACAATCGTTGTTGTGTGAATTTAATGTCATGGTTTGAACCTTGAACCTCTCAAAAAATAGTCAAAGCCCAAACCTTAGATACATGCTTAAATAACCAACTTGTTTCAATCCCACATTTATGTTATATAATATGCCTAGGGTTACTTCTTCCTTGTCTAATATTATAATATTATAAAAAGCAAAGGAAAAAAGAAGGAAGCAAACCTAGGCACATTATTATAACTTTAGATATAACCTTAAGAGAAGTAAACATTAATTCTATAACATTATGTACTTGTTTATATATATAACAAAACTCAACACATCAAATAATAACATTAAACTATTATAATAATATTGATTGTTAGTTTTATTAAAATACTTCAACATTAAAATTTAACATTAATTGTTTTACTAAAACCACTTAAAAATATAAAAGTTTATATATATTAAAATAAGATTTATTAGCTAAAGCTCAAAATGGGGATGTGGCAAAGATGGAGGAGTTAGTGAACGAAGATAAAATAATAGTAGAAGCGCACCATGATAGAATCCCTAACAGATCCGGAGGATGTGGTAGAGTCAACTCTAATCAAGAGAGCAAAAACGGAGATACTCCCAACGAAACCAATGTTGGAGCCCACATCACCATATCGGGTGCTCTGAAATTGGACGATCCAAATCGTAGCACAGAGGAGGAACCTTGTCCCACTCAAACCAAATGGGAAGACATTTGCACGGTACAATAAGAACACTCCGAACCAACCTCTCTAACGACCACGGGAACCCAATACCATAGATCGAAGTCTGGTCAAAAAGCGCAAACAAAAAAAACTCCCTTTGGAGGTTCTTAGGAATGCAAAATAGCCTCAATAAGGGTGGGCGGATCAGTTAACCTCACTCGAACCTATACAAACACAATAAATCAAAACCCATACACGAACACAGAGACTAGGATCGATTTGCTCCCCTACAATGGTAGTATTTAGATCCCTTGCAAAATCGTGTCCAATATTATTGATCATAACTTAAACTCTCTGATTGGAAAAGTCCTTGGATCATGGCCCGACATGGAGTCTATCCGCAGATGAGCCAACATCTCTTGGCATCTGACATGGAGCTAATAGCACTTCCCAAAGGATTTTTTCTTATTCGATTAAACAACCATGAAGACTTTTGATGGATTCTCTCAGGCAGACCTTGGTTCTTTGGACGAAGAGGTCTTTTCCTCCGAAAGTGGGGCATGGATTTTGACCATTTAATCCAAAACATCAATGTTGCTCCAATTTGGATCTGTCTCTTTGGCCTTCTAGTCTAGTTCTGGCATGAAGACATCCTTCGTGACATCATAAGAAGCATTGGGAAGCTGATTTCCTTTGATCCACCAACCAGATCCATGACTAGCATGACCCAAGCTCGTATGTGCATCAACGCCAATCTGGATGCTATCCTCCCGTACACCATAAAACTTATTTCCAAGGTGTGTTCCTTTTCTCAATCCATAAAATATGAAAACAAACCTGCTTTTTGTAGCCTCTGTTCCAAGCAAGATCATGTATCTTCTCAGTGCCCTTCCAATCCCCCCATCGCCATCCATCACAAAATTCATCACCCCCCAAATCTAATTTCCCCCTACTCCGAGTCGAAACCCACCTCCACTACTTTTCTCCCTCCTCTTCTACTATTTTTCACTAGGGTAAGGAAGATCTTCCTCATATGGAGCCCTCGTACAACTGTGATCTATCCCCAACCCGCAATCCATCTGTCCTAGTTTCCAACCATTTCTCCCCTCTCTCCTTAGTTGACCTTTCCTCTTATCCAACCGAACCTGTCTTCAATCACCCCTTGCACCCTCCTTATCCACCCTCCCCATTGAGCCCCCCTTCCTCCCCCAATAGTCCCCCCTCCTCCAGCCCTCCCACCCTTTCCCATAAAAAATTTGTAGTTGATGTGGGTTTCAAAAAAAAGTGAGGTCACCCTTCAACTCATGATATCAAAAACAAAGAAGCTTCTGATGATATCGAGAATGACACTTAGCTGACTCTTAGAGGGTCATCCAGGCTTCTGGAGTCCCAGGATCAAAACAGAAACAAACTTCCCCTTTCGCTTGGAAGAGGGAAACACACTTCTGCAAGAATCCCCAAATGAAGGTCCTCTCATGGAACATGATAGGCCTCAATGGATTCAACAAGCAACACCTAGTTAAGTCCATGAGGAGATAACACAGACCCACCATTCTCCTACTCTCGAAAACCAAGCTTGATCCTCAGAATATTTCTTGCATTTATAATTACATCTAGAAGGACTTTGGATCCTCCTTCAGTCTGGCCAATGGAGATTCAAGGGGTTTGCTTTACCTATGGGACCCATCCAAAGTCAAAGGGAGAGTCATTTTTGTCATTGAGAGCTATATAAATATTCTATTTTTCAACAAAGAGGATGGCTTTTGATGGATCTTGTCTAACATCTATGATCCCAACTCTCCCTCCAAAAGGACATTGGTATGGAACTCCCTCATCCAACTAAGGGAAGTCTTCTCCTCGAAGGCCTAGATGTTGGTTGGAGATTTCAACTCTCCCTTCTTCTCCACTGACAAGAAATGTAGGTCCTAGATCACTAAGGGCTCCTACGAATGCTTTGCAAACTTTGTTGATAGCAATGAGCTGATGGATATCAATCTCAAAGGACAAAAATACATGTGGAGCAATCAAAATAAAGGAGAACAACTATTCCAGATTCACCTCGATCATATCATCATCTCTACCAAGGCCATCCCCAAGTTTAGCGATGCCATCATGTGCTCTTTGTCCAGTATTAGCTCTGACCATAACACCTTGTTGCTGGATTATTCACCCTAGGTTTTTACTTTCAAATCTCCTTTCAGATTTGAATCCATGTGGCTCCAAGATCTAGACCTTGAATATCTAATTTTCCAATGGTGGACTCGACCCTTTTAGATCCCCATAGCCTCCCATTTAGCAGCAAATTTAGACACGTGAAATTCAAATTGAAGCAATGGAATAAGGAGGTCTTCGAAAATATATTCTAAAAAAAACAACAAATCTAATCCCAGCTCAGAAACATTGAACTCTCAATGTAGCATGGAGAACCAGATCCAAATATCCAAGATTTAGAAAGAGTCCTCTCAAATTTCCACAATATCCTTCAAAGTGAAGAAGTATTTTGGAAACAAAAGTCCAGGATCACTTGGATGAAAGAAGGTGATTCAAACACAAAGTTCTTCCATGCCACAATTATGAGACACAAAGGTAACAATAGAATCAAGGAGTTAGTCCAGCATGATGGCAAGGTTATCTTGGACATCTCGAACTTTAGGAATGAGGCAGTTAACTTCTTTGAGAATCTTCTTGGGCCCAATCTATACTACAACCACTACACCTCTGAGGACCTCCTTCGGCACATCCCCAGGTTAGTTATTTCTAATCAAAACCTTTGCTTAATTGAAACCCTCTCTGTTGAGGAAATCTAGACTGCTACCTTCTCCATGAAAGGAGGGAAATCCCCTAGCCCAGATGGGTTCTCCTCCATCTTTTTTTAGTGTTTTTGGTGCATAGTGGGCCCAAATGTGGTCTTTGTTGTCCAACAAATGCAAAGAGATAAGGAGATCCTAGGGGACATCAACTCCACCTTTTTAATCCTCATTCCCAAATTCTCTCAAAGCCTACACCCTTTCTGAATTTTGACCCATAAGTCTTTGCAATTTCCTTTAAAAAATCCTCACCAAAGCCTTGGCAACTAAACTCAAACCCATCCTTCCCTGAATCATAGCTCTGAACCAAGGAAGCTTCGTTCAAGGGAGGCAAATCATTGACAACATTATCACCATCCATGAGCTCATCCACTCCATATTGTTGCAAGTGTGAATAGGGTTTCTACTTAAGTGGCTTAGAAAAATCTCTTTTTTCTAGTCCTAAGTGTGAAAACTCTTAAGTTTTGTCGGCAAGAGTTATCGGCAAATTTTTCCTATGTCTTATTCTCCTTAACTCCCCTCCTATTTCTTCTTCTATATTCCCTCCTCTATCTTCTCCTTATTCCTCCACGCCTTTCATTTCCCTTATCTCTCCAACCACCTTATCCCTCCAACGTATTATTCCCTTATCCCTCCATCTTTCCTCTTCCTCTTCCATATATAAATATTGGTACATATCAGTGTAAGGTTGATGGGTGCACTTTAAATAATAATTATTTTTTCCGCTGCGTTAATTATTTATTTTTAAATTTTTGTTTGTTTCGTGCTGCGTCAAAGTTTGCACCCAGTCAATCACTGGTATCAGAGCCAAGGTGAAGCCAGTTGGGCACGGTTCTCGAGGCAGGTGTCAGGCACGAAGGTCGAGGCATCGCCAACAGATTCTGGCATAGATCTCGAGGTGAATCAGGCACAAATTTTGAGATGGATCGTGCACAGGCTCGGCATGCAGATCAAGGTGACACATGGCAGCGACACATGGATCGAGGTGGCTCGAATCCTGAGGTGACGACACGTGGCAGCGACACGTAGATTGAGGTGACATCGAGGCGATAAGTGGCGGTTGACGCAGCTGATGTGGCAACCCGTAGATCGAGGCAGAGAGGCTAACGTGGCATAGCTGGTGAGCTGACAGAGGACACATGGCACGGCTGACATGGCGGCAGGTGATGTGGCGGCGATTGGTTGGTCGAAAAGGTCCACGTGGCAGTTGTTTATTGGCTGCGTTTGCGGCAAAAGAGCGGGATCTGACTGCCCGAAGGCAGTCGAATAACCCTGTGCGCCTTCGGGTATAAAAATCCCACCTACGTCCTTCGCCCATTGCATGTGGGATAATAAAAAAAAATTGAAAAAAAAGTTGCCGCCGTGTTTTTTAAGTTCTGTCTCGCCTTTAAGACACGTCCGAGGGACGTAGCCCAAAGGACAAGGCTGTTCGCTCACAGGGAGAAGACTTGGGGTCGAATCCCGCCGAGAGTTGAAAAAAAAAAAAAATTGTATGCTTATCGCTGCCGCCGAGGTTAAAAGGGAGGAAGTCCCCTTTGTTTCCAGCGGAGCCGCGTGGTGCAGTGGCTAAGTCCGCCCGCAGGTGTTTGGGAGGTCGTGGGTTCGAATTCGCCCGCGTGAAAAAGGTGAAATTTTTTTTTTAAGTTTTAAAGGTTTTAATTTTTTTTAAGTTTTGAAATTATTTAATAATTTTAAATTATATTTTTTAAAATTATCTTTTTAATAATTTATTTAAAAGGTAATTTAAAAAATATAAAAAATTTATTAAATTTTTTTTAAAGACTATAAAAATTTTAAAAAAACCTTGTTTGATGAGCATTTGAAAAAGGAGAAATAATGTGCCCTTGAAATGTTAGATGATCCGGTCAGTGGGGTGTTATAATGCACTTCTCTCAATTTTGAGAAGAGAGACACCGAAATCCTTTGATGAAAGGGTTCAACGATCAAGTCTCCATATAGTTTTTTGTCAGCTGGAAAATCAGGTGATTGCTCATCTGAGGAAACCGGATTCAGGGTACGAGGGAGATTCTGAAGACAACATCTTCGAACAAAGGATTGAAGAGTCCGAGACCATGGAAGTTGTACCAGAGGACCAAGCAATCAATCTCGAGCATTGACTTTGACCAACAATCTCGAGCAGTCAAAGTCTTCGCAAGGAAGCAGCAGCAACCAGAGCAGTCAGTTTGGAAATTTTGGAGAAGAGGAAGAGTCCTCAAATCTCTTTCTTTCTTATGGCCAGACAGAGCAAAATATGAATGATACATGGATTTTGGACACTGGGTGTTCAAATCACATGAGTGGCAAAGAAGAACTCTTTGCTACTTTAGACTCCTCATACAAATCCAACGATCCGATTGGGTGATGACAAATCATTGGCGATTGAAGGCATTGGAGCCATGGAGGTTGCAACGAAAGAATGCGTCAAGCAAGTAAGTGATATCTATTACACACCCCATCTTCAACACAATCTTTTAAGTGTTGGTCAAATGCTAGAAAAGAATTACAAGTTGATTTTTGATGAGGGTAAATGCACCATTTTTGACAAGAACAATAGTAATAGAATCATTACACAAGTACCAATATCAAAGAATAGATTATTCCCTTTAAATTTTGGCCAGCCAGGGGGAGATAAGTTAGTAAATGTTGCTATTACCAATCCAAGTGTCCTATGGCACTTGAGATATGGTCATTTGAATTCAGCAAGTTTGAAAATGCTAACTTCACAAGCAATGGTAACTGGACTTCCCAAAATTCAAGATAGTAAGGAATTCTATGAAGGGTGTGCCTTGGGAAAGCATGCCAGATCGAAATTTCCTTATGGACAAGCATGGCGGGCCAACTATCCACTCCAGTTAGTGCATTCAGATATCTGTGGTCCGATGCAGACCAAGAGTCTAGGTAACCACTCTTACTTCCTACTTTTTATTGATGATTGCACAAGAATGTGTTGGATATATTTTTTTGAAGCATAAGGATGAAGCATTTGCATGCTTTTTTGATTTTAAAGCAAAATTTGAAAGTGAGAGTGGATATTCTGTAAAATGTCTTAGATCAAATAAAGGAGGAGAATACTCCTCTAATCAGTTTTTGAATTTTTGTAAACATCATGGCATCAAGAGGCAGTTCACAACTGCCTACACTCCATAGCAAAATGGTGTAGCAGAAAGGAAGAATCGCACCATTGTGGAGATGGCAAGATCGATGCTTCAAACAAAGCATTTGAGTAATTCATATTGGGGAGATGCAACAAGGACTAGTGTTCACATCTTGAACAGAAGTCCTACTTCAAGTTTGAAAGGGAAGACACCTTACCAAGCCTGGTATGGTAAGAAACCAAATGTGAAGTATTTCAGAGTATTTGGTTCATTGGCATATGCTCACATTCCTGATGAGCTGAGAAAGAAGCTTGATCCAAAGAGTCAAGCATGCATTTTTGTAGGATACTATGAAAACACAAAAGTTTATAGACTCTACAATCCTACGGCTCGAAAGATAGTGATTTCAAGGGATGTGATTTTTTATGAAGGAGGAGAATGGGGTAAGCCCCAAATATTCAGTGATGTTGAGGCCACTGATGTAATTTCTCAGCAGGTGCAACCACAGACACCACAGAAAGGAAAGCAACAACCACCATAGAAAGGAAAGCAGTCTCCTCCAGATCCAGATCCAAGTTCATCTTTTGATTCTTCTTCTTCACCAAGTCCTTCTCCACAACGATCAGTACGTTCCTCACCAATGGACATTGATTTTCCATCCAAAGGTAAGAGAACTCTACAGTATCATCCATCATCTCAGATGTTGGATAAAAAAATTTCAAGAAGATACACTAGGAGTCAAGCTAGTGAAATGGAATCTGTTTTACACAGATTAGAAAGTATGCACTTGTATGGTGATGATGACTCCCAGAAGGAACCTAGGGGAGATCAAGTTAACTATGCTTTGTTAACTAGTGCACAGCTTGAACCTTCTAGTTATAATAAGGCTTGTACTCAAAAGATTTGGCAAGATGCCATGAAAGAGGAGATAACCTCTATAAAAAATGACACTTGGGAGCTCGTGAAGCTTCCGAAAGGAAAGAAATGTGTTGGCTATAAATGGGTCTTCAAGACCAAGTTTAATGTTGATGGAAGCATTGAGAGGCACAAGGCAAGATTAGTAGCAAAGGTTTTTACTCAAAAATATGGAATTGATTATGAAGAGACTTTTGCTCCTGTAGCCAGACAGGAGACTATCGGAACAGTTCTTGCCTTAGCTGCACACAAAGGATGGAAAGTCCAACACATGGATGTAAAGAGTGCATTTCTCAATGGTTAATTGACAGAAGAAGTGTACGTTGAGCAACCACAAGGATTTGAAGAGCAAGGTAAGGAACACCTTGTTTACAGATTGAAAAAGGCACTCTATGGTCTTAAACAGGCACCAAGAGCTTGGTACTCACGCATTGATGGGTACTTCAAAGATTATGGGTTCACCGGGAGCAAAAATGAACCCACACTCTACTACCTAAAGCAAGGTAATGACATCCTCATAGTCTGCTTGTATGTGGATGATCTCATTTTTATGGGTAGTAATGCAAAAATTAATTTGGAGTTCAAACACTCCATGATGACACGTTTTGAGATGAAGGATCTTGGCTTAATGCACTATTACCTTGGAATGGAGGTTCATCAGTTAGATACAGGGATCTTCATCTGTCAACAAAAGTATGCTCAGGACATGATCAAGAAGTTTGCTATGGAGCATTGCAAACCGAGTTGCCACTCCAGTTGGACATGGTATCCAATTAAGCAAAGATGATGGAGCACCAAAAGTTGACGTGACCACTTTCAGAAGCATGGTTGGGAGTTTGATGTTTCTCGCCAACACTAGACCAGATATTCAGTATGTTGTATCTCTTGTTTCTAGATTTATGGCTAACCCATCTGAGCTACATTTGCAGGCAGCTAAAAGAATTTTGAGATATGTGAAAGGTACATTGGATTTTGGAATCCAATACCATAAATGTAACACTATCAAGCTTGTAGGCTTCAGCGATAGTGATTGGGGTAGCAATATTGATGACAGGAAGTCAACATCAGGAAACTGTTTTAGTCTGGGATCAGGACTAATAACTTGGAGTTCCAAAAAATAGACAGTAGTAGCGCTATCTTCAACAGAAGCTGAGTATATAGCAGTTACTTATGCAAGTACTCAAGCCTTATGGCTAAGGAAAGTACTAGAAGAGATTGGAGAATAGCAAAGTGGTCCGACCAAAGTTTACTGCGATAACATCAGTGCCATTCAGTTGGCATATAATCCTGTCCACCATAGCAAAACGAAGCATTTTGATATGAAGTATCACTTCATCAAAGATATGGTGGAACATGAAATAGTTGAGCTTCAATACTGTCACACTTTGGAGAACGTCGCGGACATTTTCACCAAGGTGATGACTAAAGCTCAATTTGTAAAGCTGAGATATTGTGTTGTCAGTCCTCTCAACTTTAAGGGGGAGAATGTTGCAAGTGTGAATAGGGTTTCTACTTAAGTGGCTTAGAAAAATCTCTTTTTTCTAGTCCTAAGTGTGAAAACTCTTAAGTTTTTTCGACAAGAGTTATCGGCAAATTTTTCCTATGTCTTATTCTCCCTAACTCCCCTCCTATTTCTTCTTCTATATTCCCTCCTCTATCTTCTCCTTATTCCTCCATGCCTTTCATTTCCCTTATCTCTCCAACCACATTATCCCTCCAACGTATTATTCCCTTATCCCTCCATCTTTCCTCTTCCTCTTCCATATATAAATATTTGTACATATCAGTGTAAGGTTGATGGGTGCACTTTAAATAATAATTATTTTTTCCATTGCGTTAATTATTTATTTTTAAATTTTTTTGTGTTTCATGTTGCGTCAAAGTTTGCACCTGGTCAATCACATATTCTCTTGCAACAAATCTGGCCTTCTTATGAAACTTGACATGAACAAAGCCTTTGAAAAAGTCTCCTGGGAGTTTATTTTCTCGGTCCTCCATAGATTCGATTTCCACCCTAATTGGATTGCTCTTGTTAAGGCATGCATCAGCTTTGTAAAATTCTTTGTTCTGGTGAACGAATCCCTAGTAGGTTACTTCAAAAAATTCAAAGTACTGAGGTAGGGAGACCCCCTATCCCTCTTCCTTTTCATCATTGTTGTTGAAGCTCTAGGGAAAGGCCTCAACCATGCCTACTTCGAAGGGACAATCTCTAGCATCAAACCTACCTCTTCTCTCCAGGCCATCTCTCACCAACAGTTTGTTGATGACACTATTTTAGCCACCGCTGCTTCTGTTCCCCAAGCTTAGCACATCAGATCCATCATTCTTTCCTTTGAAGTTGTTGTTGATCAAAAGATGAATTTCAATAAAAGCAAAATATAATTCATCAATACACCTGCAAGACACCAAGCCCGTATCGATGCCATCCTAGATTTTTCCATTGCTCCTTTCCCTGCCACCTGCTTAGAATTTCCTCTCTTTGAATGCCATTCCAAAAAATATTTATGGAAACCTGTCATTGAATGGATCCAAAAGAAGTTGGTTGGTTGGAAAGGAAGCATCCTCAGTCAAGCAGGAAAGGCCACCTTAGTTAAGGATACTTTACAGAGCATCCTTGTATTCTTCCTGTCTATTTTCCATATCCCCATTAGCATGTGCAATCGCATTGAGCAACTCCAAAGAAACTTTTTATGGTTAGGATCAAATACCAAGCATCGAATACACCTGGTAGCTTGGAATCATGTCTATTCCAAGAAAGAGCATGGTGTCATTGGGCTTTGAAAAGTCCGTAACATGAACCTTGCACTCATAGCCAAGCAAGGTTGGTGCATTCTCACAAATGAAGATTCTCTTTGGGTTTCGATCATCAAGGCTAAATATCTATGGCACAAGCAAAACTTTCTAGATGGCACAGACCCCATCCATGGATATATTGTCTGGAACTTAGTCTTAAAACAAAGCAAATCCTTCATAAAAGCATTCGGTGGAAGTTGGGCAATGGTAACAGTATCATATTTTGGGAAGACCTATGGCTAGGCAACAGTTCATTCCTTGAGTGTGAGAATATCATGTGCCTTAAATCGATGACTGATGCCCTGTTCGGCTCTAAGGTATGTAATTTCTTTCTTCTCTATAGCCACTCTTGGAAACCCTTTCCTGTTGACTCCCTCAATGATGAGTAGAAATGAGCCTCTGCTAACCTCTCATTAATGATACATCTTTGTGTTATCTCGACCTTCCCTGTGGAAGACTCCTTCCTCTAGGCCCCTACCTCCAATGGTCTCTTCTCCGTTAAGTCAGCCTATACCCTCTCTGTCAACCTTGACCCTCCTTGGTTCCATTCCAAGCTCATCTAAAAACTCTATCTTATCCCTAAGGTCAATTTCTTCCTCTGGCTCACTGTCCAGGATAAAATCCTCACCATCCTAAACCTCCATTATCGTAGTTTTTCCATTCCTAATCGATGTTATCTCTACCTCATCAACTATGAATCTACCTAGCACATCCTTTTATCTTGCCCTTTCTCCCAATATATTCTCTCTTCCCTGTTCTCCTCTGTAGGCCTCTCCTGGGTCCCGCCTAACCTTTTGAGTGATATTTGTGTCCAGTGGTCTAACCCTTTCAGAGGCCATCACCTAAATACCTTTTGATATTTTTACCTTTCCCATTTCTTGTGGGAAATCTGGCAAGAACGCAATGGCATGTTTTTAGAGACTCCATTCATAATGATAAATATGTTTTGTCTAGAATATTTGCTACAACTTCTAAGAATGTGTCCATCACACACAATACAAATGATCCTGAGCCATATTCTGAAGGTCTCCTAGCTTCCTCCCTCAGGATCCCCAAAGGCATCCACATTCATGTCCCTCCTCGGGCTGATCGCTCTCTTGTCAAATGGATCCTCCCTATTATTCCTCAAACTAAACTTAAATGGAGTGGCCAAAGGCAATTTTGGGGTTGCAAGGATAGGTGGCATTGTCAGACACCATTCAAGGAACATCATCTTAGCCTATGCTGAGAACTTGGGCCACAAGTCTAGCCACTTTGTCGAGGCTAGAGCTCTTTATCAGGGATTTGTTCTCCTTCATAGTTTATAGGCCCCTAATGTCATAGTGTAAGGGGACTCCAAGAACATCATCAGTTTTCTAACAACCAAAACTCTTCCTATTTCATGGAACATCTCCAACATGATCGTTGAATTCAAGCATATGATGCTCTCCTTCTTTGACATAAGGACAAACCACACCTACAAAGAAGGAAATCGGGTCATTAATTTTTTAACAAATATGGGTATATCTTAATATAGTCTCACTATGTGGAGAAGATCCTTCCCCCAGCCCCTCACTAAAATCAATGTCATTGAAGTCAACAAAAAATGAATCTTGGGATGTCAGGACCAGAAATCGTCTGTTACCTCATTAGTTCCAAGCTTGTTTGCATATCAAATTTCTCATTGGTCCCTTTTTGCTCTGCCCGATTTCTCCATCCTACTAGATTTGATTGGACTTTTCCTAAATGGTCAACTCTCACTCAATACAATGCCTCATAGGTTTATCATCCAGTTGGACCCTACCCCGCTTTGTCAGGTCAACAAGGTTCTTAATGTCGCTTGGCTGCCTACAAGCACCACAAACAACATCCCCAATAGGCACATTCATCACATGTTCAATATGTGGATTTCCACGTATTTTGACTCATGCGAAAGTGCCTTCATTCTTGTTTCTAATATGGGGTGAATTTCTAGTTTCAGTAAAGTGTGCCCTTGGAACCACAACTCGTCAGTATTTTCTCTGCTAAGTTCGATTTGTGTGCCTAGATCATTTATATTATTGGTAAGGTATCAACCCTCATCAGTGGGACTCCAAGCTAGACTTCTTACAATCATTTTTTGGCCTCGTCGTCTATTTTCCTCTCCACTAGCTTTGTTTTGGTCACCACCCTGGTTTTGAGGATCTCAGGATTTCTAGTTTTGCCTCTCTTCGTTACTCGAAGTTTGCTAACCTATCTCTGCCCTTGGTTGAAGATATTTTCAAAGACCATGGCCTCCTAAATTTTTTGCAGTTGTTTAATGGGAGCAAACCGGACCTGTCCTGGACTTTGTTCAAACTTGAAATAAAGGATATGTTGTCCTCAGAGGCCTAGGCTTCACTATCATAGTGGACTTGTTGGCCGATATCATTGGCCTCCCCAATGACGATGAAATTATCAATCGAGAGAAGAATTCCCTTTAGGGGGAATTGGCCCTCTTCAAGGACAGAGGAGAATCCCTGGGTAAGGAGAAAAGGGGTATTATTCGAGAAACATTTCCAAAGCCTTGGGAAATTATCATGATCATGGTTCTCCATTACTTCACCCTTGACATCTCGGGTGTGATCCAAAGAAGTTTCCATTTAGCGTTTCTAAACCACCTCCTGGGAAAAAAATCGATAAATATTCTCGAGTACATGTTTAGGTCTATGGACAAGTTGGTGTTGAACATCAAAAGGGGGATTGCCTCATCTCCCCTCCATCATGGCCTCCATTGTATCCTCTTCAACCATGTTGTAGTAAAATAGAATCGTAGAATTATTGGTCCCGTTGGGCCTGCGCTCATTTTTGGTGGTCCTACCGACATTGGAGGGGACGTTGGGGGAGATGCTCTAATCTCCCCTCCTCCAAACTATACTTCGGGGCCCACGACCAAAGTGGAGGATACCCTCAGTTCTCAGAAGTCTGAGCCCCGACGCTACCCCCATCATGCCAAGGCAGGTTGTAGCAAGCAGAAAGCTCCTTTGGTCATCAATGATGTTTCAGATGGTTCTCTTTCATTCCAAGCCAAAAGGAGAATCCATCCAAGAAATCGGTCCCCATTGAGGGTACATCTGCTCAAGCACCAAGGCTAGTCTCTTGGGTCACCAATTTTTCAATCTGTCGGATCGTGGGTATCTCCAGGAAATTTAGGATATTCTCAAGACCCTCAAGTAGTCGACCAAGACCATCTCTTCCTTTTTGGTGCAGGCAGATGCTATCCTCGAGGAATACAAGGAACAATACAAAATCCTTGAGTAATTCAATAACTTAGTGGGAGATGGCATCGTCGACAACGATCGTGGGCCGAACAGTGCAATTATCTAATTGGGCACTCTATCTTGGTTTGGCTTTGGGGGGTTGCGTTTTACTATTTCTACCCCTACGTGGGTACTTCTTCTGGGTCTACTGTTTCTACCCCTGCGTGGGTACTTCTTCTGGGTCTACTGTTTCTACCCCTGCGTGGGTACTTCTTCTGGGTCTACTGTTTCTACCCCTGCATGGGCATGTTTATGGTTTTGTTTCTAGTTTTTCTATTTTGGTTCTCCTTAAGTTCGGTAGGATCATCCTGGTCCCTTAACCAATATTGGAGCTCATGTTTCTTTTTGCCTCTGCTAAGCTTTTTGTAATATTTCACTCTATGTAAAAGATTACGGGACCCTTTCAAAACCCCTTTTTACCAATCAAAAAAAATAAAAAAAGATTTATTAATTTTTGGGAGGTCCAAGGTTCAAACCGCAGCGTAGGCAAGTGTGTAAGAGGATGGGTGTGTATAGTTGTGTGTTTGGTCCCTCCTTATAAACTTAGCTCTCACCTTCATCAGAGGTTATGGTTAGGATAGGAATGCCCAACCCAAACTTAGCTCTCACCTTCATTAGAAGTTATGATTGGGAAAAGGATGCCCAACCCTAAGCGTCGTAGGGGTTTCTAACACTAACCTCAATAAAAAATTAAAATTAAAAAAAAGATTTACTAAATATAATATTTTAATATTATTTAAAAAGAAAAAACTAACTCTTAAGTTAAATTAAACATCTATTTGAGAAATAAAATTCTCATTTATGTAAAAATAAAATTTTAAATAGTTTTAAAAGTGATATTGGTAACTTTTTGAGTTTTTATTATTTTGGGATTTAATTTCAACTAGATATTTTAAAACATTTTTTTTATATAAGAGATGAATACCCTAGTGATATGTCTTTAGGTTTTTATTTAACCAAATAGAAATAAGACATTGGTAGCAACAAAGTCCTTTTGATTTCATATGCAAAGAAGTTTGTTTTCACCAAACAAACTAAGATTTATAAAAGTTTTCTTATACTAAAAAAAAGAATAGCTGAATATCACATATGTTTATTAAATAATTGATTATAAACAGAACAGTTTTACTGAATCATTTAAATCAAGTATAATTTTTTATGTTTTAAGTAATGTAAAATATAATTAAAAATATAACTGAGATCACTTAACAGGAATCACCTTTCCAACTTAGATACAAGTTAAATACCTTAAATAAAAGTTCAATGTGACTACTAGTATACCAGTGAAATAGCTGACTACTCTCCATTATTAGATATCAAAACAACAATGGAACCATATGCTAAATTTGATTTTTCACTCAAGACTTTTAACCAGATTTGATAATGCATTTCATTGAGATAAAACAGAAAAAATAATATCAGAAATGTTATTTTAATCATCATAGTATAGTATTTTTTTCTCACAGCAATATTCAGCACTTAGATATTTTTTTAGTTTTTGTTGTTTTTTGTTTGCAGATGGAAAGTAATAATTTTATTCCTAATTTTTTAAAAATATTTTTTTATATATTTTTTATTTTGATTTAAATTTTAATTTTTTAAAAATATATATTTATATATATTTTATTTTGCTATAAATTTAAATTTATCAAATAAATTCAAATATAATATATCACAAAAACTTAAGATTACAAAAGAAAGAGATTTTTAATTTATCAATACATTTTTAATTAAGTAAGAGACAAATTTTTAATTTATCAATACATGTTTATATGGTATTACATAAACATAATCCGTGTTACTCAAAATTGATTATGAATATATAATTATTTTTTATTAAAATTATAAAATATAAAATATTTAATAAATAAATTATGTATTTAAATTTTATTAATTATTTATTTTTAGAGATGTTATATACATACAGTCATTTGAGACCAAAAATAATATAATTAAATGTATATAAAGTTTAAACTTCTAACTTTTGATCTCTTTACAACTACCTCACTTTTATACAAAAATTTTTTCTATTTATTTTTAATATTAAAAAAATATTGTTTTATTTGTAAATGACAATGTTTTTTTATTAAAGTTAAAGGGTTTTGAAAGGGATCCCAAACCTTGTTAACAAATATGAGGGTGTTGGAAGGTCTCACAACCTTCTACATAACCAAACTATAGATAAAACAATAAACTTACAAAAAGAACAAGGCTTTGAACCCCAAAATGAAACAAGTTTGAAACAAAGTCAACAAACTGACTGAAACAACCTTTTTAATAGTAAAACAACAGTCAAATTACATTGTTGTCTTTTATGTTTGGCTTTTAGCTATGCTTAAATCCAAAGTTCTCTTATTCCCATCACAGATGACCTTCTTGATCTCTCTGTTTAGAATTTCTTTGAGGTTAGGTCTTCCTCTTCTTGCTACCACTCCTACATCTGTTTTTTGTTTGTACTGATTATTCCCATGTATGGAGTAGCAAAGCGTTTTTAACAGGAAGGAAGAAATTCTTACCTTCTTCTATTTCTGCATGATCTCATATGCAACCTCTATAGGAACATCCACCAATGGGGTCTCATTTTTCATTTCATTAGAAGTTCGATGGGCTTTAGCCAAACTTCAAGGAACCAACACTAGTTGTTGTTCCTTCCACTTTTATTCTTCCTCTCCAATGACCTCCCCTTCTTCTTCATGATCTCATATGCAACCTCTATAGGAACATCCACCAATGGGGTCTCATTTTTCATTTCAATACAAGTTTGATGGGCTTTAGCCAAACTTCAAGGAACCAACACTAGTTGTTGTTCCTTCCACTTTTATTCTTCCTCTCCAACGACCTCTCCTTCTTCTTCACGTGCCAGGGCACTAAAACTGTTCACGTCTACTCTTTGTCTCTTTGAGGAATCTCCTTCATTTTTTTTCTTGCTGGTGAATTTGTTCAATATTTCCACCTCTTTGTTTGATTGTTGAGACTCTTTTCTCCGCCAAATTTTATCGTTTTTGCTTGGGCAACCAATTTTCAAGGAGATGGTCTTTTATTTTACTAACATTTTTTAAGGCTGGGGATTTTTCATATTCGATTTTTTGCTCTTAAGGCTCATTTTTAGATTTCAACCTGATTGAGGATTGTAGGGTTCTTTCCATGTTTGCATTAATACAAAGCCTAGAAAAAACCAATATAATCCTTGCTTTGGTTGTTGTATCAAAGGCAATCAGTTTTCCTATAGATCTAGGATTTTCCCTCATTATGTATTCATCCCAATATTCAATCGAGGGGCTCCACAGTCTCACCTAGAGAGTATCTAGGTGAATATTATATGTCTCAGATTGAATACTGGCTTTCATTTTTCAAAGATAGACTTTTTTTGCCCAAGAACCAAGGTCCTTTCAATAGGACATCAACCATATCCTCCATGGTAGTGAAGGTAAAGAGCATAAAGCTTCTAGGTAGAGCTACTATCTCTAGATGATATTTAATCTTTCGTTTGCAAGCTGCCCATTTTTTTACAAGCTATCAATTTTCTAATAATGTCTAGGTTCAGCTAAAAACTAATAAATTTCTCAACTAAACTAAAAAATTGCCTATTTATTGATATTTCAATTAATCTATCTAGGAAATTTGATATGGCAAATCCTCATCCTCAAAAAATAGATCTTAAAATTTTCAAGAGGGCTCAAAGTACTACCTTTAACTAAATCATACCACAAGGGTCTAGTTGCAGCACTTGGGTTGACTGGGTTGATGCTACCATTGATAGCTTCTAGATATACCTTTGCCTTGTATGCATCATCTTCAACGCCTTTTTTGTCTCTGTCTTTGCTTCTAACGAAACCATCCCCCTCATATCGAATGCTTTCCCTACCTTCCTCACCTCCCTCTTGCAACCAAAGGCCTAAGAGAGGAACTCAGGCCGTCAGTGCTTGCAAGAGACTCCATTTGTTAAGGTTTCATTATAAATTATTTGAAGCCAAAACCCACCACCGTTGAAGCCTAGATCCACATTCGCTAAAGCCCACTCTCCCCAATATGTTGTCGAAGCTCAAATCCAATGCCATCGAAGCCCAGATCCATACTTGTTGAAGCACACCACTATCAAAACCCAGATCTATCATCATCGAAGCCAAAGCCCACCACCGCTAAAACCTAGATCCACCATTACTAAAGCTTACTCTCCCCAAATATGTTATCATCGAAGCTCAGATCCACTGCCTTGGAAGATCAGATCCACTACCTTGGAAGCTCGGATCCACTGCCTTGGAAGCCCAGATCCATAGTTTTTGAAGCCCACCACTGAATAATATCTATCATCATCAAAGCTCAAATACACTGCCTCTAAATCCCAGATCCACAGTTGTTGAAGCCCACCGAAGCCTAGATCTATTATCGATGAAGACAAAACCCACCACTATGAAAGCCTAGATCTATTGTTGCTAAATCCCACTCTCCTCGCCCTTAATTTTTCTATAGTTACCCTAAGAGCCTTATCATAGTTTTTAAGGACCTTATGTAAAAACCTTAGTAAATGACAATGTTAGATTCTTAACAATAAGTTAAGTATTTATTTATCATATTTGATTTAAAAGTACTTTTTCACTGACCTACGTATGTCATCATAATCAATTAAAGGTCAATAATTTTTGTATCAATAATGTAAATGGCACTAAATAAATCACATATCTATTCACCTGAGTCTACTTCGTTAGATCAGACCAAAATTACTAGTGTGTTAGGAGTTTGGAATACACATATGATGCATTTAATTGAATCTAAAATGTTGAGATAAAGCTTTTTCATGCCTCATATGTTTAATTGCATTGGATAAAGTTTATTATTTTTATAAAAATTATACAAAGGAATTCATACTTGGAGCTGAGTATTTGAAGAGTTATCTCGTAGAAGAGAAGGTAACAAGAGCCAAAATGGCATTGCATAAGTTGACAATTCTTAGGTTTTTTGAACATGCTTGCATGCCTCTTGAAAATGTGATTTGCTTGCCTATGTAATCCTCTGTTTTCTTCATTTTTTGTTTCTCTAACCCCATATATTTTATTCACAACACCACCATTTGTTCAACTCATAATAATAAATACAATAAAAATCATTATAAACCTCTATTTTCCTCGTTTCTTGTTTCTCTCAACCCATCTCTTTTATTCACAACACCGCCATTTATTCAACACATAATAATGAATGCAATAACAATACTTGTTTTAAACTTTTTATTTTGATGAAATTATGCTTATATAACAAGCCAACAATCACTTACATACTTAGGATCTTGGGTTTTAGAGTTATGGAATTTTGTTGGAAAGTTAAAAGGAGGAAACAGGTGCTCTTGTTGGTTAAGGCTGGGAGGTGTCTTGTGACAACTTGTAATTAATCTTGTCTTAATATAATTTTTGAAATTATTTTTCAAAAATAATCTCTTACATACACTTTATTAGATAAATACAATACCCAAAAATCCACATGCATGGCCTTTCTATCATAACCTTAAAAACATTATCCATCCATTGAAATGAAAGTATCTTGATCATTTCATTCTAAAATTAAATACCTACCTATTTACTCACATAGCTTGATGATAATCTACTTGTCCAAATTTGAACTAATGCCAAATCTACCTTGCAACTAGGTAACCACGGATGGGTGATAACTTAGACTAGCAATTACACCATTGGATGTAAGAAGACCTCATAGGAAACAATAACTAGTATTGTTCTAAAGGAATATGTTATGCACAAATAGGATGAATAAAAAATTTTGTTTTATTTTAAAATTATCACGAACATAAATTAATTATAATACAAATAAAAAGCATTTAAATCTTAAATATGAAAAAAATTCTTTAAAAATTATGAAGCTTAAAAACTAAAAAAAAAAAAAAATAGTAGTGCTTTCTTATATTGGTGTTGTTAAGAAATGAAGATGAAGAAGTAAACCTCAAAGAATCTGCAATATTTTTATTGGGTGTAATTGCTTAGAAACTCGATTGTTTGTCTTGTCAAAGGTGATTATTACTACAAATCAGAAGCCATACTCATCAGAACAAGTTGCCTCCATGTCATGATCTCAAGAACCCAATGATAAGAGCATTTTGACATAAAGTATTTTTTAAAAATAGGATCCAAGCCCTTCGAATTTGGATTTTCACTTTTATCCATGCTTTCCAAGATTTCTTCAATGTTGACCACATCTTTAGGATTCCCTAATATATGATGGCAGCTTAGAACATGCCTCACACCTTAAAGAAGAGGAATAGGATTATTAGGCATAATGCTCACCATTGTTATTATGCAAATAGTTAATTTGTTAGTCAAAAAAACCCTAACATTTGGAGATGTTATACAAACTATTTGTTCTTGTAATACATCGATGAAATAAACTTATGTATTCCCATTTGCTTGGAATCCTATATTACCAACATTGATTATTGGAAAATTTCTTTGGCTGACCAAGGATAGAACCCACTTCATGCCATTATTGTGAGTACTTTTTTTTGAAAAATTTAAGGGCATTATATGGTTGTTTTTCAAAATTCGTCCACTTATTAGGAGAATCAACGAGTTAAATTTTTTTGTTCAACAATTATGTTAATTGTTCAAAATTCAAAAATATACTTATACTCTAACAACCAATAGTTTTTCTCTATAGTAATAAACACCATCAGCCTTTGCCTTGCATGTCTCCAAACCCCAAACTTATTTGTCTGCCTTCTTTACAATAATTATTAAAGAAAGAGTAAGCACTTCAATAGATTAAAAAATGGATGATCTCACATAGTATAAATATCCAAATTACATGTAACCGTGGGTCAAGGTTAAGAACTAACCTTAAATTTTATTATTAAAATATTATAATAAACCCACCTATACAAGGTGTTCAAGGCCTATAGGGCTTTACTAATAAATACAATACAAAATTTGTTCATATTCCATGATTGGAATTCCGTTCACGTTAATACCTATCTATCTATCTATCATGGTATGAACCTTAGTTGAGTGTGAATATATATATATATATAGAGAGAGAGAGAAAGAGAAGTCTAAAATAATCTTTTCATCCTAAGTTCATGTGATGACTATTTGATTTGAATGATGCATATGTCTTCTCAAAGATTTTCAAAATGAGAAAATATTGTAAAAGAATACTTCATCCTCTTCAAATAATAGAATTTTTTGAACTAGATCATGTGAGTGATCATAGGTAACCTCTCTTCTTTACATCATCTCTAATTATATCCAACTTATTAGCCCCCTTGGCAATCCACCCCATCGCATTATTTTGAGTGACATACAAGTTGGTATTTTGAATAATCCTTGTAAGAAAATTGAGTACATTAACATGTAGAATGTATTGGACCCAGCTAATAAATAAAATAATGAAATAATGAAGAAAACAATGATAGAATAGACATAGATCATTTTTAATATATAGTGGTATTCTCTAATATAGTGGAGCAAATATCATTGATTTATTTCTCACTCCATTCAATTTGAATTTTTGAAAAAGAAAATAAGTATCTCTTATAAGAGTGAATTAGAGCAACGTATAATAATAGGGTACAAACAACTACTTAGACTTTCCAAAAGTCTCAAGGCTCTCTCTCCATAGATATATATATATATATATATATATATATATATATATATATATATATATATATATATATATATATTTTTTTTACTTTAGATAGATATATATATATAGTGTTTATCATGCTATCTTTATTTCGCTTTTTATATTTTTTTCGCTTGTGATTGTAGTAAATGTATGTTTTAGAATTTTTCTAAAAACTATTGTGAATTCTAACATTTATAATATTTATTAAGCATTTTGTTGAAGAGATACCATCTAACATTTAAAATCTTACATTTACAAATGAATTATATTTGACAAAATCAACATTATGTGATTGAGATTTAAATGATAGGTTAGATTAGAAATTAAATTTATTTATATTTATTTCAATCATTCATTTAATCATTTGTTTTATTAGAAGATTTTTTTTTGGCTACATATAATTTTGAGAGGCAGGTAGTTTTGAGAGAAATAAGCAAGTATGTATTATTTAGAAGGGCATGCAATTTTCATAAATAAGCAAATAGTATGACTCATACTACCATTTAAACAACAATTCAATTGGTCATAACATAATTATTATAATAACTTGGATTTCAAAAACACAAGTGGATGATATTAGTGATACTACCATTAACCATCATTATTACTACATGTTAGTAGGTTACACTGCTATTATTAAAAGAGCTTAGTTTCTTGAATACAAAAAAGGAGCTTTTTTGTCATACTACCATCATTACAATAATTCAATACAATAAAAGTAAGCAACAACATTGATCATGTTAGCATACACCACCATCAATATAATATAAGCTCATACTCCAATATTATTATGACAAATTAATTGGGCATGTCACCATTATTACAGTAGCCTCATTTTCACATAAACAAGCAAGAGATATTGATCACCTTAACATTATCACTTGGCATGCTACCATATGCCACCATTATTACAACGTATACATAAACATTATTATAATTGCTTAGCTAGTGACACCACCATAATTACGACTAATTTTCCATAGAAATAACTAAAATTTATTGGTCATGTTGTCATTATTATAATAACTCAATTGGTCACACTTGTTGGAATATTTGTAATCTAACCTTATTAGCCAAGGTTGACAATGATGGAGTGCCTATGGGTACATTGGATTTCAATCTAAGGGTATATGTTATGTAAGCCTAGTGGTATTCCGTATGTAATCCTGCACACATTCTATGAGCAAGCATACGAGCACCTTTTATGTAAGTCTATGGACGTCTTTAAAGCCTACGAGCATCTATATAAAATCCTATGGGTGGTTTTGATGTATTCACCCTTAGTGATATTGGATAAACCACCTTAATGGTTAACCTTAGATAAAGGGTCTAATACATTTAATGTGTTGTCATTTAACATTCAAGTCATGTTTGCTTGAGGTTAGAAATTAATTGAGGATTATGTATCATTATAAATACCCCCAATGAGTGATCCATTGTATCATTTTGCGATATATTATTATGGTGGTGCCTATGGGAACCTACCCCTTATCCTTATCTTCAGTTTATTCTTATTTGTATGTCTCTCTTATTTCTATTTTATTTATTGTTAGCAATTAATTGAGGATTATGTATCATTATAAATACCCCCCAATGAATGATCCATTGTATCATTTTGTGATATATTATTATTGTGGTGCCTATGGGAACCTACCCCTTATCCTTATCTTGGGTTTATTTTTATTTGTATGTCTCTATTATTCTATTTCATTTATATGCATTATTTAATTTTTGAATTAAAAATTTGGTACAATCCTTTCAAAAATTTGACACCAAAACCGTTTTACACAAAAAAATTTCTTGGTGCCAAGTATTACCCGCCATTAAATATTCTTCTAATTTGATTGTCATTTATTGATTAGTGCAATGGTAGAGATCATTGAAACTCCCTTTGATGTCATGTATTTGAACCATGCAAAGGAAAATATGTGTGTGCCTTTACAAAGCATGTCTCTTTTGTTGCTTGCACCATATATGGAAAGGTGTTTCATAATTCCAATGCAATGCATAACATGTTGGTTGGTAATATCCTTTTCTCACATGATGTCCTAGGTTTAAATCTTGTAGTGGAAGTTTTTTTGAATATTGGAATTGGAATATTATATCTTCTAAGTCTACAACTTCATCCTTATCTAACTCCAACAATTAGTTGTGACACGATGGTTGGTTCTATCTCTTGTTTGAAAGAGGTTTTGAGGTCAAAACATGTCAAAAAAGATCTTTCTGTGTGTCTTTCTATTGAAGAAAGCCGCCTTTCCCATATGTGATATGGTGAGCCCTTATTTTCAATATGATGATTAGCCTAACGATATGTAAGCTTCTTTATATTCAAAAGATCTAGATTTTTATCTCTCTTGGCTAATGTTTTTATTCAAGTCCTTTAAAGAGCAATTTTGTCTGATTTATCTATGAAAATTTATAGTCCTATCTCCAACATACCTGTTGGTGTGGTGATTGACATCCTTTCTTACAAATGTAATACCCTTTGTTTGATCCTCTCTGGTGCTTAATTTTGTGATGATTCAATATTTTTTAGTAGTTTCTATGCATGAATGATATCTTTATATATATGGATGCTATTAGTTATTAGCATACAAATTTTGTAGCTTTGTGGCTAACAAAAGGGTTTTTAAGGCTCTAGCAATTTAAGAGGTCCTAAGTTTGAAACTCCATCCTTATTTTTGTTTGTAGTATGATTGTGGTATTTTATAGTTGGAGGAACACTTACGAAGGACAAAGTAGGTTGACCAAACAAATCATCAATGTGTAGTCCAAACAACTTGTAATACAATCTCTCTAATGGTCTAACACAACATAGAAGTAAGATGACCCAGTCTATAATCCAGACAGTCTAGAACAATAGTCAAACAACTTGCCCTTCAGGTCAGATGGCCCAAGATTGTATGGGACAACCTGGATTTAGACTAGACAACCCTATATGGATTGAATACGACAAACAAAATCTCAATGGAAACAATTTGAAAAATATATATGTAGCAATATCATTAAAATACAATCACATGCAATAAATATACATACTAGCAATGGCTAAATGATGTATTGATATTAACAAGGATACATCTATATACTGTAACTATGCCCATACAGATGCACTCTCTAGCATCTCTTCTGTGTATAATATCTATATCTTGTGCGTACAATCTCTCCCAATTGCATGCAATATGTATGTTCCCAATGTACCTGCTCAAATGAATAAGGGGATCTATTTAAAATCATGGGGAAGTGGTTAATCCCAACTACCAACCCAACACCTCACCAACTCACATTACATTTGTCATGGATTTACATTTTATTACCAACTACAAGACAAACCGCATGACAACTAACAACTAATGACTCATCCATACATAATTAATAATTCACTCAATGTTACATGTTATTTTTCAATTATTACATTATCAATTTATAATATCAATTATATTAAAACCTCATGTGTATAGTTGACTTCCAATGCACTTATTCTTACTTTTGATGTTGAGGTGGCAACTCAGAAGTAGCATCTATATTTTCCTTCGCCTCTAGATTGGTTGACGTCCTTGTTGACCATTGTTGATGTTCTTGGGGGATTTGACTATGTTAAGGATAATACATTGGAATAGGTACTCCTCCTAGCTCCTTAATCTGTAGCTTTAAAGCTTTAGTCTCTCGCTTTAATTATTTTTCATAGGCTTGGTAATGAACCTACTATAATCCATGGCGATGCGACTTCTACTTGAATTCTTCTAGCCTAACCTTCAACTCTACCTCCTTTCTTGTTGCTTCAATTTCCTTTGTGAAGCTACTACAAACTGCTCGTCTCACTATGTAATTAGTTGATTTTGGTGAGTAATCTCATGCATCTTTGACTCCATAGTTTACTCCTTTATTGCACATTCTGACTTCAACTAACCTATCAACTTATATTGTTATTTATACACTTGACTCATGCTCTCCATCTCTATTCTCAATGTTGCTAGTTCTACTTTGGTATCCTACTACACCTACTAGAAGTTCTTCCACTCTCCTCAGTTGGTTAGCTTGTTCCTACTTCAACCTCAAGCTACAAACCATTTGCTAAAATATGTCTAACCTTGTTGCTAACCATTATATTAGATATCCCAAGAAGATCATTTTGGCATATTAATTTACTTATTTAGGTACCAACTTCACCATATTAACACTAGGATATGCAAGTTGTGGTGCCACGATTCCCTCATTAACATAAACTCATAGTGGGTGCCTATAGAGGGTCAGAGTTCCTTTTGGTAGTTTATTCACTTTTAACATCAAATGTACATTGTTGTTGCCAACACCTAGCTCACATGATTGCATTTGATGGATCTCTACAAACTTCTTTATTTACTCTTCATCTTAAGCCCAACTCACTAATTTACCTAATTCTATTTTCATCCTCAATTGTCAAAGTCGAAAGTTTCCAACGTAACTCGTACAAAACTCACTCTTAGATCATATCAAATGGACCATTCACCTTCTAAAAAATGTATCAACCTATTCATTAATATTTTCACCTTGAATTAGAGGTTACCTCATGTTAGAAACTTCTATCATAAAATGTTCACTCATTTCTTCGTATTCTAGCTTATTTTCTATGTCATCCTCAATGGTTTTTTCCTCAATTTCCTCTATATCTTGACCTTTTAAGTTAATATTTTGTTTGTATGCCTTACCCTCTAAAGTATGCTACGTCCTTTTGCATCGGAGTTCATCTTAGTTGTATCCATTATCTCCTTACATTTATCATGTTCAACTATATGTAGTTGGCTACTTTGGCCCTTCTACTAGAAACTATACTCTGATGTAGGTTGCTTCCATTTATCCTCTCTACTCCTCCAACATAGATGAAGTTGACATCATGGTCTATGTGATTATAGATGTAAGATCAACTAATGGTCCCTCATTTAAAGAAGGTGAACCACATCTCTCCACCTCATCTACAAACCATCTCAATGGTGTTGTGGCATAGATTTATAGCATATCCACATTCATTGGCATAAAAACATCACCAAAAAATTCTCCTCCTCTATGTACTTCCTCCAAGGGTGGTGATGCTTCCACTACATCAACTATAGTTTGTATTCCATCATCTAAATCTATAATTAAAGGTGTATCTTGTTCCTATTGTTGTGTAATTATTCTCCTAGGTTGTTGCATTGCTCCTCCTGCACATCTAACTCTTTATGCAGTAGGTTCATAATTTTTGGCTGCTAACTTCTTTTGGTAGCCTCACTTGAAGTTGCTTCCTTGGTACTTATAATGTTATCTATAGTTCCTCCTCACATAGTATTTCTTCCTAGTCATGCTAGAGTTCCCAATGGCACTACAAGTATGTTTTATCCATGTAATTGAGGTTATTGACCCGCCACGACTCTCAATGAAAATCCACCATCCCTTTCTCCATGGCTTGGTATAGGGGTCCCAAAGAAAACAAACTAGTATCTTGACCCATTGGATGATTTTGTTTCTACTACTGTTAGGGATGTAGTTGTTGTTGTTGTGTTCCCATATGCTATTATTTCTACTCCAATTGTCTTTACCTCTATCTAATTGGATCCTCGATACTGGGCATCTAATCCTTTGCTCCATCAAATACTTCATCCTCGTTGGCCAAGCTATCTAAATCACCTACTTCATCTTCCTCTAATGCCTCTTATGTTTTTCTCTTCTTTGATATGATATTTTTACCTAAAGCTACCTTTCTCGTTGGTCCAAATTTTATCAATGGGTAATGTGTACCCATAAAAAATGGTAGGTGTGCCTTCTAGAATATTATGTGGAGGATTGAATATTTTTGTGTGATATCGCATCCAAAAACAAAGTAATGGCATGGAAAGTCATTGAAAAGTTCTTAGTATACCACATCAAAAATTATGAATATGGTCTGACAAAGCCCAATCATATTGTTCTTTGGCTATGTCTCCCTCCATGTATGGTATGATCCAAGTGGATAATTTGGATATGATCAAATTCATTACACACCATATATAGTTTGACTTTAGATGTTGCATCTTCAATCCATGGCTTACATGCTTCATCAACATTTCCACTTGTTGTAAACTAAACTTAATGACTTTATCCATAAAATTTTGTAATTGGTAGGGTTCCAATCTTTCATTTTTACTGATTTCATGGAAGTTGACAAGCCAAATACTCTATAAAAAGTATTCAGGAATAATGACACCTAAACTTCCTTGTCACCAAGTAATACTTTGCTTCTCTTCCTCTTAGCATCAAAATTCTACAACATCTCCAATAGGTATATCTTGAAAAAGTTCTTATCAAACCTAGGAACCTGTAATATAAACTACACTCTTGAACTTTGAAATGTGATCTTCAAAGATGATATTTTGGGTGCTTCAACCACCACATTCTACAAAACTCACTCATAGACATCGTCCAAGTTATTTCTTACAATGAGATCTACATTTGCTCCTTCCTCTTACCCTTTTCTAGTGGTGAAATTGTTGGATCTTCTCCACATACTTGTCTCTCATCTAAGGTGCTAGTATGTGATCTTTATTCTACTTCACATTGCCAAGTTCTCCCTCGTTCAATGTCCATATTGCACTCCCTCTCTCTACCATGCACACACTCATCGTGGCCTCTCCCAATACTAGATTCTTGATTTCTCCACAAGTATGAGGTCCTACTTGTAACATAGCTTTAGGTAGAAATCTTCTCTATAACTCCACCTAATCAATCCTCTTAGAAATACATGACCTCCTCTACATTCTTCCTACATTTAACTTCTTTGATTGGATTTTTTAAACTTTTGGTAGCAGTTACTTCCAACTACTTCAACTATTTTTGGATGATTTGACTTTCGTGCACAACTCCACATGGCATGCTCATCCTTCTTGTATGTCATGCCTCTACTTGCAATCTATTATATGACCTTGATTGTCCATAGAATCCACTTTTGGATGACTCGAATCCAAATTGGATAATCTTGGATGACCTAGCTTCAGATGGCCCAACTAGAGACAATCTAGTCTTGGGTGTCTTTATCTTCAATGGCTCATTTTTGGACAACTTTACCTTTGCAATATCTTGACATATGTATGATAGCATCTTCCATAATTTAGATGGCTTGTACACATTTCAACCATGTTTTCTCCTCTAAAATGGTCATTTGTATAATCCCTACGACTTCTAGAAAAATAATTTACAGTAGTCTCTTGCTCCTTTGTTTGCATAATTTGTTCTTTGTTCCTACTTTCACACTCAACAACTTCAAATTTATGTTATAATTCTTTTACCTACAAAATAAAAATAACTTCTACTAGCAATGGGGTGGAATTTTTAGAAAAAAAACTCTTTGGCATAATTTATTTTGAATTTAGCAAAAAACCCCTTACGGGGCCGCCTTGGTCTAATAAACCACGACCAAGGGATTCTACACCATTAAAATCACTCGAGAGTCATGCCCGACCCTAACCACACCAACATTATCAATTGGATTTTGGGTGCCCAAGCGTTTGGTAGGGTGGAGATTCGAACCAGGGACCTCCCTTGGAGGATTTCCCTACCCTCTCCAACTCACCTATAGCACGTGGATAACTCTTTGGCATAATTAGTTCTCTATGAAAACTTTGAATTTCTTCACCATGGTAGTCTTATCTTGCAATGCAACTTTCTTCCTCCTTAGGGCAATCTTCTTCTACATTACAAATCAAATATGATACTGCATTACATGTTGTAGGTGAGTTGGAGAGGGTAGAGCAATCCTCCAAGGGAGGTCCCTGGTTCAAATCTCCACCCTACCAAACACACATCAGGTACCCAAAATCTAGTTGATAATGTTGGTACAATCAGGACCAAACGTGACTTCTGGGTTATTTTGATAGTGTAGAACCCCCTGGTCATTGTTTCTTAGACCAAGGCAGCCCTGCAAGGATTTTTTTCTAAACTCAAAAAAAAAATTGATATTGCATAGTGGTTATCATTTGAAATGCTCTTGTCTATACAATATCCATTCTTCTGCTTTCACAATGTTTGGCTCTTGCTCTTTTTGAATTATCTCCAGAGTTAAGCATTCCAATGCATAATGCCTAGCTCTTGGCTTCCATTTATAAGATGAAATTAGTAAGGGATAGTTGGCTTGCATGCGACAATTGCCTTTTAACTACCACCTCACTTCTATTAATTTATTTTCATGCAATTGGACGTTCTACATGTTTTTTCTTATTCATTCTATCTCTACCACCGTACACAACAATTTTACACTTTTTTGTATAATCACCTATTTTATCTTTTTGATGAGGACATCACTTGTTAGTCCTAGGATTAGTTTATTATTCTAGTTCCTAGGTTTATTTTTAATAATAAATAATATTAAACGTGAGAATAGTATTCTCATGTGCACTTTTAGATGCTTAGTTGGTTTCTCTAGGTACTTAGGACAATTTAGTATGCTCTAAGTTAGGTTAGGATCTGCTAAGTTAAGTGTTTGGTAATATCATCATGTTTGCAATTTTGGCCTCTATTGAATATATGGTAGAGAGTTTGGTGATTATAAATTTAGGTATGTTTATGCTTATAAATTTCATGCATTTGAATAAAACTTCAGTTGGAATTTTCCACATTATTGGTATTAGATCTTGCACTTGACTTCATCAAAAAATTTGAATTATGAGGTTGAGTTTGAGTTCCTAACTAGTGCATAGATCAACTTGCAAAAATGTGTTGATATTATTGAAGATTTGGTGGCACTCATGAGGGCTCGATCTGGGATACAATAAATCTTCATTATCTCAAGATCATACGTCATAGAAAGGTGCTCTTACATAAAGCCTCATGTTCTATTTTTCTTCGACTACTTCGACAACAAAGAAAGAATAAATCATGCATGTTATTCATGCATAATATGTTGGAATAATATAATTTATGCATTTATCTTTTAGGGTCTTGAGTGCAGTTTAATACCAATTCTTAGTTCATTGTTGTTTTTTATTCAAGTTTATGATTCCAATTGGATATGTTGGTCGTGTGTCAACTAGTTTAAGAGAAGATAGTATTTTTATCACTCTACAGATGACATCACACTCTGACTATCTTCTATTCTTGTCATTGAGCTACGAGTTGTTATTACAACATATTAGTTACCTCTTGTTGATTGATTTTTGGGCATCAACCATAGGAAACATCGACTCATCACCTATTCCAACTACTTGAGTCATGGTCTTTTGGCCTGTTATGTTACCTACATGTAACTTTAACTTGTCACCTTAATCGACGACTTGAGTCACTATTATCCGATGACAAAGGATATCATTGTTAGGCAACTTCATAGATTTTTGCCTATTTTCAACGATGTAGGGTTGTTCATCACCATCCAACAACCTAAGTTTGTTCATCGTCAAGCAACGTATGACTTATTACCTTTTATATGGATGACATAAAACCCATAATTAGCAATGCAAGTTCTTTCCATATTATTAAAATTTTAAAAAAATTTGATGTCAAAATTTAAAATTGTTTGATCATTGTTTTTTTAGGGGTTCTAACTGATGAGAGGATATTTGGCATATATTTCTATAACATAATGTTTCATTCTTATGTTCAATTGATGATTATAATATATTCTATGTAAGTTATTGTTGTATATTTCTGTAATTTGTCAATAAAAGAATAAATGCAATTAATTTGATAAATGTGTTTGTTTTATGTAAAATACATTTGAGTTATGAGTAATTATGCAGGCAAGGTGTTGAATAATGTTCCATAGACTAACAATGCAGCTAGCACAAGCTTTTGGATACACCTTGGACATGAGGAGATGGACGTAAGAACAAAGAATGCAAAAAGCTTAAGGCACGGAGATAGAGCAGTCGTGAATTACTGTTACAGAAGATGGTAGCTGAAGCATGTTGTAGAAGATAGTAGTTGAAGCATGTTATGAAAGATAGTTATCAAAGTACGTTATAGAAGGTAGCTATTGAAGTATGTTATCGAAGGATTTTTACCAGTAGTTACTGAAGGATTTTTACCAGTAGTTACCGAAGGATGACTAAGTCCCTTGAATGACGATGCATGCCACATCATTTTCACATGGTAGCCAAGTAATTCCCTTTAGCATAATATTTGATTTGTCACATATTCTTCATATGGAATATGGTGATTAATAAAGTCGTTACTACTTTATTCAATAAATTTGTTGAGCCAAGTAGGTGGGTAATCAAAAACAGTAGGAAGGCCCTCTTATGGGAAGATGCTTAGCTTCGGGATCATCCATTGGCGAAAGAAATATGATTTTAGGGATTGGCTACTAATTCCGGAGAAATGGGTTTGACCTATGTGGCTGATTTCCTTGAATACAGAGGGGATAGAATTGCTTGGGCTACGGTGCTAGTTTATGTAAGGGGTGGCAATGATAGACAGGTTTGGGAGAGCTTTGGGGAGGAATTGTATCTTTGCATTATTCGCCAAGCAAATGTTGAATACCGGTTGATTTGGTGGTTGGAGAGTTCAGGAAGATATACGGTAAAATCGACCTATAATTACTCAAATATGGAGGAGGGGTCGCATTTCCCATTCAATTTGCTCTGGCTTAAGCATATTTCCTCAAAGGTAAATATGTTTTTTTGGTTGGCTGCTCAAAATCAAATTTTAACTATAGAGAATCTTCTCAAAAGGGGCTAGCATATGGTCAATCGGTGTTATCTTTGTGAATCTGATTGGGAGTTGAACTCTCATCTGTTGCTCAATTATTGTATTTTTAAGGAGATAATTCTTTCTATTCTTAGACGTTTGGGTGTGGAGTGGGTCTTCTCGAAAACAATTTATGAGTGTATCCTTTAGTGGTCTATGCCCTTTCATTCTCCTTGCCTCAAGTGTTTTTGGCAGTACTTGCTCCCCCACACGATGTGGGAAGTTTGGAAAGTAAGAAATAAAAATATCTTTAGGGAGAAGATGGTGGCTATGATCTTATTGAGTAATCGGATTATTGGTAAAACGATGGAGAATGTGGAAAGCATCGCGGTGTCTATGGACTTGTTGGAGGCATCAAAGCAGTGCAAAATTAGGTTGGAATAATTTTTGGGCTTTAGAAATACAGATCGACCACCACCGGTGCCTAAATGGTGTGCCCCCCTATCGGGCGGGTGAAATTAAATTTTGATGGGGTAGCAAAGGAAATAATGGGGAAGGCAGGCTCAGGTAGTGTTATCCAGGACCATTATGGAAATCTTTTGTTGGCGTATGTTGATTCTTTGGGTGTGAATTCTTCGTAGGTGGCGGAGGCGAGGGCGGCTTACCTTGGGATTGCCTTGCTTAATGAATTAAATTTTAAGAAAGATATTATTGAGGGTGATTCCCGCAACATTATTAATATGCTTATTGGAGTGTGCCATGTTAGTTGGAAGGTCGCCAATCTAATTGATGGAGTAAATTTGTATCGGGAGTTGGAAGATGTTCAAATTTGTCACACGCTCAAGGAGGGAAATGTTGTTGCTGACGTGATGGTGAATATTGGAGTGAATCTTCATTGATATAGGGTATGGCAAGGGGACTTTCCACAGGACCTCATCAACTGTGCTCATTTTGATGTTGGTTAATTGGTCTCGGGTGGTAGTAGTTTTCTTCGTTAGAAGATTTGGTGCAGTTTTTAAAGAGGTGGGATAGTTGTATCTCTTTGTCAGTTATGTGGCTTGTCTTTTCCTTACTTGTATTCCTAGACGGGAACAATATTTTTATTACCAAGTTTATTCATTTATGAAGGTATTTTTAAATACCCAATCAATTTATTAATCAATGGTCATTAATGAAGGTATTTTTAAATACCTCATTTAATTCATTAATGAAGGTATTTTTAAAATACCCAATCAATTTATGAATTATGGGTCATTAATGAAGATATTTTAAATACCCCATTTAATTCATTAATGAAGGTATTTTTAAATACCCCATTTAATTCATTAATGAAGGTATTTTTAAATACCCAATCAATTTATTAATTATTGGTCCTTAATGAAGGTATTTTTAATACCCCATTTAATTCATTAATGAAGGTCATTAATGAAGGTATTTTTAAATACCCAATTAATTTCAAAAAATAGGAGTGGGAATTATTTTGAATATGAGAAGCAAAAATTATTTCAAAAATGAGGAGCAGGAATTATTTCAAAAATGGGGAGCGAGAATCAAGAATATGTTTCTGCCTTGGTTCGTCTGCCTACCTTGGGAAGTGGTTATCTGTTGGGGACCGTTGGGATGCGGCTCAAATGTTTGGTGGGATTATATCGGAGTTAGATGTTGTGTTGTATAACTACCTCGGCTCTCTCACAGGTCTTCTCGGATCTCCCAACCCTTTGGATCATGTGGTTTGTGGTGTCGGTTTATGCAGTTACTATTTTGTTTTGGTTAGTGTTGTAGTACAGTTTCTGTACTCTTTTGTTTAAGTGTTGAAGTGCACTATTTTTGTTTATTGTCTTCTTTCGGTTGTAAAAGGTTTTTGGGCCCTTTCAAAACCCTCTTCCCTTAATTTTACCAAAAAAAAATTGTGTAATCCAACTATTGTTAGGATTATTAGATTTCAACGCAAGATGGTTGTACCTTTTCTTGGAATAAAGGATATATGGTTACATTGTATATCTTGTGAAATATCAAAGTTAGTGTTTCTTTTTTAAGTTATCTTACGTATTGCCACTTGGACCATTCAAAATGTTTACCGAGTCCAAGCAGGAATAGGAATTGTATTAAGTTTAGATTATTTTGGCTAGTACATAGTTGTCACATCATAAGTCCATAAACTCCACATGGCAAAATACGTGGAAGAGTTTATTCAAAATTGTACAAGTCATAGTATAAGTTACATAGGAGGCCTTTGAAAAGGTCTAATGAAAAAATAGCCAAGATTCTAAATATTGAAAAAATCTAAGTTTTGTACAATTTATGAAGAATTGCGCCAGCATGTACATCTAAATTTCCAGTAATAAAACTAGCACTTCGTTCTTTGCATATGTTAATTGTGTCATTTGTATTTATTGTTTAATTTCATTTATGTAATCGTAATTGTATATTTTTGCATTCATAGAATAAAACAATGTTAGGAATAGTTATGTATTTTAGTTACTGAGATAAAGTAAACTAGGGGAGAAAGACTTACACTGTCTTCTAGGATGTAGGACACACTCCTACAGCCAGTCCCTATGCTTTCATCCCTACCATAGGTTAGAAATATTTAATTTGCCTTAGAATATAAAATAAAATAAATTGAATTTTCATAAAATATAAAGTCAAAATAGATAAATAAAACTAATTGTACAAGGATCCTCAACAATAGTTAAATTCACCAATATATCAACTCATCAATAGGAAATTACTATTAGTTATCTTCAACAATAGTTAAACTCATCAATAGATAATTACTGTTAGAATAATTCATTAATAGATAATTATCATATTTACTGCATAAATCAGAAATTGCATTCTATCTTCATACTTACACAATTTAATTTTTGTTTATTTATTTTTTTGCAAACATCTAAAACTGAACAGAAAGTTGAACTAAGCTTAGCATTGATCCCTAAGGTACAATCTATACTGGATTGTTATTCTTTAAATCTAACCTTGATTTACCCTCGGATTGATAAATTAAATGTAAGCTATTACAACCAATCATTTTGGCACTGTTGCCAGGGAGAATAGTGTTGTAGTGATTAATCAAAAAATTTGTTTGGCAGTGCAATTAGGTGAGGCTTACTTATATGCATAAAAAGGTACATATGAGTCCTTGGGAAGCATATGAGTCGGAGTGGCACGAGATGTTCCCAACAAGTCCCTTTGCACGATGCTGCCAGGTTCATTTTTCTTGAGAAATCAGTTTTATTATTTTCTTAATTAGAATTTTATTTCCTACAAGTTTCAATTTCTGCAAATTTTAATTTTTGCAAATTTTAATTTCTACAAATTTTATTTCCTGCAAATTTCCTACTTTGGGTAATTATTATTTCTTAGTTGACTTAGGACCTACAAGAAAAATAGGAAGTAGGTATACACTAAAAAATACCTAAACTTGGCTTAGTATCCTGTCAGAAGTAGGAAGTAGTTATGGTTGGGTGACACAACCGTAGTGAAACCCTCCTGATAATCAAAGCAGTAATAGTTTACCTTTTATTTTATTAAATTTTATTTTTGCACATTTCCAGCTTTGGGTGATTATTATTGTTGGTTTGACTTATGTCCTGTGAGAAAAGTAGGAAGTAGGTATACACTGAAACAGACCTAAACATTGGTTTAGGACCCTATCAAAAATAGGAAGTAGGTAAAATTGTAATAATTTAACCTTTTATTTTCAAGTAAATTTTACTTTTCTTGCAATATTTCATTTTGTTCCTAATATGCTAAAGTTGGTTGTACAAATATTCGTAGGAACACGAGTCGCATCTAATTTTAGCAAAATATTAGGATTATTATGAAATTTTATTTCAATTATTCCTTGTTGTATTAAGGATAGTTATAAACTCAATTGATGTGATTTGTATCTAAACTTGATTACAGTAGGATTAAAACAAAAAATCAAAACCAAAACAAAAACAAAAACCAAAACCAGAGAGAGAAAAAAAGGGAAATAAAAATAAGTTGATAGATGGTGGAAAATAGTTTGAATCAATCTGAACTTATAAACCTTAGAGAACTATTGATAAAACAAGAAGTTAACCTTCTTTTTGAGAGAGGAAATAAAACATCCAGTAAGTAGTGGGAGTGTCTGTATGAATGTATTGACATTATTAAAGAAAATTTGGATTAATTGAAGTAAATCAAAAGGATTGACATAGCTAAAACTCTAGGTAAAAACTACCATTCATCTTACCTGGATCTTAAAAGAAACTCTGAACGTTGGCTTTGGGATAAAAGAGCAATAGTAAATCCAACAATTTACGCTTGGAATCAATATTTTGAAGATTCCCTCCTCATTCATAGGTTCCTTGGAGACCTAGAAAAGAAAGAAGTAGCCATAGAATATAACAAAAAATATCAGAGGATACTTAGAGTTGTGCACTTTAGGGAGATGTGTCAATATTTACGTTGTGAGTTACAATTTGGAAATCCTGACCCCATTCCAACTCAAGATTTTCTCTTTCAATTGATTCAATCGGTGGTAGACCATTTTAATTTTGATGAAGAATACTTCATGACACCCGAAAAACTTGATCTGATCAACGATATTCATAGACTATTCAAGGAAGATTAAACGTGTTGTAAAAACAAGAAAGGGAAGATTCATAAAAATAAGTAATTCGAAAGGAAATCTCCAAAGAGACTTTAGTAGGAAGCCTGGAATTTATAAGTTAGAAGAATTTGAAACAACAACCTCAACCAATCAAGCTAAAATCCTAGAACAAGATCCCAACTCATACTTATTACCTGAACCAAAATTTGACAATCACATAGATCCTTCTATTTTTACTGAACCCATACCCGGTCCAATTCTTGAAATCTTACATTCAGTCATGGCTGACCAGCAAAGTGGGCAAGGAGAAGTAGAAGAGAACTAAAGGGGGAATGAACAAAGACAGAATAGAGACCAGAGAAGAAATAGGTAAAGGAAGACATTTGTTTTCCCAATCTTGCATACATATGGGACAACAAGAGAACCTAAGTCTATCTTTATTTTTGTATTACCCACCTTCCATGGGAAACCACACGAAGATCCAGATGCTTTTCTATTCAAATTTTAAGTAGTGTATCAAGCATACTTTTACACTACCGGTGAATAAAAGCTAAGGTTGTTTCCCTCTACTCTTAAAGATGCAGCTTTAAGATGGTTCATGGTTTAGAAGAAAATATGTGTAATCAATGGGACGGAGAATATGGATTAAAAGAGCTATACTTTGAACGGTATCAGGATTACTATAGAGTTAGGGATAAGAAATCAAATTTATTCTACATGAATAAAAAAAGAGGAATCTTTGGAGGATTACCTTGAGATATTTCTATTTGTTGGGTCTAGGGTAAATATAGACCTTGATGAAGAAATATTAAAAAGAACTCTTTCTAAAAGGACTGAAGGAAGATGTCCTTGAGGTTTTAAACCTCATGGCAAAAGGAGATATCCATCTTATAGAATTTTAGTAGATTGTGAACTTTTGCAAAAACTATTCAATAAATAAACCTCTAAGGGGAAATAAGTATACATCTATAGGAGTGACAAAAGCAAAAATTGGAAACATGTTGGAAGGGTTAAAAATCTATTTGTTAAGTACCTTGAATACATCTTTGGATTTAATGGATAAAAATCCAAAGGGACAAGATAGTGAAGATATTTGTTTTCATAGATGTAGGAAAAAACATAATCTGAGGTAATGCCCTCCTAACATTACCAACATTTCCAATATTGCTACTTGTAAAATTTGTGATAAAGTCCACAAAACTAAAAACTGCAAATACATCTCCGTTGTTAAAGCTGCCATAAAGGAACCTGAATTTGAAGAGGTAGAAGATATATACTTTGTATCCCAAAGACGGAATGGTACATTTAATGGACCATTAAATTGGTCAAACCCTAGTTATTCCAACTCGTAAAGGCCTAATCAATGGTCTAATGCACCAAACTGAGCAAATTGGAATTTCTATTCAATAAATACTGAAACACACCTCTATAGACCCAATTTATGGCCATTACCTATGGAAATCCACCATGGAATCAAGGAATATCCAATCAAAACAATTGGAATACTAGTGGCCAATATAACCAAGGAGGATCTGGTTGGTCTCAAAATCTGTCACAAAAACAAAACTTTCAAAATCAATTTAGGGGACAAGCCCCTCAAAATTTACCTTAAAATAGACTTCTTCCACCTCTAGTTAATAATAATAATCCTCCTAAGAAAATTCCTTTTCCAGCTCAACCAGTCCCTAATTCTAACAACAACAAGAATATTCAACAAGCCTGTGAAACTAGTGAGACATGTGATATAGCAATCACGAATATTAGAAGCACTTAGATTATTAACCAGAATTGCATTCATCTTAATTGAAATATTACAAAGCTTAAATAGGAGAATTACTAACAATAACCTAGAAAGCTTAGGAAGAATAATAGGGAAGAAGGAAAATAGGGAGGAAAGGAAAAATGAAGTTAGGAGTCAAACTCCCTGCCGTCCATGCCGTCCAATCCTGTTGACTCACTTGTCGTCCAAGGAGGTAAAAGGGTAAGGTCCAAAGCTTACAGTGGTAAAACAAAAAATTTACCTTTTTTACCCTTTTAACTTCCAACATTCTCCCCCTTAAAGTTGAGAGGCCTGACTATACAGTCTCTCAGCTTTATATATTGAGCTTTAGCCATGCCTTTGGTGAAGATATCTGCAATGTTATCCAAAGTGCTGCAATATTTAAGCTCAACTATTTGCTGCTCCACCATGTCTCGAATGAAGTGATACTTCATATCGAAATGCTTTGATCTGCTATGGTGGACTGGATTGTATGCCAACTGAATGGCACTTATGTTATCACAATACAGTCGAGTTGGACCACTTTGACTTTCGCCAATCTCTTCAAGGATTTTTCTCAACCATAAGGCTTGAGTACTAGCATGTGTGATGGCTATATACTCAGCCTCAGTAGATGACAATGCTACAACAGTTTGTTTCTTAGAACTCCAAGTTATTAGTCCTGACCCTAGACTAAAATAGTTCCCTGATGTAGATTTCCTATCATCTACATTGCTGCCCCAATCACTATCACTGAAGCCAACTAATTTCACAAGAATTACACTTGTGGTAATGGATTCCAAAATCCAATGTACCTTTTACATATCTTAAGATTCTTTTAGTTGCTTGTAGATGCAGCTCAGATGGACTTGCCATAAACCTTGAAACTAGAGAAACAACATATTGAATATCGGGCCTTGTGTTGGTGAGAAACATCGGACTCCCAACCATGCTCCTGTAAGTGGTCATGTCAACCTTTGGTGCTCCGTCGTCCTTGCTCAATTGGATTCCATGTCCAGTTGGAGTTGCAACTGATTTGCACTGCTCCATGGCAAATTTCTTGATCATGTCTCGAGCATACTTATGTTGACATAAGAAGATCCCCTTATTTGATTGATGCACTTCCATGCCTAGGAAGTATCGCATTAAACCGAGATCTTTCATCTCAAACTGTTTCATCATGGAGTTTTTGAACTCCATATTCATTTTATTGTTACTACCCATAAATATTAGATCATCCACATACAAACAAACTATGAGAATGTCTACTCCATGCTTTAGGTAGTACATAGTTGGTTCACTTTTGCTTCTCGTGAATCCATACTTGCTGAAATAGTCGTCAATGCGTGAGTACCAAGCTCTTGGTGCTTGCTTGAGGCCATAGAGTGCTTTTTTCAATTTATAAACAAGGTTCTCCTTTCCTTGTTCTTGAAAGCCTTGAGGTTGTTGAACATAAACCTCCTCAGTCAGGTATCCATTCAGAAAAGCACTTTTCACATCCATGTGTTGAATGTTCCATCCTTTATGGGCAGCTAAGGAAAGAACCGAATCGATTGTCTCTTGTCGTGCAACAAGGGCAAAGGTTTCCTCATAGTCAATGCCAAATTTTTGAGTAAAACCTTTTGCTACTAGTCTCGCCTTGTGCCTCTCAATGCTTCCATCAGCATTGTATTTGGTCTTGTAGACCCATTTACATCCAACACATTTTTTTCCTTTTGGAAGCTTTACTAGCTCCCATGTATCATTATTTTTTATAGAGGTTATTTCCTCTTTCATGGCTTCTTGCCATACATTTTGAGTACAAGCCTTCTCGTAGCTAGATGGTTCTAGCTGTGCACTAGTTAATAAAGCATAATTAACTACATCTCCCTTAGGATCTTGGGAGTCATCATCCCCATACATATGCAGATTTTCAAGTTTCTGCAAAACTGAATTCATTTCACTAGCTTGGCTTCTAGTGTATCTTTTCTGGTAATTTTGATCCAACATTTGAAAATATGGATGATGTTGTAATGTTCTTTTGCCTCTTGATGGAGAGTCAATGTCCATCGGTGAAGAACTTACAGATCTCTATGGAGAAGGACTTGGAGTGGCGTCAGATGTACTCGAAGTACTCTTGCTTGGGCTTGGAGGGGGTGTGCCTTTGTTTTTCTTGGGAGACACCTATTGTACCTACTGTACCTGTGAAGAATTTACATCTTGGGATCCATCATCAACAAAAATTCTTTGATGACCCCATTCTCCCCCTTCATCAAAAATTACATCCCTTGAGAGAATAATCTTATGAGATTTGGGATTGTAGAGTCTATATGCTTTCGTAGACTCACAATACCCTACAAAAATGCAAGCTTGACTTTTGGGATCAAGCTTCTTCCTCTTCTCATCAGGAATGTGTGCATATGCTAAAGAACCAAAAACTTTGAAATGCTTTACATTTGGTTTCTTTCCGTACCACCCCTCATAAGGAGTGACACCATCTAAACTAGAAGTTGGACTTCTATTTAGAATATATACACTGGTTCTTACAACATCATCCCAGTACATATTAGTTAGATGCTTAGTCTGAAGCATCGTTCTTGCCATCTCAACTATGGTGCGGTTCTTTCTCTCGGCCACACCATTCTGTTGTGGGGTATAGGCAGTGGTGAATTGCCTTTTGATCCCACTTGATTTACAATATTTCAAGAATGCATTGGAGGAGTACTCGCCTCCTCGATCTGTCCTAAGACATTTTACATAATTCCCACTTTGTTTCTCTACATTGTTTCTGAAATCTATGAAGCAATCAAAAGCTTCATCTTTATGTTTCAAGAAATAAATCCAGCACATGCGAGAGAAATCATCTATGAATGTGAGAAAATAAGAATTGTTTTCGATACTCTTTGTCTGCATTGGACCACAGATATCCGAATGCACTAACTGAAGTGGATAGTTGGCTCTCCACGCTTGTCCTTTTGGAAACTTCGACCTTGAGTGCTTTCCCAAAGCACATCCTTCGTAGATCTCCTTCTGTTCGTTGATTTTGGGAAGTCCTGTCACCATAGCTTGAGAAGTTAACAGTTTCAAGCTAGCGGAATTAAGGTGACCATATCGCAAGTGCCAAAGCACACTTGGATTAGTTATAGCTACATTTGCAAGTTGAGCTCCCCCTGGCTCACCAAATTTGAGAGGGAATAACCGATTCTTGGTCATTGGGACCTGTGTGATGACACGATTACAATTGTTTTTATCAAGAATGATACATTTTCCTTCATCAAAAACAAGTTTGTAATTATTCTCCATCATTTGCCCAACGCTTAGCAGATTGTGTTGGAGCTTTGGAGTGTAGTAGATGTCATTCACTTTCTTTAGTCCTTCTTTTGTTGGAACCTCCATGGCTCCAATGCCTTCGACTTGCAAAGCTTTATCATCCCCTAACTTGATTTGGGATTTATAAGTGGAATCTAGAGTAGCAAATAGATATTCTTTGCCACTCATATGGTTTGAGCAACCAGTATCCAGAATCCATGTGTCATTTAGATTCTGTTCTAATTGTCCATATGATAGAAAAATATTAGAGGTATCATCTTCTTCTCCATAATTTCCATATTGACTGTTGCTGCTTTGAGAAGTTTTTGACCAGCAGTCACGAGCAAAGTGACCTAGCTTGCCACAGTTAAAACAAGTTGTTTTGGACTTGTCACTTCCTCGTCCTTGATTTCCACTTCATCCTGGATTTCCTCCTCGACTTTGGTTTCCACCTCTGTTCTGATTGCCTCCTCTATTCTGATTGCCACCTCTGTAGTTGCCTCTGCCTCTACCTCTTCTCTGGCCTCTGCCTTGATCTCTTCCACGTCCTCTGCCAGCATTTTCATTAGATGTGAAGGCTTTATCATCGCCTCCATAGCTGATTGAAGGAGATTCTTGTAACCTCTCTTCATGAGACATTAATGACCCTATTAATGCATCAAATGTTAAAGTGGAAAGATCTTTTGACTCTTCTATGATTATGGCTATGTGATTCCATATTTGAATAAGTGTTCGTAACACTTTCTTTACAATTGTTTCACAACCCGGTCACCACATTTTTGTCTTCTTTCATTTTGAGATTTTCAAAATCTCGTTTCAGTGTTTGAAGCCTTACTTGCTTCACTTGATCACTTCCCTGGAATCCATCTTTCAAAGCTTTCCACGCATCTTGTGCAGTTATACAAGCGGCTATTCTAGGGAATATACTTTTCTCCAATGCTGCTTGGAGATGATAAAGAGCAAAAGAGTTGCTCTTTTGTGCTTCTTTCTTTGTTTTCTTATCTATGGCACTTAATGTTGTCCAGTCTATGGGTTCGGTGTAACCCTCTTCAATTATGTCCCACAATCCTTTTCCTATGAGCAAAGTCTTCATTTTGATAGACCAATACTCGTAGTCATACCCGTTGAACTCTGGAATTGGTAGATTGTTATGTGAGGCCATAATTACTAAAACACTCTTTTTATTTCTCGATTACAATAAAGCACTCTACTTTTTCAAATAAGGAAGAAGGAAGAAGGAAGAAGAAGAAAGAAGAGATTACAAATTTAAGTCAAATCTGACTTGATTCACTCTATCACTGATGGCTTGTTCCTCTTGTTGTGGTGCTGCTATTTCTTGAGTCACGAAATTGTCTGCTACTTCTTCTTCGTCGTCACTGATCAATATTATCTCTGGTGATTCTGGTTCTAGGATTTCCACTGAATTACTATAATGAGTATATTCAGATTCTTGAGGTGCAATTTCTATGGATTCAGATTGCTCAAATCTACTCCCAAACGAATTGTCTTCAGAGTCTGCCTCGTACCCTAAATCTGGATGTCTCTGATGTGAGATTACTGCATTTTGCAACTGACTAAACACAGTATGAAGCCCATAAGTTCTCACTTTTTCATCAAATTTTTCAGCATTCTCTCTTACTAAAAGTGCACAAAGTGCATGATAACATCCTGTGGAGCGAATCATGAATTTTGCCCTTCAATATGTCTCTTTTACAAAATTCTAGTCCTCAAAGTTTTGCCTCTCTCAGACTTTTAGAAAGAAATATCTAAAGCCCTTTAGGTCTTTTACACAATCTTCTATCACCTTTTAAGCCTCTTAGTCACAATTTTGCAATTTTGATTATGCTTACATAAATTGCCTCTTAGGCAATGTCCTTTTTTTTTAAATATATTATAAAAAATATATATCTATATTTGTATTTAATAAAAAAAATATATAATTGCTTTAAAAAATAAAAAATTTAAAAAACAATTATTATTTAATTTTTTATTAAATATAAAGATATATATTTTTTAATATAATATAATAATAAAATTTATATAAAAAAAAAACAAATTAATAAAAAAATTTAGACTCCATAGGAGTCGAACCCGCGACTCCTATCTGCCAAGTGAAGCCTCCTAGCCAACTCGGCTATAGCTGCAGATGGAACCTAAGCAGCATACACTGCTATTTCAAGATAATCGAGCAAATTTCATACAAAAATAAAAAAAATTAACTTGCAAAACCGTCGAGTTTCGAACCCGCGACCTCCTGGAGGGCGTGCGGCTTAAGGTTGGTTCCTCGAGCCAGTCGAGCTGCGTGGCCCGACGGGGAGGCAAGGGAGGCTTGCCTTCTTTATCTCATCGTGGCCGCGCACAATGAAAAAAAAATGTTCGGGGACTTTAGTCCCACATGCGTTGTGCAAAACAACGCGAGGCTTTTAAAAGCCTCAACACGCCCCTACTCAGTCGATTGCCTTCGGGCAATCAGTGACCACCCTTTTTCCTCCTACTCGAGCCTATCACTGTGTGCCACGTCGTCGTTGCCCTTTGTCCGCCACGTCACCTACCACGTAGCCTATCTGCCACGTCACCTGTCTGCTCTGGTCCGTGTGTCCGCCTTCGTCCACTTGCCACGTGTCACCTTCTGGTTAGCTCCTCGATTTGTGTGCTCTCTGCGGGCCTTTCTCGACCTCGCCTCGGTTCGTGTGCCTTCTATGGGCCCTCTTCGACCTCACCTCGGTTCACGTGCTACGGGCCTCTCGACCTCGATCTACGGGCTCCTCGACCTCCTCGAGATCCGTGCCTCACCTGCGGGCTTCCTAGACCACCTCGGGATCCGTGTTCGCCTGTCGATCTCCTCGGGCTCTGTGCCTCGCCAGCCTCTCGACCTCAGCTCTAGCTCTGATACCAGATATAGCAATCACGAATATTAGAAGCACTTAGATTATTAACCAGAATTGCATTCATCTTAATTGAAAGATTACAAAGCTTAAATAGGAGAATTACTAACAATAACCTAGAAAGCTTAGGAAGAATAATAGGGAAGAAGGAAAATAGGGAGGAAAGGAAAAATGAAGTTAGGAGTCAAACTCCCTACCGTCCATGTCGTCCAATCCTGTTGACTCACTTGTCGTCCAAGGAGGTAAAAGGGTAAGGTCCAAAGCTTACAGTGGTAAAACAAAAATTTTACCTTTTTTACCCTTTTAACTTCCAACAACGTGTTCTATATATGTAGTACCTTGTCAATAAATTCAATTGAGATCAAGAAAAGTGTTGGAAAATAATGTAACTCTCATAGAGCTTGAAAATCCCACTATAGATTTGTTCAAAAAGGAGGATAACAATGAAAATGAAATGGAAAATTCACTAGAAAACATTCCAACAAAACAACAAGAAATCCAAATTCCTCAAAGGAAGTAGAGGTACCTTTTCCTCAAAGACTAGAAATACCAAAAGAACCACTTAAGCCAGCCTTTAACTTCCTTTAGGAATTAGAAAATATTACTATCAATATCCCTTTGTTACAAGCTATCAGGGATATACCCATCTATTCCAAGCTCATTAAAAACATGTGTACAAATTTAGGAAGGAAAAAGAAGAATGAAGCCCAAACTATTCAAGTCATTGGATAATTGTTCGATATAATAATGAGAGGTAGGTTATGGCTAAAATACACAGATACTAGAATACCTATACTCATGGTGCGCATTGGTGATATAGCCTTGAAAAATATCTTGGTCGATTTAGGAGCCACTATTAATCTCATGACTAAAGAGATAACAAAATATTTAGGGTTACATAAATTGCAATCAACTTCTATTGTACTTCAACTCGTAGATAGGTCTATTGTTAAGCCAGAGGAAAAACTGGAAGATGTTATAGTCTCCGTAAGTTCGTGGGAATACCCTATAGACTTTATAGTCTTACAACCTAAGAAAAAGTTAGGGGGACATCCCTTAATTTTAGGGAACCCATGGCTTGCAACAACTAATACTTACATTAGTTGTAGAACAGAAATATAACTATTTATAATGGCAAAAACACTAAAGACCTTAGCTTATTCCTTGAATCAACAATAGAAGATGAGTTTCCAAAGCAATTGTGGTATGATTTCCTTCATGATTTTGATGAAATCCAAATCTTATCAATAAATTTTCTGAGTGAACATCTTCAACAAGAGGTCGAGGGACCATTACCATTACTGTTAGGAAATCAAAGCAAGGATCAAGATCAAGATAATGGTTGTTCATATGAATCTACCAAGGCTATTAATGAAGCAAGCACAAGGTAGTCTCAAAAAATGACACCATATGACTGTTACTTAAATATTCTTGAACATGAGATAATGGGAATAGATGCAAATACAGAGAAATGTAAGCAAATAGATATCACACTAGGAAGGACCTTGAATATCAGTGATGAGCTCACAAGCATACAAGAGTCACAATTAATAGACGTGCTTAAGGAATATCAATCGACATTCGCATGGAACTACGAGGATATGAAAGGGATACATCCATATGTTTGTACCCATCGTATTTTTATCCAAGAAGAATGTTATCCAATAAGACAACCTCAAAGAAGATTGAATCTAGCTATGAAAGAGGTGGTTTAGGAAAAAATCATTAAACTTTTGAAGGCAGAATTTATATATCCAATTTATGACAGTCAATGGGTGTTGCCTCTTGTGATAGTCCCTAAAAAGAATGGCAAATGGAGGGTTTGGGTGGACTATAGAGAATTAAACAAGATAATGAAGAAGGATTATTTTCCCTTTGCCATTCGTTGATCATGTTCTTGATACATTGACTGGAAAGAAATATTTCTGCTTTCTAGATGGGTTTAGTGGCTATAATCAAGTTTCCATAGCTGAGTAAGATCAGGAAAATACAACCTTCACATATCCAGTAGGCATCTATGCTTATAAAGTCTTACCTTTTGGATTATGCAATCCACCTGCCACCTTTCAAAGAGAAGGTTTTGCTATCTTTACTGATTTAATAAATGAGTGTGTAGAAGTCTATATGGATGACTTCACAGTCTATGGTAATACCTTTGAAGAAACCTTGTCAAGCTTACAAAAAGTTTTTATTAGATGCCAAGAGCAAAATCTCTCTTTGAGTCATGAAAAGTGTTTCATGATGATGAGAGGAGGCATTGTTCTAGGGCATTACATATCATAAGAAGGTGTTAAAGTAGATCCTACAAAAATATAAGTTATTCAATCTCTTCAACCTCTAAAAATACAAATTGAGGTGAGAAGTTTCCTAGTACATGTAGGATACTACCATAGGTTCATTAAAGACTTCAGTAAAATTGTTGCTCCCATGCTTAAGCTCTTAACTAAAGAAAGTGAATTCAATTGGACTGAAGCATGTCAAGAAGCCTTTGAAGTTATAAAAGATAAATTGATTACTACTCCAATCCTAAGAGGACCAAATTGGAAATTATCATTCCATATACATTGTGATGCTTTAGGTTATGCAATAGGAGCAATATTGCAAAAAATTGAGAACAAAATACCTTATGCTATCTATTATGTAAGCAAAAATTTGCATGGAGCCGAGCTTAATTACATTGTTACTAAAAAAGAATTTTTAGTTGTGGTCCATGCCATTAATAAATTTAAACATTACATAACAGGGTATGAAGTATTCATTCACACTGATCACTCTACCTTTAAATACTTAATGAACAAAGCAATAGTAGGAGGTAGAGTGGTTAGATGGCTTCTTTTGATACAAGAGTTCAATATCACAATTATAGATAAGACAAGAAAAGATAACGTCATTGTAGATCACCTATCTCATATGCAAATATTTGATGATGATGAGTTAATTCTTGATAATTTCCCAGATGAACAATTGTTTGCTCTTTCTATTTTTACCCCTCGGTATGTTGATATTGTAAATTACTTAGTAAAAGGAAAAATGCTTCAAAACTATACACCACATGAGCGTAGGAAATTGATACGTCAAAGCACTCCTTATATGTGGATTCATGGAGTCTTGTTTAGAAGATGTCCTGACCAAGTAATTAGGAGATGTGTGAAAGAAGATGATGTATATGACATCATTTGAGCAACACATGAATAACCCTATGGAGGCCATTATGCCACCCAAATAATAGTCAATAAAATACTTCAAATTGGTTATTTTTGGCATACCATGAATAGATATGTACATAAATTTATTGATAGATGTGGCGCTTATCAAAGATCTAGTAAGCCTACTCCTTCGATGGAAATGCCTTTGGTTTCGCAAGTAGTATTTGAACCATTCGAGAAATGGAGAATTGACTTTGTTGGACCAATAGACCCTCCAAGTGAAGGTAATAAACACATACTTGTGTGTATAGATTATGTTACTAAGTGGGCTGAAGTTAAAGCTTTACCACGAGCGCAAGCCAAACCAATCACTGATTTCCTTTATGAAAACATTATGCAATGCTTTGGAGCACCTAGAGAGTTAGTTTTAGATCATGGAACCCAATTTATCTCCAAAGTGATTGAACATTTTGTTGACACCTATCAAATAAAAAATAAGAAAACCTCACCATACCACCCTCAAGCCAATGGACAAGTGGAATTTACGAATAGAGAACTTGAAAAGATCATTACAAAAATCATAATTGTTAATAGGGGTGATTGGGCTGAGAGATTAAAATAAGTTGTATGGGCATACAATACAACTTGGAAAACCACCATAGGATTATCACCTTATGAAATGGTCTATGGAAAATAAGCTATCATACCCATAGAATTTGAGATAGAAACTCTTCACACAGTGGTACAACTTGATGTAAATTTTAATAAAGCACAAAAATATAGATTGGAAAAGTTAAACATTCTAGATGAAAGGAGACTAGAGGTATTACATAGGACTGAAATAACCCAACAACAATGAAATAAATGGCATGATAAACACATTGTACCATACACATTCAAATCAGGAGATTGGGCTTTTTTGTTTGATTCTCGTTACCAAGACTTTCAAGGTAAATTGAGGACTAGATGGCTAGGACCCTATGAAATCAAAGAGATATTTAGAAATGGTACAGTAAAGCTAAAGCCTATAGATGATTCAACAAGAAAACTACTAGTAAATGGCCATAGGCTTAAACTTTATAAGAAGCCATTATCTAAGGAGGAATTCATACACCATCTTAAGCAGTAATCCGAGTTGTAGTGCATTTCTGAACTGCAATCAGCCACTATTGAATAAAAATTTCTCTCTCACGTAAAAAAAAAATATTATGCTTCCTTTGTTTCATCATAAAGTTTCTACATCTGTAGTATTTATATCTTATTCTCATCAATTTTTAGTCTCAATGTTTCAAAAATAGCCCAAGAGGTATTTCTTTAAAAAGCTTATAGGAAATGACTATCATATGTTGCATAATACTTTGTTTGCTAGATAAAATCTGGATGTTTTTCAACTACTCAAACAACATTAGTGTTTTGAGAAATTTTCATTGAAATTCAAGCAATATTTTAATGTTGTAAGTTATTCCTAGTCAATCAAACTTTTTCTTGGACTACGCACATTTGAACATATAAAAACATTGTGAGATGTGGAGAGATTAAATCATGTGTTACTATTGCCATAAGTGAACAATTTCCCTTGCTTATCCATCTATGCACATGGTCTAGAGTACTACTAAATTGGCAAAAGGACAAGCTCACCCTTCATCCCTAAACAAAAATAAAAAAAGGAGAAGAATAGTAAGGATAGGATCAAATTCCCATCAGGACTTTGATAAGAGTGGTTGGGAATCCAACTCCTCAAAATTCTTACTCCTTCAAAAAAATTCCCTTGCTCCTCATCTAATCGAGCAAGTATCCCAAAAAGTATCTTCTTGCTCTCATAAAAATAGGCAAGAACCCCAAAAGCAATAAAAATCCCTTGCTTCCTCTCAAAATGAGCAAGTATCCTAAGAAAATTCAAAGAAGGGTAAAAGAGCTTGAATCCCTAGAATTATTAGTATCTTGAACACCATGGGGTACTCTTCATTAAAGTATCCTTATGTAGTAGCACTAAGTTTGGACAAGACCTATGGATGCTCATAGATAAGCTAGTTTGTTGGCATAAGTGATCTTTGTTGACACTCAATCCTCACTCATAATGGTAAATGAATACTCATTGCACACATAGTTGGTCCTTGAGGAAGCTTGAAAATATTAGGATAACTTTAACACCATAATGATTTGTGAAATTAATAGATGAAATTGTTTAAAAATCACTAGGATGTTTAAAGTCTTTGAGAAATAACTCTAGAATATCCTGAGTAGGTAAAAGTTAGAAGTAAATTTCTACAGTTCATTTTCTCCTACCAAAATATGGCTTTCATCTCTCAAAATCTTGTATCTTTTAAAGCCATCACAATATTTGAATATCTATTCCATTTTTAAATGAGTGAAAATACTCCAAGTCTTTGATAGATATCTATTTTTGTATACATTGATGACTGATATCAAGCTTTATAATCATTATTTTTCTCTCACTTGGTTACTCTTTAATGAAATTTAGGAAGCACAATCACAAAACTTATAATAAACCCCCATAAATAAAACTTAGTATTATATTATCCATCAATATAAATAAAACACCCTTCATCTTGTTTTGGCTATATAGCCAAAATTATAGTTTGGGGGGGGAATAAATAGAGGTATATAAAGTTGACAATACAGTTTGGGGGGAAGAAATAGGTAAAGTATTATCTCAAACTCTAGAAACTATAGTCCCGTAGATGTCTTCTATAGATGTCTTTTGTAGATGCCTTCCGTAGGTATCTTCTGTAGATATCTTCCATAGATGTCTTCTATAGGTATCTTTCGTAGGTGTCTTCCGTAGGTATCTTTCGTAGATGTCTTCTATAGAGGTTTTTTGTAGATGTCTTCTATAGATGTCTTCTATAGATATCATCTGTAGGTATCTTCCGTAGATGTCTCCCATATAGGTCTTTTGTAGAAGTCTTACGTAAGTGTCTTCCATAAATATTATTAGTAATAATCTTCTATAAATAATTTTTATAGGTATCATCAGTAACAATCTTCTGTAAGCATCATCTAAAAATGCCATCCATAAACATATATCACAAAATATTCGAAGTGTCAAAATTTAAAATCGGCTAGGCAAGTGAGACATGTGGCAATTCAAGAAACGCCAAGACAAGTAATAAGGGTGCATCAACAAATACTTTAAGGGAAACTTAGTGGTAATGTTTTAAATCAATTAAGGGGGACAAGACAACAAAATAAAGAAAAATTAGCCCTCTTATGACATGTATACTTAATCCAGCACCACGTGCCACCTCTTATGATGTGTCCATACAAACGAGTGCCATGTGTCAATTAGAATTTAAAATCCTTATTGAAAACATAGTCATTCTTAGGGTCAAAAGTAAGAATGGTGATGTTTTATTGGGGCATGTGCATAAACAAGGATGTGGCCCAATCCACTTGACCGCATCAATAATAAATTTCCACATAAGATGAAGCAGGGCATAAGGGAATGATTAAAATAATGTTTTTATCCAATCCTAGGGGTGACTAAAAATTATAACATGTGGTAGGTAAAATCCACCTCGCCATGCAAGGTGGCAGGTAGGGTTGGCACCAAGTGGAAATCGACCACTCGAGGACCCATATCATGGTAAGATAGGTGGATTCCCCTCGCCAATCGCAAGAGATGATGCGGATGAACAATACCAGCCCTTGATTAAAATTTAAATGAAGGGTCACGATGCAAAGAAAAAAACATGATGGATCTGAAAGTTTTGCGGGAATGAAACAGTCATCGATGCATGGTCTTCATCGGTGAATAACGTATCATGACACAAATATAAGTCATAGGCTATCGATTAAAGCCAAATCGATGGATTACAAGTTTCAAACCTAAAAGCATTTTTGATTGTTAGGGCAAATTGTCCCCATCGTCGATAAGAGTTAGACCAGTCTCCATTGTTGGATAGGATTAATCAATGATATACGACCTCTGCATGCAACCATGTAGAGTAAAACTAACCTAAATCATCTCCTCCATAAAGAGCCACTCGAAATCACTGATGACCCTCTATAACTCGATTCTAAGTGAAATTTCCTGGTTTTTCCTATGAAAACTACTTAATTCTTTGATTAAATGGTGGCGAGCTTCAAAATTTCAAAGAATTGCATGGGCAGAAGGATAGTTTCTTTGACGACGTAGAAAGGGTGACGAAGTAATATCGAAAATGATAGGTAAAATATTGTTTACTATTACTACGGTCACAAAATCATTTTTATTTTTCTGATGCACATAAACTAAGAGATATTAAAATAAAAACATAGAAGGTGTGCAGAAGATTAGGATGGATTTAAAATGGTTTTATCGATAATTTTTCTAGGTTTACCATTAAAACAGGTTTATGAAAGAAATTACTTCAATTTTGTTTTACATTTTTGAGAAAATAAAATACTCTACAGAATTGTAAAACAATTTTTCTTTTGTTATTGAAATATTTGTAGGGTTTTCAGTTTATAAAATTTTGGAAATTTCTAAAAAGAAAATTTCTCTGCCTACCCCTTTCTACCCTAAAAACCCTAAACTCCACTATGCCTCACTCTATGTTTTAAAAATGTAGGAAACCATCCTTGATTGAAACCCAAAATCCTAGTGATTCTATAATCGAGTTATTCCAAAAATCCAGATGGTGGGAGGCTCTCACAAAATTTAGAGGGCACGACCAAGGGGTGGCTAAACATTTTATCCTAAATTGTGACCCTGATAGGATGACCACCCAAGTTGGAGGTATTCAATTTGACCTTAACCATATTTTAATTTTTGAGGTAGTGGATCTATCGAAAGTAGGGTTACCATACTACAAAACCCCTCTAAAAGTGTCACCCAACTAGTAGCTAAATTTGGTGAGAAATGTACTATCATTCGAGATAAGGAGGGTTGGATTAAGGGTGTATCTACTTCTTCAATCCCCCTCTTATAGCAGGAGGCAACCATCTTGATTATTAAATTATTTACCCTAGAAGGATGTATGTCCACCTACGTAGCCTACCATCTTCGTATGTTAATGAATTTGAAGTTTCTTGAAAATAGTGACTGTGTTATCAATTTACCTTCTTGTTTCAATCATTAAAGTGTACAGTTTTACGAGTTAAGCCTAAAAATTCTCAAGAAAAATCCAAATTGCACCTACTTGCACATCATGACCTAATTAAGCTAATAGTTTTAAAGAAATCTCATGAAGTCAAAGTTGCTTGGAATCGGATAGTGGATGAATCTAACCTGTCAGAGTACTCTGAATCCACTGAGAATGAATTTGAAGAAGATAATTCAATTGAAGAATAACATGAGTCCGATAGTTAGGAGGAAGAACCTAATAGTCCAAAACATAAATGCCAACTTGCTAAAAATATTAAACCAACCCAGTCAAAAATTAGACATCATAAAAAGACTATTGAAACTCATAAGAAAAAGGATACACTAGGGCATGAGTATGATTTACCTGAACCTAAGTCGACTACTGAAATCATGTCCCATATTCGAGTGCAAAATACTATCTTATAGATAAAAATTGATAAATTACAAGAGGATTTAACAGAGCATTCTAAACTGATTCAGTGAGCCCTTACCCTTCAGATAGACATGATTAAATAGCTTTCAGTGAATAGGGTGATGAAACCCATTGATTCTGTTAACCGACCGCCACCTGTCGATGCTTCTTCGAACAAAAGTTCCACACCCGATAAAAAGTAAAAAAATTCAATGAATTTATGCAAAGTGACCCATACAAATAAGCCCATTGACTTTTCTAAACTCCTTGAAGAAGAAATTCCCCACCAACTCATCAACCTGACGTAGTAAAATCAACCTAAGAAATCGGTTTCTCCCACCAAGATAGGAACCGCACCAGGGAATCTTGTCTTGGATGTCGGGATGCCCCTAGAAATCAATGCAGTGATAAATATTATTATTACATCAGTTGAGGAACTCATGCCTTCTCAAACACAGGTTGTAGAGCAAAAGGAGGATTCTCAGGAAATTGTGCACATTAAGACTGTCATGGTTGAGACACCAGTGGGTGAACAGAAAGCCAAAGAGTAGGTACAGAAAGTAAAAAGGGAATACAGGTTACCATAATCGAGACCACCATCTTCAAGAATCTCCACCTGACGAACACAAGTCGGATAAATTGAACTGCATTGAAAAACTGTTTAATATTTTATAATTCCAAAGACTTCAAAATCTGATTTGTATATTATTATTTGCAACATGTTTTAAATATTTTAAGCAGTATATATATACATTTGTGCCTCTGATAAAATACTATGAATATCTTCAATTTTTTTGTGTGAAACTATTTTGGATAATACAAGTTTGACATCTATGATCACAATTTTAGTATGTTATTGCAGTAAGATAAACAAAAAATTGTTGTTATTTTTATATTGAAAACTATTATATCACAAAACTATTCCTTGAAGATGATAAGATGATTTGTATTGTATGTGATTGATGAAACTGTTATGTTATAAGAAATTTAGAAATCATCATTTTTTTATTTGCTTTTTTGAGAATCTATAATTTTATCAGAATGATACATAACAACTCAAAATATTTCATTTCAACTACAGAATTCAACACTTTAATCTGATTGATAAATTCTGTACTATGTAGGTTGTCATGAAAATGATCTGGAATATCCAAAACACTGTAATCTGCTACAGATACATGACTGAAACTGTGTGCTTTGATTGTGATATGTTGACTTAAGTTTTACGTATTTTTGGAAATCTTCATTTTTCAATATCAATGATTCTTTTCTAGAAATTATGTCTGATGTTTGTTTGTTCATTCCTAAATAATTATGATGTCATGTTTTGTGAATTGCAAATGATTTTCTGAAAAGACAATATGGAAAGACAGTATGAATTTTGATAAAATTTAATCTTTCATTTATTTGCAAAGATATGGATGGTGACATCTAATATATGTGTAAAAATTGTCATATTTTGTTTGTCTTATTTCTCCATATGCATGAGGACATGCATAGATTTCAGTTTGGGGGAAAATGATGAGAGGATATTTGGCATATATTTTTGTAATAGAATGTTTCATTCTTATGTTCAATTGATGATTATAAAATATTTTATGTAAGCTATTGATGTATATTTCTGTAATTTATCAATAAAAGGATAAATGCAGTTAATCTGATAAATGTGTTTGTTTTATGTAAAATATGTTTGAGTTATGAGTAATTATGTAGGCAAGGTGTTGAAGAATGTTCCACAGATGAACAATGCTGCTAGCACAAGCTTTGGGATACACCTTGGACGTGAGGAGATGGACGTAAGAACAAAGGATATAGAAAGCTTAAGGCACAATGATAGAGCAGTAGTGGATTACTATTACAGAATATGGTAGCTAAAGCATGTTACAAAAGATAGTAGTTGAAGCATGTTATAGAAGATAGTTACCAAAGTATGTTAAATAAGGTAGCTACTAAAGTATGTTACCGAAGGATTTTTACTAGCAGTTACTGAAGGAGTTTTACCAGCAGTTACTAAAGTATGACTAAGTTCATTGAATGATGATGTATGCCACATCATTTTCACATGCTGTAATTTTATCCTATGAAATGTTAAAGTTAGTATTTTTTTGTTAAGTTAGCTTACGTATTGCCACTTGGACCATTCAAAATGTTTACCGAGTCCAAGCAAGAATAGGAATTGTATTAAGTTTAGATTATTTTGGTTAGTACATAGTTGTTGCATCATAAGTCCACAAATTCCACATGACAAAATACGTGGAAGAGTTTATTTAGAATTGTACAAGTCATAGTATAAGTTACATAGGAGACCTTTGAAAATACCTAATAAAAAAATAGTCAAGATTTTGAATATTGAAAAAATCTAAGTTCTATACAATTTCTGAAGAATTGCACCAACATGTACATCTGAATTTCTAGCAATAAAAGTAGCACTTCATTCTTTGCATATGGTAACTGTGTCATTTGTATTTATTGTTTAAATTCATTTATGTAATTGTAATTGTATATTTTTGCATACATAGAATAAAATAATGTTAGGAATAGTTATATATTTTAGTTACTAAGATAAAGTAAACTAGGGGAGAAAGACTTACACTGTCTTCTAGGAGGTAGGGTCCACTCCTACAACAAGTCCCTAAGCTCTCACCCCTACCATAGGTTAGAAATAGTTAATTAACCTTAGAATATAAAATAAAATAAATTGCATTTTCATAAAATATAAAGTCTAGAATAGATAAATAAAACTAACTGCACGAGGATCCTCACCAATAGATCAACTCATTAGTAGGTAATTACTATTAGTTATCTTCAACAATAGTTAACCTCACCAATACACAATTACTATTAGAATAATTCATTAATAGGTAATTATCATAGTTACTGCATAAATCATAGATTGCATTCTATTTTCATACTTGCACAATTTAATTCCTGTTTATTTATTTTTCTGCAAACACCTAAAACTGAATAGAAAGTTAAACTAAGCTTAGCATTGGTCCCCATAATACAATCTATACTAGATTGCTATTATTTAAATCTAACCTTGATTTACCCTCAAATTGATAAATTAAATGTAAGCTATTACAACCGATCACCGACATGGAGATCATAGTCTGGCAAGGTAAATTTATTCTTAGGTGACAAAGGAGCATTTTTTATGCATCATGGCAAATAGTTGTTTGTTGTTCTGGATAAAGGTTATTTTTTGATAGGCGAAAATGACTTTCGATGTGGTGGAGAATGATCCGTAGTGGTCAAATTCAATTTCATATTTTCCAACGATGAATCTATTTTTTGGTGACCATCATATGCACCTGAGCCTGAGCGGGTAAAATCTAAGGTTAAAAACCTTAGCAAATTTGTTTAGATAATTAATTAGTTTTTAAATTGATTAATTTATAATTCCTAATTAGTTTAATAAATTAAATTACGTAATTAATCAATTTTTAATTAATTAATTTGGTTTTGATTAGTTAAGTGAGTTTCATTAGTTGATTTTCTTATTATTAAGAATTTAATTAATTGATTTATTAAGTTAATTAATTGTTTATTTCTTTTTCAAAGGATAAATACTTCAATTATTTGCTTCAAAAACCTTAACAACTAGGGTTTTCTTCAAGAAAATTAGTGAATTTTCACCCCTCTTTGAAGGTTGTAATTAAGATGCAAGATAAAAAATTGTGTTACTTTGTAATTAGAAAGGAGCCACTTTAAGGGAATCAATTTGTAATCAAGGTAGTCAAGTAACCTTGTTTTAGTGTCACTTTGGTCATTACATTCCCTTGCTCTTGGCTTATACCCGCTCAAATATGGCTTCGGACTTGGTAGCACAAATGGTTGATTTGGTCCAAATTGTAAGTGCCCTAGCTAATAAAGTAAATGATATAAATGTCCAATTTGTTCCTCCTAATGTCAAAATATAAAACAATGACCTACACTCAAAAGCTAAATATGAGGCCTTATTGTACGATGGATGTAGGGATCCTAACATATTGAACAAATAGATTTTGTGTTAGGAATCTACTATTAAAATAAATATCGCTTATACAAAATACTAAAAAATAAATGAAATGCATCAAATAATAGAATAACACTATGCAAAAAGTAATTGCATAATTGAAACAATATCACAAATAACTCTGAATCGTAGGCCTCTTTGAGGGGGAAACCTCCTTCAATATTTCATTAACTTGTAAAAAGATACATTCGTACATGGCTTCATGTCTTTTAAAGAGAAAGCTACATGCAACCCTACCTAAAGGCTCAAGAGTTGGCTTACATGCAAAATACCACTCAAGCTAGAATCTTCTACCAAACATCGGTTACAATCTTGATAATGGTTACATGAGATGGCACCACTTGGCTAGGTGCCTTACTTACCACATACATTACAAAGTATTACAAAATAACATTATAATAGAATCCTCCATATTGTAAGTGGGTCATTACATAAGCCAATGAGACTTATAAAAATAACGTTAGGATGGGATCCTAACATGTCCTTCTCCTTCAAAAAGCTTTGTCCTCAAAGCTAAAAATGAGGAAACTGGTGCTGGAGCCGATGGAGAGACTCCCATGTAGCATATTTTGGCTGAAATCCATGCCACTAAACAAGGACCTCAGTAATGGTACGATTACGGAGAGTGTGAGTTTGACGATCCAACAATTATTCAGGCTTGAGCAAGATAGAACCTTCTTCATCCAATTTTGGGAGTGCAGATTGAACCTATACCTGAGTGCCCACAATATTTTTGAGAGAGGAGGCATGAAAAATAGGATGGATCTTGGAGGTAGGTAGGAGGGAAAATTTATAAGTTGTGGCACCAATCCACTATAAAATCTTATAGGGCCCATAGTATTTTGTAGCAAGTTTTTGGTACCTATGAAGTTAGAGGTATAATTATTTGTACGATTGCAAGTGAAGGAAAACCATATCACCCACATAAAAGCTACGCTTGAAATGGTGTTGGTCTTCTTGTTGGCACATTTGATTTTGGGTCATGTCCAAATTCAGCTTCAGTTGGTGTAGGACATCGATGCGTTGATTGAGAGTAGTGTCGACAACATAGACCTTAGAGCTGCTCAAAATGTAGGAGGAAGGCATGAGTGGAGGGTGCCCATAAACTGCCTTGAAAGGGGTAACCTTGGTTGCTATGTGATAGGAAGTGTTGTACCACCATTCAACCAAAGGAAGCCACTTCACCCATTGAGTAGGATGATCAAATGCAAAGCAGCAAAGGTAGATTTCCAAACACTTGTTGACAATCTTAGTTTGGCCATTTGTTTACAGATGACATGTTGAACTCATTTTGAGCTGAGTTCCCTGTAATTTAAACAATTATGTCTAGAAGTGACTAGTAAAGTTTGGATCACGATCGAACACGATGGAGGTAGGCATACCATGAAGGTGGAAAATAGAATCAAGGAAAATTTTGGTAACTATGGAGGTTGTGTAAGGATGGGAGAAGGAACAAAAGTGAGCATACTTCGAAAGATGATCCACTACCATGAAGATAACATATTTGCCTCCAGAATTAGGTAACCATTCAATAAAATCTATGGAAATATTCATCCAAACCTGGTCAAGAATGAAAAAGGGTTGAATAGTGCTAGGAGAATGCATTGTTTCACCTTTCATCTATTGACAGGTATCACAAGCCACCATAAAACCTTGAATGTATTTTTTCATACCCTTCCAAAAAACATGCACTTAAGTTGTTCATATATTTTAAAAAATCTTAAATGGCTTGCAAAAGGGCAACATGCAGTTCTATCATTAGAAGTTTCCAAAGGGGAGACGTGTGGGGAACAACAAGGTGTTGGTGGTAACGCAAATCATGGCCATCCCAAGTATAGCCTAAGCATGAAGTAGGCTTAGTGTGTAGGGAGGTAACCAAAGTTTACAACTCAGAATCTTGAAGTACCTCCTAGCATAAGGAATCAATCCATTGGGAAAAAGGTGACAAAATAGCACATAACATACTGAAAGCCTCAAATTGACGAGAGAGAGCATCAACCATAATATTATCCTTACCCATATTATAGATGATATCATAATCATAACCCATGAGTTTAGAGACCCATTTTTGTTGTTCGAAGGTGGCAACCCATTGCTCCAAAAAGTATTTGAGACTCTAATGGTCCGTTTTAATGGAGAAATTACATCCAATAAGATATGGTTGCCAATGGGTTACTGCATGCAGAATTGCCATCATCTCCTTCACATAAGTGGATTTTCCCAAATTATGGTTGGAGAGAGATTTACTAGTGAAAGCCAAGGGCCACCCTTCTTGCATCAACACGACACCAATACCACGACCAGAAGTGTCACTTTCAATGACAAAAGATTTGGAAAATTTTGGCATGGCTAAGACTGGAGTGGTGGTCATAGCATGCTTCAACTCTAGGAAAGCTTTTTCAGTGGGTCCCATCCAAGTAAAAGAGTCCTTTAACATGGAAGTGAGGGGAGCTACAATTTTACCATAGTTACGAATAAATTTACGATAATACCTTATAAGCCCTTAAAATTCTTGAAGACCCTTGAGAGTGCAAGGTTTTGGCCATTCCTGAACTGCCTGTATCTTCTTGGGGTAAACTTTGGCTCCATCCTTGGTGATAATGTTTCCCAAATCCTCCACTTCGGTCAATAGAAAAGAACACTTGGACTGCTTAGCATAGAGTTGATATTGTGCCAACAATTGTAGAGTCTGATCCATATGAACAAGATGCTCTTCCCATGAGCGGCTATACACCAAAATGTCATAAAAGCAAACTAGGATGAATTTTCGAAGGAATGGGTAAAAAATGTTGTTCATGAGGCTTTAAAAAGTGGAAGAAGAATTAGTCAAGTCAAATGGAATCACCAAAAACTCATAGTGACCTTCATGAGTACAAAAAGCAGTCTTGGGAATATCCTCATCCTTGAGCCTAATTTGATGGTACCCAGAGCGAAGGTCTAATTTGGAAAAGTACATAGTCCCATGTAGTTCATCTAGTAATTCATCCACCACCAAAATAGGAAACTTATCCTTGATGGTGAGTTTATTGAGCTCACAATAATCAATACACAACCGCCAAGACCCATCTTTCTTGCACACCAACTAGAGAAGATTAAGGATTGTTGGTTGGTCGAATGATGTCAAATTTTGACAATTCCTATACTAACTTCTCAATTTTGGACTTGAGAGCATGAGGATACCGATACAATCTAATTTTTGGTATTGCATTACCAGGTAACAAAGGAATAGCATGGTCATGAGAGCGATAAGGTGGTAATTTTTATGGTTCAAACAAAATAGAATTGTTCTTGGCCAAAATGAGTTGCAAATCGATAGGATCAAAATCCTCCTTGGAGGGGTGAGGTTGGATCATAAATATTTGAAATATGACTCCTCGAGATGATTTTTTTAATAATTTCTCCATCTTTCTTGAACTGATAATATATGAAGGTCCTGCTTTTGAGCCATGGAGAGTGTGGAATTGTCCATTCTATGAAAATTGCATCTAGAGTTTGGAAAAGTTCCACGAGATGATTTCCAAGGTGCCCAACCAATGAGCTCCCAACATGATATCACATCCCCCTAGCTAAAGCAAAAACTTTGATCGGTTGGCAAGGACAAAAAAATCATAAATCCTCACCCAAGAGGAGAATGAAGAACCCCGCCCATTATTGGGTGGAAATCTGGAATGTCAAGAGGGTAGAAATTTGAGGATGCCTTCAGGGCGGATCTTATCCAAAACTCTGTCCGATCATAAATGACCCACCAAACATAGTCCTCTCATTTCAAATTTTTAGCCCATAAAAATAAGCATTGGGATCTCCAACTTAGATCTTTAATGGTCACCACTGTCATAATACAAAGGGATAATAGGCACAAAGATGGAAATTCAAATCACACGGCTCTAGAGGTGGGTCACCAGATGATTGAAGGGACATAGTAGATCAAACTGAGCAAAGATGACAGAAGAATCAAGGGCTCAAATTGACACATATGCACCTACCCCCCTCTCAGAAGACTTTCACTATCTAGAGGAGGAGAGTACCAGTTGAGAGCCTATTTGTTTCAGTGTTGTCTTCTTGCCTAATGCCATTAATGCTTGTAGTTTGAATTTATTGTAATATATCTATAAATAGAGGTATGCTAGTCATTCCAAAGGGTGGCTCTTTAGCCATTATAATTCATATGTAAGATTTTTCATCGCTTTATAAATACAAATTTATCACTGTTTGGTCTCTGATTTCACCTTTGCATATTTACATTGAATGTATGAATGTTTATTTATGCTTAGGCCATTTAAGTGGTTTCATTTAATTCTACAATCTAAATTTCGTGGGATTTACTTAGTGGTTTTAGAATTTGCATTCATAGTTTGGGTTGGGGGTTTATTTCTTTTAAGGTTGGTCATATGGGAGTGCTCTAATTCTACATCCTAGATTTCATGCACCCATCCACCAATTTTGAAATTCGCTCTTCTCCTACTGCTCTAAAGTGTTATGCAAGGGCATCATCGATTGATTTATTAGGTGGTAGGCTTGTGTTTCCACCCGCGGTATTGAGCTTGCATGTGTCTTGATGTGGCTTTACCAGTCCTTGTGAGTTCTAGCTATGGCCTCCTTTTTTTCCCTTTTCCTTTTCCCTTTATGCGACTTAGGTAGCTAGGACTTCCCTCAAGGAAACAGTCTTCTTCAAAGATCGATCATCTTGCAATGGCCATTCAATGTTGGTCGAGGATCCATAGCCATGCGTACCACTCACTCATTTTGTGTCAGTTTTTGTACCAACCAATTTTTGCAACTCCATTAGGGACTCATAAAGTCTTCATGTTTAAGAAAATCAGAGCTCGTTGATGCTTTGGTTTACCCATATCTTGCAAAATCACCTAGTGACTCCTCCATGCGAAAGATCCATATTTTGAGATCAGTTGCTCCTTTTTGTTGAAAGATCCCTATTTTTTGAAGGACTCAAGGTTTGGTGAGTAGCTCTAACCTTACTAGAAGATAAGGTATGCTCATCTAGTGACTCCAACCTGGTGGTGTAATCCAAAGGGTCTAAGGAATTGGTGCTTCAATGGCCCAACCCAATTATCTTGGCTGGAATGATGTAGGCCCCCTAAAAATACCCAACCCATAATTTATTCCTCATGCAGCATTCAAAATGATCTCTAGCTATGATGGTATTGAAGGTGATGCATGCAAGCATTGTCAAGATGTGGCCTCCTTATCTGTCATCCATAACATTACTTCTAAGGGTGTCATGCTTAAGATCCTTGCTCTTTCCCTTAAAGAAAGAACATTATTATGGTTCAAATCCCTAGAGCATGGTAGCATTTGTACATGCACTTACCTAGCATAAGCTCTCATCAGTACATTTGACACTTTTGTAGATCCTTTCTTGCTACTCACACAGCTCACGTTCATCAAGCGGGTCTAATATGAAACCATGGTTGACTTCAATATCTGCTTTACAAGAACTTGGAGAAGGATTCCCCATGAGAACAAGCCATCATCTTCTCAAGAATACATATACTATGTTAGCATTTTGAGCCAGACATAAGCCTCCTTATACAACAATCGAAAGAGAAATAGTTCCCACAGGTCTTCAAGGAAGCATCTTGTGTTGAAAGAATATTGATTCTCATCGAAAAACTAGCTAAAAAAAGCTCTCCCCAACCTCTTTTACCTCTAGCATCCTCAATGTAAAATTTTATGCTTTCAAAACCCACACCTGTGCACTCTCATGCTATGATAGGTTCCTTCCCCCCGTATCCTCTTGAGAATGCATAGCAAATACAACAAGAATTAAGGATGATAATTAACTAGCTAACTGAGGAAGTCAGCAACATAAAGAGGATGCTTTCAGATGAGGAAAGGAGACCCAATGGTTGGGAAACTACTATACAGTAGTAGCCACGAGAGAAAGAAGAATTGGGAATACATCAAATCTCTACCTTGGGTAAAGGAGACAACCATTTACTCTCAAATGTAGGGAGCCTCGTTAACTAGAATTCTCTGCAAGAGGAAGAATATGGACAATAGGTAGATCTTAACACAGGGGAGCAAGGGCACAATGATGCTCTATCACCATCTGTGCCAACCTTGATAATGGCCAATACAACCCCTTTAGTAAAAATTCACCACCAAGATTTATCCCTCAGCCAGTAAGGGATGAATTTCAATCAAAAACCCATAAATGAATATGGGTTATGTTCATTTAAGATGATGGCAAATGAGCATGAGTTGTGCCATGAAGACCTCAACCATTACCTTATTAACAGTCTCAAAAACCAAGAACAATCAAAGCAAAAGGGTTGGATCTCAATTGAGATTGATGTTCATCCCAAACAGGATGAAGTATGGGTAACAATGCAGGTTGACCCATATGAAGTACATTTTTGGTATCCGCCTGCTAAAAGGAAACCAACAAAAATGGATGTCGAGGCGGTAATGGAAATTCTTACATGAATAACGTGAAAACAAAATATGAAATCATTGAAGCCAAGCGAGAAACCTAGAGAAGTCTCCAGATTAATCAATGGGAGAGATTGACAAAGCCAAGTTGAGCATAAGAAGCAACTCAAATTGTGTCATTTGGTATGGACACTATAGATTCACCAGATAGGCTGCAGAAGGATCTCTAGTCCTATCGTACCACCTACACCATAATTTTATGTAAATAAACCAATAAATAAATAAAAAGTGTGGTCTGTGCAAGACCGCATGGCAGTTGACTTCATCTTTGGTAGGGGATTTAGTTCCACTATTATAACAATAGTTGGATTGTCGTCATTCCTAGAACATGATATATGATAATTTTTGGGTGGCTTCCCTCTCTTTAAAAAGGCACTTTCCCTTGTTCTTCTTTTCCCTTTCTTGTTTTGTGTCTTGTACATTTTTGTTGTAACTTCATAGCCCAATAGATAAGACTCATAAAAACTCGTAATATTATAGAGTAATTATATCTTGACTCATACATGCATCACTCTAGTTTGAGCTTAAATTTGTAATGATCCAAGAAATCTGAAAAGCAATATTTGAAGTACTGCAAAGAGAAATTCATATCAGGCCAAACCTTTCAAGACAAAACATTAGATCCTGATGAAAAGGAGAAATCACTCTATGAAAAGGGCTTCATGAACCCTATTGATAATTCACCAAATGATGAGTCAAAGAATGAAGGTTCCTAGGATACATTATGATAAGTTCAAGAGATCCTTGACAGATTGTGTAAAGAAGAGGGGCTATTTCAAGGAAGAAAAATGTCTTTGGCATTTTGTCTATTCTTGAATTGGCCTAAGGCTATGATGGAGTATGTTGATGGGAATGTGATCTCTAGGGATATCCTGTGGATCAGAAGAATCATCTTGGCTGCACCATGAGACAACCCCAAGGTCACCTTACCTTTTTTTTCTCTTTTCTTTTGTCCCTCTCTCCCCTCCTTGTTTTCCCTGTGTGCTAGTTGTTACTAACTATCTTGGATAGTAACGCTACTTTCCCTCTTGTAGTTGCTTCTTTTCCTCTTTTCCTCTTTCCCTCTCCTCTCCTCATTCTTGTTCTTTTTTCTTAGGTTTTTTTCATGCACTTATTTTTCTCCTCTAGTGCCTTCTCCCTTCCTCTCTTCCTCGTTGTTTTTCATTGGGCCAAATTTTTATTTCCAAACCTTTTACCAACTTCTTTCTTCTTGTTTATGCTCTTCCCTGTGTGTTGTGCCTTTTCAATAAGAGGTTTCAGGCTTTCTGTGTTCCTCTTTTCCATAAGTGGAAAACCCCTATGAGTCTCCAAGAGTGTGGGTGAAATTTTGCAATACTTCACTCATTTCCTTTTGCAAGATGATGCTCTCCAGAGTGTGCCCAATTTTAAAGCACAAATTTTTAGGCGAAAGATAGAGGTAGTAGCAATCAGTAGACGGGTGGAAGGTTGTTCAAGGAGGTAGGGCAAAAAGTAGAACGGGCAGACATTTTGGCTCTGCCTTTAGGTAGTGGCATTCTAAAACCCTATCCATTATTTGGGCAAAAACTTTGACTGACTAGCAAGGGCAGAAAAATCATACATACCTGCCCAAGAGGAGAACGAAGAGCCCCATCCATTATTGGGTAGAACTTTGGGATGTCAAGAGGGTAAAACTTTGAGGATGCCTTCAAGGTATATCTCACCCAAAATTCTGCCCAATCATAAATAACCCACCAAATGTAGTCCTCTCACATCAAATTCGTAGCCCATCAAAAGAAGCATCGAGATCTCCCACCTAGATCTTTAATGGTTGCAACTGCCATAATACAAAGGGACAATGGGTATGAAGGTGGAAATTCAAATCACACAATTCCAAATGTGGGCCATTGGATGATTGAAGGGGCAAAGTAGATAAAAATTAATGATCTGAGTAGAGATGAGAGAATAATCAAGGGTTCAGGTTGACGCATATGCACCTACCCCCCTCTCAAAATATTTTTGCTTTCCCGAGGAGCAGGATACTAGTTGAGCATCTGTCTATTTCAATTTTATCTTCCCACCTAATACCATTAATGCTTGTAGTTTGAAATTATTGTAATATATTTATAAATGTAGCAATGTTAATCATTCCAAAGGGTGACTCTTTAGCCATTGCAATTCATATGTAAGGTTTTCACCGCTTTGTAAATACAATTTTATCACTATTTGGTCTCTGATTTTGCCTTCACATATTTACATTGAATGTATGAATGTTTATTTTTGCTTTAGTCGTTTAAGTGGTTTCATTTAATTTTGCAATCTAGATTTCATGGAATTTACTTAGTGGCTCTGGAATTTGCATTCATAGTTTGGGTTAGGGGTTTATTTCTACTAAGGCTGGTCGGATGGGAGCGCTCTAATTTTGCATCTTGGATTTCATGCATCCATATACCAGGTATGGAATTCGCTCTCTTCCCACTGCTCTGAAGTGTTACGCAAGGGTGTCATCAACTGATTTGTTAGATGGTAGGCTTATGTTTTTGCCTATAGTGTTGAGCCTGCATGTATCTTGATGCAGCTATACCCATCCTTATAAGTTTTGGCTATGACCTTCTTTTGTTCCCTTTCCCTTTTCCCTTTGTGTGATATAGGTATCTAGGACTTCCCTTAAGGAACCAACATTCTCTAGAGATCGACTGCCTTGCGATAGTCATTCAATGTTGGTCGACGATCGATCGCCTGGTGCACCACCCGCTCGTCCCGTGTCAGTTTTTGCACCAATAAAGTAAAAATGGCTGAGCAAGAATTATCGCAGTCATAGTAGAACTCAGCCCTAGAAAGCACTCTGATACCACTTGTTAGGAATATACTATTAAAATAAAGCTCACTCACACAAAATATTGAAAAATAACCGAAATACATCAAATAACAGAATAACATTATGCAAAAAGTAATTGCATAATTGAAACAATATCACAAATAACTCATAATCATAGGCCTCTTTGAGGGGAAAAACTCCTTCAATATTTCATTAACTTTCAAAAAGATACATTCATACATGGCTTCATGTCTTTTAAATAGAAAGCTACATGTAACCCTACCTAAAGGCTCAAGAGTTGGCTTACATGCAAAATGCCACTCGAGCTAGAATCTTCTACCATACATCGGTTACAATCTTGATAACAATTACATGAGATGGCACCACTTGGCTAGGTGTCTTACTTGCCACATATATTACAAAGTATTACAAACTAATATTATAATAGAATACCCCACGTTGGAAGTGGATCATTACATAAGCTAATGAGAATTACAAAAATAACGTTAGGATAAGATCCTAACATTTTGGATATGGAAATGTGGTTTTCATATAACCAAACTCTCGGTGATGAGAAGGTTTCATTCTCCAAGCTTAAGCTTTTAGATTTAACCAAAATTTTGGAGGAACTTGGAGAAGATCAATATCCTCTAACCACTTGGGACACTCTTGTTAAAGCATTAAAACAAAGTTTCTACCCTTCAAATTATGGCCAAGATTTGATCTTTAAGTGGTTTCAGTTTCAACAGGAAACTAACATGTTCGTTCAATACTATATATTTCACTTCAATAAGTTTTGCATTCTTCTTGATGTAAATAATGATGTCATTGTCCTCATTCTCAAGTTTAACAGTGGGATTTTGGAGTTCTTGTATAGAGAACATTGGATATTTCTTTCGATCATACTCAGTTGATAGAAGAAAAATATGTTGCACAATCACAATGAGATTTCAGGACTTCTAGTTCATTATCTCTGCAATAGACGTATATGGTAAAGAAGCCTTCTTCATTCTCTTCTTATCCTCTTTCCTCTTATTCACCTTCTTTCTAAAATAATAAATTTTGTAATTGTTGTAAAAGGAGAGGTCATGTGGATATGGCTACTTTAATAAGAAGAAGAAGAATCTCATTGTAAAACCTAATGAGGAATTGTCACAAATGATCTTATTGAGGTTATGGGAGAGGATAGAGAGTATGAAGAGCTTAAGGATAAACTTAACAATGCTACCCTCATAACTCATCATTTATATGACTTTGGGAATAACAATTTAATTTTCACAAAAGCTCACCTCACCTATAATTATTTTGTGGATTGTATCATTGACAACAACTCACAAAAGAATTTACTTTCGAGATTTATAGTCAATAGGTTGCAACTACCTTTAGAGCCACGTCCTTGTCCATACTCACTTGGATGGAAGAATAATGATTCCACCTTCTACATCACATAAACTTACATAATGTCCTTTACACTTAGCCCACATTTTATGGATAGAGTCACTTGTGATGTGATTCTAATGGATTTTTGTGGTCTCCTTCTTGGCAAATCCTATCAACACAATAGGTAAGACTTGTGTGATGCTTTTAACAACAAATACACTTTACATCATGATCATAAGACCTTTCTCATTTGTTGCTTGACAAATACCATACTTTTGCTCCACTCCACCCCTTAGCCACTAAATTATACTTTAATATTTAGCCAACCACAAGACACCATAGTTTCACCTCCTCCTCCTCGCATGGAGGTGATACCTGTTAGCTTTTGATGCGTATATGATATAGAAAATGCAACCAAAAGATGTAATATAAGCAATATAATATCATTGTATGATAATGGCACTATAACATGCAGGAAAACAAAGATATAAACTTTTGCAATAACTCAAAAATATGCCATTAACAAAAGTTCACAAAAATAGTACAATGCAATATAATGGAGGACATGAACACTCCATAAATTGTTTTAAGGAAATATATTGTACTTCTCTACAAATATATACTATTCACTCTCTATATTTTCTACTAGTATGAATTCACTCTCTATAAGGCCTATATATAGGAAGAGAGGTTCCTTGGCCCTTACTCTACCTATGACACATGTACATGTGGACTACATGCACATTTATATTATTGCACATTGACACTTGTGCATTTATTACAATAATTGGAGTAACTACCTAACTTTACTCTAAAGTAAACTCCTACTCTACTTATGTACCCAAGGTGGTACATTAGATTATACCCAATAATGTAATATACTCTAACACCCCATGTATTACATTATTTGGTTATTGAAGACTTTAGTCTTCAATATGGATCTTCGTCTTGGTTGTGGAATTTGAGCTCTTCTCTCCTGCTTCCTTCATTAGCTTCTTTGTATGAATTTTGATGAGTCTCTTCATCTTGTTCAGGTTTTTCTTCTTCTTTAGGTTATAGTGCAAAGTTTTGTTGTCCTCTCATTATTTTAATTTTGAACCTTCTATGTCCTTGTCTGCTTTTATGATGTATGGGTTTTTATTTTTCTACAATTTGTTCCTTAGAAAATGTATTAGTATTGTTTGAAATACAACAATCTCTTATGACGTCTCAATTCAGTCTAGAGCATATATATCTTTGTGAATTGATCTTGTAGCTTCTATCTCATTTTTATTTATGATGAGACACATATTGACTCCATTTATGTGTCTAAAATCAACCATCCTTTTATTTTCTACTAACTTGGATATAAAAATGAGATTAGATGTTAATCCAGGAACATACATCACATTATGTAGCAAAAAGTTTGAAAATGATTTACTAGGTGTTACACACCCATATATATGTATATGATAGTTTTTGCCATCTATAATTTTCAACCTGTAATTATTAGTGATTTCAAGACAATCAAACCATTGTAGATTTCCTGTCATGTGATGACTAGCACCAAAATCAATATACCAAATGTTCTTTTCAATTTGACTTGTAGAATTGTTTGTGTTAGAACTAATTTTGCATCTTTGATGTGGTATATTGTATGTATCTTGGTCTTGCATCCTTTTGTAGTGTGCCTTGTGATAATATGTCCCTCTTGCTAATTTATCCATTATTGTAGTGTATGATCAATCAATAGATTTCTTTTTAGCACTTTAGTAGTCTTCCTTATGTCTCCCTAGTTTAGAGTATGCTATAATATTGATAAAGTGCTTAGCTACTATTAGTTCACCTTTTGAGTTGATTTTGTAATGTTTTGGGAATGATAATAATCAACTCCTATTCACCTTATTTCTCCTATTGAACTATGCACTTATCAATTTGATGAAGTTCTCTATGGTTGGATTCCTTTTGTCTCTTTAGTATGAATATGAGACAAGTATAAGCAATAAATTCCAACTCTTTTAAGCAATTAATGAACTTCCTTCTTTAACCTTAACTTCAATAGATCAATTTTCTAAATTCCAATTGTCTAAGGTTTTGATGTAGTATACCTTATATCTCCCTATTTTGGAACTTTAGAAAACAATAATATTTGCAAAATAATATTTAATTATCTAAAGTAGAAACCCTTATTTATCCTACTTAATTATTTGCAAATATTTGATATAATGCTCCTTGAGCTAATTCTTAAGGTTATGCACTCTTTGATTTAATTGCTTTCCTTTTCTAAGGTTTTAGATTCTCCAATGCAATATGACTTTAACCTTAGATATATAAGCTACCTTATACCTCCTTGTATACTTTAATGAAAGCAAATATTTAGTGCAAATATACCTTTGAATTATGTGTGTTGATTGGTGTTGGGCTTGACGTCGATGTGTAAACTATGAGCGTTGGAATTTTTGCATCTTCTCCATGAGCATTCAATGCTCTTCCTCTGAATGGTGCTCTTCTAGGATATCTCTTGCTCCTCTTAATGCACTTTGACTACTACACTCAAGTCTCACTGGAGATGTGCTTCTTCTCTCTCTCTATCTCTCTTTGCGTAGTTTTCTTGTGGTGGCTATTAATATGCACTCCTTGAACCAAGTGCCAAGTGGCACTTTTACATTGCTCAACGCCTCTCCTTAGGTGGTGGTGCCCTATTATTAACCCTACAAGATGTAACTCCATGCAGTGCAGGTTTGAAAGATGTTAGCTAAGGTATTGAGCATTGAAGATGCTCCTTTTATGAGCGTTGAGGTAATAATGTGGGCATTACTCCTCTTGAGTGCTCGTTGATATCTCTTGCAAGCATTAGAATAGTTGTTACCTCTTATTTCTTGTGTGCCAAGTGGCACAAGATGCCTTACTCCTTTAGGGCAAATGTAGGCACTCTTTTGCATGCACTCAAGCTACTAAAATATCTCTTATTCCCTTGATGCCCTTTCAATTCTATTGCAAGTTGTATCAAGCCTTTTCCAGCATGCATCCAACTTTTTCTTGCTCCTCAACGTAAAGTGTCGATGGTAGCTACTTATACGTAGTGGTGGCACTTGCTACATTGGATGGTCCCCGCGGCAATTCTTCCAAGCTCCTTCGATGGTAATATTCCTCCTTGCACTTTGATTTTTGGCCACGTATGCTATGTAACCTTTGTGTTGTCCTTGTTCTTACTTGCACTCATTGTAATGATGTTATCTTACATAGACTTTCTTGAACCAATGCAGGTTTGTTCCTTGTGCACTATGTAGGTGTTGAATCTGGTTGTGTTGGCACTATGTTGGGTGTCTTTGGACACCTCCAATGGAAGGATATTGAGCCCTTGGATGGCTATATATTTTTCTATTGAAGCTACTTCTTTAGACTGTGTAAAACACCCACTTTAATGGCTGAAATATGGGTAATGTAGTCTCCTTTCTAGTGCACCTTTGTCTTGATGATGCAACCCCTTGTAGATTGTAATAGGCTCATTGTAGTAGTGTCCTTAGACACTCTAGCTTCTGCACTTGATTTGCTACGTAGAGTAGGGTGCAATGATGTAGATAAATCTTCCTTGACATGCACCAAAACTTGAGACTTTTACGATCTCTTTTTGAAGCTTTCTCGCTTCTTTGATAAGCTGGTTTTCTTCTCCAATCTATGGAGGTTCTATTGCTCTTTTGGTGGCTTCTCCTTGCCACAAAATTTTGTAGGTTTTGTGTGCTCAATAGTGTCTCTAGATACTTCACTCTTACCCTATTTTGTGCACTAAAACTTCCTTCTTGATAAACTCTTAATGCACTTTAAAAACTTAAGGGTAACCAATATAATGCACTAATGATAACTTCAACTTAATGCACTATAATCTCTGCAACTTTCACTTAAGAGTAATGTCTTCTTTGCTTTAACTAGATAATAGGAAGATGATATTTTTCTTTCTTTCAAAATATATCTAACTCCTATTTTGATGTGCAGGTATTAACCTTATAAGAAACTATCTTCTGCACTCCCTTGAAGACTTTAATATGCAACCTTCTCTTTGCAACTTTTAAACCCTAATAAGGTGCCTAATGGAACTTGATAATGAACCAAATAATTAAAGTTCAACTAATGAACCTTCTTGCACCCAAGTTGCTTACCTTAATGATCTCTGTAGATGAAGGATTGCAAGGTGATTAGATTCACCTTATTGCTACCTTTTACTAGATGAACTTGCAGCTCTTCTTGGTTGTCCAAAACAACTCTCTAGCTCACCTATTTGCAGCTTTGAACCTTCTCTAACTTGCTGCCCTAAAACTATAGTTTGGTGGCTTCAACTCTCCTTCAGAATGCACTCTGTAAATCTGAAGTTTTACAGCTAGTAATGTTGTCCTAATTGTTGCCCTTTCGTAGTCAATTATTTCACTGAAATATTATCCTTGAACCTCAAAAATTTGGTAGGGAACTCCTCCAAATCATAGCTGAGATTTTCCTTCAAGAACCCTTTAGTTTTTTGCTGTAGAAACCAGCTGATCTCCTTTCTCCGAATGAGCCTTCTAGCCTTCAAAGGCAATCTTCAAACCTCTCATGTTTGGTAGTAACGTCTGGCTCCTTTCTCCTTGTCGAAATCTAACTTCAATCTAGGCCTTCTTCTCAAGAATCTGAAAGTCTTGAGGTCTTCACCAATCTCCTCCAAAATTTGGCAAGCTTCTTGCCAAATCCTTCTCTCTTGGGCTTGTTGTTGGATGGCGATAATTATCCCAAGTTCTTTACTATCAAGAACTTCTCCTTGGTAGTAAATTTCTCCAATGAGTTCTCCTAGGAACTCCTCCAATGGCCTTCTCTAAATCTCCTTCAATGAGGCTCTCCAAGCCTTCTCCTTGAGTTTCTCCTTGAGACCTCTTCTCTAGGGTATTCACTCTCATAACTTCTCTAGTCTTCCCAATGAGACCTTTCCTTCAACCTTCTACTATGGAAGTGTTGCAACGAGATCTCCCTCATATCTCTGAAATCTTATGCTTTTGGAATAGGACCTTTGCTAGTCCTTCTCTATCTTCAATCTTCTAAGATTTGAAATTCTTCAATGAGACCTTATATGGGTCTTCTCTTCAACTTTTGATGGAGATCTCCAATATCCAATCTTCTTAGGACTCTTTTGCTTAAGTCTCTTCCTTCTTTAATGGGATCTTCTTTCTAGGACCTCCTTAATTTTTTGTCTTCAATCTTCAATGGAGATCACCAACCTCCATTATTCTCCTAGACTCTTTTTGGAGTCTCTTCAAACTACAATAAGGCTCCTCTAGCCTTTTTATTTCTTTTGCAATTTGCAGGTCTGCAACTCTTGCAATGGGACCTTTTCTTTCAGATCTCCAAATATTCAATTTTCTTTTGTTGCTTCTAGTTTTGGATTGATTCTAAAGAAGATATTCTTCCTAGCTTTCTTGTAGGAAGCTTCCCAACTTTCTTTGAATCTCCTTTTCCTACAACAAAGTATTAGGAATTGGAAAATGGAAGAAACTCTAAATCTAGAGATGATCAATCTTCACTAGTTGATTTGTCAATCTAGTGGAATCAACGTTGAGTCCTAGTCTTCACGAGTTTTTCTGCAACTATGTGGAAAGACTCTAGCCAAATGTATTTTTAGAAATTTTGGAAATGAGATTTTTGAATCTCCTCTCAATCTCACTTGTGGCTCTCCCTATTTCCTATCGATCTACCGTGTGCTCTAATACCACTGTTAGCTTTTGATGAGTATATGATATAGGAAATGCAACCACAAGATGTAAGATAAGCAATCTAAGATGATCTATGATAATGGCACTATAATATGCAGGAAAATAAAGAGATAAAATTTTACAATAACTCAGAAATATGCCATTAATGAAAGCTCACGAAAATAGTACAATGCAGTATAATGGAGGACATGAACACTCCATAAACTATTTTAAGGAACTACATTGTACTCCTCTACCAATCTATACTATGCACTCTCTATATTCTCTACTACTCTGAATTCACTCTCTATAAGGCCTATATATAGGAAGAAAGGTTCCTTGGCCCTTACTCTACCTATGACACATGTACATGTGGACTACATGCACATTTACATCATTGCACATTGACACTTGTGCATTTATTACAATACTTGAAGTAACTACCTAACTTTACTCTAAAGTAAACTCCTACTCTAGTTATATACCCAAGGTGGTACATTAGCATGTACCCAATAATGTAATATACTCTAACAATACCTCCCTCACGACTAGAACCTCCTCCTGCAACTCCTTTTGCTCCTCCTATGTTGTTTTCTCTTGACCTTGAGTGACCCCCTTTTTTGTATCATCCTTTAGCCATGCATGTTCTTGTTTTTCAAAAGAAAGCAAACTCAATAACAGGTCCTTGGTCCTCATCGACTTCCTTTCTAGGTTGTGTTAGAATTAAAGTGCACCATGCCTCTATTTTGACACTTGTCAGTTTATCATATAGGCCTTCTGCCTATATATGTAACTCATTTCATGTATAATATTATCTTATCAGTTTTCTTTCTCCTAACATTTGGTATCAGAGCTCCAGGATTTCTCTAGCCTTGTGAGCTTGAGGGGGGATTTCCCTCATGGAAATCCCCCCTCATCCTTTCCCCCCATTTTCCCATTTTTTCATTTTCCCCCATTGTTTTTCAAAATAGGGAGTATGCTCTTCATCCTTGATGGATGAATAAGAAACCAGACCTTTGGAAAAACCATGGATGATGGGAAAAGTTTTTTAGTTTTTAGGGTCCTAGTTATAGTTTTTCGGTGGCATAGGCTGTTGAGACTTCTGATGAAGCCTTAGGAACAACTCTTTTATCTCTGGAAAATATGTTTCCTTAAGTCTTTGCAACCTCTAAAAAAATCTTCTCCTGCATGTCAACAGTTGGTTGCCCACTTTGAGTTGTTGAGCCCAATTGCTTTTGTTGTTCAATGGAATTCTGTTGTTGTTGCTGCAACAAACCACCTGATGCGTGAATCATTTGCTACAGCTTATGTTGTAATGCTGTTGTGACTGTTGCTGCAACTGCTGTGATTGTGATAGCAACAATGCTGATGATGGCTGCTGTGTTTGCTGATGTTGAGCAGTCTTGGATTGCAGAATCTGTTGTAGTTGATGTTGTTGCTGGTGCATGTTTGAAATATTAACTACTGAAGGGTGTTGTTGCTGAAGCATAGATGACTATTTTTGCATAGCAACTTGCTACGATTGCTGATGCCTAATGGCAGATTGTTGATGTTACTAATTTTGCTAAAGCAGAGACTGAGAAATTTGTTGTAAGCTAGATTGTTGGGGTTGTTGGAGGATTGTTTGATGAGTATGTTGTAGAACAAATGTCTGAGATTGCTGAATAAGAGATTGTTGATTTGATTGGAGAGCATATGGCTGAACTGGTTGCATGATAGACTATTGGGATGTCGGGAGCTGGTTTTGTTGCATGACAGGTTGTTGATGTTGTTGTTGCTGCTGAAGCATTGATGGCACAAGTTGTGACTGTTGTTGAAACTTCTGTTTGAGAAGAGCCTGCTGTTGCTGTTGTAAATGTTGTTGATACAGTAGCTGTTGGGGTGCCTGTTGGTGTTGTTGAACTACTTGCTGATCTGTTGTGGCAGTATAGATCTTCTCTTCAAACCGTGAAGCAATTTTTTTGAGATCATTCATTCCTTCGGCACCTGTTAGTGGCATGTGTTTTTTGGAGAGTATCCATTATTTTGTTGACCATTTTGTGCCTTGCATCGTCTGAGAGGCTCCAGTTGCTGCGGGGGTTGGGCTGCTCCATGATGAAGATGTTGTTGCTCCCCCTAGTAATGGTTCCCCTTTTCACGCTGAATCCAAAGGCCAAACCACAAATCAAAAAAGCACGTAAAAAGGAAAAAAAAATTGTGAATCCAAACATGAAAAAAAGGCATTCACAGCTTCAAAAAAAGGCATTCACAGATGAAATCCTCTAAGCAAGAAAGGCATTTGCAGCAAGCTTCGACAGCTCTGCAGACCACAAGTTTGTGGTAATGATATTCTCCTCTGGAACCCAATTGGCATAGACTGCTTTCAGGGCATCAACTGCTCTTTTTCCTCAACGGTCTCCCGTCCTCCAATGAGAATGCGATCGGGTTTGAAAAGGTCCTGAATGGTCGTCCCCTCTGCAAGAAAACTCCAGATTCGAAAGAATTTGGTAATTGATTCCCTTGTTGTTGTGAGTTAAGATTTTTTTGGTTGCCTCTGCTGTTTTCACTAGGACTGTGGATTTCTCAACCACAATCTTGTCAGATCTGGAAAAGTCGATGATCATTCAAGCAGCGCTCTCCCAATAGGTGAGATCTGCAGCCATTTCCATAGCCAGCACTATTATTGTAGATTTCAATTTTGGTCTCTTTTTAGGTATGGGAAGTGCCTTGGAAACTCTGTGCGGCCAAGCATTTGGGGCTCGGAAATATCACATGATGGGATTATACATGCAACGCGCTTGGGTTGTCCTCTTTGGTGTTGCCATTCTTCTTTTACCCATGTACATATTTGCCACTCCCATCTTGAAGCTCCTGGGACAGCCCGACGATATTGCTGAGTTAACAGGAACAGTTGCCATCTGGTTCATTCCTCAACATTTCTCATTCGTACTCTTGTTTCCCGTTCAGAGATTTCTGCAGTCTCAATTGAAAAACATGGTGATTGCGTGGATCTCTGCAGCCACCTTGGTGTTCCATGTTTTTCTAAGCTGGCTATTTGTTGTTAAACTGGACATGGGACTAATTGGTTCAGCAATGACGTTGAATTTAGCGTGGTGGATGCCCGCCATTGCTCAACTTCTTTACTGTGCATGCGGCGGTTGTCCGCTGACATGGACGGGACTGTCGAGAGGTGCATTTTCGGACTTGTGGCCTTTTTTAAAGCTGTCCATGGCATCCGGTGTCATGCTCTGCTTAGAGAATTGGTATTATAGAGTGCTCGTACTCTTGACAGGGAATCTACCAGATCCAGAAGTTGCAGTTGATTCCCTTTCTATCTACATGAGCATCAATGGTTGGGAGATGATGATACCACTTGGTTTTTTTGTTGCTACTGGTATGAGGGTGGCCAATGAGCTTGGCGCTGGGAATGGCAAAGGAGCCAAATTTGCAGTAATTGTTTGTGCAACAACCTCAACCGTAATAGGCCTTGTGTTTTGTGTACTTATTATCGCACTCCGCCAGGAACTTGTTCTGGCCTTCACCAGCAGTTCAACTATTATAGCAGCGGTTTCTCAATTGTCAATCTTACTAGCGTTTACTGTACTTTTGAATAGTATTCAGCCAGTTATTTCAGGGGTAGCGGTAGGATCCGGGTGGCAATCATACGTGGCTTACATAAACATCGCATGCTATTATGTGATTGGTGTCCCGTTGGGAGTGGTTCTCGGTTGGGTGTTTCACACAGGGGTTCTAGGAATATGGAGTGGAATGATATGCGGTACTGCAGTTTAGACTCTTATTTTGGCATTTATTGTGTATCGTTGTGACTAGGACACATAGGCTGCTCAAGCTATAGACCGTGTCAATACATGGTCTGCTGACGATGCTCCTCGTGTCAAGGGTGAAGAGTGCAGCTGGTGTGGTCGAGCAGGAACTTCTGAATTTACTCAGGGGAATATTTTTTATAAGTGGTCGAGTGTTTTCTTTTATAAAAAGGAAAATGCTATTTTTTAAAAGGTGAAAAGTGATACAGTGGGGGTAATTTTAAAATGCATGGCCGAGTAATATAAGGGAGCATTTTATTTGAAAAGAGGGCATTTTTTATTATTAACCCACAAGGATAGTGGGTAGGGTAAAGTATTTTAATCATGTTAAAATTTGTATTGGCCGACAAGCCCACATGGCCAAACAATGTAATTTGTTTAGTGAGGTTACTGTTGTTTTTCCCATGGATGAAGGACTTATTGAGATCCTACTATAGCCATATATATAGTCGTTGGAAAGATTTTTTTGAGACGGACACATTGGTGGTGTCCATTTGTAATTCTAAGGCTATTTAATTTAATTTTTTTAAGCCTCAAAGTTTTATACCTTGGAGTGCACTCTCGGTTGAACCCGACACTCCCAAGGCACTTGTAAGTGAACCTAGTATCTAGTATTCTCCTCTTTCTACTTGGTGGATGAAACGATTGGTTACCCATGCATTTCGGTAAGATGAGGTGACTACCATAAGGACACTTATTCTAGGGACTACATACATAGACACCCTAGACTCTATCCGAGTTTTTTTTGGATCTACTTCTGAAGACTATAGACGAAGACACTTCAAAAGATTCTCTTCTATTATTCTTTCTTTTTCTCCTCCATATTTGGCTTCTATGGCTCATTTTATTGTATTGAGTACATTTTCGACGGAGACCGACACTCTTATATGGCTCGTTTTTCCTTTGTATTAAGGTGCATTTTTGGCAGAGACCAACACCTTCTAGATTGAGTTCACCATAAGGAAGGATTTGATATTTATGGTGGGACTAGTCAGTGACCTACGAGAGGCAACATCCTCTGAGGATGACCTGCAGAGGCAACAGACCCAAAAGTGGCTGACCTTGAGGCACCCATGATGACCATGAGGCACATAGATAGCTGACCCAGTGGAAACAGACCCGTGGAAGTGGCTGACCCTGAGGCAACAGACCGAGATGTATACACAGTAAATCTAGCATTATTCATAGTTGGAGAGCCAAGCGCAAAGAGCACGATCCTAGACCAAATCAGCAATAAAAGAGGATGATAGGTTGCTTTTAGAGAAGTCAACATTAATGGGGAATGTTACCTAATGTTGACTTGTTTTTTTTTTCTTCTTTAGTTAGGATAGTGCACTTTAAGGGGGAATGTTAGAATTAAAGTGCACCATGCCTCTGTTTTGACACTTGTCAGTTTATATTGACACTTGTCAGTTTATCATATAGGCCTTCTGTCTATATATGTAACTCATTTCATGTATAATATTATCTTATCAGTTTTCTTTCTCCTAACAGGTTGGTGATAAATTTCATGCATTTGACTAAAAATTTAGTTGAAATTTTCCACATCACGTTTTTGTTTGCTTTGCCCAAATGGTCTATGTAGATGTCCTGATGGTTCATCCTATGGTTTTGTTGGGTGACTTGTTTGTTGATATGACCTTCTTTGTTGACCCAGATAGCCTTCTCTAGATGATTGTCATCTTGGTCTATTGTACTTCTACTTTGGATAATCTTGGTGGCCAGACTACCCACCTCCTCATCCTAAGTGTATTCTTTATCATTGATTTATTTATAATGATCTTTTAGATTTTGATTGAATTCCTTTGGTCCTTTAATCATACGACTTAACTTCTCCTCATTTAGTTTCTCTTCTATTGAATGACCCTACTATTATTATTGATTGGACTAATTCTTCGAATGACTTGGTTGTAGTCTACATCAATTTTCTTCCTCCTAAACAACTTTTGGCAAATCCAAAATATCTAACCCTCAAATTTGATGGTCCAAGGGTCATTCAATATCTCTTGTCAACTCCCAAATGACCAACGAATGGTCTAGACAACCCACCCTATTTTTTGTATGAACTATGGGTATTTTGGAGAAAAATATTCCCTTTAGATGATCGAGAAGAAAGCCAGATGGTCGGATCCTCCACCTAGCTAATCTAGACAGCCTAGGGGTCCTGACAACCCTCCCAAACTAACTAAATTTCCTAAGTCAAAAGCATTCTTTAGATCATCGAGAAGCCTTTGTAGACCACTTTGACTTCCCTAAGAATTATTCAAATTTCTTGGTGGATTTTAACCTCTCCTATTAAACTACCTTTCTGTATTGAAGGTATTTTTGCTTTGATGTACTTATTATGTCACCATGTTTGGTAATAAACTTACATTGCTTGTTAGCTAGGCAACTTGTTGTCTCTTTAGTGTTCTCATCACTTTTATTTTGAGTTTGAAGCCTAAACCTATATTGCTTTAATCATCCTCATCACTACTTTAACTCATCAAGGATACACTATTAAGTTCCTATCTCAAGTTTCTAACTTCTACTTTGCTTGACAATGTTTGCCAAGGTAATTTGTAGATATCATGTCATTCTACTTCACTTGCTTCTAGTCTTTGTTGAATTGGTCATCATTTTCTAGGAACTCAACTTCTTGCACATAGTCATCAGTAATTCCTAACAATTGCTTGTCTAGTATGCATCTCCAAAAATCTCCCTTACACTTGTCCCTTCTCTTGAAAAACTTCTATCAATTACTTTGATATTCTATTGCAGCCTCAATAACTCTTGTGCACATTTCTCCTTAACTCTATGATCAAGTTGTTGAGTTGCTCATATTCTTCATGCAACTATTGTGTTTACTCATGCATCCTTTACTATGCATGTTCAATGGCTACAAGCAAACTCATCCCTTCATGCTCATTGCCCTCACTTTGATGTTCTTATGTTGATGGTTCTCCTTCCCCAACATACACAGTCACCATTTCCTATATGTTTTTTGCATTCAATGTTAGGTACCTAGGAATATAAATGTGTGAATATAATATAATATTGTATATGGGTATTATAGCATGGGTCATACATAATATTATAATATAATCATATATGGTATGGTGCAATATTATAATATTGTGCACTTTGTAACTCATGGAAGGTGAATCACCATATGGGTGACCTTCTAACTCATGTCAGATGAACCATCACATTCTTTTATAAAGAGAGATGTAGCTTCAATTGTAAAAAAAAATTATATAAGTATTCTTTGTAAGAGTCTTGGCTCATGGAGTGAAGATCTTATGGAGTGATTCTTTCCTTAAGGAGTATTCTTAGTGTTGCTTTACCTCAAGGGTATTATCTATCTCTATTTTATTGTGTGGATTGTTATTATGGATGCATGTTTGATATTTTTGAATATTAGTGAATGATTTATTGTTAATGAGAATAGAGATTCATAACAATTGGTATCAGAACAATGATTATGGCAAAGTGGGGTTATTTTTATAGAGCTAGGGCACATTTTTTATAAAAATGTCTCATCTAGTAAGGGCTACTTTTTTTTAGTAGTCATTTTCAAAATATTTTTGCATTGACATGTAGATTTTTTTGAGTACTACAAAAATGATTGCTCATTTATTAAATTCTAGTAAGTATTGAGAAAGTTATGGCTGTTTGAATTTGGGTTATTCATGTTGTTTTTTGGTTGCATTAAATTTTATCAATTTTTTTAGTATTAAATTTCAAAATATTTTTACACTATTGTGTAGATCTTTTTGCATACTATAAAAAGGCCTGGCTATTTGTTAAAATTTGATAAGTATTTAGAAAGTTATGACTATTTGAATTTGGGAAATTTATGTTATTTTTTAGCTGCTCAATTTGTTTTTTAAAGAAAAAAATCATATCAGTTTTTGAAGCAGTCAATTTTAGAATATTATTGCATTGTTGTGTAGGTATTTTTGAATACTACAAAATGACTAGTCATTTGTTAAATTTGGTTAAGTATTGAGGAACTTATGGCTATGTGAAGTTAGGCTACATGTTGTTTTTGGCTGCACAAAAAAATTGCCCAAAGGGGAAAAATTATATCTCTCAATTTGGGTAAGCAAATCGGTTGCTAATCAATTTGTTTTGAAGAAAATTTGCAGATTTAATTGTCGAAGGAAAGGAATAGATGAGATTTGAGAAATTCCAATTATTTAAAATCCTAGTAGGTGTGGGAGGAAAAAATATTTTAGGTTAAGGTCATGGAGTTGTCAGTATTCATTGGAGACGATGATAGTGATGCTATAGAATAGTTAAAAATGTAAGTCTTTAAATTTTCCTAAACGAATGTGGAAATGTCATATTTTTAATATTTACAAGGGAAAGCTTCATGGTGGCATAAAGACTTTGTTTGTGTTGATAAACTTATATAAACATGGAAAGAATTTGAAATTGCATTTTAAAGTAAACAAGGATTAGAGAAAAATATGAAAAAATAGATAGGCTCTAGGATGAACAAAGGAATTAAAAAGAGAGTCGAAAAACTTCAAAAAATTGACAAAAGAAAAAGATAGACAAAACAATGTTCAAAAATATTTGTTTGGGTATAAAAATATTATTTTGTAAGTTTATGGTTGCATTCTAAAGAAAACATTTATTCTCCACAAACATTAATATCAAGCATAAATTTATTAGTAGGGACTTGGTTAACAGTTTGCAGGTTCCAACAAAAAAATTAAAAACATGAAGCTTGAGGGTGAGGATGTTCATATTTTTAAAGTTTTGAAGATCACCATGGATAAATATGAATTACATTCAAATTTTAATGTTATAGACATGGTGATATGTATATTGTTCTTAGTTATCTTGGGTTGTATTCTTTGGGCGTTGTTAACATAAATGTACAAAAAAAATTAATGAAGTTATATTACAAAAACAAATACAACAATGCAGGATATTTCTTATCTTAAGAAGCATGGATTAGGGGAAAAATAGAAAACTATTGTATGAGAATCAAAATAACCTAAAACCTAGTTTACGGATGAGGCGGTAGTAGAGATCTAAGAAGGAACAAAAGCAAAATCCAATGTTGCATCAAAATATGGGAGCATGAAAAAAACACAAAATAGAGGGGTAAAGTGTTGAAGAGTCAAGGAAAGTATAACATCAGGATACGGTTGGAGCATATCACCATCCACACCACCATGAGAGGCAAAAATCATGGAGACAAGGGATAGAGCAATAAATAAGCTATAATGGATATACATGGAACCAAAGGAGCACAACATTATGGATATGTTGTTAGTGGAACAAGGGCAACTTGGCATCATCATAGACTACCACCAATCAATATTTCACTTGGATGGAGGCATAATCAAGATCGGTACCATTTGTTAACATTACTTAGAAGATCATACTATTTAGTTTCTTCCTATATTTCAAAGACAATATTTTTGTAAAGGGGGTTAAATGTTAAGTACCTACAAATATGAATGTGGGAATATAATATACTATTATATCTAGGTATTATAGCATGGGTCACACATAATATTATAATATAATAATATATGGCATGGTGCCATATTATAATATTAGGCACTTTGTAACTAATGGAATATGAATTACCACATGGGTGGCCTTCTAACTCACATTAGATGAACCATCATATCTTTGTATAAAGAATGTTGTACCCTCAATTGTAAGAGGAATTCATAGAAAGTATTCTTTGTAAGAGTCTTGGCTCATGGAGTCAAGATCTTGTGGAGTGATTCCTTTCTTAAGGAGTATTCTTGGTGTTGCCCTACCTCAAAGGTATTATTTATATTTATTTTATTGTGTGGATTGTTATTATGGAATTTAATGTGGATGCATGTTTGATTTTTATAAATATTGGTGAATGGTTTATTGTTAATGATAATAGAAGTTCATAACATTCAAGTGATATCAATATCTCTTCTACAACATATGATAATCTTACATGCACACATATTCGTCTATACTCCATAGATCAAGGTTGCAATTCCTCTTGTTAATGATTGGTTATATATCCACTTCTTTCTTACTTGCATTATCCTCCTCATACAACCATGCTAATTATTCTGCAAGTGCATCGTTATTTGAGTCATCACTCACTACACCATCCTCATATGTATGCCTTGATTCTTCGATCTCTTAAATCAAGATTCCTTTGAAGGATCTTGAAGATTGTCTTGGTGCAACTATCAACCTACATGTATTTGTTCCTTCATTCATTAGTTTGAAAGTATATTCACTTGTGCTTGCATCCTATATACCTTTAACTTCGATCCATTAACTGTCTTGGGATACAACATTCCATCCAATGTATTTGATATTACTATGCCATTGATCATCACCTCCTCTACTTGGAAGGATCCAAGCCATAAAGTCTTCAACTTTCTAGGCTTGATCTCTCTTACCTTTGAACTTCTAGAATAAGTCACCTGCCTTCAAGTTCATATTTTTAGATGCTTATCATACCACCCCTTCCAATGACACTAGGAAACATCCATGGCCTTTTGTACTATCACTTTTTTCTCATCTAGCTTGATGAGTGTCATTAGCCTCTCCTTTAGGCTTTCCTAGTCACCAAGATAGTTTTGTACAACCACCCTCAGACTAGGTATCAAAATTCTATCAACATGATTACTTTATCTGTATATCAGCTGGAATAGAGTGTGGTTAATTATTGGCTTGAACACAATCCTATATGTCCATAGGACTATTGGTAATCTCTCCTCATAATCAACATCTTTCGTCTTGCACATTTTATACATTATTTAAACTAAGACCTTATTTGTTGCTTCCACTTTCCCATTCACTATAGGGTAATACAAACTAGACAACAAATGAAAGATCTTGAATTTTATGGTCAACTTCTTAAAAATTTTATTAACAAAGCACCCTCTATCATCACTCATCAAATAGAGGTATGCCAAATCTTGTAATCACTTGCTCATACAAGAAGCTGTTGGTAATTTTGGGTACCTTGAGTACATTGCATTTGCTCAAGTGAATAAGTTGTCATTGATGTCAAGAAGCTTTTGAAAGAATTTGATTTGATGTAAAAATAATGTGTTTTGTTGAAGGTTTGGCTTGACAGGTTCGAAAGAAAGTAAGTTGGAAAAGTGTTGCGATATCGCGACATGTCGCATTTTCGCAACTTAAGCAAGAGAGAGAAAGCTTTTTGAAAAAGTGTCACGATTTCACGACATGTTGGAAGAGAAAGAATCTGGCAAAACTATCGCAATTTCGCGACATGTTGGAAGAGAGAGAAGAAGCTGGCAAAACTGTCGCGATTTCGTGACATGTTGGCAGAGAAAGAGAGCAAGGTGGAAAGTGTTGCGATTTCGCGACATGTCGCATTTTCATGACTCTAAAAGTGCAGGAAGGCAAAGCAGGAAAAGTGTCGCGATTTCATGACATATTGCAAGGAAGGTTGTACAGATGAAAAAGTGTCGTGATTTCACGACATGATGCAGAAGGGAGAGTCCGCAGTGTGAACTGTCACGATTTCACGACAAGTTCGAAGAGAGATAAAGTATCTCGAAAAGTGTCACGATTTTGCGACATGCTACAAAATACTAAGTGAGGACTGTCATGATTTTGCGACATGCTAAAAAGCTCAAAGTGAGAACTATCGCAATTTCGTGACATGCAGCAAAAGGAAGAGTCTGAAATAAGAAGCGTCGCGATTTCGTGACAGGCTACAAAGAAATTGTACGGATGCAGAAAGTGTCATGATTTTGTGACAGGTTGAGATGGCAGATTTTAGTTGGAGAAAGTGTCACGATTTCGCGATAGAAACAATTAGCAAGTCTTCAACAGAAGAAGCGTCACGATTTTTTGATGAATTGAAGAAGAGCTCGAAGGTGAAAGCGTCACGATTTTGTGACATGTTCCGTTTTCGCTAGTGCAAGCAGAGAAGAAGGCCATGAAGACAAAAGTGTCATGATTTTGCGACAGGAGTGAAGATGACGTTAGCAAAGACAGAAGTGTCACGATATCGCGACAAGAACATAGTCAAGGCAGACAAAAGCAAAAGTGTCATGATATCACGACAATATCCAAACGAAAGTGTATGACTGCAAAAATTTCGTGATATCACGACATGTTGTGGTTTCGTGGTAGAAGCTACTGAACCACAAAGGCGGTTGAAGTCGATAGAGTTAAAATTGGGCCGACGAAGATTAGGGCGTGCAGCCAACGAAGTTAGGGTTTGCATTTGCATAACAGCTGACTAAGACCAAGGTTTAGATCTTGATTATGTTAGTATAAAAGGAGGGTTGTTTGAAGAGATTGGGTATCGATCGAAGTGTGCATTTGAAGTATGACTTTCATAGATAGAGTGCGGGGAGAAGTTCGATCGTCGAAAAGCAAAGTGCAAATTCGATTGTAGTGTATAGAGTGCATTCCATCAAATCTTCTAATTGAGAGAGATTACAAGGAAGCAGAGTGCGCGAAGATCATGCTGTTATGATTGCATAGAGGTGCATAAGTTGATGTTTGATCGAGTGCTGCTGTGATTGCACAGAGGTGCAATTTCGAGGACATTTGTGCCAGACCGAAGGACTGTGTTTGGTGCAGAACAGAGGAAGCGAACGAGGACATTTATGCTAAACCGAAGGACTATGTTTAGTGCAAATTCGAGGATCAGCTTTGGAGGTGAAAGAGTTGAGGACAGAGGTCTCCAACCAGAGCAGGGAAGACAGGTGTCTTCTGTGGATAGAGTTCCACTTGTTAAGGGCAGAGGAGGCAGAGGTTTTTTAGAGGATCACCAGCCAGAGCAGAGCTAGGGGATTGGTGTCTCCTTTGGGTTGGTGCCCATAAACTTTGTAATCGGGAAAGGTTTCCTAGAATTTGAGGTGATAAAATTTAGTGAAAGATTTTATCCGTGGAGTAGCCCGCATTGGGTGAACCACGTAAATTGTTGTGTCTCTATTGTGGATGGTATTTTGTGCATTGCTTTGATTATTGTTTTTGATATTGTTATCTATTCACTGCATAATATTAATTTGAAAGTTGAAGGAAAAAATTTAAAGTGGTCTTATATTGTTCACCCCCCTCTCAGTATAAGCTTGTGTTCTTCAATTGGTATCATAGCGGGTTCCTTCGAAAAGTTTAAACAGCTTGAAGGAAAAGCTTGATAAGAACACAATGGATTATTCAAGCGGAAATGCAGCACCTATTCTTGATGGATAAGATTTTGGTCTTTGGAGTGCAAGGATGAAGGTTCATCTAATGGAACTTGGGAATGAGGTTTGGGAAGTGATTGAAGATGGGTACGCTATTCCTGTAAATGGTCCCTATACTAAAGAAGATAGGCTTCTACATCATAGAAATTCAAAAGCAATGAATGCAATCCTGAAAGGCTTATAGAAAGTAGATCTCACCAAAGTAATTCACTGTAAGACAGCTAGTGAAATGTGGAAACAGTTGCAGGTGGTTCATACAGGTGATGCAAATGTCGAAAAGGCCAAGTTGAGACATTTCAAAGGTATGTTTGAACAACTCAAGATGAATGATGATAAAAATATTAGTGACTACATGCTTCGCATGGATGAGGTTGTTAACTCCATGAAAGACTTAGGTCTTGAACTTGCTGAAAATGATGTTTGTGATAAAATCTTAAGATCTCTTCCTAATAGATTCAGTGAGATTTCTGCTATTGAGGAAGCTAAAGATTTGGATAAGCTAAAAAAGGATGAGCTTCATAGCATTCTTGCAGCATTTGAGTTGAGAACTCAGGTGAAAGTTGACGTCAAGAAAGATGCAGCTTTCAAGGCTACCAAGAAATCTAAGGGTAAACGACTTCAAGAGAGTGATGAGTCTTCTAGTGATGAAGAGGCATATTACAGCAAGAAAGGCAAGTTATCTAGAAAGCACAAAAGCATAAAAAATATAAGATGCTTCAATTGTGGAAAGTTCAGTCATGATGCTACTAAATGTACTATTTCCAAGAATGAAAGTGATGAAGAGAAACAGGATGTTAAGAGCAAGGATTCTAAAAAGCACAGGTATTACAGAAAGAACAAAGATGAGCACAACAATCAAGGAAAGAGGTATTCACACAAGAACAAAAAGAGTTTCTACCTAGACAAAGCAAGTAAGTGTTCTAGCAGTGATAGTAAAAGCTCTTCAAGTGATGAGGAAAATGAGATGTTGTTGATATCAAAAAAGGAGGAAGAACCGAAACAGAGATTCATTATTATGAAATGTCTCAGATGTGGAAATTTTGGTCACCTTGAGGATGATTGTACAAATAATGATTTGGTTTCCAGTATGTATAAGGATGCTTCAAAAAACTATCAAGAAGATGCTTGTATGGTTTTTGAAAAGGTAGCACCTCTAGTGATAAGAAATCTGCAAAAGGCCTTGAGGATTCAGAAAGCAAACCAATAAAAGATCTTGAAAGTGAACTTAATAATGCTCTTAGTGTTTTGAAAAAGAAAAGAAAGAAGAATGATAGACTCAAGGATAAGTTAGATGAATGTTGTATGTAGAGAGACGATCTTATAGAAAGTCTTGACTTCTCTATAGCTAAAACATAGGAACTCAAAGATGAGTTAGAGTCTAAGATTCTTGAGTATAATGAGTTGGAACAGAAAATGGCTTCTCTGGAAGTGGAAACTAAAGAGTACAAGGATAAGTCTGTACAGGTTTCAAGATAGCTCCAAAAGGGTTAAGTCTCTCATCAAAGGTCAAAGAAATCCAACAGATAAAATAGGTCTTGGTTTTGTTAAGCCGCACAAAGAACAGGTTGGGGAATCTAGCAAGAGATTCCAAAAGGAGGAGAGTTCTGATGAAGAAAGTACTTAAGAACATGATTCTGTGAGTGATCGATGCACAGAAACAGAAAACGAAATTCAGAATGCGAAGAAGAAGTTTTCAAGACCCAAGAGGTCATATAAAGGAAAATTTCACAGCAGATGTTTTGCGTGTTACAGGTTTGGTCACATGGCTACACATTGCATGGCTCAAGTAAGAAAGATAAATGACAGTTTCAGAGGTGGTAATTTCTTTCAAGGGTATTGCTACTCGTGTAAACAGTTTGGGCATAAGGCAATTTTCCGCAAGGCTAATAACTGGAACAGGGTTAGTCAAAACAGGAGGATTCAAAGAACAAGTATGCCTAAAAGAAATAACATTGTTACTTGTTATAAGTGCAACAATGAAGGCCACATAGCTAGACAGTGTAGAGTTGATCTTCCAAGGTATAGAAACAGAAACAGTGGCATGATCAGGTCCAAGGATCAAGGCATGAAAAAGGACAGGGATGAGAACAAGAACAAGAACAGTGACAAAAACAAGAATGCGGGCAAAAAGTTCAAGAAAAGGTCGGGCAAGGAAATTATAGACACTGATGATGATCAGTGCCTAATGGGAGTTTTACTCCCACCCCAGTTTTAATCTCCTCATGAGGAGGTGGGGGAGGGACTAAGCTAAGAGGCTCATTCTTAGTCCCAAGCCCCAAAGGTGACCCTTTGCCATTGATGACAAAGGGGGAGAGATTTGAGTAAGGGGGAGAGATATGAGTAAGGGGGAAAGCTTCAATGTGAAGAGGAAAGCTTCAAGTCAAGGGGAGCAAAACTTTAAAAGGAGATTCTCAGCTATTAGCACAGTTGGTTTCAGTTTTAGCTCCTGAGACGTGTTTTTAGTAAAGGGTTGCCATCAATGACAAAGGGGGAGATTGTTGGCAATTTTGGGTACCTTGAGTACATTGCATTTGCTCAAGTGAATAAGTTGTCATTGATGTCAAGAAGATTTTGAAAGAATTTGATTTGATGTAAAAATAATGTGTTTTGTTGAAGGTTCGACTTGACAGGTTCGAAAGAAAGTAAGTTGGAAAAGTGTCGCGATATCGCGACATGTCGCATTTTTGCGACTTAGGCAGGAGAGAGAAATATTTTTGAAAAAGTGACGTGATATCGCGACATGTCGCATTTTCACGACTTAGGCAGGAGAGAGAAAGATTTTTGAAAAAGTGTCGCGATTTCGCGACATGTTGGAAGAGAAAGAAGAAGCTGGTAAAACTGTCGCGATTTCGCGACATGTTGGAAGAGAGAGAAGAAGCTAGCAAAACTGTCATGATTTCGCGACATGTTGGCAGAGAAAGAGAGCAAGGTGGAAAGTGTCACGATTTCATGACATGTCGCATTTTCGTGACTCGAAAAGTGCAGGAAGGCAAAGAAGGAAAAGTGTCATGATTTCGTGACATATTGTAAGGAAGGTTGTACGGACGAAAAAGTGTCACGATTTCACGACATGATGCAGAAGGGAGAGTCCGCAGTGTGAACTGTCACGATTTCATGACAAGTTCAAAGAGAGATAAAGTATCTTGAAAAGTGTCACAATTTTGCGACATGCTGCAAAAGACTAAGTGAGAACTGTCGCGATTTCGCGACATGCTGAAAAGCTCAAAATGAGAATTGTCACAATTTTGCGACATGCAGCAAAAGGAAGAGTCTGAAATAAGAAGCATCACGATTTCGCGACAGGCTACAAAGAAATACAGATGCAAAAAGTGTCACGATTTTGCGATAGGTTGAGATGGCAGCTTTTAGTTGGAGAAAGTATCGTGATTTCGTGACAGAAACAGTTAGCAAATCTTCAACAGAAGAAGCATCGCAATTTCGTGATGAATTGAAGAAGGAAGAGCTCGAAGGCGAAAGCATCATGATTTCATGACATGTTTCGTTTTTGCTAGTGCAAGAAAATAAGAAGCCATGAAGACAAAAGTGTCATGATTTCGTGACAGGAGTGAAGATGATGTCAGCAAAGACAGAAGTGTCGCGATATCGTGACAAGAACGTATTCAAGGCAGACAAAAGCAAAAGTGCCGCGATATCGCAACAATAGCCAAACAAAAGTGTATGACTACAAAAATGTTGCGATATCGTGACATGTTGTGGTTTCGCGGCAAAAGCTACTAAACCATAGAGGCGATTGAAGCCGACAGAGTTAAAATTGGGCCGACAGAGATTAGGGCATGCAGTCGACGGAGTTAGGGTTTGCATTTGCATAACAACCGACTAAGACCAAGGTTTAGATCTTGATTATGTTAGTATAAAAGGAGGGTTGTTTGAAGAGATTGGGTATCGATCGAAGTGTGCGTTTGAAGTGCGACTTTCACAGATAGAGTGCTGGGAGAAGTTCGATCGTTGAAAAGTAGAGTGCAAATTCGATTGTAGTGTACAGAGTGCATTCCATCGAATCTTCTAAGTGAGAGAGATTGCAAGGAAGCAGAGTGTGCAAAGATCATGTTGCTGTGATTATGCAGAGGTGCATAAGTTGATGTTTGATCGAGTTCTACTGTGATTGCGCAGAGGTGCAATTTCGAGGACATTTGTGCCAGACCGAAGGACTGTGTTTGGTGCAGAACGGAGGAAGTGAACGAGGAAATTTGTGTTGAACCGAAGTACTATGTTTAGTGCAAATTCGAGGATCAGCTTTAGAGGTGAAAGAGTTGAGGACAGAGGTCTCCAGCCATAGCAGGGAAGACAGGTGTCTTCTGTGGATAGAGTTCCACTTGTTAAGGGCAGAGGAGGCAGAGGTTTTCTAGAGGATCACCGACCGAGAGCGAGCTAGGGGATTGGTGTCTCCTTTGGGTTGGTGCCCATAAACTTTGTAATCGGGAAAGGTTTCCCAGAATTTGAGGTGATAAAATTTAGTGAAAGATTTTATCCGTGGAGTAGCCCGCATTGGGTGAACCACGTAAATTGTTGTGTCTCTATTATGGATGGTATTTTGTGCATTGCTTTGATTACTATTTTTGATACTGCTATCTATTCACTGCATAATATTAATTTGAAATTTGAAGGAAAAAGTTTAAAGTGGTCTTATACTGTTCACCCCCCCTCTCAGTATAAGCTTGTGTTCTTCAAAAGCACATAATGCTCTTTGTGTAATTATCAAGCAATGCTCCGGGGTCCACTCACTTCATCAAATATTAAGTGGCTACCATAATGTATCTAGACCCATCCTTGGGTCTTCTGTTGGTCTTCAATGGTCCAACAAAATTGAGACCCATCCTCTTGAATAACTCTTATGGTTATGATAGGTGTAATGACATGAAGTCCCTTCTCAACAACTTCCAAACTCTTTGGCACGTATTGCATGCGATCACATACTCCTTCACATCACAATAAAGGATGGACCACCATATTCCTACTACAAAGCATCTTCCTTGTAGTCACATCTTGCCCAATATGCCCTCCTACTAGCCCTTCATGAGTTTCCTTTAATGTTGAACTCACTTCTTCATCCATTACACATCTTCAAAAAACTCCATCATGTCTAATCTTGTATAGTAAACCGACTATCAACTGAAACTATGCTAATTTTATGATGATCATTTTCTTCTTTATTGTTGTCAACTCCTATGGTAGATCTTCCATTAACAAGTATCCACCCAAGTACTTATATGATGATGATAGCATAAATATTGATAACAAATGAACATTCAAAAATTCATCTAAAATTCCTCCCTCTATAGGTTGTCCCGAGTGAATCCTTGATAAATAATTCACTATAACTTGCTTATTTCCTGGTCTAACTACCACTCAAAACATTAACTCCTATACCATGATAACCCACCTAGTAACTTATCCATGAATAGTTAGCTTATTGATTACGTACAATAATTTTTGATGACCTACATAGAAAGCAAAAGGGTTGGCAATAAGGTAATGTCTAAACTTTTGAATTGTGTGCATCATTTCTAAGGTTTCTTTCTCTATAGTGCTTTAGTTTTTCTATATGTGAGACAACAATTGACTAGAAAAATGTATGGGTTAATCAAACCATATTATCCCTCCTAGGCCAATACACATCTAATCATAGAATCGAGTGCATCCATGTGGACATAAAACTCATTTTTCCAACCTGGAAATAGTAGAATGGGTGCACAAACAAACTTTTACTTTAACTCCTCAAATATCTTTTAGTGCTTTTCCATCCACTTTAAGAGAATGCCTAACATCATTTTGTATGACACCAAAAATTTACACTTATTTATATTCAAGGATAATCGAGCATTCATACACAATCACACACTCCAATGCTTTTAGGTGCTCATCCTTCCATACAACAACCAATCATCCAAGAACAATTTAAATTTTTCTGTCTACATATGTTCAAAGATGTACAAAATTATTCTTTGAAATGTGGTAGGGACATTGCACAAACTAAAAGGCATCTTATTATATCCATAAATATCATTCTCGATGATGGAAGTGGTCATAAATCTTTCCTCCTCAATGATATTGATTTGATTGTAGTATGAAAATCCATCCAAAAATGAATAGATCTCATGCTTTGCTACCTCCTCCAAAATCAAATTAGTAAACAATATGGGAAAGGGATCCTTGATGGTCATCACATTTAAGCTTCAAAAGTCCACATAGACTAAGATTTGGTTACTCTCTTTCTTCAAACTAACAACAAAAGGTGACACCTAGTTTCTTCAAGATAATTTTAACATCCAACATCTTCTCAATCTTTGCATTGACCATGGATGCATACTTTGGATTCATTCTATATGACCTTCTTCTCATATATTATGCATTTGGCACCAATAAA